>CAWUFW010004274.1:0-1200000 GCA_963921515.1 Calotriton arnoldi | reverse complement strand
TCGATCATACCGTGTCCCAGTACGTAGCCCAAATATTTGACCTTTTGGTATCCAACACGGGACTTCCTTGAGTTGATGTGCAATCCTGCTCGTCTTAATGCCTGAAGGACGTGTTGCAGGTGTTCCATATGGGTCTCCCATGTTGGGCTGAAAATCACGATGTCGTCTAGGTATGCGGAGGTGAAGGACTGAAGGTTCCGAAGTACTAGATTCATAAGACGTTGGAAAGTTGCAGGTGCCCCATGGAGGCCGAAGGGGAGTACCGTGAATTCGTACAGTCCTTCGGAGGTGGAGAACGCGGTTTTCTTCCGATCTTCCTCTCGTAGGGGAACCTGCCAGTAGCCTTTGGTGAGGTCCAAGGTCGTAATGAATTTGGCTTCCCCCAACTTTTCGATGAGTTCATCGATGCGCGGGATGGGGTAGGCATCAAAAGAGGAGATGGCATTGAGCGCTCTGAAGTCCATGCAGAATCTCGTACTGCCGTCAGGTTTGGGCACCATAACTATCGGAGAAGACCATTCGCTCTTTGATGGTCTTACGACTCCCAGCTCAAGCATGTCCTGGACTTCTTTCTGGACGGCGTCCCTCCTGGCTGCGGGTATCCGGTACGGTCGTTGTTTTATGGTTTTTCCGGGTACCGTCTCTATGCAGTGTTCTGCTAAGGTCGTCCTGCCAGGTTTATCCGAAAAAAGGGACGAAAAGGGAGACAACGTCTTCAGCAGAGTGGCCTTTTCTTGCTCCCTCAGGTCCTCGTTGACCACCAAATGTTCCAGGGTATCTGTGGACGTGGCATGGGTGGGTAACACCAGGTGGGCTGTGGTTGGAGGATCACCTAACCACTTCTTTAAGAGGTTGATATGATACGTTTGGTTTCTTCTGGGCGTTATCAGTATACGATAACTGGTCCGTCCAATAGTACCCACTACTTTGTAGGGCCCCATCCACTCGGCTTGGAATTTTCTTGTGGATGAGGGCAACAACACCAACACCCAATCATTGACCTCTAGTTTTCTCCATTTCTTCCCTCTGTCATAACATGTTTTCTGTCTCTCTTGGTTCTTTTCCAGGTTGGAATATGCCAGATCTCTCAATTTCCCTATCTTGGACCTCAAGGCCTGTGTGTAATCCAGCATACCCCTGTCCTCTTCCGCCTCTTCCTTCTCCCACGCTTCTTTGGTAATTTCTAACAAACTCCTGGGTTGCCGGCCATATAACATTTCAAATGACGAACAACCCAGGCTGCTTTGGGTTTGGCCTCGAATGACGTATAACGCCAGGGGTAGCAATTGATCCCATTCTTGTCCGTTCACAGCGAGCATCTTCTTCAGGGTAGATTTCAGTGTTCCGTTATACCTCTCGACGAGGCCATCGGTTTGAGGGTGGTATACAGAGGTCCTGATGTGTCGTAGGTCCAATATCTGGCAAACCTCTCATCAACCTCGATATGAACGGCGTACCCTGATCGGTTAGGATCTCCTTCGGAAATCCTACTCTCGAGAACAATTCTAGGATCTTCTCGGATATGAGGCGTGATGTCGGGGCCTTGAGGGGGAATGCTTCGGGGTATCGTGTGGCATAGTCCACTATTACCAGAGCATACTGGTTTCCCTTTTTTGTTTTGGGGAGGGGTCCAATCAGATCCATCCCTACCCTCTCAAAGGGGGTCCCTATTATGGGAAGGGGTTGTAGAGGGACAGGAGGAGGGCGATGGGTGTTTCTTTTCTGACATATCTCACATGTCTGACAGTGGGATTTTATGTCTCGGTAAATCCCAGGCCAATAGAAGTGTCTCAGAACATTCTGTGTCGTTTTCTCGCTCCCTATGTGACCTGCTAACAAATGTGAGTGAGAGAAGAACATGATCTGCTCCCTAAAGGAAAGGGGGACCAGTAGCTGGTGGGGTTCCCCTCCGGAACTCTGGCGATATAACAGGCTATCCTTAATAAGGAACCGGGGAAAAGGGGCTGAGGAACTATCCTGGGTCCTGTGTGCCTGTTCCCATGCATTAAACAAGGAGGCGTCATTGGCTTGGGCGAACCTGAAACTTTTATCTAGTAACCAGGGCTCAGTCATTATCAACGCAGGAACAGGGACATCCACTGTCATACCCCCCTCCCTTGTTGGGCCTGCTTCTGTACAGTCAGTAGAAAAAGATCTAGAAACTCAGGGTTGTCCGTGCCTATAATGAGTTCCTCAGGTAGATCCTCTAGTATCCCTACTCGGATAACATATGTTCTACCGTTGGGGGGGTGAAAGGGGTACTACCGCCACCGGGTATTGTTTGACGTCCCCGTGGACACACCTGATGTGTACTGAGGTATTTGGGATCACCTGATCGGGCCGTACATAACCCTTCTGCATCACGGACTGCCTACACCCGGAATCTAATAGGGCCTTTAACGTCTTCCCGTTCACCCTTACACTTACGTAGAAGGCGCTCCCCATCTCAGCGGTAAAGAGAACGGACTTGGGGATGTACCCCACCTCCATGGGTTCTTCCGTTGCTCTTCGTCGGGGGCACATTCGGGCGATATGTCCCCAGTCCCCGCACTCGAAGCATTGGGGTCCCTTGAAAGAAGGTATCTCGGTTTTGACAGGACGGGGTTTCGTAGGTTCGGGAACACCACGGGCTCTTCTCTCGTAGGTCATGGCTGGACGTCGGATGGGTTTCTCGGGTTCCCACTCATAGGATTTGGGCTGGGCTCTGGAATAGGTAGTGGCCATGTCAATGGCTTGTTCGGTGGTCAATTGAGTGTGTTGTCGTAGCCACCTTTGTGTGTTCATAGGGAGTGCGTCCAGGTACTGTTCAAGGTATATTTTATCCATGATCTGTTCCTTGGTGCTTGTGGCCGGGGTGAGCCACTTATCGGCCGCCATTTTTAATCTAAAGAATAGTGTCTTGGGGTTGTCACTTGGGGTACCTCTTTCCTTCCTAAAGTGCACCCGGTATGCTTCTGCGTCGAGCCCCAAGTGATCTAGGATCAAGGATTTAATATCCGCATATGGAGTATGTCCGGTGGCGTTTGCCACCTGATATGCGGCTTGAGCCTCCCCAGTCAGAAGAGGCGCCAGAAAGAATGGCCACTTCTCAACCGGCCATCCACAGGCCCTTGCCGCACGTTCGAAATTAAGTAGGAAGGCGTCAGGGTCCTCCCCTGACACGTATTTCTGCAAGGAGACCCCCGAGGGACTGGGGTTTACAGGACGGGGTTCACGTAGGTCAGGGATGGGTTGCTCTGACGCCATCTTTTGTAGCCCCTCGAGCTGCGCGGTTATCGAGTTCTTGAAGACGTCCCTGTCCGCCTGGGCCGACGCCATCTGCCGCTCCACGGCCCATTCCAGCTTCTCCTGCCCCTTCACCAGGTGTTGGATAAGGGCATCCATCGCGGGGGTACCGATGGGAGGGTCTATGCCTGCATTCTCCACCACTTGTAGCGGGCTGGTAGTAAGGGGCCAGAGACGAGGTAGGGGTATGGAAGGCTTTATTGGGTTTAGTACACGTCTCTTTGATACTGCTGGTTTCTTGTAGGGCGCCGGGGATGTTGGCGGTTTGGTTTTGGAGTCTCGATCCCTCGATGAGACCCAGTTTTTCCTCATCCGGTCCAGGGTACACCCACGCGGTCGTCAGCTCGGGTGAGGCAGGTACTCAAGGCGATGAGGTGCAGGGAGGAAATAGATACCAGGTATCAGTATGAGGGTTATGGCACAGAGTGAATGGGAGGGGTAGTGAGGGAGCACACGGTGAGTATTCACAGCAACCCTAAGTGAAGGTGAGGTGCTCAGGACGGGTACATCGGGGATAGGGGACACTCTAAACATTCGAGTCGGGTCCCTCCCTTCCTCCTCTCCAACCCGCAAAACGCTTGCGTACCTGTTTAAGCCACGCTCCTCCTGGAACGTGGCTGGGCGAACCACGGGGACGTTGGCCTCCTGGCTTGCTGGCGTCTCTCCACCGCTCCGTCGCCTCTCCTCTGCTCGCTTCCGTCTGTGACTCCTCTTCCTCGCTCCTCTCCGGTCCGTCTCTCTCGTCTCCTCCGGTGTTGACACACACCGGTTTTCGTGTTCCTCGGGTTCTTGTGGGCCGGGTTCCGTCGACGTCATCCATCGGGGCGGGGCCTCCAACGATGTCCTCCCAATTAAAGGAGCCGCGACCAGATTCCTCATCACCCTCGCATTCCCGTATGTCCGGGCAGCTCCAGTCGTCCTGCTGCGGTAAGAGAGGAGGGGAAACGGTGGGTGACACACCCCACCAGTCCATAGTCGACTTCACACCCCCCTGGGTCGGACCCGCCTCGTGACACAAAGCTTAAAAACATTCAAAGATACTGGCAAGTATGTCAGAAATGCTAAAAAAATTATTAAAAGCCAACTTAGCTGGCTGACTGAGCAGAGCTCAGGGGGACTCCTTTAAAAGAAGGCGTGCAGTAGAAATATGAGCTATGGTAGGCTGGATGGGGGAAGGATGAAGACGGTCATTTGCTCTGATTGATTGACTGTTGAATCTTTTACAATGATGGGAATATGCTACAGTTGTGATGTCAAAATATTTCTTTCCAGGTTTAACATTGTACTGCTCACTATGTCTATCGCGTGACTCGCAGCTTAACAACAAAGATGATTCAAGCATGCGCATCTATTAAAGATACCCATATTGGAGAGAAATTCTGTTACAGTTAACTTACTTTTCTTTACTACGGAAATCTGGCCAGGTGCTCTAGATTTTCTGAGTGCAAATCTGAACATGCCTTCGAGAATAGCGAGTCATTATTCCAAATCTAAGCATACCAATCAAATTCCTGAAGAATAGGGGAAACCTAAACATGCACTAATTATTGCTGAGAAATGGACAAATCTAAATATACAATTATGTTTAGTCATGGTGCAAATATGAACCTATGAAAAGTGTTACTCAGTGCTGGGGCAGGTCTAAACATCCATCGTTAAAAGCAGTCTTGACATATCGAGGACATTCTTGGCACTATGGTGCCCATCCTGGAGTAAGGTCATTGCCGAGAATCATACTATAAAGATTAACACATGATGTATGAATGTTATAAGTGTGTCACAATGATCAGGGCCAGGCCCAACTGGACTGGAATAATAAACAAGATAGATTAGCAGCAAGGGATGATTAAAGCCGCACCTCCCCCACTAGTCACTACGTTCAAACTATTAACAAGTCACTGTTAATATTATTGCCCACCTCAGGAATCCGCTGCTACAGGACCTTACATTAAGATTACAGAAAACAGAAGCACAGAGGCAATACATTAAACAGTAGAACCACACAAAGAAATATTTCTTGAGTCTTCGGTGAATGATCCTTCCTTTAATGTTTTCAGAACATGGGTGCAAGAAGCATACAGACGCAGCCAACGTGTTTCATCCTGAATAGGGCTTCATCAGGGCTGCAAACACAACATAAATTATATCAGCCAATAGAAACATTACAATCCAGATATCACATATGAAACAAGTATGTGGTTAAAAACATGCCAAGATTTATCTTGAATGGCTAACCAAAATTTGACTTGAAAAGAAGGGCCATTAGCCCCTACAAATTTAGATTGCTAACGTGAAATCCACAATATTTTTAACCCCAAAAAAAATTATATCATTAAAAAGCAAAAATCGGATTCAGAAAAGAACACACACCGAAATCCAAAAGTACGTGCAAGAGAAGCGCATGAAAAGTTGATGCAAAAAAAGAAAAGAAAGAAGAAAAAAGGTAAGGAAAAAATGCATGTGCATATAGTGTACTCAGACTTACAGAATGAAAAGTTTGATAAAAACTACACAGCACCACAGGGTGATCACCCAAACAGGATTAGTGTTAAAAATCCACTAGAAAGAGATAACCACTTCCTTACCCATATGTACACTGTGGTAACTCAAAGGTACCTCAATCTGCTTCTCGTCCTATTAACATCCAATGAAAACACTACAAGGACAAAAGGAGAAGCCAACGTTGTCAGACCAAATGTACATGTGCCTGAATTTAGATTTATTCAAAAGGGAACTGCCACCCTGCAGAAGACCACCACTATACCTCAATGTTTCAGGTGCGTGATCCAATGTTGATGAGTTTGCAATTAAAAATAGTCACATCCCGTGTTTGATAAATGTGCTGCTCTTGCTCTGATAGGCAAAATTGCACTTTTCCGTAAAGAAGAGGAAATCTGAATTAAGAAACAATAAAGACTAACTGTCCTGCCCAAACAAATACAATAGTTAGAAGCGTTTAAAATACGCCAAACCGAACCCTGCATATGCGCCTCACTTTAGAAGAGGTTTGCAAGCAAAAAAACATATCTAAACCTAAAACTTCCATATAACTTATTGGTAAAAAAATGAACCCTTTCGAGAACATAGGAAGGAACGGTGTAACTAAAGTGCACCCGTTTATTGTCGCACTTCACAGTACCTACCACGGTACTGATTCCCTCAGGAGCCGCGGCCCCGGCCCCAGGACAGCGCCGCTGCTCTCTGGGATACTCTCCGAGGCAACCCGCTCCTCTCGGGTGATTCACTTCTGTCACTCGCTGTATAGCGCTTCAACAAAACTACAGAAGGGCAGAACAGCGCTAAAATAAATAAAAGGCACCAGGTGATCCCACCCACCAGAAACCGATCCCTCTACCACGGCTTTCAATGGAATGTACAACATGACCTTTCGGGAGCTGGAGTGGTTCCGTGTGCCGTGGCTGGTGTAAATTGCGTCCTGTGACACAGGGCCAAGCGCAGCAATGAAGGACAACCACACCTCAGTAAGCTAGTGTGGGCCGGATCCCGAGCGACCCCGGCCCGTTTATTTATGCTCTCTGGCCACGCCTGGCCAGAGAGTGTTACAATGTGTGTTGGCCCTTCCGGGCCATAGGTCTGTGTGCCGAGTCTCTCGCAACACTAGACCACTACATCCCTTCCCAAATCAGTCTTTCAACAACGCTTAACCAGAACACAAGTTCAACATGCAAATTCTGCCAGTCTTTGATTCGGCCTTGGATTCGGCCTCAGGTTGTACCGTCGGTGCTGCACCCTTGAGCTCACCTTCGGGCTGGTCACCACTGAGCTCTCCAGAGTAGGTGTTGTTTCGGCTTCCGGACTCAACGGCGTCATCACAGGCTCGCTCCCACTTTCGCTCACCCGATAAGGTGCCAGCTCCTTGTCAGCACCGCTGCTGTCTGCCTGATCATGGAGGTTGGGCCTTTCCCCTGTAGGGCTTGGAACTTGCTTAAACCAAGAAATATTTCTGGTGATTGTTTCTCCACCTTTCTTTGCAGTGATCGCTGTTCCCCGGACCCCCACAACCGTCCACAGACCAGGTTCATAGTTGGTGCGGAATTTTCCTCCGTTCCGGCGGTTCCTCACGAGGACAGCGCACCCTGGCACTATCCGTTGGGGCTGTGCTCTTCTCCGTCTGCTGGCCTTGTCGTTGGTCGCGGACCTCCGGGCTTGAGTATCTCTTGGGTCATAAGGCTCCGACGCCCAGTTATCGGCCATTGGTTGAGTGTCCCGCCGGGGTCCTGCAAGCATCAGTGACCACGGGGACCGCTGGGTGGTGCAGTGAGGAGTACTTCGATATTCTCGTAGGAATGTTTGGAGAGCCACCTCCGGATCGCCTTGGCCTGCGACGGCTATGCGGAATACTTTGTATAAAGTCCGCATGAAGCGTTCTACTTCACCGTTGGCCTGCGGCCATTGGGGGGTGATGCGGTGATGCTTCACGCCTAGGTGTGATAGAAGCTCCTTGAACTCGCTACCTTGGAACGGGGGACCGTTGTCCGTCTTGATCACCTGAGGTATCCCGAAGAGAGCGAATGTCCTCTCCAACACCGGCTGCAGGTGGGTGAATGCTGTGGACGGGAGGATCTCTACCAGAGGGTATTTTGTGTAACTATCGATGAGGACGGCCGTTACCCGCCCATCAGGAAAACTCCCAAAATCCAGGCTCACCCAGGACCAGGGTGACGGCGCAGGTTCTTCGGTGATTATCGGGGCCGGGGTTTCGGGAGTGCTGGTAAGCTGACACGCTCTGCAGTTTCGGACCACTGCATCCACGGCGTCTTCTAGCCCCGGGAACCACACCTTTTCCCGCATCCGGGACTTCATTCTTCCTGTCCACTGGTGTCCCTCGTGTGCCAGGACTGTTGCTCTTTCCTGAAGACTGGCTGGTATTACGATTCTCGAACCTCTCAGCACTACCCCGCTGTCGGCAGCGCTCAACTCCTCTCGGACTCTCCAGACCTTTCCCAACCGAGCACGGTCCGTTTCGTTCCACCTTTGTACGTCGTGGAGGAAGTGTTCCCATGATCCTTTCCGCAGGGCTTCTGTCACTCTTTGTAGGATCACATCGGATTCCGTGTGTGCCTTGATCTCTTCGGTGGTTAGGGCTTTTGGAGAGGCCCATTGGGAGATCATATTGACGTAGTCCTCCGTTTGCCGTTCCTGATCGGAGTCTTCTTCCGCGGGGTCCGAGGGGTGGCGCGAAAGAAAATCAGCCGGATTCTTGGCCCCGGGCCGGTATACCAGCTCCAGCTGATAGTGTTGAAGCTGTATCGCCCACCGCTCAATCCTGGGCGGTGGATGTGGCGATGTTCCTTTGAATAGTGAAAGTAGCGGTTGGTGGTCCGTGACTACCTTGAAGGGATGTCCACTGATGTACAAGTGGAAGTGGTTGCACGCCCACTTGATGGCCAGGGCTTCCCACTCGATTTGGGAGTATCTTGTTTCCGTAGGGGTGAGCGCTTTGCTTGCAAACGCTAGCGGGACCCACTTTCCAGGTTCGGTTTCCTGGGCGAGCAGGGCTCCCAGCCCGACGGGACTAGCATCTACTATCAGCTCGGTGGACCTTGTCGTGTCGAAGTACGCCATGGTCGTCTTCTCCAGCAATGCCGACTTCACCTTGACAAATGCCTCTTCTTCCTCTCGTCCCCACTTCCATGCTGCGTCTTTCTTAGTTAGTGCCCTCAGGG
The DNA here is from genome assembly GCA_963921515.1 of Calotriton arnoldi. NCBI lineage: Eukaryota > Metazoa > Chordata > Amphibia > Caudata > Salamandridae > Calotriton > Calotriton arnoldi. Next base: position 1,191,028 of record CAWUFW010004274.1, on the reverse strand, counting down.
GCTCAGCTAGGGTTGCCAGGTTGGGTATAAATCGCCCACAGTATGTTGCCATACCCAGGAAGCTTCGTACCTCCGATGCGGTCATGGGAGCCGGTGCCCGCTGGATTGCTTCGGATTTCCGGGGATCTACTTTCACGCCCTCCTGGCTGAACACGTAACCAAAGAACTCAATCGACTTTCTGAAGAACTGGCACTTGTCTTTATGAAGGGTCACCCCATGGTCGGCAAGACGCTGTAGGGTTGCTCGAAGGTGGCGATGATGGTCCTCGATAGTTGCTAAGTGTATCAGTATGTCATCGCTGACATTGAGTACGCCTTGGAGGCCTGACCACACTTCCCTTACTGCATTTTGGAAGATCTCGGCCGCTGACGAGATACCAAAGCTTAGCCTCTTGTATCGTCGTAGTCCCAAGTGTGTCGAGAATGTCGTGATATAACGACTTTCTTCGGCTAACTTCAGTTGATGATATCCGGCGTTGAGATCTAACTTGGAAAACCAGCGGGATCCGTTGAGGTCTGCCAGGATATCATCGACGGTGGGTGTCAAGTGCCTCTCCCTCTTGATCGCCTGATTGGGCAGGCGCATATCAGTGCAAAGCCGGATCTTCCCTGGTTGCTTCGGCTTCTCTGCTATCACCATCGGTGATAACCACGGGGTTGGCCCGGTGACTTTTTCTATTACGCCCTGCTGCTCCAGTTTTTGTAGTTCCTGTTCCACCAGCGGGCGTAGATGAAATGGTATGCGCCGATGCCGTAGTGCCACTGGTGCCACTGCCTTATCAATGTGGAGTTTCACAGGTGGTCTCTTCATGCTCCCGAGGCCTTTGAACAACTGGGGAAAACGTCCAAGGATGTCATCCGTTTGTAGTGTCTTCACGGCATTGGCAAACGTCACCAACCCTAGGTCTTCTGCGGTGTGGCTTCCGACCAAGATGTCCGCCTCTCTGTCAACCACATGGAACGTCGTGGTGATCTCGTGATCTTCTGACCGAACTTGGACCTCCATTTTTCCTTTGAGAGGTAGAGGCGTCTGGCTGCCATATGTCAGGATCTTCACATGGGACGTGACAGTGGGGGTTTCGGGCTCAGCCGTTTGTATTGCTGACACCCCATGACGTTTACAGATGCCCCCATGTCGATAAGCGCTGTCACGGGTGAACCCGCAATCTCAATGGAACATGTGGGCTGGGGTCGCCGCTTCCGCTTGAGATCGCTCGCAAATGATATCAGGTAGCATTCTTCATCATCCTCGGTGGACAAGTCCTCGAAGTGTTGTTTGCGTTGGGCTAGCGGCCTGGCCGCCCGTGGTGCTTCCGACTCTTCTAGAGTTAGGTGTCGCACTGCCTTGGTTGGCGGTTTCCGGCTGGGTGGTCCTCTGTTCCTCACTCCCCCTCGGCATACACTCACGAAATGGTTGGGAATGCCGCATTTCGAGCATACCCTGCCTCGTGCGGGGCAGTTTTCTGGGGGATGTTCCTCCTTACCACAATATCCACACTGTGGGCTTTGTGCGCTCCTACTCGGCCACCTCCCACGTGTCCCTCGCTGCTGCATGCGAACCGCGTCAACTTTCTCGGTCTTTACTGTCACGGGGTGTTCCACCTGCTGGGTGATGGCGACGTCCATGGCTGTCGCTCTGACCTCTGACAAATCGTGTGACCGCGCTAGGACTAGTATATCCTCCAGGGAGATACGTGGCTGCCGGAGAATGAGTGTCCTCAGGGTTTTGTTGCGACATCCTTGAATTGCTTGCGCTCGTATTTCCTTGGCCTGGTCATCTTCCGTACACGTGCTGGCCAACTCTCGTAAGCGCGCATGGAATGCGTCCATTGATTCCCCCTCTCTTTGCCGTGCCTGCCGGAGGTTAAAACGTTCGTAATCCGGATTCAGCTGGGGATCAAAATGGGCATTCAGGGCCCTCACCGCTGCATCGCAGTCTGTTGATGGACCCGTGTTCGGCAGGTGTGCAAACAATTTGTATATTTCATCACCTGCGAAGTGCAACAGGAGTGACCTCTTCACGGCGCCGTCTGTCTCCCTCATGGCGATAAAGTAATTGTTCAGCCTGCTAATCCAAACAGTCCACCTCGGGGACGCCGTGGCAGGGTTGATGAGCTCACTGAATGGAGGAAGCGCACTGACCTGGGAGTGCGGGGACATTTGCGGCTGTGCTGGGAGCACTGGTGGCGGGACTGCCTGTTGGGCTGCTGGTGCCGCTTGGTTGGACATGGTGCCTGCTGCTTCCGTGAGACTCACTTGGCTGTTGATGGTGCACAAAGCGGGGCGCTCCTACACACCTCCTCACCCTTCTTCTGTCCCCCTTGGGGCGCGGATGGATTTCCACACTGTGGATAGGCACCTCAGCGCATGCAGGGTGGTAAACACCCTGTTCTTCCTCTTCCTCCCCTCTTGCGGTATTGTACCACGCAGGCGGGCCAGCGTGAGCCTTGCGCGGAGGTGAAAAGCACCACAGCTGGGCACGTGGTCGTATGAGGCCAGGCGAGTGTAACACCGCAGGTGTGCCACACGACGTAGCGCAAGCTCGACCGGAGTGCATCCGGGAGCGTCAGCGCTGCGGGCAGCGTCAGATGAGCACAAACAGCAGGTGCGTGCCCGTGGATGCGACACGCACACTCCGGGGGGGGCGTCGGACGCTGCGGGCCTTTGCGGCCGGTCGCACTCACCGCGCGGTGACAGGCGGCGCTTCAGACTCGTGCAGAGCTCGACCAGGCCGACGGGCCGGGAGCCGCGATGATTCTGCTGGTGGGGTCGGGCTGTCTACACAGACCCCCACCCTCGTCGCCAGTGTAAATTGCGTCCTGTGACACAGGGCCAAGCGCAGCAATGAAGGACAACCACACCTCAGTAAGCTAGTGTGGGCCGGAAGTCCCGAGCGACCCCGGCCCGTTTATTTATGCTCTCTGGCCACGCCTGGCCAGAGAGTGTTACAATGTGTGTTGGCCCTTCCGGGCCATAGGTCTGTGTGCCGAGTCTCTTGCAACACTAGACCACTACATCCCTTCCCAAATCAGTCTTTCAACAACGCTTAACCAGAACACAAGTTCAACATGCAAATTCTGCCAGTCTTTGATTCGGCCTTGGATTCGGCCTTGGATTCGGCCTCAGGTTGTACCGTCGGTGCTGCACCCTTGAGCTCACCTTCGGGCTGGTCACCACTGAGCTCTCCAGAGTAGGTGTTGTTTCGGCTTCCGGACTCAACGGCGTCATCACAGGCTCGCTCCCACTTTCGCTCACCCGATAAGGTGCCAGCTCCTTGTCAGCACCGCTGCTGTCTGCCTGATCATGGAGGTTGGGCCTTTCCGCTGTAGGGCTTGGAACTTGCTTAAACCAAGAAATATTTCTGGTGATTGTTTCTCCACCTTTCTTTGCAGTGATCGCTGTTCCCCGGACCCCCACAACCGTCCACAGACCAGGTTCATAGTTGGTGCGGAATTTTCCTCCGTTCCGGCGGTTCCTCACGAGGACAGCGCACCCTGGCACTATCCGTTGGGGCTGTGCTCTTCTCCGTCTGCTGGCCTTGTCGTTGGTCGCGGACCTCCGGGCTTGAGTATCTCTTGGGTCATAAGGCTCCGACGCCCAGTTATCGGCCATTGGTTGAGTGTCCCGATGGGGTCCTGCAAGCATCAGTGACCACGGGGACCGCTGGGTGGTGCAGTGAGGAGTACTTCGATATTCTCGTAGGAATGTTTGGAGAGCCACCTCCGGATCGCCTTGGCCTGCGACGGCTATGCGGAATACTTTGTTTAAAGTCCGCATGAAGCGTTCTACTTCACCGTTGGCCTGCGGCCATTGGGGGGTGATGCGGTGATGCTTCACGCCTAGGTGTGATAGAAGCTCCTTGAACTCGCTACCTTGGAACGGGGGACCGTTGTCCGTCTTGATCACCTGAGGTATCCCGAAGAGAGCGAATGTCCTCTCCAACACCGGCTGCAGGTGGGTGAATGCTGTGGACGGGAGGATCTCTACCAGAGGGTATTTTGTGTAACTATCGATGAGGACGGCCGTTACCCGCCCATCAGGAAAACTCCCAAAATCCAGGCTCACCCAGGACCAGGGTGACGGCGCAGGTTCTTCGGTGATTATCGGGGCCGGGGTTTCGGGAGTGCTGGTAAGCTGACACGCTCTGCAGTTTCGGACCACTGCATCCACGGCGTCTTCTAGCCCCGGGAACCACACCTTTTCCCGCATCCAGGACTTCATTCTTCCTGTCCACTGGTGTCCCTCGTGTGCCAGGACTGTTGCTCTTTCCTGAAGACTGGCTTGTATTACGATTCTCGAACCTCTCAGCACTACCCCGCTGTCGGCAGCGCTCAACTCCTCTCGGACTCTCCAGACCTTTCCCAACCGAGCACGGTCCGTTTCGTTCCACCTTTGTACGTCGTGGAGGAAGTGTTCCCATGATCCTTTCCGCAGGGCTTCTGTCACTCTTTGTAGGATCACATCGGATTCCGTGTGTGCCTTGATCTCTTCGGTGGTTAGGGCTTTTGGACAGGCCCATTGGGAGATCATATTGACGTAGTCCTCCGTTTGCCGTTCCTGATCGGAGTCTTCTTCCGCGGGGTCCGAGGGGTGGCGCGAAAGAAAATCAGCCGGATTCTTGGCCCCGGGCCGGTATACCAGCTCCAGCTGATAGTGTTGAAGCTGTATCGCCCACCGCTCAATCCTGGGCGGTGGATGTGGCGATGTTCCTTTGAATAGTGAAAGTAGCGGTTGGTGGTCCGTGACTACCTTGAAGGGATGTCCACTGATGTACAAGTGGAAGTGGTTGCACGCCCACTTGATGGCCAGGGCTTCCCACTCGATTTGGGAGTATCTTGTTTCCGTAGGGGTGAGCGCTTTGCTTGCAAACGCTAGCGGGACCCACTTTCCAGGTTCGGTTTCCTGGGCGAGCAGGGCTCCCAGCCCGACGGGACTAGCATCTACTATCAGCTCGGTGGACCTTGTCGTGTCGAAGTACGCCATGGTCGTCTTCTCCAGCAATGCCGACTTCACCGTGACAAATGCCTCTTCTTCCTCTCGTCCCCACTTCCATGCTGCGTCTTTCTTAGTTAGTGCCCTCAGGGGCTCAGCTAGGGTGGCCAGGTTGGGTATAAATCGCCCACAGTATGTTGCCATACCCAGGAAGCTTCGTACCTCCGATGCGGTCATGGGAGCCGGTGCCCGCTGGATTGCTTCGGATTTCCGGGGATCTACTTTCACGCCCTCCTGGCTGAACACGTAACCAAAGAACTCAATCGACTTTCTGAAGAACTGGCACTTGTCTTTATGAAGGGTCACCCCATGGTCGGCAAGATGCTGTAGGGTTGCTCGAAGGTGGCGATGATGGTCCTCGATAGTTGCTAAGTGTATCAGTATGTCATCGCTGACATTGAGTACGCCTTGGAGGCCTGACCACACTTCCCTTACTGCATTTTGGAAGATCTCGGCCGCTGACGAGATACCAAAGCTTAGCCTCTTGTATCGTCGTAGTCCCAAGTGTGTCGAGAATGTCGTGATATAACGACTTTCTTCGGCTAACTTCAGTTGATGATATCCGGCGTTGAGATCTAACTTGGAAAACCAGCGGGATCCGTTGAGGTCTGCCAGGATATCATCGACGGTGGGTGTCAAGTGCCTCTCCTCTTGATCGCCTGATTGGGCAGGCGCATATCAGTGCAAAGCCGGATCTTCCCTGGTTGCTTCGGCTTCTCTGCTATCACCATCGGTGATAACCACGGGGTTGGCCCGGTGACTTTTTCTATTACGCCCTGCTGCTCCAGTTTTTGTAGTTCCTGTTCCACCAGCGGGCGTAGATGAAATGGTATGCGCCGATGCCGTAGTGCCACTGGTGCCACTGCCTTATCAATGTGGAGTTTCACAGGTGGTCTCTTCATGCTCCCGAGGCCTTTGAACAACTGGGGAAAACGTCCAAGGATTTCATCCGTTTGTAGTGTCTTCACGGCATTGGCAAACGTCACCAACCCTAGGTCTTCTGCGGTGTGGCTTCCGACCAAGATGTCCGCCTCTCTGTCAACCACATGGAACGTCGTGGTGATCTCGTGATCTTCTGACCGAACTTGGACCTCCATTTTTCCTTTGAGAGGTAGAGGCGTCTGGCTGCCATATGTCAGGATCTTCACATGGGACGTGACAGTGGGGGTTTCGGGCTCAGCCGTTTGTATTGCTGACACCCCATGACGTTTACAGATGCCCCCATGTCGATAAGCGCTGTCACGGGTGAACCCGCAATCTCAATGGAACATGTGGGCTGGGGTCGCCGCTTCCGCTTGAGATCGCTCGCAAATGATATCAGGTAGCATTCTTCATCATCCTCGGTGGACAAGTCCTCGAAGTGTTGTTTGCGTTGGGCTAGCGGCCTGGCCGCCCGTGGTGCTTCCGACTCTTCTAGAGTTAGGTGTCGCACTGCCTTGGTTGGCGGTTTCCGGCTGGGTGGTCCTCTGTTCCTCACTCCCCCTCGGCATACACTCACGAAATGGTTGGGAATGCCGCATTTCGAGCATACCCTGCCTCGTGCGGGGCAGTTTTCTGGGGGATGTTCCTCCTTACCACAATATCCACACTGTGGGCTTCGTGCGCTCCTACTCGGCCACCTCCCACGTGTCCCTCGCTGCTGCATGCGAACCGCGTCAACTTTCTCGGTCTTTACTGTCACGGGGTGTTCCGCCTGCTGGGTGATGGCGACGTCCATGGCTGTCGCTCTGACCTCTGACAAGTCGTGTGACCGCGCTAGGACTAGTATATCCTCCAGGGAGATACGTGGCTGCCGGAGAATGAGTGTCCTCAGGGTTTTGTTGCGACATCCTTGAATTGCTTGCGCTCGTATTTCCTTGGCCTGGTCATCTTCCGTACACGTGCTGGCCAACTCTCGTAAGCGCGCATGGAATGCGTCCATTGATTCCCCCTCTCTTTGCCGTGCCTGCCGGAGTTTAAAACGTTCGTAATCCGGATTCAGCTGGGGATCAAAATGGGCATTCAGGGCCCTCACCGCTGCATCGCAGTCTGTTGATGGACCCGTGTTCGGCAGGTGTGCAAACAATTTGTATATTTCATCACCTGCGAAGTGCAACAGGAGTGACCTCTTCACGGCGCCGTCTGTCTCCCTCGTGGCGATAAAGTAATTGTTCAGCCTGCTAATCCAAACAGTCCACCTCGGGGACGCCGTGGCAGGGTTGATGAGCTCACTGAATGGAGGAAGCGCACTGACCTGGGAGTGCGGGGACATTTGCGGCTGTGCTGGGAGCACTGGTGGCGGGACTGCCTGTTGGGCTGCTGGTGCCGCTTGGTTGGACATGGTGCCTGCTGCTTCCGTGAGACTCACTTGGCTGTTGATGGTGCACAAAGCGGGGCGCTCCTACACACCTCCTCACCCTTCTTCTGTCCCCCCTTGGGGCGCGGATGGATTTCCACACTGTGGATAGGCACCTCAGCGCATGCAGGGTGGTAAACACCCTGTTCTTCCTCTTCCTCCCCTCTTGCGGTATTGTACCACGCAGGCGGGCCAGCGTGAGCCTTGCGCGGAGGTGAAAAGCGCCACAGCTGGGCACGTGGTCGTATGAGGCCAGGCGAGTGTAACACCGCAGGTGTGCCACACGACGTAGCGCAAGCTCGACCGGAGTGCACCCGGGAGCGTCAGCGCTGCGGGCAGCGTCGGATGAGCACAAACAGCAGGTGCGTGCCCGTGGATGCGACACGCACACTCCGGGGGGGGCGTCGGACGCTGCGGGCCTTTGCGGCCGGTCGCACTCACCGCGCGGTGACAGGCGGCGCTTCAGACTCGTGCAGAGCTCGACCAGGCCGACGGGCCGGGAGCCGCGATGATTCTGCTGGTGGGGTCGGGCTGTCTACACAGACCCCCACCCTCGTCGCCAGTGTAAATTGCGTCCTGTGACACAGGGCCAAGCGCAGCAATGAAGGACAACCACACCTCAGTAAGCTAGTGTGGGCCGGAAGTCCCGAGCGACCCCGGCCCGTTTATTTATGCTCTCTGGCCACGCCTGGCCAGAGAGTGTTACAATGTGTGTTGGCCCTTCCGGGCCATAGGTCTGTGTGCCGAGTCTCTCGCAACACTAGACCGCTACAGCTGGGACCTCAGTGGTGCTGGACTGGGACCTCCGCGCGACTTGATTTGGAACTCCCGTGCGTCCTAACTGGGACCTTCGTGCGCCTTAACTGGACCTCCGGACGCCCTGCTTGTGGGGTCTCTGTGCGCCTTGGCTGAAACCTCCGGAAGCCGTGACTGGGACCCCAAGCGCTCTTAAGGAGATGTCCGTACGCCCTGAATAGAAGCTTCGTGCGCTCTGACTGAGATCTGCGTGCACTCTGGCTGGGACCGCGTGCGCCCTGACTGGGATCTCTGTGCGCCCTGACTGCGCCCCCGTTCCTGGAACTCTGTGCGCCCTGACTGGGACCCCCCGTGCGCCCTGACTGGGATCTCTGTGCGCCCTGACTGCTCCCCCGTTCCTGGAACCATGATGTGGATCCAAGATGGCGGCCGCCGCAGTAGTCTGACATGGTGAGAATGAACAGCGCAGACTGAACCGACCTGAAACCAGCTGCAACCGGGAGCCAGTGCAACCTGATATGACAAACCCCATTGAAGCCAGATACCGGCGGACAGGCGAAATACTGACAAGCGGTGCTCGTTCGCGGCTGTGACCTTCCACGGTAAGGGGTGACTAACATGGCGCCCAAGACGACCAATGAGGCACGACATCAGTACGTTTATCCATAACCGCGACAACCCCCATTGCTTGCAACAGATTAAATATATGTCCGGGTAGGAGAAGGCATTGTGAGAGGCTTTAAGCGGGGGGGGGGGAAGGACTAGCGAACCAGCTGATAGCCGTAATTATTTGATTTTATGGGGCAGCAGCACGCGCAGAGCCAAGATGGCGGCCGTCACGGCTGATTCACCGGAGGCGCTGACACGAGATTCTGCGGCACGAGAAGCCGAGCAGAGATAACCTACCGCAGATATAAATACAACCTGAAATATACAGCAAGTCCCTGGTGAAGCAAGTGAGGAATGGGGAAGAGCAGTGGTGTTCCATGACTGCGGGCGTTCCCACTGAGTTAAGACTGATATGGCGCCCACAGGGAGACAGGATTTATGAATAATCGTGTGAAGTTGCCGGTGGGTACGTTTATTAAATAAATATACTGTGATAAGTGATCCCCTTGTGATTATACAACCAGAGTTACGAGCCTGTGTAGGAAGCTGGCTCTGTATATACTATACTCTGCACACTCTCGGTTTGGAAAAGGGTCCCAGGATGCCTGACCCCAACATGGCCGACATTGGTGACTTCTTCCCCCTTGCTGAACCTTTACCTACTCAACCCTTCCTGGACTGTGCCTGACCTCAAGAGGACTTCTAGATCTCTTTATGACCATGGCATCCCCCCCCCCGCACCACTCTGACATTCCCTGAGGACACATGACCTCTTTCCTGACAGCGGAGTCCGAGGATTTGTCCGACGCCCGGTGGAGCTGCTCTGTTCAGCTAATGAGATCAGACTTGGTTCACCCCCTGACCGTCACCTGCCCAGCCGGACCTTGGGCACAGTTTCTCCCTTTCTCCCTGTCTTGCCCACCCTCCCCCTCTCCCACCCCCATTGGTGCTTCCTTGAGAGCTATAGGGGAGACTGGCCTCGGACTACCTCACTGGCCGTCACCTACCCATTCGGTCTATGGGCTGACTTTACCTCTGTCTCTTATTCCTTCCTCCCCCTCGTCCTCTCCCTGAGTGAATTTACTATTTGGATAGTTACAACTCTAACCACTAGTATACGCAGTAGTTCTTTGTACTTCATATCACTATTTTGTGATTCTGAGCTCTCCCGTTTGCATCTCTCTCCTAAGTGACTCTACAATGTATACATTTCCTTTTCTGCTATCTGTTTCTCTTCTTTGTGGGACTCTTCAACTCGCTGTCTCCCTCCCTCTGTCTCCCCTGACCCTTGCCTTTCGCGGATCCTGTCTTTTTCTAGATCGCTAATTTACCCTGGTATTGAATGTGTTATCTTTTTGTATTAATGTGATTTTTCTTTTGCCGTCTGTTCCCCCTCTGTTGACCTGCCAGTTCCGACCCGCCTCCTAGCCCCCTGTCCCTTGTTGCCCTTTGACTAAGCACTCCTTCTCCTCTTGTTGGGGAAAGATCCAATATTCATACTCTGGAGTCTCAGGGACCCCCTCTGAGAGAGTCCACAGTGTCAAGGGAGCCACGCACAGTTGAGGTATGGTATTGTGCCCCTTACCAAAGCACTGCCTCTCCCCTTGTTGGGGAAGGATCCAGTAGGTAGGCCTTGGAGTCTCACAGACCCCTCTGAGAGAGTCAACTGCGTAAAGGGAGCCTCACGCAGCGGAGATGTGGGAATGATACCACTTTCCCTGGGAGCACAGCTTACCGGACCTTGGACGCGGCTTTTACTCGTCTACCGGTTTGTACCCCCTTCACCCTCCCCCTCCTCTTTCATGCTCTGTCTCTCACCCTCCCCCACCGCTTTCCCTCTTTCATTCTTTGTCTACCTCCTCTGCTCCTATCCCCTCTCCCCTGAATCTCTCCCCCTGTCTGCTACGCCGCCCAGCCCCCTGTCCCTTGTGCCCTTTGACTAAGCACTCCTTCTCCCCTTGTTGGGGAAAGATCCAATATGTATACTCTGGAGTCTCAGTGTTCCCTCTGAGAGAGTCCACTGCGCTAAGGGAGCCACTCACAGTTGAGGTTTGGTATGGCGCCCCTTGCCAAAGCACTCCCTCTCCCCTTTTGGGGAAGGATCCAGTAGGTAGACCTTGGAGTCTCAGAGACCCCTCTGAGAGAGTCCACTGCTTAATAGGGAGCCTCTCGCAACGGAGATGGGGGAATGATGCCACTTCCCCTGGGATCACAGTTTACTGGACTTTGGACGCAGCTATTACGCGTTTACCGGTTTGTGCCCCCTCACCCCTCCCCCTCTTCTTTCTTGCTGTGTCTTTCACCCCCCTCCTCTTTCCCCCTTCATTCTATGTCTACTCCCCTGCTCCTACCCCTCTCCCATTGTATCTCTCCCCTTGCCTGCTTTTTCCCTTACGTATATGTCCTTATTGTTTGTCTCGACCTAACATGTAATTATGTAGCTATGCTCTAATAACTGTGTAACCTTTGTAACGATGTAACCTGCAACTATGGTCTGATTCTCATGCAAAGCGCTCTGATACCTCCGGGTCTAGCTAGCGCTATATAAATCCTTTCAAATGTTGACTACTAGTTACCTATGCTACCCATATACTACTATCTACCTCCTTTTGTACTGAATGGCGAACACCGAATGTATGTATACTACCTCAACCATCTAATGTTTAATAACTATATTGTAAAGCGCTCTGATACCCGCGTGGGTCATGTTCGCGCTATATAAAACTTTATAAATAAAATAAAAAATAAAATAAACTAAAGTGGAAGACAAACAGACTTTGCTCAGCACTGCCGTTAGCATACCAGAAGCATGATTTGTCAAGTAACGCATTCCGATACTTCCAGAATACACGGTTTCAACCCAAATTCCGAGAGGGATTTCCCGCAGTATTGGCTCTCAGTGCTACTTAAATTTGTACCTGGTGTGAACACATATTGTAAACGTCTGGGTAATACTACCATCCACAACGCGTTTTGGGAAAACCATTTGAACACGTTCTTCACAGTCGACAGCTAATACTTATGCTGTCTGATAATCCCACCCTTTGCCATATGTACGAGATAGGGGAGAATACACAAAACACACGGGAAACACAAAGCTTACCAATAATCGCAAAGTTATCGTAGACTCGAGGACTGGCCAACTGAGGTGTAGTCAGGTCGCTTACGGTACGCGTACTGTGACCAGTAAAATCCAATTACATTATAACCAATCCCCTGCTAACACGTCATCATGAGGGCTAGTGAGGACGCGCTACGGCGTGAAAACTTGACATTTAGACCCGTGTAAAATTCAAAGGCATTGTAACCTATCCCCCGCTAACACGTCATCGTAAGGCGTGGCGAGGACGCGCTAATGCGTGAATGCTTTAACATTCAAATCGAGAAAACTTTATTGGGTCTGAGTTGCTAGAGAGAGCACACCGTGCATTATTGCGCATGGCAGACCGAACAACAGGTATTTACCCAAAGATGCTCCCCTATCCAAAAGGCACTAGTATTAGCCAGGGCAAAAGCGTGACCCCACAAAACACCAAAAACCAATTATAAATCAGTTAGAAAAAGCTATCACAAGGGTCACGCGAGAATTAAAACAACATAAAAGACATTTGCCTAATAAGACCATGTTTCCAATATATATAAAATCACTTAAACCAGAATATATAAAATTGGGCAATACAGTTTTTTGAAAAGGATACAATTTGTAAGCCAATGAAAGAGAGAGGCATAAAGAGCCAGAGTAGAACACCCATTATATAGTGAGTGAAAATAATAGCTAAAACAGGCACAAGGAAAAAGAAAAGAAGTATATGGTATCAGATAGACAAACCGTTCATATATGCATGTTTACAGTAAGTTAGACTACTGTTTATTGTATCAAGTTTAAACGCGTAATTTAGACTTGATTCGAAACTTTATAAAAAAGGTAAAAAATCTCAGTTAGTTGCTAAGGTGATCACACAAAATTGTACATCCTCAAAACGCATAAAATTCCAAATCACAGGACTCAATATGCATAATGTGGGATCCAACATATAAAGTTACAATAATTCTTACAAGCAGTTTATGATCACAGAGGGGAAATTAACCAGAAACAAAAAATGACCCAAATAGGTCTCAACTACTGCAATCAGTACAGATGTTTCTCAAAGCAGTGCCAGACAAAAAAATTGAAAGTGATCGTTTGTATGATGACTGTCAAAAAATTATTTCTCATAGTGTTGCCATCCTACAGAGGAAACATTGCTCCATAATGGAGAGATAAACCTCAGAGCGTACAAATCGGGTATCTAAAGCTCAGATTGTTAATGTACGGTCATAGACCACCACTAAAGATTGGGCAAAGTCTTATTTCAGGATTTGATCATACAATCTCATACCAGTTCCTATAATAAACGATGCATAACACGACAAGCATAACATGTGCATGAAGTTCAAATAGATTCCGAGATGGTCAGCCACACGATATTCGACAGCTTCATATATCTGGGACTGACCATACCATCCTGCACCAGTTATTACAGCAGAAAGTGCATCTCATTGTCAGAATTCAGGCCTGACAACACCGCCCTCAGTTTACAAATCCAGTGGGCCTCCAGTTGTCTCAAACGTAGTTCCCTATCGCCACCTCTTCTATCTGGAAGTACACAGCCAATAGCATGGAACCTGAAGTTGGCCTTAGAGATATTGGAGTCACACATATGCGAACCAAGTGCGTTAGTATAATCATTATTAAGACACGCTCATCGATGTTCCTGAATGCGGACTCTTAATTGCCTGACAGTACTTCCAACATAAATTTTCGAACAATTACAGATGATCACATAGATTACATAAGTAGACTGACAGTTCAAAAAATGTTTGACATAATAGGTGATTTTACTGTTATAGGAAAAGCATTGCGTTCTATTCAGGCGTAAGTGCCAGATATTACAGTCACCACACGTGTAAAAGCCAATCGGACGTTTGAGCCAGGTTCCAATGCTAAATGATCTAGTAGCAGTATAGCTCGGACAGAGTATTTCCCTCAAGGTTTGTGATCTTCTGTAGGTAATTGAGGGTTTGTCATGTAAAAGGGGACCAACTCCTGGTGCTCCCTGTAAGATCTTCCAATGCCTATGTAGGATCTTAAATAGATCCTGATTCAGCTTAGAGTATGTCGTAATAAAAGCCAACCGATCCTTGGGGCTCTTTTTAGTCTTGACCTTAAGTGTGTCTGTTCTAGTGACACGCAGAACCCGTCTCAACGCCTGGTTAAGATCCTGATTCTTATATCCCCTTCTCCATAGATGTTTCATCGAGCCCCTGGCATGTTCCTCAAAATGTGAATCCTCACTGCAGTTTGAAGCCCTATTCAGGGTGAAACGCGTTGGCTGCGTCTGTATGCTTCTTGCACCCATGTTCTGAAAACATTAAAGGAAGGATCATTCACACCGAAGACTCAAGAAATATTTCTTTGTGTGGTTCTACTGTTTAATGTATTGCCTCTCTGTGCTTCTGTTTTCTGTAATCCAACTGGACTGGAACCCTGGCAGTACATACCCAGACAATTCCAGAATAAAATGTGCCATAGCCAATCGAGGGCCATATGGAAATGCCTCCAGCAAACCCCTCACATCTTCCTCTATATATACAAACAAATCAAAAAAAAGATAAAAGCAACAAAAAACATAGATAGAAAAAATGTGGACAGTGTGAGCTCTTTGGTGCATTGCCGAAAAGTAAGTATGAGCTGTATCTTGGGTATACCAACCATACCACATATCACTTAGGCCCAGAGTGGCCATCCATGAGGGGAGAGGAGAGAAGACTGATGTGTATCGGTTTTCCTACTTCTACATACATCATGTCATAACCCATCACAGCATTAAAGTCACTGCAAATTACCATGACACCCTGGGTTGTGCTGGGGAGCACTTCAAGTATCCATCTAGGCACGAGATGGAATGTGAGGGATGTAAACGCACGTAAACATCCAAGGTCTTTCCTCAAACATGCCACACATCATCAGTTATCTGCCTTGTCCATCCAAGGACGTTGTGGTGACTAGGAGAGGAAAGGATTTCCAGAAGATGTTGACGACCCCTCAAGCCCCTTATGTAGCCAGCATCAAATACTTGCATGTAACCAAACTGCCCTAAAATGCTGCATTTTCTCTGCAGAATAAAAGGTGTGAGTAATGTCAGTTTGCAAATTATAAAACCACCCCCTCTGTATTCTATTGTTAAGCATGCTAATGTTCAAAATTATCACCAGATACCAATACAGGTCATAAGTAGCCTCAACAGCTACCGTCAGACCATGTGAAAAGGATATAATGTGAGAACACAGATGCATTTCATAAGACAAAAACCTATAAGTAGAACTAAGAACCCAAAGAACACCCAACATTTAACTTCCCTCATACTGCACATTCACCCAGAAGTGCTGGTTGCACAATCAAGGACCTATTCAAAATATCAAGTGGAATAAAACAATCAGAAATAAACCCAAAGTTCACCACCTGAACCCAAACATTTAATAGAATGAAAGCAGTCACATAAACAAACTTTCTTAACTTACTCAGAAACCAATACCCCCTCACCACTCTTTACCACAGACAAGTTTAGAACTATAGTGTCATTCCCAGGAAGCACTTTGCACCCTCTAGATAAAGGGATCCAGTGAATTAAGGACAGTGGGAGGAGAAAAGGCCATATATAGCAGCCTGTCATAAAACAGGCTTGCAGACTATCAGACCTAGAAATTAATAAAAAGTGCCACATTTCAACTTCTGCCTCCTCCTCATAAAAAGTTACCAAACTTAGGCATTAACATCAAAAACAATAATTCAAATGCCACCTTTTAACACTAAGCAGTTAGCTGTAATGGTCAAACATGGGAAGAAATTAAGTGAAGAGGGTGCTCTTTCACTAAAGGAAGACAGGAACCAAGTGAACAAGAACAGCGCAAAGACAAAAGACCAAGAAACTCTCATGTTGCCCACATCCACTTCTCAAATGTTGCCACCTTCATCAGTATTATCATTTGAAAGGTGATCCAGAACCGTGGTGTCTCCATCCCTCGCAAGGCCTGTTGCCATTTTCTGGTCACCACCCCGGTTTAATTCTAAAGGTCTCATGGGTTGATGATGGCACTGCCACTCACTTTTAATTTCTTAACATGTTGCGGTGGCAATGAATGTCTTAGGTAGTGCCCACACATAAATCTTGGCCAATGAGATTTTTCCTCTATTCTACCCAGTCCCATGTCACTTCCAGGGTTTCATTGTGTGAAAGTTTTACTTGACTGCCACAAAGGTCTTCAACTACTGCTAGACCAGCTTTGTGGAGTCTTGGAAAAACATCACTTTGTTGAATTATAAGACACCATTCTCATGTAACATGTTGCACAGAGTACATAGTCCATTGTCCTGGCCCATGTAGCGGAGGTGTTTCACAGCTAGCAGTCTCAGAAAAGCCCTGGGCCGATACCTCCGCAGTAGCACCCAGGTGTGTGTGCTTGATGGTGCAGGAGATGGATACATTCCCTGGCAGCTTCCATTTGTTGAGCCAGGATAGCAAAACCTATTCTAGATTGGATAACTGCCCCTTGTTGTTACAGCGTGCTTTACTCTCCACATCCTCTACCCTATCTTCTAGACACTTTGGGGAGTCCACCAGGCAAGAGCACGGATCATGTTTTCGGTCCCCAAAATATGACCCTTCGCTTCAGAGATGTGGTCCATCATGCTACAAAGATTCTGTCATAGAAGGTAGATGCCCTGGCCTATTACTACGATTTTCCCCTCAAGTGAAGTCTAAATGTCTTGGATTGCTTGGAGTTTAATGTCAATAAACAAGGTCTTGGTCTTGCCTTCAGGGCTAGCTTTCTCATCTAGTGGACAGGCCTGCAGATCCATCATGTGGTTCGGCGTGGTAGATTTATCCATTTTATTTTGCTGAAAAACAGCACCTCTTTGTCCTTCGCCATTGCATCAGGGTGTTTCAAGAGAGAACTATCAATTGCACCAGCTGTACCCAATTACCAACCGTCCACTCAAGGTCAGCAAGGCCAAACAATACACAGGATGAGTGGTCAAAACCCTCCTTCCACACTAAGGCACGGGTTTCAGAACCACCACAACAGGACCAGTATCGCGATCTTGTCACACCTGGGTGTATCCCTTCTCCTAGGAGCAAAGACAGAACATATTCAGTGACTAATAGCACTTGGGAGAAATGCAAAGTTGGATGCACAGTCACTCATCTCCTCAACCATGGTCAACTAGAGGTAGGCAAGATGTACCAAGAGGCAGAAGAACCTGAAAGGCAGTTGAGGGGCACCCTACTGCTCATAGCTACTGGGGTAGGGTGGCACTGTATACTACCACTGCCACCATGCCAGCTTACAAGGCTGAGATATCACGGTTTCCTCCGCACTTCTAAAGAGACCGGAGAGTGCCTCCAGGAAGGAGAGTTAGGCCATGCAGCATCAGGGCACCATCAGAATTTCAGCCTTCACTTATTACCTCTGGGCACGTAAGCCACCTCAGTCACCAGAGGCCAAAGACCCTACACATGAACGACCTTCCATCATAGCTGGTCACAGCTTGGCTTCTCAACCACTCACAAGACTAAGAGGTTGGAGGATCTAAGAGCCCACGGAGACCAGGGAAGGTGCTTTACTCCACCTACAAGTGCTAACCCCTATAAGGCAGGGTAGAGGCTGAGGCCACCGATCCAACAGCGAGCTCTAGCAAGTGGAAGCAGCCCAACATCCACTGTTGTGTTTGCCACTGTGACATCGTTTAAATCCCAAGATGTACCTAATTGCATGCAGATTATTAAAGATTCACAGAGTGCATTGCGGGAGCTCGGCTAGAGCGCATCTGCCTTATTAAAGCACCAAGTCACACCCCCGTGTGAAAAAGCACATTTTTGTAAGACCTAATGGGTTTGATTACAATGCTTCTTCTGAGCCATTCATAGTTTTTCACATGGACATGGTTACACTTTATATTAATGAGGAGACATATATACCAACGATTTTCTTTCACAAATCGGAGACTAAGTGGATTCTTCTCAACCCAGATGTGCTTAGCATCCTTAGGTTTTAATCAGTGCTTATGAAGGATATTTGCTTCTTAAACAGGCCATTTGGGCCTTATAGCACTTCCTCACTAAGAAGGAGTTCTAGTAGATTGTTTCCTACATCCTGAATCGTTACCCTGTGAAAGGTGTTCCTTCTCATAAGAATGTTAACACAGAAGTGATCATAATCAATTATTCCTCTTGTAGTCCTTTGTCACCTTAGCTCCACAACATCAACTTTACTGTAAGAAATAATGGTTCACCAGAGATAATAAATCATGTAAACAAAAGAGAAACTGGTCTTAAAAACTTTCTAAACAGATAATTAGTTAATATATCAAGGCAAATGTTGATGTAGGCACACAACCGGTATTTTTTACTGCAATTAATTTATTCATTGCATATTTTTTCTTGCAGCATCTTTGAAGGAGATCAATCAAGTAGTATCAACTGTTGTTTCTTACAGTGTGGTTTATAACCCCAGGTTCTCTAAAATGATAGGGGCACCTTTGTTACTTAGTATACCATAAAACCAACTTGTCATCCGCTTCTCTCTGTCTGGTCCTTTGGCTTCTGATATGGACAAAAAGTAGGATTAAAGCTTCAAACATTGCTGGGCTTGTACCGTGGCCTAGATGGGATTGGACTGCGCTAGGTTTTTTTCTTAAACTAAAGGAGTGCTGGTGCTCCGACCTTCAGTTGGGCATCCCCAGATTATGGAGGAAGGTGGCTAATTATAATTGGTTCAGGGGTCACTACATTGAGTAAACTGTTTTTTTCCACCGACTTCTAAGATGTATCTCTTTACCTTGTAAGGTAGGTTTAACATTACCCTTTGCTTAACTTTCCAATCTGTGCACTATCCCACCTACGGACACCCCACTTATTTAACATGTTTCTTTAAACTTTAACTGCCCTATTGATATTTATATACATTATGTATCATGCGCACGTGGCACATATGTTAAGGGAAATACATTTTCAAAGTTTTTACGAGGTCTTTGACAACACTGCAGAACTGTCTGGCACAGGAGTGAGCGAACACCCCGCAGTGAAGTGATTTTATTAAGATGAGCAGGGGGTCCCCACCAGATGCAAGTTTAAGTTGATTTATTGACTCAAGGTGCATGTAATATCACCCCATAAGGAGCATGTTAACACTAGATCTGTCATAGACAAATTAGATCTTTCAGATAACTAGTGAAGTCCACTGCACACCCTTCTTTTACATTACCTCACAGACACCAAAGACACAGACAACGGACACTAGATAAACGGCATACAAGCCTTTGCAGGTTAATATGTCTTTTCTTTATTTGACCTTCCTGTCACTCAAAAGTACTACTGTCAGCATGTTACTTGTTAAATAATTTCTTGACTATCCCCTTCCATCAGATTTTTGCCCTATTTATCCACTTGCCCAATGCTCTTTGACTCTCCCCATCAGTATAATCTGCTATGATCATTGAGCTTTGTCAACACATGGAGATGATGGACGGAGTGCTGAAACTTTTCAGACACTCACCCCCGTCACAGATCTGGGTTGAATACATCATCATTTTTTAGCTCACTTCGCCACCCCAGTTCAGACCAGGCCATATGCAAATCAGTCTTGACCCTGATACTCATGGGAACAGTCCAGCCCGAACTGCCAAGCCAGGTCTTCCCTGGACCGGAAACAAGCATCCTGGGACCGGTTTAGGGGTAACACCCCATATCAGCCAGGTAAGCTTGAATCCAGTGGCAAAGTGAGCAAGGGACCCCGTCTGGGCATACCCTGCCACCTTAGGGCGAACAAAGCAAACACTAGGAGATGATGGACGAAGCACTGAAACTTTTCAGACACTCACACCCATCACAGATCTGGGTTGAATCCATCATCATTCTTTAGCTCACTTCGCCACCCCAGTTCAGACCCAGCCATATGCAAATCAGTTGTGACGCTGATACTCATGGGAATAGTCTTGCCCGAACTCCCAAGCCAGGTCTTCCTTGGACCGGAAAAAAACATCCTGGGACCGGTTTTTGGGGTAACACCCCTCATCAGCCAGGCTAGCTTGAATCCAGTGGCAAAGTGAGCAAGGGGCCCACGTCTGGGCAGACCCTGCCACCTTAGGGCGAACAAAGCAAACACAAGGAGATAATGGACGGAGCGCTGAAACTTTTCAGACACTCACCCCCAGTCACAGATCTGGGTTGAATCATCATCATTCTTTACCTCACTTCGCCACCCCGGTTCAGACCCAGCCGTATGCAAATCAGTCTTGACCCTGTTTCTCTTGGGAACAGTCCAGCCCGAACCGCCAAGCCAGGTCTTCCCTGGACCGGAAACAAGCATCCTGCATTTTGCTTTGTTTGCAATCTTTCTAATCTCATGCCTGTCCTTTCTTAACAGAATTATACTTACATACTATTTTATATAGATTTGAATTCCATTGTCTATGACTAACCTCCAAATCCTTTCATTATTAACCCAAAATACATTTGCTGTTTCATGATATTGATATTGCAGTAAACCTTCTCTCTTTTCGTCCTCAAGTGTTTCCCAGATTGAAGATTTTCTAAGAGGCTGTCGAGGAATTTAATTCTGCGCTGAGAAGACTTGCTGGATTTGTTCAGGATCTTTGGGTTAGTCTTTGGCTCTTGCACTGAGCTTGGGAAAACATGATTGGATTCAGGGATCTCGAGAGATATATGGCTGGCCAGGGCAAGGTTTATTTAGCTTTTGGGAATCAAAATGGCTGCCGGTACAAGCTCTCACGAGATTTCACTTGCATGCTTCCTGCTTGCAGTTGCTCCTTTGCAAGGTTACCGCTGACTCATCTTCGGTTTTTCTGACAGTGGTGGGGGCTATTGGGGGCACACATAAATAACTTGTCTTTGTTGGCACCGTTTCTAAGTTCTTCGGCATGTTCATGGTCATGTCTGAGGTCGCCAAGTTGACAGGCATGACAGAAGCCTCAGTCCAGTTAGAAACCTGACCTTTTGCATTACTCTGTCAATCAACCTGACACCACAGTTAGATATCGCTAGACCTCCTTTTACCCCATTCCCGGTTCTGCTACTCCATTCTTCTAACCCCCACACTTGGGAATGGCCTTTTCTGTTTATATCCACATTAGTTATATTAATGTACTTCAATTTCAACCTAAAGATATTTTTCTCTGATTGTTACTTTATTGTGACGTGTCTTGATTGTGATTGCCCAGTGTTTCTGCTTGTAAATTATAAACATGTGGGAAAGTATTCGATTCTGTATTTTCGTTTCTTTGTACAAATGAATTGCACCGCGTTTTTGTCATTCTGCCTTGCTTCAGATAAATACAGTTATGAGGAACCCTGGCTAATCCTTACTACTTGTTAAAGTAGACCGGAATTATATTCCTGCCCTCTATGCCATAGAACCTTTTCTCATAGCTATATTTTATATAGATTTGAATTCCATTATCTATGACTAACATCCAAATCCTTTCATTATTAACCTAAAATACATTTGTTCAGTGCTTAATTTGTAAAATATTAAGTGCAGGTGCTCAATTTTTGGGGGAAGGCCACACCCACTTCCCTCGGCTCCAACCACTTCCTCCGGTGCCTACACCCACTTACTCTATTGTCTCCACCCACATCCTCAACTGGCCTTGCTGACTCGCTAGTACCAGAAAACTAGCACATGGTGGCAAAGGTTCATTTAGTGGATCCTGGGCAGACGCAATATGGGTGCCTCCATGTAAGATGGTGGCTGAAGTGAAGTCGGGTCAGACTGGGGAACTGAAGCAGCCCAACTAAAAATCCTCAAACCAGCCCTGCTCACTTTCTCATGCTATTGAACTCTCTCCACATATCCATTCTCGTTATGTCCTTTTCTTCTCTGCTGCCCCTCTCTCAGGTCATTTTAGCTCTACAATCCACCTGCCTCCTCTTTCTTTCTTGAAGCCTTGCAAGCAATTGTGATGTGCGTATTGATTTGTTGATCGCTGCTCGTGCTTGCAATTATAGACCACATGCCGCCCGCAAACCAAACCTTAAAGTGAGCTTCCCAGTCTGAGTGCAAACTTTCCAATCAGAACGCTCCTTATTTTAATCCCAAAGCAATCGTTCCGTTATAAAACCTCGCAGTTGCCGGCTGGTGACTTCTCTGGACTTGATACAAATTTCACCTTTGTAGCATGTCTGCAAAAAGGTGCTGCAAAACTCTTTGAGGCCGATTCACAGAACTAATCTGAGACAAAATCCAAAACTTACTACTTTTGGTATTGACAGAAGGCATTCAGTAGTAGTAAAGTTTGTAGTCCTAACTTTACTACTACTAAATGCCTTCTGTGAATACCAAAAGTAGTAAGCTTAGGATTTTGTCTCGGATTAGTTCTGTGAATCGGCCCTTTTCAAATTACAGTTCAAAATCCCAAAATACAAATTGCAGTGTACTCCCTGGTCTTGTGTCTGCAGCAGTAAAAAAAAATCTAAACAAACAGACAGCTCTACCAAGTAAACAGTATCAGTAGATTTCCAGGCAAAACATGACAGCACCTCTCCAAGTCATTAAGTAGACTCTGTCTAGTCCTGGACTAATGCATTCTGGGTGTTGTAGTCTTGTTTTTGCTCCCATTGAACTATTTAGACTAGCGCTCCTGAAAACAACGATTTGAAGGTGAAAAGTTCTGGAGGCTGTGTCCATAATGACCTAGAGTGAGGTGGTCAAACTAAGTGCTGCGTCTGGCATGACTATCAAAGTGTTGAGTCATACGCTGCATGGCTAAGTGGACTCAAAGGCTAATTTTGTGTGCGCGTCTCGAATGTTTACACACAGTGTCTTGTTCTGAAAACCAATACAAAAGAGAAGAGAGATATATATCTAAGTGACAGTCTGCCAATGTGCTGGGGAAGAAGAGGGACATGGGAGAAGAGAAATAAAGTGAGATGAAACGGGAAGGATGAATGAAAGAAAGAACAGGAAGATGAAGAAACGAGAAAATACGGATAATGTAGGCAATAAGGGACATAAACGAAGGCACGAAGGAAAGAAGAGATATGATAAAGAAGGAAGAAAAAAGCAAGACAGAAATAGTAAATGAAATAAATTAGGAGCAAGAAAAGGGGAACGGGGGAGCCATGCAATACAAGTAGTCAGAGAGCATTTAAGAGAGTGACGAGAGAAAAATGAAAGATGGAAGAACCAAAAAATAAATAAATACAGAA
Organism: Calotriton arnoldi; assembly: GCA_963921515.1. NCBI lineage: Eukaryota > Metazoa > Chordata > Amphibia > Caudata > Salamandridae > Calotriton > Calotriton arnoldi. The sequence continues at coordinate 1,168,069 of CAWUFW010004274.1, read as the reverse complement.
TTTTTAAGCATCCTATTACCAAAATGTGTGCCTCCAGGCGCTAGAGACAGAGAGGGGGAGGAAGGAAGTGGAAAGTGATTGAACAAGAATTTGGAAAAAGGAACGAGTAGCGCAAATCCGACTTTAAATGAGGGTAATTTAAAACAAACATGCCATTTACTTCACCTATTAGTGTTATCAGTCTATAGCTTTAAAAAGAGACATTCCACTTAGTACATCGTGCTTGGAGGCACTTAAGTCCCTTACCTCCCCTCTTCTGTGAGGCATTCCCTTTTCACAGCGTCCTTCGGTCATCATTCTGAAAGACATCCAGGAAAACTTTGTGCGAGGCCTCCGGATTCGAAACAGTGCAACTCACCTTCTGAAGCATGTGTCTTGTGGAGGCAGCCTTATTGGGCACTGCTTAGCTGTGCGCTCTTGGACAGTGCCACCCCCCCCCCCCCCCCCACCTCTCCCTAGAGAGGCAGAGCGGGCCTCATAATAAGTCGGGCGGCTCTGGCGCCCGATTTGAAATATTTTACGCACAGTCATGTGCAATATCAGCTCTTCACCGGGGAGACCTGTGTGATTAAGATCACAATATAGACCTAGCTCCGAGAAATAAGTGCTGGGGCTAAGCACCAGAAACCACGGGCACAAATTAAGCACCGAATATGGTGCATTTTTAATTTCTTCCTTTGATGCAGCACAAGTAGAAAGTTTGGTTGTTTCATTGTGTTGCAAATATTGGTAATTGAGGGCCCAAGTACTCATGTTCCAAGGGTGGAAGAAAAATATTGACTCTCAGTATGAGATGGCCGGTAACGGGTGGGGCCACCAACTGGAACACCATCTCCGGGATCCAAAGAGCCAGCCCATTCCGTGTTGGACCTATTTAAGAATGAGGGTCAGGTTCCCTCAGTAATTTATTACCTGGCCCTAACTCCTAGCACCAGCCCCTTTAGAGATCACGAGTTACCTGTAGTGAGGCCCACTTGGGGCAGGCAGGGCCTTCTTTAACAACTTAACCCCGGCCGGCGGCGGCCCTATTGTGATATATTAATGCGTATGCGTACCGTGGGCGGCTGGGGCTATAATGTGTACTCACGGCCGGCGGTCACTACTTGGCCAAGCCAGCTGAGCCCAGGCAGGACTCAGGAGCATGCAGCGAGCATGCATCATCGAATTTGATGATACGACAATACATCAAGGGGCAGGGGCAGGGCCTTCCCTTCTCTAACAACTGTGTGATATAAATGATGAATTAAATAAATGTGTACCGTGGGCCGGAGGAGGGCCAGGAACAGTGCGTCATCGAATGGAGCCGGACTGCCGGAGCTACTCCGGTGCCCGACACGCCACCACTGACTGGGGCTGGGCTGCATGTGGCATGGCATGATGATGTCTGACTGACTGCTACTAGCTACTTAGTACTTACTACGTCGTGGTCGCCGGGGCTGCGGGCACTTTATTAACTGATAGGCCGCCTGGTGGTGGTGCTGCCTGCCCTCAACGTGGTCGGACTGGCTCTAACTCATGGGGTGTGCCGGGGCGTGGCAAGCGGAAAAAAATCTGCGCGCACAACCTAATCATCGTCTGACTCCCGCCCAGTACTGCTGCCGAGTCCCGCCCACCACCAGGAACACAACAGTCCAGTCCACTGAACTAAGGGCTGCGCCCGCGCGACACGCGGCTGCCATGATGACGCCATGAGTGAGTATCATTATTATGATGAATGCAGCAATTGCTTTGCTCCGGCTGACTTGCTCCAGTACTGTCCGGCACACAGTCACACCGACTGACTGAACCGAAGCACACTGGGACTCAGGAGACCCAGAACCACTCTGCGCCAACTGCGAGTCACTGAGCAGTCAGTTATTAATTATAATAACATCATGTTATCATATGTGACGACGTGCAGTCGTGCACACTGGTGTAGACCCGGCCCTGAAAAGTAAGTGCCGGTGCTAAGCACCGGAAAGCACCGGCACAAATTAAGCACTGCATTTGTTGTTTCATGAGGATGAATTCCATAATGCACTTTGGGTTCGCAACTCCACTAATCCTTTTCCTCTAATAGCCGAAACCTTTGCAAGCAACATCTTAAGTATTTTGGAAAACTGATTTAAAAGAAGCCATTTACTTACCTTCTGGAATCCTCCTTGTTGCTTTCTCTGTCCCATAGATTCCCAGGAAGGGGCGGAACTGGACTATACTATGATACGAGTCTGAAACAGTGGGTCCAGTGGAAACCAAATACAAGAGGGCTCCTGTACTTCCTGTAATGTCTCTTCCTGTCTTTTTTCAATAAAAGGCTGCTGAATTCAGGGGAAAGATGTGCCGTAATGCAGCAAATAATATTTTTCATTTCATTACCCTCTTAGTTTAGATTTTTGTTTCATTGTTTCTCCTCAGGATTTTACTGGGATTCAAGAACCTCTGAAAGTCTCTCCTGAAAGTCTTCTGATTCCGGATCCTTCAAATCAGTCTTGGGTTGTTGTGTTTTGATATTCATCCTAGAATTTCTTCTTTGTCAGCCTCTGGAAGTTTGTTCCCTTCAGTTTTTCCTCCTTTGAGGGCACCTACTTACCACGCATTGTTTGCTCTGCGTAGGTGGTACCGTGGGTAAAGAAAGGAGTCCTAACAATATCATGCAGCTGCCAAGGCCCTCAAAAATTAAGTTAACAGATGTATCTATGGGGATGGACCTGTTTCTTGACTGAGACCGCAGGAGCGGTGCCAGTTTCACCTACCCAAAGTACTTCTTCTGCAGTCTCTAATTTAGTGGACTAGACTGGAGCCTTATCTGGGAATGGAAAGATGTCTCTGGGGTATTTTATGAGTGATGTTGAGGTGTCTGGATTATCTTCTTAGTGAGCACTTCCTATTTTTTGTATAATCTTTTTTCCCGCAATTGGAATTTCTGGTAATCTCGATTTGTGTTTTTGCCACTCCAGACCTCTGTCACTATCATAGAATAAAAGACATTAAATTATTCAATCATATAAACATTCACTTTAAACTTAAATTCTTTTTACCAATATACCTTTTGCTTTTGTTTCATAGCCAAGATTACCTGTTAGGGGATGTTCTTGAATCTTCTCCAAGTTAACTTCACTTGGGAAGTAAATGATCTATGTGTCAAAAACCTTCTTTGCTTATATAATAAAGTGATTTATAACCAATAATTTTCTCTTTGCAGTCTTTGAAAATTTCCTGTGCCAAGTGAGAATCTGTCTCAAAAAGATGTGTTGTTAAAAGTATTTGCGATGATTTCCAAAAGCCTTAGATAAAACATTAAAATGAGGGTCTCTTAATTCAAAATTATTTTCTTTACAGGTCGCGAGGTACCCCTTTGTCATCATTTGTCCTCTCAATATTAATTAGCAGAATGATTACTTGCTCTTGACTTGACTCGTGTCTTTTCTTAAAGTAAATATTGCAGTAAACCTTCTCTCTTTTCTTCCTTAAAGGTTTCCCAGATTGAAGATTTTCTAAGAGGCTGTCTAAGAATTTAATTATGTGCTGAGGAGACTTGCTGGATTTGTTCAGGATCTTTGGTGAGTCTTTGTTTCTTGCTCTGAGCTTGGGAAAACATGACTGGATTCAGGGATCTCAAGAGATATATGGCTGGCCAGGGCAGGTTTATTTAGCTTTTGGGAATCAAAATGGCTGCCGGTACAAGCTCTCATGAGATTTCACTTGCATGCTTCTTGCTTGCAGTTGCTTCTTTGCAAGGTTACCGCTGACTCATCTTCGGTTTTTCTGACAGTGGTGGGAGTGGTGGGGGCTATTGGGGGCACACATAAATAACTTGTCTTTGTTGGCACCATTTCTAAGTTCTTCGGCGTGTTCATGCTCATGTCTGAGGTCGCCAAGTTGACAGGCATGACAGAAGCCTCAGTCTAGTTAGAAACCTGACCTTTTACATTACTCTGTCAATCAACCTGACACCACAGTTAGATATCTCTAGACCTCCCTTTACCCCATTCCGGGTTCTGCTCCTCCATTCCTCTAACCCCCACACTTGGGAATGGCCTTTTCTGTTTATATCCACATTAGTTATATTAATGTACTTCAATTTCAACCTAAAGATAATTTTTTCTGATTACTTTATTGTGGCATGTGTCTTGATTGTGGTTGCCCAGTGTTTCTGCTTGTAAATTATAAACATGTGGGAAAGTATTCGATTCTGTATTTTCGTTTCTTTGTACAAATGAATTGCACCACGTTTTTGTCATTCTGCATGGCTTCAGATAAATACAGTTATGAGAAACCCTGGCTAAAACGTACTACTTGTTAAAGTAGACCGGAATTATATTCCTGCCCTCTATGCTATAGTACCTTTTCTCATAGCCATAACAGCAATTGATTCGGCCTTTATAACAAACTTTTCCTTCTTAATTTAATCAGTGAGTTTACCAGGTTGTAGGTGCTATCTGGGATAGTTGGGGAATACACTGGACTAGTTACCCAATCACAATCCTCGCTGGGAATGACTAGTCGGCTGAGTGATGGGTGACTACAGACTTGGGCAGCAAGCAAATGTTTGGCATTAGTGCCTCCAGGACAGTTTGTATAGGGTTCCCGGATCATGTTTGTGTATGGAAATAGGTGATTGTTCATCATCTGGAGTTTTAGCAACATTAGAGTCAACAGGTTATTGTTGGGGAACCGGACAATCCAATTAGAAAGAATCCTAAAATCTCTACGGAAGACGTAACTAATTATCGCCCCATCTCTCTCCTTCCCCTTCACACCAAAATTTTGGAAAAACACATTAATAAACATCTTTCAGACTTCGCAGAAACCACTAACTACCTGGACCCCTCCCAATCGGGATTCCGTCCCAGATATAGTACAGAGTCCGCACTGGTGGCAGTCACGGACAACATCAGGATGTTGCTGGACAATGGTCAAGAAGTGCTTTTGGTGCTGCTTGACCTTTCCGCGGCATTCGATACTATCTCCCACCAGACTTTACTTAGAAGATTGGGAGACATAGGCATCACTGGAAACGCACTGAAATGGTTGTCCAACTTTCTGTCCGACAGAACTCAGACCGTTAACTTAGGCCCATTCCACTCACAGACTACCAGGGTGACCAAGGGAGTACCACAGGGCTCATGCTTGAGCCCCACCCTGTTTAACATTTACGTTACTCCCTTGGCGAGACTTTTGAGGAAGTTGGGATTCATCCCCATATCCTACGCTGATGACACCCAACTACTCCTCTCATTTGACAAATCCAATTCCAATATTCAGAACACCTTTGCAGAAGGAATGAAGGCCATAGCGGAGTGGATGAAAATCAATTTTCTCCAACTTAATGCAGCTAAGTCGGAGATAATGCTATTTGGCGAAGCCACTATGAAATGGTCCCCAAGCTGGTGGCCAGAGGAATTAGGTCCTACCCCATGTCCCAAACAGGTGGTAAAAAACCTTGGAGTTGGGGGCCGTGATCTCGCTGTGAATGGAGTGAGACGCACGCCGCGGGAGCTCCGGCCGCTCGCTGCTTTTCAAAGCCATTTAAGCGGAGCTGGGGCTTTATTGGCGCCATTACTCGGGGCGCATATGTGGCGGAGAGTGAGGGGCTCCCCCTGACAAGCGGAAGGCGGCTGAGACTCGACGGCTGCGGTGGTGCGGCCGCTTCACCTCGGCCTCTTGGCCCGGATCGCGGCGGCCGCCATTTTGAGGCACCCAGGCTCGGACCTTCCTCGTGGCTGGGGAGTGCTGCCCTGAGCCCCTTAGGACTCCTCCAGTGCTGCGCTGCTCTGACCGAGGCTCCGGTGTGCGTTTGGGGCAGCCAGCACCCCTGTGGCGCCGAGGGTCAGAGGGGGATCCTCTCCTGCCGCTCCGGCTGTCCGCCATCTTGGGGCCAGGCACAGCCCCGATCGAGACTGGGACTGCCCGGGAGGGACGAGCGGTGAAGCAGGCCCCTGGCTCCTGGCCCTTTGGCGGTGAGTGACGCTGCTGTGTGGCTGGCAGTGAAGGGAGGCGGCGAACGGAGGCCCCGGCTGAGGAGGGACCGGTCCTGACTCTGCTGCAACGCGTGCTGAAGGCCTGCTGGAGGAGGTGCGGGGTTGCGGGGGCTTGACTACTGCCCCGGGGAACGGATCTTCGCTGCGGCCCCACACTCTGCCTGACTGCCCGTCCGCCTCCCTGCGACGCTCCTGCGCAGGGACCGCCTGGGGCCTTCCCCATCCACACCGGCCATATTGGGCCTTGCCGCACCGGACCGCGTGGTCGAGGCCTATGAGAGGACCGGCCTGACCTCGGCACGCTCGCCCTACAGGGGGGACTCACTCTAGCACCAGATCGTCTGGGCCCTCGCTGACCTGCTGGCTGGGGTCTTCGAAGCAGCTACTCTGCACTGCTGCGGCCCTAGCGGACTCTAACCATCCCTTTTTGGCCTTTGGGACCCTGCGCTATTTCGCCCCCGAGGTGGGGGACGCGGCGCCTTACAACATTTTGAACTGGCGGACCGGGCCCTGGGCGCGAGCCGGGGGTGGCCTCCTTGAGCTCGGAGGTACACGCTAGGTGGGCAACATTTAAGATACAACCCCTGCGAGCCGGAGTGGGGGAGTAATCTGGTGACGAGCTGTGTCCGCCCCTGGAGCCGCGGGCTGGTACGCGAAGACAGATCCTCCCCACACCTCCCAAAGTGAAGCTACTGGTGGCTGCGGCTTGGCTCTGAGCCCTAGACCTGGCAGCCCCAAGCGGGCCCTCGCCCCCTGGGACCATGATTGGCCTGTCTGTTCTGCGCTGGATGCGCGACCCGGGGCGGCCTGGGCTTACACAACTCTGCCATCGGGATTTGACCGTCTTAAGGGCGAGGATCCGGATGCAGCCCGGTGTTTCGCGCCACTGCCTGCCCTCTCCCGCGCCATATTGACTGTGGGACCCCACCTGACGCGCCCTGACCTTCGCCATCCGAGTTAGAACAGGTACAGCCGGTACCCTCATCTTCTTTCTAACGGCCCTTTGACCGCTCCTAGCTACCATGTCTGGCGTTGTTGGGTACTGGTCACAGCCGGGAGATGACACGCACCAAATCGGTGAAGGACACAGCGGCACCCCCAAAGGACAACCCTGTCGCTGCGCTGTGGGTCAAATCGGGCACAGCGGCCTCTGGGGAGATGGCCTCACAGACTGGGGGGGGACTCGCCACCTGTTACCCAGGCTTTCATGGCTAGCTTCATGACGGAGCTCAAAACTGAAATATGCTCCTTACGTACAGAGGTTCACTCTTGTGTCCGGGAGCTCAAGAAGGAAGTCACTGACCTCGGGGAAAGAGTAGATGGCCTCGAGAAGACTGTGGATGCACGAACAGAGGACCAGGAGCAACTCTGGCAGCGCCTGGCCACCCTTGAGGAACAACACCAACCTGCAGCTGAAACAAGAGGACTTGGAGAATCGGAGCCGCCGGAACAACCTCCGCATCCGGGGGGTTCCTCTCGGGCGGAGGGGACAGACATCATGACCTACGTGGCGCAGCTCCTACACGAGGTCTGGGGAGATGATGACGCCTCCCTGCCGGCTTTGGATCGGGCACACCGAGTCTCCGGGCCCGCAGGCAGATCGGGCCTCCTCCCGGACATTCTGACTTGGGTCCATTTCTTTACGGAAAAAGAGGCTATTCTCAAAGCGGCGCGTTCTAAACCGGACCTCACCTACAACGGTGCCAAAATACAGATCTACCAGGACCTCGCGCCCACCACGCTCCGGAGACGCCGAGATTTTAGGCCTGTGACGGACAAGCTGCGAAGTTTGAATATTCAATACCAGTGCGGTCACCCTTTTGCACTCATCTTCCAGTGGGAGTCCAAGCGTCGGATGGTGAGGTCCCTTCAAGAAGCGGCGCAACTTCTCCATCTCTCCCTAACGCCGCCGTCTAGCCCTACACGTCTCCTGCCCCTCACTCGGGCCCCTGCCAAACCATCATGGTCTACCATACGCCGCCACCGGCGCTCTTCACATCCTGGAGAGCAGTCATCTTCGCAAGCCAAGAATGACATTATTCAACACATCCAATCCATGGAAGGGGACCGCTCTGCAACCAGCTCCCAGCCTCCATCTCCTTGACTGACCGGAATCTCATCCTCGCCGGCGGTGGAACACGCCGACCTTGGAAATTGTCTCACAACCCAGAGGTGTCGGCGTCCAGCCCCTTGAGTTGAACCTACCCCAGCTCCCTACCTGCAGTGCTGACGGTGCTGGACTGTCCACCCGGATGACACCTCCTACGGCTGGTGACCCGCCCCCTACCTGCTCCTGGGAGAGTGACTTCTCCGGGATCACTCGTGCCTCAGGGCCTCGACTGACCCACAACTGGAACAGGACACTGTGGCCCGGTTGGCCAACGTTGGTTATATATACTTTGAATGTCTATATCTCTTCTCTCTCCCCTTTCTCCTCCTACCTCCTCTGTATCCCTTTCTATGTCGGGCGGGGGTTCCCCTCAAGGCGATCTTTCCTTTTCGACAGGAGCGTTGCTTATCTGCCCTCCCTCCCTAGTGCCCCACCCTGCTCTCTACAGTGGCATGACGGACTACCTCAGGCTTTGATAAAACCATGGCTGCCATCCATCCCCTGAAGATCCTGTCCCTCAATGTTAAGGGTCTTAATTCCCCCAACAAGCGACACCAAATATGGCGCTACCTCTTACAACAAAATCCAGACATCATCCTCCTCCAGGAGACCCACCTTTTAAAAGCTGATATCCCTCGTATGGCCCATCCTAGATATCCTCTTCAATTCTGGGCTGCAGCCCCCACTAAAACGGCTGGAGTGGCGATAATTTGTAGATCTGGCATCAGGCAGGGGGAATCTAGGGTATTCCGTAGCCAAGATGGCCGCTTGGTCAGGGCTGGGGTCCAGATTGGACAACGCCTCTTCACACTGTGTAATATCTACGCGCCCAATCAGGCGCAGGATTCCTATCTCCGGGCGATCTTGCGGGAGCATGTCCCACAGGCAGACCCCTCGCTAATCATAGGGGGGGATTTTAACATGGCGTGGGATCCTACAATGGATCGCAGTGATACCTCCTTTCATGGGACAGGAGCTATGTCCTCTGCTCTCAGGAGGCAAATATCGGACCTTGGCCTACTGGACTCCTGGCTTTACCATTCCCCTGATACACACGAATATTCGTACTACTCACACGTACACCGCTCGTATTCGCGCATCGATTATATTTTTATTTCTCACGCCTTGATCAGCGACTCACTCTCGGCATCCATGTCCGCCATCTCTGTCTCCGACCACGCTCATCTCGAACTCCTCCTGCAAGACCCGTCTGCTTGTGCCTCTCGGACCCCATGTTGGCGCTTGCCACCGCACATACTACGGGACCCAGTTGACGTGGCAAGCCTGCGAACCGCCATTGACTCCTACTTCGCAACCATTGACATCCCCAAAACCCCCTTTCCTGTAGTGTGGGATGCATTCAAGGCCACGATCCGCCGTCATATCACATCTCTTGCAATCCCGCGGGCGCGCAAGGCGCGCCTCCTGGAAAATAACCTCTCCAAAGACATCAAGGACCTGGAGAGACAGGACCAGAAGCGCCCCTCACTCGCACACAAACGTCGCCTCGCGAACCTTCGCGTGCAACTCCGCTCTCTTCGAACTAACAAGGTTGAGAGAGCCCTCTTAACGTTGAAATAACGCTATTTCGAAGGGGGGGACAAGGTGGGTACGGTATTGGCTAGACGCCTGCGAGTGCGTGCTGCTAAAGCACACATAGCCAATGTCCAGACTGACAATGGCATGAGGGCCACCACAGGACGGCTAAGCGTGAAGCCTTCCACGCATTTTACTCGGCGCTCTACGCTGCGGACGAACCACCCCCGGGCCGGGTAAAAGATATCCTAGACAACTGCTCCTGGACCCCAATCAGTCCATATCATGCTCAGCAGCTGGAGGAACCCCTCACTCAAGAGGAGCTCGCGAGCGCTTTGAAGGACTTGCCCCTTGGGAAATCACCGGGCCCGGATGGCCTCCCCTTGGCCTTCTATCGCCTGTTCTTGCCACAGCTCCAACCCTACCTCTTACGACTTTTTAACTCCTTCTCCGATACGGAGGGACCGTCACCCTCTATGGGACTGGCAGAAATTGCCCTCATCCCCAAACCAGGTAAAGACCCCACCCTATGTTCTTCGTTTCGTCCTATAGCCCTCTTGAACACAGACCTTAAAATTTTCACTAAAATATTGGCCAAGCGCCTTGACCCACACCTGCCCGGACTTATAGAGCCGGATCAAGTCGGCTTTATCCGGCACCGCCAGGGAGCGGACAACGTGCGTAGAATTGCTCATCTCGTAGGGAAGGCTCAACAGTGGAACATACCGGCATGTCTTTTATCGCTCGACGCGGAAAAGGCGTTCGACCGAGTGGACTGGACCTTCCTGCGAGCTGTGCTGAACAAAATTGGGCTAGGTCAGACCATGATAGCCAGGATCATGGCCCCCTATCTCTCTCCACAGGCCCAGGTGCGAGTTAATGGCCAACTCACAAACCCAATCTCCATACGACGGGGCACGCGGCAGGGCTGCCCCCTATCCCCCCTGTTGTTTGCCCTTGTAGTGGAACCTTTGGCCGTGATGATTCGGCAGGCTACGGATGTACACGGCATCCTCCTTGCAGGTCAACAACACAAAGTGGCTCTCTTTGCCGACGACCTTATCCTCACGCTATCTCGTCTACGCACCTACCTCCCGGCGCTTCTCTCTCTCTTGCAGTCCTTCGAATTGGCCTCTGGTCTCAAAATTAATCACGAGAAGTCCTGGGCCCTGAACCTTACGATCCCTGAGGAGGAGATTCCGGCTCTGCAATCCCTCGTCCCCTACCAGTGGGCCACTAGCTCCATTCGCTATCTGGGACTCCAGCTGACCCCTACACTTGCCACATGGTCCCAAACGAACTGGCGGGGATGTAGAAGATCAGTTTTGGAAGACCTGAGGGGCTGGAAATCCCTTACCCTCTCCTGGCTGGGCCGCCTAAACGCTATCAAAATGTCGGTGCTCCCAAAAATTCTATACCTATTCCAATGTCTACCCACCCCCATCCCGCAGCGCCAGATCCAAAGCCTTGAGCGAGACATCACTGGCTTCATCTGGGGCGGGCGTCGGCCACGATTCTCCAACAAAATTCTTATGCTCCTGCGGGACAGGGGTGGGCTTGCATGCCCTAACCTGCTAGAATACTATTGGGCCTCCCATCTTCGCTTCGTCTCTGAGTGGATAGCGAGAGAGAGCGAAAAGGTCTGGTTCCACATGGACAAGGCGGTAACCGGGCGAACCATTTGGGACCTCGCCTGCCTCCACCGGACTGCACGCTCCCGTAGCGCTTACATCGCCGTGCCCACCAAGACGGTGCTGGACATCTGGGACAAGGTAGCTATTCCCAAGAGGCTCACAACCTTCCCCTCCCCCCACGCCCCCATTGCAGGTAATTCGCTATTTCCACCGGCTCTTAACCCGCAGGCGTTCTCTAAATGGCCGGAAGGTGGCTGCAGAACGATCCGAGATCTGTTTGCAGGGGACACACTCAAAACCTTTGCTCAATGCAAGGAGGAGTTCTGACTCCCAGATGGAGCCAGGTTTCAGTACACGCAGCTTCGACACTGGCTGTCCACGCCTGATATGCTGCAGGCAGCCACCCGAACATTTACCCCCTTTGAACGCTTGGTGCGCTCCTTCGACGACTCGAAGGGACTTATCTCTCAGACTTATCAGATCCTGCAGCACCCTCCGCGGGTAGTCACTCACCCATACCAACGGCAGTGGCAGTCGGCGTCTCCCGCTGAAATTACAGCCGCCCAGTGGAGCCGGTTGTGGCGGGACATACCGAAGGTCTATCGCAGTATATCACAACGGGAAACGGCATACAAGATTATGACGCAGTGGTATTACATGCCCTTTCGATTGCACAGGATGTTCCCCACTTCCTCCCCGCTGTGCTGGAGATGCTCGAGCTCCCCGGGCGACTTTATTCATATTTGGTGGGCCTGTCAGCTCCTGACCCTGTTCTGGAAGGAGGTTCTTAGTCATATTAAAGGAGTACTTGACTTCCCCCTGCCTGAATCCACAGCCACAATTCTTCTAGGCCTCAAGCCCGATAACTTGCGAGCGCTCACCCGTAGTGATTGGCATATCGCCCTCCACATGCTAGGGGCCGCTAAACAGCTTATCGCTCTATATTGGAAAAAGGCAGAGACCCCCCCCACTGCTATTTGGTTCACGCGCCTGTGGCACATAATGACTATGGAACTCTTTACTGCGCGCCTTCAGTCCTGCGACACCCGATTCACCAAAATATGGCAACCACTGGTCAACTACCTCTGTAAAATGGAACACACGCGTCTTCTGCCCCCGAAACTCCGGGCTCTACGCCTCTTCGAAGACGCTGTGATCCCACCGGAACCCGACAGACTAACTGTATAACCACACTGGCCCTGCCCCTTGTTCTACATGGTGTATGCCCCGGATGACGACCCGATTAGTGAACGCCATTGTCCCCTTTTGCCCCCCCCAGCCCGCCACCCGCCACCCTCCTCCTTCTCGCAATTGCCTTGATCCCCACTATTTGGAACTACACGCAATGCGATTCTCTCCCCTTGTCCCGCTCTATCTATCATTGCCCCCTTGTCATAGCTCTCTTTCTCCTACTTGGCTTTCCTGTCCTCTCGCCATTCTCTATTCGTTGATTTCCCTCTGCCCACTCTTACAGGCTCTTTTCCTTCTTTTTTCTCTTCTCTTTGTTATGATAATACGCATGTTGAGAATGGGTCTTGAAACTCCCCCACATTGCAGTCTAATGCTGTGCCTCTTGCAACACGCGGCCGGCCCTCCAAGGGTTGTAGGCGACTTGCTGTGTAATACTTACATAGATATTCGTCACCAAAGTCTCCCATGCCTCCCCTACATAACGCGGCCAGCCCTATGTAGGGTTGTGGGCCCTATGCTGTGTATATATAGACCCTTTCTATGGTTCCTCTACGAAAATAAAAACAGATTTATAAAAATAAAATAAAAAAACCTTGGAGTTCGGTTGGATCACAAACTCACACTGGGAGATCATGCCTCTTCCACCATTGGAGCATGTTTCCATAGCCTCAGCCTACTCAGAAGAGTCTTCCCCTTCTTGCCACTATCAACCAGGAAAACCTTGATCCAGGCTCTAATCTTAACCCGCTTGGACTACTGTAATGCGCTGCTGATTTCAGCCAATGAAAGTTCCTTAAACAAACTCCAAGTGGTACAGAACACCGCGGCCCGACTGGTGATCAATGCCCCCCCAAGAACCGCTTCACTCCCTTTGCTTCAAAAACTACACTGGCTGCCAATACGGAAAAGGATCAAATTTAAGATCTGCTGTATGGCATACAAAGCTGTAAACAGCCTAGGCCCCAGCTACCTAAATGATAAATTTGTTAACTATGTTCCCTCCAGACCCCTCCGCTCCGGAGCTAAAGCCCTGCTCCAAGTCCTGCGCTTTTAAAAAACCCGTCTAGGTGGTAAAGCCTTTTACCATCTGGCCCCACACTACTGGAATGAACTCCCCATTCACATGCGTCAATGCACGGAATACCTGGCATTCAGAAAATTGTTGAAAACCTCGCTGTTCTGATCGTCCCTCATCATCTCACTTAGGCGGTCCTAGCGCGGAGATACCCTTATGGGGTGATTCGGGCGCTCTATAAGCAAATAAATAGAAATAGAAATAGACATGATACCTGCAACTAATTAACAAAAGTAAATGAAACCATGGCCTGCACAAAATACCAAAACATAAGTAGCGCTTAGTGTCAAGACTCCACTCACCTGAACTCCAGGATCTGCAGGAGCGAAGATATCGTGCCAATGGGCTGTGCCCGAAGGGAACAGGGGGTTAGGAAATGGAAAAAGTGGAGAGAAAGAGAAGACAGCACTCTCGGGCTCGACACCACAGCAGATAGGCACCTCACGCTGAAGACCTATTCTATTTTTTCTATGACTATTTTTACCCTATTGAAATAAAATACAGAAACGCAATCAGGGGTTTGTGCAACGGGAGACAATGCATTTAACTTAGGACCTGATTCCCCCCTTCAGCAATCACTCAGTAATTGAAATAAAGGATTATAACCTGGAAGTCTTCACCCTTAGGTAGAAAACACTGGACAGTGGTAAAAGAAGTGATTCTGTTGTTCCCCAATAGGTTACAATGCAAGGATGGCAAGGTTGTTAGTCCATAGTTTGTGGTTTTGGTTTAGAGGCTGTGTCAACAGTTTGTAATTATATCCATAACATTTATAGTCTCTATTTTACGTTGGTTTTGCAGACAAAGTAATGTATTGTTTGTTGGAGCCGCAGGCTCAGTGCACTGACCGGTTTGATGGATGCTTGCTGTTTACTTGTAGGTGCTGTTTTGACTTAGAAGAACCGAAGCAGGAGCAAAATGGGTCCAGACTGTTGGGCCTGCCCTCTTTGAAATAAACATTGCGTGACGTCATGTGCGCCTCTGCTGCCCTTTTTAGGTCGAGCCTGAGCCAGCGCGCATGCGCTGCTCTGCGAGGCTTCTTGTAAGTACTCTAAACTACTCCATGTGGGTCTGACTCCTCCCACACATAGGATTGGCTTTTGCGTGTGTCTTTCAATAATGAAAGCACGCAAATGGCTAAAGGCGGGCGCATGTCCCACCTTCTTTTTTAATGTTCACTCCCACGGCATTTTGCTCTCGGGAGCGAGCAGCGGCGCGCAGGGTGGCAGCTGCATTCCTCGTGGGTCAGGTTACCGTGCTTTCTCTTTCGCTTGCAATCTGGTTCTTCTCTGTTTTCTGTCCGGTTTCCTTTTCTCCACGGCCCCGATCCACTGGTTCGACAACACGCTCCTTGGCTCAAGCAGGGAGCGGTCTTCAAATGTTTAAATCCCGATAGACTATCAGAATCTTCTGTGTGTGTGTCGATCGCAACTTCAGTGCGTGCATCTGTTAACAATCATCCTGATTGGAACTGCAGTGCGACGTTTTTTTTTTTTATTCCTCTTCTGTTTTAAGCAACTTCAGTGCGTGCATCTGGTAACAACTATTCTGATTTGAACTGCAGTGCGATGTGTTTTATTTTTTATTTCTCTTCTGTTTTGTTTGTTAGTGTTTGTTTTCATTTTGCGTTTACGTTCAGTGCGTACATCTGGTAACAATCATCCTGATTGCCACTGCAGTGCGACGTGCTGTATTTTACAACTGCCGAAAGCGCTATAACACAAGGTATTATATCAAGTAAACACTATGAACTACATTAATAAATACACATTTACGTCCCTTTTTAGGTCGAGCCTCAAGTAGCGCGCAAGCGCTGCTTAGAGGCGAAGACTTTTAGTAAGCGAGTTTGAAAAGCAGTCCCAAAAACGCTCGTGCGTCGTGGCTGGCCTTTTTGGGATGGGTACGCGCGGCAAACATGTGTTTCCAATTATCGTGCCCAGACGCGGGCGCGATAATTGGAAACACATGTCTGCCGCGCGTACCCATCCAAAGGCCAGCCACGACGCACGACCGTTTGGTCAGCTCTGCAGGCTACCGCGCTCGCTCGCCCCCGCTCCTCTGTTGTTCAAGTGGTTCCTGGCCCCTTCAATGTGTGCGGTCTATTCCACTCCCGCAGCACCCTTCCCTTCGCGGCCGCGGCGCCTCCTCCTCCGGCACACGGGCCACAGAACCGATGCGGCAGGAGCTCACCCTCGGCCTTCTTGAACTCGCGTCGATTCCCGGATCACCGGCAGCATTGCCTCTCTTACTTTTTGGTTCCCCGCTTGTTCTAATCTGTGGACATGACACACAAAGCTGCGAAGGCTGGAAAAGGGAAACGTGCTGCTGCGTCATGGATTTCCTGCTTGACTGCTCCATAAACTGTACTTCACCCTGTGCTGTTGGCGCAGCAGGTCAGGGCCTGATTAAAAAAAAATGTTCAGAGCACATCCATGCCATGTTTGCTGCTGCCGGCAGGCTCTGGAGTGAGATACAGCTATATATGTAGAAATATTAAAATAAATAAGCAGACATGCATTGTTTTTATTTCTTTGCTAAAAGTATCCTGAAAACAGGAACATGCAGGTCACAAAGTCAAAAAATGCAGCCAATATCAGCAGTCCTAACGGCGGCACGTTTCTCTAATTGTTATCTGGTGGCCGGGCTCGTGTTCAGGAATGTCCCCGGATGTATCACACACGTATCCTCCCTCTCAGACTCTCACAGCCTCATTCACCTCTACATGACAAAGACAGTCAGTGTCTATGCTTCCTCCAGTAGTTTGCACTGCGTGAGCCCTTGAACATCTTTAGACGGTCAGCGGGGGCTTTGCTAAGAAAAAACGAGTTTGCTTCACGTTGTTACAATCAGTGTTGCTGCATGGCTGCAAACTAGTATAAACAAGCATTGGCATAGCCAATAGGTCTCGCCTTTGGGACCTTATAAGTGTTTAGCCATGCAACACTTGATGTTGTTGCACCAAGGATATTGTGCTGGATAACTTCAGCACAATATCCTTGGTGCAACAACATCAACTGTTGCATGGCTAAACACTTATAAGGTACAAGGTTTAGCTATGCAACAGCTGATGTTGTACCAAGGATATTGTGCTGCAAAACTAAATACTTATAAGGTCCCAAAAGCGAGACCTATTGGCTATGCCAATGCTTGTTTTGGAAGGCCTAGAGTGAGTTACAGATGCCTTATATGGGCCTTGACGATTATTGGGGACAGGGCTTTTGCACAACTGCAGGCCACTTTTTAATCCCACCCACTCTCTACCACTGCTGCCACTGTGCCTACAAATGATCAGATGGTGGTAAGGTACCTTGGGGTAATCTCGCTCAGTACAGCAGTATTTGAGTCCCACTCCACTACCCCACACTTCTCACTCCTAGCAGCAAAGTAAAACAGCAAAGAGGACCATACGCGCGTTATTTACCTTTCGCAGTGTTCTGCAGTTCAGATGCTCCATCTGGGGTGCTGTGTCCAGTTGCATGGGTGTAAGAGAATTAAAGGCACGTGACAGACACAGTCCGGTTGAAAAGGGAATTAACAGGGCACACCGCGGACGTAGATGAGCGGGGAGGGCGGGGGTGTCAGGCAGGAATGGTTAGTTACAAGGGAAGACGGCCCAGTTTGATACCTCCATCACCCTCTTTGAAACTGACTCCTAGAGTCGTTTTCGTTGCTTAAACTACTATTTCAGGTTTTTTACAAAAGATCAATGCGGCTGACCATGGTTCAGCACCTCAATTTCAAAGTAAAAAGATAAGTCCTTTGTCTGTGCACACCCGTCCTGAGTTTGCCGCACTTTCACTCCACTGAGGATCAGACACAATCGTGAAGATAAGGACGGTGCACCAGAACCGAAGTCAAGTGAAGCTTCAAAATTTTCAAATATATCCTTTATTCTTTAAATATATATAAAATTCAATCACAGCCAACGCGTTTCGTTCCATTGGAACTTCGTCAGGGCTGAAAGAGCACAAAGATAAAAACACTAAATACATTGAACGCAACACACCAATTAATACAATCAACATGCATATTATTACATATATATATAAAAGACAACATCATGATTCACATTACAAGACTTCAGAACGACAGAAAATATGCATATATGTACACGTATAAACAAACAAAATAACCTTTCTCAACACAAGAAAATGAAACACAAGAACACGAAAAAAGGGGCAAAAGACAAACAACAAACATAATGTATGTACACACAAATACACATGAATTATATAATAACTAATAATACAAACAACAAACACTAAACTACATTAAAAACATACAGCACTAAATTATTGAGTCAAGCTTAAAAGTGCCTCTCAGAAAAGTTAGAAAATCGCGGCACAGAAAGTTTATAAAAAGACAAAAGAAGAAAAAAGAGAAAAAAAGAGAAAAGAGAGCGTGATACAAGCAGATCAGCGTTGTAGATTTCAAAAATCTTCGACTACACAGTCAAAAGCAATGAATAAAAAGCAAAAAACCAAGGCAGCACATAAGATAACCATGGGACAAACTCCACCACATTATTTTCAATGTGACTGCTAAACAGTAACAAAAATTACTTCTTGTGTTTCATTTTCTTGTGTTGAGAAAGGTTATTTTGTTTGTTTATACGTGTACATATATGCATATTTTCTGTCGTTCTGAAGTTTTGTAATGTGAATCATGATGTTGTTGTCTTTTATATATATATATGTAATAATATGCATGTTGATTGTATTAATTGGTGTTTTGCGTTCAATGTATTTAGTGTTTTTATCTTTGTGCTCTTTCAGCCCTGACGAAGTTCCAATGGAACGAAACGCGTTGGCTGTGATTGAATTTTATATATATTTAAAGAATAAAGGATGTATTTGAAAATTTTGAAGCTTCACTTGACTTCGTTTCTGGTGCACCGTCCTTATCTTTACTATTTCAGGTTGTTTAATTTTTAAGTCTGGCCTACAGTCAGCTTTAGCTGTCTGGAGAGAGCGCCAATGCAAAGAAGCCCTGTCACTTGCCCACAAGCGGCGAGACCTATTGGCTTTGCCAATGCTTGTTTGTGTTGGATTGTTAAGCCCCACTGCCTCTAGAAAGAACGTTGCTCGATGTTTTGCCGGTGGCCATTTTAGCAGATTGGGGAAAACCTCATCACAGTCTACTGGAAATGTGGGGATTGCTAGAGTTTCTCCAGTTTTTGAGCCTGTTGCAGGATTCATTGCGGTGACAGGCACACCTATGTTTTTGGCTTATCAGTTGTGTTAGATGTACATT
This sequence comes from Calotriton arnoldi, assembly GCA_963921515.1. Taxonomy (NCBI): domain Eukaryota; kingdom Metazoa; phylum Chordata; class Amphibia; order Caudata; family Salamandridae; genus Calotriton; species Calotriton arnoldi. The sequence continues at coordinate 1,149,310 of CAWUFW010004274.1, read as the reverse complement.
CTACATGATGGCCTGTTTACTGGTTACACCACACTGGTACAGTGACTATTCACTGTGACAGACACACCATATATATAACAGTTGTCAGTCTGTGCAGACAGTTCTGCATATGAAGGCAGCAACGAGCCACGCTTAGTAGTGCATTGTGGATAAAATTGGGGCACCAACTCCATTTCTTCAGTCTCCTGGTACTCCTTCTCTTAGTTGGGAATTATGGCGTGAAGCTTTTGAATCATACCTTGAAGCCATTGATGGCGATACATTTACGTCTAAGAAAAAAAGGCTCTTTTGGTGTATAATTTGGGTTCGGAAGGTGGAAGTACTGTGTATATTTCTTTGCTATTTTGCACATCTATGCCTGCACTGTTGCTCGAGCTGTGTTAAAGCTCAGGGGGGTAGTTTAACGATAAAGTCAGCGCTCTAGTGGGTGACGTTGACGTTGGAGCTTCGGCCCTTAAAACAGCCGATGACGCGACCGCGCAGCGGCGCTTGTGGTGCTTGTGATCCAAACTGAAGGGAGATCGCTTTTTTACACTCTGTTCCAGCTATTTTAAATTGAGGTAGAACCTAGTTTTTAGAAGTACTGTGTATATTTCTTTGCTATTTTGCACATCTATGCCTCCACTGTTGCTCGAGCTGTGTTAAAGCTCAGGGGGTAGTTTAACGATAAAGTCAGCGCTCTAGTGGCTGACGTTGACGTAGGAGCTTCGGCCCTTAAAACGGCCGATGACGCGACCGCGCAGCGGCGCTTGTGGTGCTTGTGATCCAAACTGAAGGGAGATCGCTTTTTTACACTCTGTTCCAGCTATTTTAAATTGAGGTAGAACCTAGTTTTTAGAAGTACTGTGTATATTTCTTTGCTATTTTGCACATCTATGCCTGCACTGTTGCTCGAGCTGTGTTAAAGCTCAGGGGGGTAGTTTAACGATAAAGTCAGCGCTCTAGTGGCTGACGTTGACGTAGGAGCTTCGGCCCTTAAAACGGCCGATGACGCGACCGCGTAGCGGACGCGCGCAGCGGGCGCGCCGCTGGCGCCCCGAAGGCGCGCCTAAGGCAAGCCCGTCTGCGCCCGTCCGCGCCCAACCGTGGCCAGGGGCAGGAACCCCTGCGGAGATAGGGAAAGAGAGGATTGTTTACACCGCTGAAGAACTCTATCAGCTGAAAGGAGAACTTGAATGTGAATGCCAACTTAACTTACGCGTAGATACTCTTAGCACCTATTGCGCACACTGTGATTTTAAATTTCTAACTACATATCATTTAAGAACTGGTTCTGGCAATACAAAACTGATTACGATGCTTTTATTGAATTGCCGTTCACTTTCTAAACATTCGGCTGAAATTCTCCTACTTTTAGAGGAGAGGAAGCCCGATGTTCTGTTTTTAACAGAGACTTGGCTAAACAAGGAGGCAGACCCTGATATTGTTCAAACACTACCTCCTAACTACTCCATTCAGAGGCTTGATCGAAATGGAGGACGTGGAGGCGGATTAGCTATTATTTACAAGGACAACCTTGTATGCCGGTTTACGACTAACCCTATTCCTGACTGTGAAAGCATGCTTTTTATAATTAATTTTTCCTCCAGCTTCACCTTTTCCGGGATCTTAGTTTATCGACCTCCGGGTCCTTTTGGTCGTTTCAACAAAGATCTACTTGAATGTGTAGCACATTCGGTCAGCTCTTCCCCCAATTTTACTATCTTGGGAGATTTTAACATGCATTTTGATGATGCGGAATCCGCACCTTCTTTAGAATTGATTGAGGAGCTTTCTACCGCTCAACTTTTTTAAAAGGACTCGGCCCTACCCATATTAAAGGCCACTTGCTTGACCCTGTTTTCTCTAACATACAAAACCTACAGATGGGCAATACAGTCCCTTTACCCTGGTCCGACCATTTTTTAATTCCTTTTAGCTGGACGCTAACTGATTTTATTTTGCCCTCTGTGCGTACTAGGAAATTGGCGCGCAAATGGTCGAAACTCCCCGTAGAGGCGTGGATAGATAATCTAAACAACTCCATCCCTCCACCTCATTTAAACCCTAACGTGGCTAATGAGAATTTTAATAACTGGCTTGAGATATCACTTAACCGTATTCTTCCCAAAGTAGTGATTTCAGAAAAAGATGGAGGGAAAAATAATCCCTGGTACTCACATAAATTAAGGGAACTGAAACAGCAATGTAAGAAACTGGAAAGAAGTTGGAGAAAGGACTTCTCTACTTCTAGGAAACTTTTATATAGAGAAGCCATTAGAATTTATAAAACAGAAGTAAAAAGCTCTCAAGCCCTCTATTTTCAGGAAAAAATTATAAGAGCGGCAAACTCACCACGAGAAATATTTAAAATCACTAAAGCTCTCCTTACACCTCCGGCCCCGTCTATTGCTTTGGATAAAGCCCAATTGCGATGCGACCAAATAGCGGATTTTTTCTCAGAGAAAATTCAAGCTATATATAAATCGTTCCCTTTAATTGTAGACCAACATTCCCCTCTATTAGGAAATGTAGCCATTTTGGAAGGTCAAATTCTGTTGGAGGATTTTCCGCCGTTAGACCTTCCTACTTTAACTGGGCTGCTAAGAGATTTAAAATCGGGCTCGCCTTTAGATCCTGCCCCGCCTGCGGTCCTCCATCAGATTTGTGAGGTTGTCTCACCAGTTATCCTTGAGGTGATTAATATTTCTCTCAAATCAGGTATAGTACCGCTCTCTTGGAAACATGCGAGGGTTAAAGCACTTTTAAAAAAGCGCAATCTGGACCCTGAAGACTGGGCTAACTATCGTCCCATTTCTTTATTACCCGGATTAAGTAAACTTGCTGAGAAATACACGAATTCTATTTTATCCACCTTTTTAGAAAACAATAATTGTTTACACCCTACTCAAACCGGCTTTAGAACGCGACAGGGCACGGAAACTGCCCTCATTGCCGTGGTGGAAGAAGCTAGGAAGATTTTGGATTCCGGAGGCTGCGCTGCTTTGATCTTATTAGATCTTAGCGCAGCCTTCGACACGGTAAATCATCAGTTGTTGATTCAAAGACTTAGGGAAGTGGGAGTAGCCGGATCAGCTTTAAAATGGCTACAATCCTTCCTTCAAAGCAGAGTATTCACAGTCTTTGAAGAAGAATCCGCATCTAAACAAATTCCTTTGACATGTGGGGTTCCTCAAGGCTCCTCCTTGAGCCCCACTATGTTTAATATATATTTGCGGTCATTAGCAGAAATAGTTCACCCCTTTGGTATACAGATTGTCACATATGCTGATGACACTCAACTGATTGTCTCCCTGACCCAACATTCCCAACAAGGCCACAATCTAGCTGCATGTCTTGAGAAGGTTTTTTATTGGATGAACAATTCATTTTTAAAACTCAATGGAGCTAAGACGGAACTTATGCTGCTGGGGAACTCTGCCCCCCTAAATATCGATTCTTGCTGGCCCAGCTGCCTAGGCTCTCCCCCTGTTCCTAAGCAGCAAATTAAAAGTTTAGGAGTTTGGCTTGATTCAAACTAAACTTTACTGAACAATCACGGAAAGTAGCGGCCTGTTGCTACGGCCTTTTAAGAATGATTCGGAAGATTCTTCCTTTACTACCTTTTATGGCCAGACGACTGCTGGTCCAAGCTCTTGTTCTTTCACGGCTGGACTATGCGAATGCTATCTATTTGGGAGCCCCATTATCTACTACCAAAAGACTTCAAACAGTGCAGAACTGTGCGGCGCGCATGTTGTTAAACATTCCGAGACGTATCTCGGCTAAACCCGCTCTCACCTCTCTGCACTGGCTGCCGGTCTGTCAAAGAATTCAATTTAAGGCAATGTGCATTGTACACAAATCACTTTTTGATAATGGCCCTTGCCTGATTCGTCCATGGATTCAATCCTATTGCCCTAACAGACCCCTTAGATCGGCGAATAAAGGCCTGATTGTAGTTCCTAAGATTAAACGTGTTCGGAGTGGAGGTCGACTGTTCACATACAATGCAGCCAGATTATGGAACAGTCTTCCGTTCCACCTACGCTCTGAGACTAATCACACTAAGTTTAGGAAACTTCTGAAAACCTCTCTTTTTCTCTGAGTGTCGCATAGCATCACTGTTGTCGCAGCGCTGGGATGCCTCTGGGTAACCACGCGCTTTAGAAATGCTACTTCATTCATTCATTCATTCAAGACACTTCCGTTGGAGGTTGTCAATGTGCATATAAGTGCCGGTGAAGATGGTGAAGTAGCCATACAACAAGAAGAATGTGTCCATTATTAAAACATTGGACAAGAGATTCAATCCAAGTAAAAACATTGTTTTAGAGAGTCATAAGTTTCTTCAGCAAGCTCAGTTCCCTGGTGAATCGATACGGCAGTCACTTGTAACTATCATGAATTTAAGGATGACATTTGCGGCCAACTCATAGAGGGAACTAACAATAGGAAAATTCAAGAGAAGTTATTGACCACAGAAGATCCCAACCTTGAATTAGCATTAATTTTTACCATAAGCATTGAGCACTCTGAGATGGGTGGTAAAGGGAATGAATACCAGTGCAAAACCGTGCAAAGTTCAGATGGTCACTAAACAGAGTGAAAAACGACATGTGAAAGCAGACAGTGATAAATCTAAAAAGGCTAATTCTCGAAATGACATATGAGTGTGTGAGAGGGACGGGCGGAAGAAGAAGCGAGGAGGCCGGACTACAGGCTCAATGTTGTTATTTTATTGGAGGATATAACACTAGCAGAAACAGCGAACAGTCAATATGGAAGGGTTGTGGGTCTCTTCTCTCCGGGCGATGGCTGGAACGTCTGTCCGGGGTTTCCTAGGTGTTCTCTTGTTGCGGAGGGGGTGTCCCAGAAGGCTCGCAGGGGAGAGGAGTACCAAAAAAAGATAAGAGAGGCGATTAGCAACCCTGTCCTTGCACTAGTCTGGCTAGACAGGACCCTTCACCGTAATAGAGGAGCCCTTAGGGATGAAACCTAGGTAAAGAGGAGGGCGGTCTACGGTGATATAGGAAAGAAAAGGGGATGAAAAAGAGGGTACGGTGTCAATGATGTCTAAACGATCCTCCAATATGCGAAGGGTATAGAGCCTCCTAAGGCGTGCTGGACCGGTCACACTCGGTCAGCACATAGGCAGCATACACTCGTGGGGAGGCAATCTCGTTCCTCCAATAGGGTCGTAAAAGAACGTGAGGGAGCGGGGTGGGTGCAGGAGAAAGTGAGGGGCACACACACACACAAACGCACGCAGTGAAAGTACTGGGTGAACCCTTTATTCTGACCTCCCAAATACCCTCCCTCTTATTCCCTCCCTGCACTCCCTCCCAAGTCACGTACCGCCTCAGCCACAGCTCTCCTGAGCTGCGGCGGCTCTCCAGCGTCCTCCGGGGGTGTCCACCACTCCTCCGTCCAGGAGTAGGGTTCTCCGTCACCGTCGGGATCCTGCGTGTTGGGGCTCTCCGCGACGTCCTTCCCGTCTTCCTCAAGGCTCTGCTTCCGATACGGCTCTTCCAGCACGGCGTTCTCCGTCTCCTGCCTTTCCTCCCGGCACGATAGCAGCGCGCCTTCCTGTTTCTCCGGGCCTGCCTTTAGGGGGTGTGGCCCCGCCCCTCCGTGTCCGGATTGGTCAGCAGTCCCCAGCTGTCCGTGACATCCCTGTAGGCGAGGAGAGGCAGGCGGGGTTAACTCTTGGTTTCCCGGTTCTGGTGCGGCGCTGTGTGTGGTATTCCACTCGACCCCCTCACAGAGTGATAGAAGTAATTTTATGTGTTTTCAATGTGGTAGTAAGTTTCACTTGGGAAATGCAAAATTTTGTAGTGTCCTCAATTTGGTTTGTTTTAAATGTGGGAAAAGGGCCATTTTGCAAGAATATGCAGAGCCCCTCCGGGCCATAGAACACGACCTAGCCCAAGTGTCAAAGCACTTGATGAAGGCATGTTAGATGATGATGATAACTTTATATTAATGTTATCTGCCCGGGATTGTGGGTAGGAAGGTGTATTTGAGTTAGCCACCTTTGACAAGCTTAGGAAAAGGACTCTGCCTTTTTGTACTGTATTCATTAATGGGAAAGATGTCTGGGTTATGACGGATTTGGGGTCACCATTCACGCTAATTAATGATTGTGAGTTACAACATATCCAGGAAGAACAATTATGTGACTCCTGTATCAAAATCTTTGGGTATGGTGGTAAGCATATAGAGGTGGTTGGGAAAATGGATGCTGTGCTATGATTTGACAAATGCACAGTTACTACTCTGGTTTATGTAGTAAAAAATGGGTCGAATTTGCTGGGGTGGAACAACCAAGGGGAACTTGAAATAATTTTAGATCCCAATCACCCCGAGATGGTAGTCTGTAGGCGCAAGTTTCTGGAGTCGGAAAAGCTCTGTCAATTGAATGATCAGGGTTGGGCAGATGAATTCTAACATGTTTGGAGTGATAAATTGGGAATTTGAAAGGCTTTCAACATCGTATATTGTTAAAACAAAATGCTCAGCCTAAGGTGCATAAAGTTCGTAAGGTTCCGATGAGTTTGGGGAAGGAATTGAAAGAAGAATTGGACATATTGTGTAATTTGGGGAATCATGGAACCCATCGAGGGGTCGGAATGGCGGCCCCGGTCGTTCTTGAACGTAAGTTGGACAAATCGTGGAGATTCTGTGTCGACTTACGCGACCTGAACTCTAATATTTGCTTTGATCGCCAGCCTCTCCCTAACATCAATGAGTTGTTGACAACAGTAAAGGGAGCAAAACTGTATACTTCTCTGGATATGTCGGCTGCATACCACCAAGTTGAACTATGTGAGGATTCTAGACATCTGACATCATTCATGACACCTGAGGGAGCTTTTCACTATGTCTGAATGCCATTTGGCTTAGTGTCTGCTTCCTCTGTGTTCCAGAGGTTGATGAAAAATGTGTTTAAAGACATGGAAGGGGTATTGTACTTCCAGGATGATGTTTTGATTTATGGGAAGGATGATCAAGAACATAATGGAAGAGTAAGAAAGGTACTGGAAATTTTAGGGAACAGCGGGTTGACATTCAATAAGGACAAGAGTAGGTTCCTTTGCCAAGGGGTGGATTATTTATTTCTGAGAAGGGGATTGAGCCAAAGGTTAAAATTATGGATGCCATTGAAAACCACCTGCACCCAGTAACAAAGTCCAACTAAGGTCTTTCCTAGGTCTCATAGAGTTCTATGCCAAGCTTGTGAAACATTTTTCCAGTAAGCCATCGTGTTTACGCAATTTATTTTTTAAAAACTGTAAAGATTGAGTGGGACAATGATTGTAAAAAAACATTCAAGTCTTTCAAAAAAGGAGATTGTGCAGGCCAAACTGCGAAAACTCTTTGACACAAGGGATGTAAGTATCATTAGTACTGATGCTGGCAATCTTGGCCTGGGTGTCGTTTTAATGCAAAGGAGATGTAATGGCGTTGAGGAGATTGTAGCGTTTACATCTAGATCTTTGAAGGGTGCGGGAGTCACATATTCTACTATTGAGAAAGAAACTCTTGTGTTGTAGTGGGGTACCCAATATTTTAGGAACTTTGCTTGGGAAAGTAACTTTATTCTCCAAGCTGATCATAAACCTTTGGTAGATTTATTCAGTACCACAAGTGGTCGGAGAGCCACCCCCCAGACAGCAAAGTGGCAGTATAGATTGCAAGAGTATCAGTACATCCTTGAATATGTTGCAGGAAAAAGAAATTTGGCGGCTGATTTTATGTCAAAATTATCTTTATGTGAGGATCATGCTGTGGGTAGTTCGGTTGACAACCTTGAGTTGGTGTGTGCTGTGCATTCCGTAGATGTTGTGATGAATGGTGCGTTGTCTGAATTGGAATGGTGTTGAAAGAGGATGATGACATACAAACGGTAATTAAGTATTTCCATCAAGGGTGGCCTAATTCTAATGTTTTGCAGGAAAGTATTTTTCCGTATAAAAGAATTGCTGATGAATTGTCAGTTGTGGATGGAGTGTTGCGGTGGGTTGATGGGTTGGTAGTACCTATGGGTCTTTGCAGGAAAGTGTTGAATTTAATTCAAGAGGGACATGGCATACGTGCCATGAAACGCAGACCTCGTGAGGACTTTTGATGGCCTGGTGTAGAGAAGGAGACTAAGCATTATGTAAGGAATTGCGGTCAATGTGCCCTCAGTGACAAAACTCAGGTCACTAATCCGAGTCCAGTTACCCCATTCATGTGGAGAAAGGTCCTTGGCACATCAGCTGAATGTTCCTAACATTCGCTGGTCTTGATGGGGAGGCCGTTCAATGGCCTATTTGTCTCCTAAACTCTAGAACACCTTACTACTAGAGTTACGTCAATTGGACCATGAATTTTCTTTCTGTAAGGCTTTTAAAACTTGTCAGTTTAGAATCGAATCCCCCCCATCTGTGGTGATCTAGTGACTTGCGATGTTTGTTCTAGCGCTGGGAGGGCTTCGGGTAGCCATGCGCTTTATAGGAATCTTAGAATAGAATAGCATTGTACTATTCTTCAATGAATCAGTGGAGCACCAAGTGCTGCCATTATTAGAAATCAGAGCCAATTCAGTGAAAAAAATAGATGTAACCTATCCCAGTGTTTGTGAAGCTGATCCTAATGTGTATTTAAATGCATCTAATATTCCCTTGCCAACCATTTTAGATGTGAAACTAAGCCCGTTGTGCTCAATGCCTGAAAATTGTTTCCAAGTTGTCTATAAATGCTGGAAGGTAAGCAGTCTGTATTAACTTTGTTATTTGTGTTGCATTATGTGCAAGCCACGTAGCATAATATTCATTTGATGACTTTAATTGTATGTCTTGTTTCAAAGTAATGAAACTATGTTGGCTAATCTTTCAAAGCCTACACATGAGTACTTGCTAGTGTTTTGGCAACTAAGCAAAGTAGTTGCTCCTTGCTATGACGGATATAACGTGTAACCATAACATTGAATCATTTTTCTTACAGTCACTAGATAACTAAAATCCCTTTTTAAATAACAACAGTTTTTCTCAGATCGGATTAAATATGTACCATTTTTCATGGCTATGAATATTTCAATTATTTCTTGTCCAAGATAATCTTTCGGTGTACATATGTCATTCAAATTATTTGTGTTACATTCTTTGTACATGATAATCTGTTGCCAGTGAATTACAATAGTTTTTTGCAATCGAATAAACAGGATTTTATTTCAATAAAGAATGCAGTTAATGTGGTTTATTCCAAGAATGTGTAGATACATTTCCCAGTCGTGTATACCACCCTATTTATTTTTTCAACAAGAAGGAAACCTTTTAAATGTAAAACATGAATCAATATTGTAACACAACTGTGCATCAACTATGTAATACTTGGTTTTTCATAAGGAGTAATTGGTGACATTTCAGGCTCCTGAACCAAAATAAACTAGAAGTTGAGTCACGTTTACTTAATGGTTTCTGATGCACATTCAATTTATATGGTTCAAAAATTATGAGGTCGTTGATAAGATTCCCTGGCACTCTGTATGACTTTAACACCTGCAAAGAAGATTGAAATGCAAAACTACCTTAAACTACTTAGCTGATAATTTTGGTGGGTCTCTGTCCGGCAAGATACAGAACTCAATTTAAGCTCTTGTATGATTTGCTCCCAAAACAAGACTTCCCATGCCCATCCATCTGGACTTCTGCAGCCTTTACCCGTTTCTCCCAAACCATGGCACACTATTTCCACAAACTTCATTGTAGCATTGCCTCCCTACGAAGGTCATAAAGTAATCATTGTGACTGCGGACTCTTTTTCTAACATGGCTCATTTTGCAGCCTTAAAGTCACAGCCCTCCATCAAGACTTTAGGAGAAATCTTTTTGCAGGAAATATTTTGCTTACATGGTTATCTCAGATCGTGGACCTCAATATATTTTTGGGATTTGGAAATCGCTTTGTAAATCCCTTCAAATTGAGGCTTGCCTTCTGATTTCCATCTTCAGACCAACGGCCAAACTGAGACTCTTAACCAAGACCTTGAGCAATATCTTTGATGTTTTTGTAATGCCACCGACAGCGATTGATTTTCCTTTTTGGCCTTGGCTGAGTTCTCCTATAATAATGCTGTCCACAGTACCACCCAAACCTCTCCATCCCTCTGTCTTCAAGGGTTTCATCCCAGGATCTTCCCTTCTGCATCCCCTTCACCTGTCTTGGTGCCTGCTACTGCCAGTTTTCTTCGACAACTGCACTCGGTTAGACAGAAAATCTCCTCTAACCTCCTCTGCTAATGCCCATCGCAACCCTTCTCCCCTTTTAAGATTAGATATAAGGTTTGGCTATCCTCTGCGTTTATGCCTTCTCATCTTTATCTCAGCAAATTCCACACCTGGTTCTATGACAGAGGCATGCATGGCTAAACCACGCATGCCTCTACAATGTAGCCCTAACAACGAATGCGTCTGAACAACACATTCCCTTACCACGCATGCCTTTACCACTCAATTTCGTGGTCAAGGGATGTGTGGTAAAGATCACACCCCAGCCCCTCTGCCCTGAGCCCTAAAACCCTGGGCCCCGCCTTCTAAACAACCCGACCCCCCCTGAGCCCTAAAAACTACCCCATCTCTAAAACTGCCCGACCCCCCCGCCCTGAGTCCTAAAACCCAGCCCACTGCCATATAAACACCCCCGACCCCCCGAGCCCTAAAAACTACTCCCACCCGTAAAACTACCCCCACACCCCCCCAAATCTGACCCCAGCCCCTCTTACCTGTCTGCATTGAGCTTTCTGTCCAGACGCTTCTTTTTCCTGTTCTTGCCCATCCGGACATCTAGACCGTGCACTACTTTAACCATGCATATGCGTGGTTAAGGCATGTGCATGGTTAAGGCAAGCGTGGTTGCGCTTGCGGGGAAATGGAACGCATGACTGTCCTCATCGTGCAGGCCATTTCCCCCCCTTTAAGATAATTCATATTATTAATCCGGCGCCTTCAAACTTCAATTACCCCTTACTTGGAAGAGGCATCCAGTCTTTCATTTCTCTCAGTTGAAACCCTACCATGTGGATCCCTACTGGTGTCTTTTCTCTTGAACCCCTCCTGTATTGATTGTCGGTGTTCCTGAATTTGAATTGCAGGAAAATCTTGATTCCTGTTTTCTCAGGAAGAAGTTGCAATTTCTGAATCATTGGCAAGGTTTTCCTCCTAGTGAGAGATCCTGGGAGGATGTGGATTCTGTTCATGCGGGAAGGGGGGGGGGGCATACTGTTGTGCCGCTTGCACCCCGGCTCTATGAAAGTGCCCCTTTTTGCAAGGTTACCCCCCACTTTTTGCCTGACACTTGATGCACTTTGACTTGATGTGCCCTGGGTCTCTGCCAATCAGGTTCCCAGGGCCTGTGTTCTTTCCCAAAACTGTACCTGTTGTCTCCACCAGTGGCGGCCGGTGCATTATGGAAGTGATGGGGCTCAACAGCACGATCCAGCACTCTGCCTCAGGCCTTGCCAAACCCTGGGCAGACATTTACGTCACACACAAGCAGACATGCATACACACAGTTTCAGGCACACACACAAATACATTCATACATACATACACATGCAATCCTCAGCACACAGACAAACAAACACACTTAGACATAAATTCAGAAAAACTTTGCGACACTCCCATTTCTCTGCAGGAGCCGGAGGCAGACTCACAAGCTTCCACCCAATCGGAAGCTTGAATAGGGTTGAAGGTACCGAGGTAGACCGTTTTCTCTATTCCATATTATGATTGGGCAAGAGGGAGTGTGATTGACAAGTCCTAAGCTCCATTATCTGACATGCGGCACTGTGTGACGCTAGTGCCGCATGTCAGATATGTTTTGTGTATGTGTTAGGCTGGGCTGTTACTGCTCCCACCTGACACATGCGCAAAACAGGTAGTGGAGCCCTCTTATGCTGCCAAGCTGACATTACAGCATTTACATGCAAACAACCGATCTGTGAGTTAGTTTGTTTTCATAAAAAAGCTGTAATATGCCAGCAGTAGTGGCAGAGGGTCGACACCCTGGCGCCCCCTAGGGGCAGCTGCTGCTGTTCTCCACAATTGGCACATCTCTGGCCAAAGGTAAGTCCCTTGTAAAAGGTACCATAGGTACCAAGGACACTGTAACCAGGGAAGGCCTCTAAGGGCTGCAGCACCTATTGTGCCACCTTTAGAGACCCTGCACCTTAACACCCACACACTGCCATTGCAGGCTGAGTGTTTTGGTGCAGAGAAAAGTGAAGAGTCGACATGGCACACATCCATGTGCGCCATGTCTGCAACCCGCTGCATGTGGCCTAGGTAAGTCACCCCTCTAGCTGGGTGCACTAACCCACAGGTGAAGGTACAGGTGCATGAGCACTGTACCCCTACAGTATCTATGTCCATTCTCAGACATTGTAAGTTCAATAAAGCCATAAAGAGTATATGGTGTGGGAGTTGGTCATTACGAACTCTACAGCTCCATAATGGCTTTACTGAAACCTAGGAAGTTTGGTAGCAAACTTCTCAGCACATCAAACCCAAACTGGCATTTAATGTAAAATGCACTGAGAGGGCATCTTACAGATGCCCCCTGAAAAAAATGACCAGCCCTAGTGTGGTTCCTGTATAGCTACCTGCCATTTGCCACCACCAGACAGGTTTCTGGATACCTGGGTAGAGGGCCTTCACTCTCTGGGTCAAGAAACAATGCCCATCCTGGGCAGAGATGTCATGCTTCCTCCCCCAGGATGGGCTGGGTCCACGAAGGGGAAGTTTCAAAGGCCTACCGCCTTTGTTAGCTAGCGCTGCCTTTTGCTGCCTTTTGCTGCCCCCATCAACTGACTCCCACCGGTTCTGACCCCCACTTTAAGCGGAAGCATTGGTAGAAAAACCAAGTTAGGAGGAGAGGTGTGCCCAACTTTGCCAACCCCACCCCTCAGGTGGGGGAGGCAAGGTGAAGCACACATCTCAGTCCCCTCCATCTTGAAGATGAGGGGTCCCAGCCAATCAGAGAGAGGCTCATACCCCCTCCCACTGGAGGGTGGCATACTAAGGAGAATAATCACCACAGGGAAGGGACCTATTGGTCCCGATATGCACACCCCTGTAACACCCCTAAATTTAGTATTTAGGGACAACCCTGAACCTTGCCTCCTCAGATTAGAGAAGGAGATAGAAGAAGGACCGAAGAGCCGTGCTGAAGAAGAAAGAAGAGGACAACAACTGCTTTGGCCCCAGCCCTACCTGCCTGTCCAGACTTTGACCTGCAACCAGCGAAACTCCGGCGTGTCCTGCAGCCAGCAGCCATCCAGAACCTGGAGGACCTGCCCTGCCTTCACCAGAACGACTCTGTCTACCGTGAGGACCGGATTTGTTCAACCAAAGACTCCAACACAGAACCCGGAACCAGATCGCTCCGCGGTTCTGCACCACTCTGCACCTGACGCTCACAGCCCGAGTTCGAGTGGCCAAACCCCACAAGGAGGTCTCCCCAGCGATCCTGACCTACCTTGAGTTTCAGACCGACGCCTGCAGCCTCAACCTGAGGGGTCACCCGACCGTGACTGGAGCTGGTAAGAAGATCTGACACCTATAGACACCCCTGCACCCGACGCCCCACGGTCTTAGGTTGCCCAACCGATGGTGGCCAGGCATCCCCAAGAATCCAACTTACCTCTCCTGACGGTGGTCGCCTTCAGGAAACCTCCTTGCCCAAGCCTGCAGCTTTTGTTTCAAACCGGAGATCTCCATTGAAAACCAAAGGGCTCCGGACGTTTTCTTGGCACACTGCATCCGGCTGCCTCCGTGCCGCTGTAGGTGCAGATCCTGTGCTGATTATTGGCCCCTGCAGTGCTGATCTCAATCCCAGGAGCTTTGCTCCCACAACCGAGTGGCCTGCTCGTAAGCAGCCCCTGACCGAAGGCCCTCCAGCCCCATTGGCCCTTGCACTTTGAACCCAGCTGCCCTAATGCTGCTGGTGGTGCGATTTGAGTGCCTAACTGGACCTTGGGGAACCTTGGTTTTAACTCCCAAAAGCTATCCTGCAGATCGTTGACTTACCTGCAAACCGATAACCTTCTTTTCTCCAATAGGAACCAATCTTATGATTTTTGTCCCACAAATGTTGTGTTGAACTGACTTTTGTATTGAAAACAAAGTAACTTTGCTTGAAACCCAAAACTATTGTACTTACCTGTTTTTTGTAAGATCCATTGTGTGATATCTTGGCATATCACCCTAAGTAGTCAAAGTAACTGAAAAGTAATCTAAAACTATCCTAAAGTAATTTCTATGTATTCTAAACTGTTTCGAAAGCAAATACAAACCTGTAACGATTCCAGTTTCAACTACAATTGCATTCCTGTGTACAGCTTTGCATGCATTTGAAAGCATATTTTACCTACCTGTGCCAAGTTCTGCTTGCTTCTAGAAATAAAACACAAGTATACCTTTTTATACTTACCTAATTGGTCTGGATTCTTTCTCTGAGTGTGGGCCATCAGTCTTGATTGAGTGAATACAATAAATGTTTAACACACCCTCCTGATAAGCCTAACTGCTCGACCACACTACCACAAATAGAGCTGTTAGTGATTATCTAATTTAGCCTCTGCTATACCTCTGGGTATCCACTGGACTCTGTGCCCACTATACCTTACTTTTCTACACTGCCCGATAACCTTGGGCAAGTGAGATGCTCTGCCTTCCTGCAGTGCTAGCGACAGCAGCCTTCTGGAGGCACTGGCAGGCCAGCACTCCTCTCCACCTACCCTACCTTGCGCTCGGTCCCCAGGTGCACACCTTAGTGAGGGTGTCCAAGGCCTTGGGGGGGAGCAGGCAGTCCACATGGCTCCATCTTTGTGAGGATTCAGAGAGGTTACGTATCAGCCTAATCCAAGATGGCCGCCATCATTACTGTTCCCATGTTTTCTCAGAGGTTTTTTTGTGATTCTGTTTGCTCTTCCTGTTAGGGCCTATTTAAGTGAGGGTTTGTCAGAAATCCATTGCTTCGCAGCACTTCAAGTTTACTGGTCGTGTTCTCTTGCTCCTGGGTTCAGCCTTGCAGTAGTTCCTACCTTTTCTTCTCAGCCCTTCTTACTCTCCAGTTCCTCTGCTAGTCTCTGCTGTTTCCAGCCTAGCTATCCTCCTCAACATCTGCACCCTTGGCAACAACCTCTGAAAGCTCCACCATCTCTTAGAGGTTTTTTGCCTCGTGGTTTTTTCCTCCTTGAGACTCTTTATGGAGGGCAGTTTCCTGCTTGGTATTTTCTAGTGTCGGTGGCAACATGGCTAAAATGGGTCACCCTTACCTCTGGCAGAGTAAGATTTGGACTACCTTTGGACCACCAGACACCCAAACCACCTGGAGGAGCTCACTAGGCCTTATAGTCATGACAGGTATGGTCATAATACCAACCGCAATGGGTCCCCGCACTCCAGCAAAAAAGCATACAGATCCAGCTTGCAGTGCTTTGAAAATAAATTAAAGCTGTCCTGGGGTCATGTCTTCAATAACCCAGCAGACTTACTGCAACTTTTTTTTTAATGTTCCTAGGGGGAGGGGACTGCAGTGCTCTCTGTAGCCCCCCATAACATTTAAATAAATTGGTTGTGCCCCTGTCCCTCTTTGGGGGCACCACCACAAACAAAACAATTCTGAAACAAAGTCCTTGCAGGGCATTATGGGGTGCTCGTGAGTGAATATTTTATGAACAGCTTTGCTGCTGTGCTTTTTTCATGGGTCCCCCAGTCTTAACCCAGGCACCCACTACTTTTGAACACATTGGGGACTGTGGGGAGAGGCCCCCACTTATTCCCCAGCCAGCACCTAGCCTATATATAATTATGCCCCCTTATTTTTTTTTATTTTTTAATTACTTCAAAACACAGGGACCTAGTCCCTGTGTTCAGTACTGTCAGCCGCAACATTTTTCTTCATGTTGCGGCCAGCCAGCCTGATTTCTCTGAATTGCTAGGTCCCATGGTACCGAGTAGACTGACAAGGAAAAAAGACCTCAGAACCCATCAAATAGCTCATTTTTTAGGTCTCGGCTCCACAGCGCTTGCGCTGTCTGGAAGAGACGTGTTTAATGGGAGACAGCGTTTACAACACAGTCATCACATCGCAGTTCCTTTACAATGCAGTCGTTACAACGTCCGCGTTGTTAAAACGCGATGCCTTTACAACGCAAGTCATTAGATTGATTTCTGTAGGGGGCGCTTTAAAATAAGGAATAGTATAATTTACTATTCCAACACCTTCCCTACTGTTGCGCAGGCTGGAGTTGGAATAGTAAATTATACTATTCCTAAGTCCAGCACGTCCCCTACAGCAAGTCGGTCTAATGACTTGCGTTGTAAAGGTATCGCGTTTTAACAACGCGGTCGTTGTAACGACTGCGTTGTAAAGGAACGCGATGTGGAAGCATGCGTAGTAACATGCTATATTCGTGTTTAATCTGTGGGCTTTAGCCCGCCCACAGGCTTCCCATTTACTCGCTCCATCGTCTGTCTCATATTCTTTGTCACCATTTGTCCCTGGCAAGCATGGTCATGCCTCTTCTTGTATTTAGCCCTCCCCCCCAGAGCATGGACCAAGTACTTTTAAATATCCACTGCTCCTGTTTTTACAACCAATTTTGGACCTACTTTTTTATTTCTTTTTTAGCACTCAACACATTGCTCATGCTTTTACTAGCTTCGTCTTCTCCTACCTGCCCTCATGCCCCATCCACAGATCACCCCGCTGCCCCGTCACTGCTTTTCCCATTGTTGCTGCTTTTAGTTTCCCCACCTCCTCCCTTCAGTCGCTGCTTGCTCCCTCGCACCTCCCGGTGCTTGCCCAGTCCACAAATTACCCCCTCTGCTTTAAACCCCTATCGTACTTTGTTTCGTTCTAGTGAGTGGTGGTGTTTTGCTTTTTATTGTCCTGTTTGTGTATAACTGACGTGCTGATTGGAGAATGTAAGCACTGCTGCTATTACTTGGCATACGTGTAGCCTCTGTTTATTTCCTGGGCGTGGTACTAGGTGGGTGTGCGTGTTTACACCATATGTGGTTGTTCGGCAATGGTGTTTATAGCTGGAAAATCAGACCTCAAGTGAATCAGGTATACGTTATCACAGGGCATTTCAGAACTTCTAAGTACCTGTGTCTTCTGCTGTAATTGCATATCCACGTTTCTCCTGTGCGCAATGATTGGGCTGTTTGTATCTCACCTTCTTGCATCTCATTTCATAGGGTGGGACTCTATTTCTTCAAACTTCTCCCATCTGGACACTTTCTTGCTTTTTCCATATTCACCGGTGACGTGTTTCCATGCGCTATTGTTGCTTAACTTGAATTCTCTTCAAAGGAGCCAGGCTGAGTCCTGATGTCATCAAGGTCTGCCTGCAGCTCAGTGTCCACGGTAAAAGTAGTCCTTTTAATGTAGTTACCGATGCGATGTATTTCCACATGTTCACTACTGTAAACCAGCCTAACACTATGATTTGTTGTGTTTTTTTGTGCAGTTTTATATAGCACCAACACCACCCGAAGGTAGTGGAGCACTTTATATTTGAAAAGCGCGTACTATAAGGCAGCGCGCCATTAGGACGCGGGCCCCCGGGATCCCGGCCACGCCCTCTTGGCTCCTGGCTGAAGCAGTGGACGGCGGGAAGTTCTTCCGGGGCAAAGTGACATAATTTCCGGCCGGGACGGTAATGGGGGGGAGGAGAGGGCTGGGGGCCTATTTAGGGCATGTTGCCCAGGCCCTCGCCCTCTCCCTTACAGCGCCGGCCCCGCGTGCAGGGGACTTCGTGAATCTCCCACCCACCCATCCCTAGAGGTAGAGCTTGGGAAGGTGTTGGAATTTGAATTAAGAGTGGCGGTAAGGAGGCCACGTAAATTGCCTTACATTGTTAAGGGAGTCCTCCTGCATACTCCCTAGGCCAGCACTGAGGGGAAGATGCGGTAAGCTCACCCCAGAGAGAATGGAGACACCGGCTGGGGGCAAGGGCGCCAGTTTACAAACTAGGGCATGGGGCATCCGCCCCTGGTTATTCCCTACGAGCCCCGATGGGCAGCCTGGTGGTGGAGGGGTGGGCCCCTCAGGTGGCGGACAAGGACCAGATGGCAGGGGCTCACCTCTCAAGGACGCAGGTGGGTTGCGCCTTGCGTGGTTCTCAGTTGGTTGGGGGACGCGAGCCAGAAGGCCCCTTAGTGCTGGAGCGATAGAGAACATTCTTTCTCGATAAATTAAGTTCTGTCATTTCTGCTGATAGATTATGAAGTTATGATCAACATAAATAAAATATCGTTCAGTGATCAAAGTTGATAAATATGTCGTATGGAATTTGAATATTATTGATGATATATTGTCATGTTTATATGTGTTCGTTTATAATAAACATGGCCTCTTTACCCACAGCGCTGGTCGTCAAGTATTGATTTGTGGGTTCTGATGGGGGCGGGCCGGGGACAACCTGGGGGGTCCGGGTCCTAAGCACCAGTTACTTTGTTTGTGCACTTTTATATAACACCAACACCATCCGAAGGTATTGGAGTGCTTTACTTTAGCACTAGTTTCTTTATACAAGGACACATGCATTTTTGTAGGCTCAGGGAGATTAAGTGATTTGCCCAGAATCAAGGATGTTAAGCCGAAACTCGAACCTGGTTTCCCACCTTCATAGTTGGCAGCTGTGGCCCTTACGCCACATCCTCTTCCAAGAGGATGCCACATTGTCTCCCTAGCTTGCCCATCCACCTCTCGGCCGTCGCTTCTTGCCCCGCTGAAATCCGTTGCACATCCCCTCCTCCACCGACTCTGTTGTGCACATTTTTTTGTGTGCCATTTCATGTAGCACCAACACCACACGAAGGTATTGGAGAGCTTTACATAAGCACCAGTTACTTTTTTTTGTGTAGTTTTATATGGAGCCAACACTAACCAAAGGTATTGGAGCGCTTTACATTAGCACGAGTTTCTTGTTATTGTGCAGTTTTATATAACGTCAGCACCACCCGAAGGTATTGGAACACTTTACATTAGCACCAGTTACTTTACACAAGGACACATTCAATTTTGTAGGCACGGCGAGATTAAGTGATTTGCCCAAAATCAAGGATGATTAGCCAATGCCGAAACTCGAACCTGGTTTCCCAGCTCTATAGTCGGCAGCTCTGGCCTTTATGCCACATCATCTCCCAAAAGGACGCTATATCATCTCCTTAGCCTTGGCCTCAGTTCCACATTTTGTAATTATGGGTAAATCACTTAATCTCCCTATTTCTAAACACAAAAAGCATTGGCAAAGCCAGTAGATTTCGCCTGTGCAAAATCTATTGTTTTTAGGTCTCGGCTAGACAGAGCATGCGCTGCTCAGCTAGACATCTGTAGGCTTGCAGGCTGCCCATCTCCTACTATTGGTAAACTGCAGCATCGTTCTCATTTTCTTTGATGCCAATTGTCATGGCCGTCTTCTTGTGTTTGGCCCTCACAAAGCGCACGGACTAAATACATGCCTCTTACACTGCTCCCGGCTTGCGGAGCTATATTTTTCTTTCTGTTCAAGCACTCCATAGGATTTCTTGTGTTTTCAGGCTGTCTCCCGTGTACATATACACACATACCTCTAAAATGCATGCGGGTGTACATAAACTAATGCATTTCTTAAAAAGTTGTTAAAACACGAACAGCACTTGTTCATTTTTTTCTTTTTTTGCACGATCCGATGGAATTGGAGTGCTCGCTCTGTCCTCTGTCTTGCCATAACGCGAACACGAGCCGATGGTATTAGAGCACTTTTAGTGCTCACCAGTTACATTCCACAATGACACATTTAATTTTGTCGCTGATCCTGCTTCAATTAAGGTATTTTTTTTACCCCTTCATTGTTGCTTCCTCCCGCCCTCTCCCGTCGTGGCTTGCACATCTCCCCATGCCTCCTGCTTCCCTGCTTGACCTGTCCCCTCTCTACTTCCCCCGTCGCTGCTGCTTTCATTATTTTATTTTTTTGCACGGTCCGATGGTATTGGAGGGCTTTTTCCGTCCTCCATCTTGCCATAGTGCTAACACCAGCCAGTGGTATGGAGCGCTTTAAATGCTCACCGGTTACATTACACAATGACACATTCATTGTTGTACGCGGGGTAGCATAAGCGATTTGCCCAGAAATCACAAACTGTTCAGCCGACCTGAGATTTGAACCTGGTTCTCCAGTTACCCTGTCGGCAGCTCTGGCTGTTAGGCCACATCCTCGCTTCAATTCAAAGCTCCTCAACGGTTTCTAACTATCACTTCCACATTTGTTCAGCAAGAACCTGTCAATACCGAACAAGCATTGGTAAAGCCAATAGATCTCGGCAATATCCGAGCTATTGGGCTTCTCAATGTAAATGCCTTTTAGCCATGTTGTCTAGCAGTACATCTGCTGTTCAGCATGTTCAGGAGTGATGTAAAATGTGAGGTCATAATCAGTGCATTGTGGGGGAGTAAGTTATAGTTAGCTCAGGTAACTGTACCTGCTGAATTTCACTGGTTTTGTACAAGTGAAATTTGAGCATAACTATAACGTCCCTGTAATCTTTGTTTTTTTCAGTGAATTTCGAAGGATTTTTTAAATTCTATTTCCTAACAATAATGTCCCTGTAGCCTTTAGGTTTTTTTGTGAATTTCTAAGGTCTTTTTAATTTGTTTTCCTAACTGCAACCTGTAACCTTTGAGAGTGGGTGTGAGTGGCTGTATTGGTTTGTGAGTGGATGTGTGAGTAGCTGCATGGGTCAGTGACTGAGTATGTGAGTGGCTGTATGGGTCTGTGAATAGGTGCGTGAGTAGCTGTGTGGGTGTGTGACCGGTTTTGTGAGTGGCTGTATGGCTCTATGAGTGGGCTTGTGAGTGGCTGTATCGATCTGTAAGTGGGTGTGTGAGTGGCGGTATGGATCTGTAACTGGGTGTGTGAGTGGCTCTATGGGTGTGTGAGTAGTTTTCTGGTTGTGTGAGTGGTTATGTGTGAAATTGGTAGTGGTCCCTTTAAAAGGGGCAATCTGCACATACACTCTATTACCCTTTGGAAGGCTATGGCCGAAACGCGTCTGCCTTTTTTATCCTGTAAAAATAACGAACAAACGCTATTCTTACGGAGCCGTGCCACTCGATTCCTTGAGTCCCGGCTCCTGATTAGAGGAGAGACGGGGAACTGGGAGCGGATATATATATATCTCGTTGCTCTTTCCAGGACGTCGGGACCCGTGGAAATTGGCGCGCACGCCGGCAGAGCATACCCGCAAACGTATCCCCAAGCAAAATCACCGTCAGCGCGCTCTCGGGTGTAGAAACAATCGAACCAAGTAGGAAGATGCAAAAACTGTTTACTACACAACGCGTTTCGACTGCCCCGCAGTCTTGATCACGTGTAAAGTGCAATACCAATCAAGTGCCTTTAAGAAAGCATGGTAAACATAAATGAGGGTTACAAACATAATGCTGAAAAGTCGGCCATACTGGAATGGTTACAGAATGCAGGGAAACATATGTAAACACATAGAAATATAATGATGCTTAATGATCAGCAAAGTGTGAATGACTGAACATAGTTGTAAAGACAAGGTCAGATGTCAGAATGTATGAAATTGAGCATACGAAATACTGAATCTAGACATAAATGAGCAGGAGCGCACACACTCGCAAAAATATACGAAAGAAAGCTTATGCAGAACACAGTGAAATGTGATAGAAAAGCGAACCGAGCAACGTTCTGCACGTGCTGTCTAAGTACTGACAAGGTGTCAATATCACGCTAGGTGCGATGCCTGGTATCCCATCATTCATGTAATTACTGCACAATGTGTCGGTCATCATCTAAACACTTAATGTGAAACACAGTGATGTAAGTCTGAAACAAGCTAGGTACACCAATGGCTTACAGGCATGTGCACAGCTGGTGAGGGCAGAAATGCCCATGTGCCACAAAGATGGCTGGGAAGGAAAGCACCTAAGCAAAAGAAGACCACACATCGCACCTAGCGTGATATTGACACCTTGTCAGTACTTAGACAGCACGGGCAGAACGTTGCTCGGTTCGCTTTTCTATGCCACTCCAGTCTACTCTATGACACGCTACTCCAGTCTGTCATTCCACTGTACTCCACCCTACTCTACATCACAACACTCTATGCCACAACACTGCACAACACAACACTCTACGAGATTCCACTCAGTGCCACAACACTGTATGCCACTTCGCTCTACTCCATTGTACGACACTATATGCCCCTACACTCTACAACACTGTACCCCACTCCACGCCACTCCATTCTAAAACACTTTACTACACTCTGTGGCACTGTACGACACTGTACTCCACTCTACGGCACTCTACAACACTGTACCCCACTGTATGCAATTCCATCCTAGGATGCTTGTTTCCGGTCCAGGGAGGACCTGGCTTGGCAGTTCGGGTTGGACTGTTCCCATGAGGCACAGGGTCAAGACTGATTTGCATATGGCCAGTTCTAAACTGGGGTGGCATGGTGAGCAAAAGAATGATGGATTTAACCCAGATCTCTTGACTGGGGGTGAATGTTTTGATTTGTTCTGCATTCCGTCCATCAATTGTGTGTCTTTTGCTTTCTCGCCATAAGTGCTCCGGGTATGCCCAGACGTGGGTCCCGGGCTCACTGTGCCACTGGATTCAAGCTATCCTGGCTGAAGAGGGGTGAAACCCCGAAACCGGTCCTAGGATGCTTGTTTCCGGTCCAGGGAGGACCTGGCTTGGCAGTTCGGGCTGGACTGTTCCCATGAGGCACAGGGTCAAGACTGATTTGCATATGGCCAGGTCTAAACTGGGGTGGCACGGTGAGCAAAAGAATGATGGATTTAACCCAGATCTCTTGACTGGGGGTGAATGTTTTGATTTGTTATGCATTCCGTTCATCAATTGTGTGTCTTCCACTCTACGACACAGCACTTCACTCCTAAGTACGACACGCCACTACACTTTACGACACTACTCTACAACACATAAAAAGACAAATAATGATGGATTTAGTTGTGTTATATTACAAATGTATTTTTCATAAAATTAAAAAAGACATACAAATTCAATAGAAAAAAGCAAAGGTTAAAGCTTAGTTATAATTAGGAAAACAACATTTTTTGTTTCCACGCATAACCAACTGAAACTACACAAACTTTGGAAATTCTAAAGTTGTAGTTATAACTTTATAGTAATACCTTAAAGTTTAATTTATACCCGCCGTAAAATTACTGTAACTTGAGCACTTCCATACACAGTTTTGTGAACTAGTTATCCAGACTACATTAACTCGCCCCTCTACCATACCCAGTGTTCTCATTAATCATGCCATTTGAGATGTCATCTATGTTTATATAAATGCTATAATGTAATGTGGTATAAGTGATGTAATATGAAAGGGTATAAGCTGTGCCTGGTAGAGCGGTGAGTTATAGTTAATGTAGTCTGGCTAGCAAGTTTACAACACACTGTGCGGAGGTGCGCGAGTTATAGTAATTTTACTGCGGTCCGTAAATTCTAACTTTAAGTTATAGTTGAAATATATACATATATATCGGTTCCTCCAACAAACCTGTTTTACAAAAAACCATGACACAAAAGAAACATTAACAAAGCCAAATGGATGGCAGCCAATGCCAGACATATTGGCTTTGTCAATGCTTGTTTTTACATTCAAATGAGAACAGCTGAGTTAAGTGTTGCTTCCTTCCTTAGGCTTTGCCTCACGCTAAGTTTGGCCTCACTTCAGGTTTCAAGTACATTATGTGGGCTGCGCAATGTAGTCTCAGAAGCATCATGAGGGCTTCAGCCGCTTCACTGGACCCTGCAAGAGATGTTGCCACCCAAGGCAAAGTAACATTTTGCCCCCATACTTCCCTTGTTATAAGCAGTGGTGTTGCATTGGAGCTCCCAGACTACTCTTTGGGTAGTGAAATGCAATAATAATCCACTGGACCTCACTGGAGGCTATCGGCGAGCCCTTGTGATGCTCCATCTACAGCAAGGCCCAGGATGCGGGATGCAAGAGGGTTACAGATAGGCCTAACAAGTAGCAAATGTGGCCTCCTTACCAGGGGCTGAACTATAAAAGGTGCAGCAGGATCAGTAGCACCAGGGCACAACGCCCTGAGGGACCCACTGAACCCTGATAGGTTTTTAAAATGTTGGGGTTGAACACGTATTCGAAGAGATGGTACGGTATGGCATGGCATCGGTTTTCTTTTATATAGCGCCTACAAGCCCAGGCGAGGAATGCAGAGGGTAGGTTGCGAGAAGGTGCGTCTAAAGCAAGTGATTATTGTGCATGGGCGGTGACTACGCGAGGATACTGTTTTTGAAGTTCTTGTATTTGATTTAAGGCCTTAAGCTTGTTATCTGTTTCTAACACAGCACTGGAATTGTCACTGGGAAGCGAACGAAGCCTCTCGATGTACGCATGCATATTTATCGGACACAACAGCGCTGCATGCTGCTCTCAGCACAAACTCGCATTGCGCCCCCTCCCCCCCTCCCCCCTCCCCTCCCCCTCAGACCACTCCCTGACCCGCCCACAGGCTCGTTCCAAAGAGTGCAGGGTGCTTGCTGCCGCCCCCCCAGGCCAGACCCGACTGGTTTGTTCGAGTTCGGTGCCCTATTTACCTACAAGCGTTGTTTAATGTGTCAGTTGTTTAATGTGTGTTTGTGATTGTTCGGCACCTCGGCCTCATAAATCATTAATGCTGTTAGAAGGAAAGATAAGTGCAGCCCCGGCAGCTGAACCATTAAGATAAACCCCCTGAAGAACCGGTCTGAGGTCAAAGGAAAACACACAATGTTCTTTTGGTGAAGTTATCTCAGTAGCACGCCTTGGTTTTTATGTAAGCCTGCAGGCAAATGTGCGTTTGTGTTGAAGGGCCGCGCGCACCAACAGAATACGCCACGGAAGTGACAAAGATTAACAACTAACCGGTGTGAACCTGGAGCGACGGGAATCAAAACCAGCTCCTGGAGAAAGGGAACTAACCTCGTGTGGCATCGGGCAACGCGGGCGAACGAGTGGGCGGCCCTCCAGGGGTGCTGGACGGCATGGTGTAGGGTACCTCACACTAGCACTTTTTGTATAAAAATAATAATATTTATTACAATAAATAAAACACAGTGGTTTCTTTCTTTGTCATGTGCTATATCGATAAATTGGCAACAAACACTTGTGTAATCCATTTTGGAGTGTTAGTTACAATCTACCAGCCGTAAAGCGCTTCAACGTTCAATCAGGTGTCGTATAGCAACTCTATATACAAGCAGTTACAATACAATACAATGGCAGCACACTGGGGAAACGCCACCCACCACCCCTGCGTAAAATACATACAATCGTATTGTGCAAGATCAGGGAAGGTAATGACAGAAAAAAGAGTGAGACAAAAGGCAAATAGGATTCTCCATGCCCCTCTATTATAATGGCCACTTGCTTCCTAACTCTAATACTACTGATTTCCGGAGTTTCCAGCCTTACCCCTGCTATTGTTCTAATATGCACGTTTTCCTTCTGCTCTCTCAACCAATCTCTGCTCTTGCTTCTCGTACAGTGGTATCACACGGGATGAACGTTCCTTATGGGAGACTAAAAGCAGAATTCACTTTTTCCCAGTGCATTGTTATGTTATATAGCTTATTTGTATAGTGCCGTGTGCTATCATAAGCGCTGCGCATGGACATGAAAGATGGGCGAAGAGGGACCAGGAAAGTGAAAAGAAGGGTATAAGACAGTATAATCCTTCTCAGGCAATGCAGTGAGAATCTGGAACTCGCTTCCCCCATTGCTCCGTGCCACCTCCTCTACCCGGATCTTCAAAGCTGACCTCAAATCTCTTCTCTTCCAAAGACACTTTCAGAACTAATACTTTCATTCTCAGGCCCCTCTAGGAAGTTCGCTCTTCATTGTAAATTTGTACTTTTTCCTGTACATTCCTCACCCTTGCGTGCTGTGTTGGATTTTATGTTTGTGTACCCTTCATTTTAAGTCTCCTGTTTAATTCACGCCCTCTCTACTCCCTCAAGGAAGTTCTTCCACTATAGGAAATTCTGTACTCCATGCCTATAGAAGTGCCTTCCCAGTGTGTTCTGAGTGACTGTCACCTATTGCAGTATTATACCTCTATTTGTATTTTGTATCTTATGTATCATGCACACCTGTCACTTTTTCCTCTTGCAACGTATACCTCTTTTTGTATCTTGTTTGTTTTTGTTATTTGCACAATTGTCACTTTTTCCTCATGTAATGTAACGCTTGCTTTTGTATTATGCTCACTTGTAACCTTCTCCTCATGCAATGTTACTGTTCCTATTGTGAAGCGCTCTGACACCTTCGGGTAAAGTCCGCGCTATATAAAAACGCATAAATAAATAAATAAATAAAGAATGGACTTTGTAGCTGAACTGGTCTTTCCCCAAACCCTAGTATCACACTCGTCTGAGCCAGTGTCAATGCAAGGATTTATGTTGTCCTATCCCTTTAGTAGTGGCATCAGTTCTTAGAATGGTTTTGAACTTTAGATGACAGTGCACAGAGAGCAGGCGCTCGACAAATGCTTTCTTAATGGTATTAAAGACCACCTTAAAGTCATCTGTCCAAACAAACGTGGCCCGATTTTCACATTTTCTGTCAGTGGATATGCTGTCTGGTCAAAAGTTTTACCAACCAGTAATTTGGGTGAACTATTAGAATGACCACCTTCCCTGATCTTTGTTTCTTCCTGTCCGACCAGCTTCACAGCTTACACCAACTTAGAGGCAGGCGAGCCACTCAGCTGAGACCAACTTAGAGGCTGGTGAGCCACTGAAAGCTCAAGTTAGATGCCTGGATCTGGCTCAGGTCGAGGTCCTTTTGAACCCTCGTCTCCAAAGCGAGTTGAGCTTTCATGTGTCTACTGCCTGCCACCCACGCTCTTAATGCTCCAAGAATTAAAGAAAAGCATTGACAAAGTCAACAGGTATCGCCTATGCAAGAGTTATTGTCTTTGCCAATGTGTTTTAGCCATGTTATACACTAGCGTGGATACAGTTCAGCATGGCTTAAAGTTAGTGGCATAAAGGAGAGTAGTGTGGCGTGGCATAGAGTGTTGTGGAGTGGTGTAGAATGGATTGTCGTGGAGTGTCATGGAGTGGCATAGAATGTTGTGGAGTGGAGGGAGGAGAGTGTCGTAGAGTGGAAGGGCATAGAGTTGAGTTGAGTGTCTTAGAGTTGAGTATCATAGTGTCATGGAGTTTCATAGAGTGTTGTAGTGTGGAGTGGCGTAGAGTGGAGTGTCATATCCGCAGGCGCCAACCGGACTCGGGCACGCCGCAGATTATGGCGGTTGTGACGGTCCCCCTTGGAGGCGAAGGGGACGGGAGGGCGTCGCCCATAGAGTGACGCAATCGGCGCCCTCCCCGCCTCTCGCCTTGATTGGCCGCAAGTGGAGTTAAACCCGGAAGCACTCAAGTGCTTCTGGGTGACTCAGGCGAAGACGAGCCGGGAAGCCGGATTCAGCCGGCTACCCGGCCATGGGGGGTTAAAAGGGGCTGTGGAGCGGCAGGACAGCCTTTCGCTTCGCCACTCCACAGCCAAAACATCGTAGCAGAGACCGGTCTCCAGGACGGAGACATTCATCGTGTTTTGTTTCTCTCTCTTTTTCCCCCTTTTCTCGTTTTTCTGCAGGTTCTGCAGCGTTACAGTGACCGGAGCCTCTCAGCTGTTGGTGCAGTCCCCTTGAAGCTGGGAGCCACGCTGGCTGAGTGTATACTCGCCCGCCCCGCACGATTGGTGTTGCGGTGGTGGCTCCAGCTGCAGCAGTGAGGGTGCACTAAGCAGGGCAGGCCCGATTTTCGACATCGACCGAGTGAAGGTGAAGGGAAAGGGGGGATTTATTGATCTGATGTAGATTTGTGAGAGCTGTAATTTTAAGGTGCAGCAAGGTGCTGGGTAGGATTGCTTAGGTGGAGAGGTTTTAAACACACCCTAGAGCAGTGAACTCGTTTTTGGGGGATTACTTGTATAGCACAGTGAGGTTTTTTGTTTGGGAACTGCTTTTCCTTGTTTGGTGAGGGCGGTAACATCCAGTTAGCCTTGGGCAGGCAATGATTGGTTGGAGATGATTTTGTGTGGACCGATTTTTATTTTGAGGTTGTGGGGAGCCGGTGGGGTGACCAGTGCCTACACAGGGAGCATGGTGGACAGTAGTGGGCTGAAGGGCCAGTGGTTTTTGTTGTTGAACCGATCGGCGAGCAGTTGTATTTGTAGGCTGCTTTAAGGACTGTGGGATACGAGTGGTGCGTGATGGCGCCAAAGTCAAAGAAGGGCGAAAAGCGCTCACGAATGGATGAGTTTATGGAAACAATGATACAAAAAATCAAAGTTATGGGCAGTCTTTACCGGAGTTGAGAAGCCGAGTGGACGGACAGGAAGGGGCTGAGGAAACGCCCAGACGGGGGGGGGGGAGAGGGGCAGCATTCCCTCCGGTACCCAAAAGGTCTGTAGCTAAGCGGGTTGGGGGCAGTACCCCTAGGTTTGGGCAAATTGCGCTCCTCCAGGGATCGATTGGGTAAACATATCTCACAGGAGGTGAGAGAAAAGATTTGGAAAGGGGAGTATGGAAATATGTTTGCTCTGTTAGTTGACAGTAGGAGGCAAAAAAGTACAAAGAGTGGGTGCACCCAAGGGAATGGTCTAGTTGGACCCACAAGAAAAAGATTGAGGAGACTCTGGGTAACTGGTTTAAGTGTTTCTCTAACTATAGGGCAATAATGGCTGAACATTTCACGGGTTTAGGTGCACAGATGGCATGCTTCCAAAATAGGATAGCTTGTGCGCATGACGAGCACGGTGGTGTGGGGTGGAAAGAGTGCGATAAGGAGTTCAGGAGGGCCAAAGCAACCGACCCAGGCCTCACTTGGGACCAAATCGACGTCATCATGTGGCTGCGGCACATCAAGTCGATGCCCCACGACAACACGTGGGGACAGTCCTTTTGTTCAGGCCCCCAAGTTAACACGGGAAGGGGGGGAAGGGGCATGTTGGGATTATAACAAACGGACATGCACCAGAGCATCGGGCACATGCAAATTTAAACATGCATGCTCTTTCTGTGGTCACGCCTCACATCCAGAGTCCAAATGTTTTAAAAAATCAAAGGACAAAGGAGGTAAGAAGCAAGAATGAGGGTGTAACCCTCGCCAAGGCCCCCTCCCTAATCATAACAAGTGCCCTGATCCCATGGTTAAACAAGTACAGCTGCCCTAATTCAGCGCAGATCCTATTAGAAGGTTTCAGGGACGGCTTTTGAATTCCTGCACCTGGTTATTTGGGGGTGTCTCATTGCCGTAACCAACTATCTGTAAGATCCAACAATGGGATTGCGGTAGCAAAAATAGCAAAAGAATTGAGGCTGGGAAGAGTGGCTGGCCCATTTGATGAAATACCGGTGGAGGGATTTGTCTGCTCTCCGTTGAGGGTAGTGCCCAAGAAGGACCCGGGGGAGTTCCGTTTAATTCACAATTGAACGACGCCATCAATGGGGACCTATGCACGGTCAGATATGCTTCTTTTGATCAGGCAATTGAAATGCTAGCAAAATCTGACATTGAATCAGCTTTCCGCCTATTGCCATTGCACCCTCAGGATTTCCGCTTGCTGGGTTTTCAGCTGCAAGAGAAATATTACATGGACAAATGCATGCCCATGGGATGCTCTGTTTCCTGCTCTTACTTTGAGAAATTCAGTTCCTTTCTGGAGTGGGTTTTCAGGCAGGTGACGGGGCACCAATCAGTGTTACATTACCTGGACGACTTCCTTTGCCTGGGAGCGCCGGGCTCTCAGGAATGTGGCAGGGCATTGCAGGAGTTTTGCACACTCATGCATGAATGTGGTGTCCCTTTGGCACGAGACAAGACAGTAGGGCCGGCTACTGAGATTGAATTCCTTGGCATAGAACTGGATTCAGTGAACGGGGTGTCACAACTCCCCCGGGGCAAAATCATGGCTTTTACCTTAGCAATGCAGGAATGTTTAAAAAAAGAGAAGGTTACCCTGCACCAGCTGCAAAAGACGGTGGTACAGTTGAATTTTGCATTGAAAATCATTCCCATGGCACGCCCATTCTCACGCACCATTGCACAATCAATGTCAGGTCTCAAGGAAAAGCATTACCACACCAGGTTGTCCGGCGAGGTCCGGCAGGATATGCGTATTTGGATGGCATTTCTGCGTGATTTCAATGGCAATGTAGTGTGGCCCAGCCCTGCTAGATCCAGCCCTGAGATGGGTCTAATGACCGACGCGGCAGGTAGCGAGGGTTTTGGTGCCATTCTAGGCCCGGCGTGGTCAGCACAGCGTTGGCCAGCATGGTGGGTGGAGTCCGGGCTGACAGGTAACATTGGTTTCTTGGAATTGTTCTCCATCCTGGTGGCGTTATCCATTTGGCCGGAACAGCTGCGGAATCAATCTGTGGTCTTTTGGTCTGACAACATGTCTGTGGTGGAGTGCATTAACCACCAATCGGCTAATTGTAAAATGATGCTGCCGCTGTTGAAAGAAATAATACTCATATGCATGAGGTTGAATGTACTGTTTAAGGCAAAACATGTCCCAGGTGTGTTGAATCATGCTGCTGATGCGCTGTCTTGCTTTAAGATGCAGGTCTTCAAGTCCCACCACCCCGGAGCGGCAGAGAACCCAACGCCTTTCCCAGACCAGCTTTGGCAACTTGGTGCCCCCAGCTATCGGACCTCGTGGCAGCTAGTCTAGCACCCAGGACCAGGCGGGCCTATGAGGGGGCCTTTGGTGCCTATTGCAATTTGTTGGGGGGAGAATGGGAGGGGGCATGGCATGAATCATCGGCGGTGGTTTCATTTCTGAGGGCAATGAGGGATGGGGGGGCGCACCGTGGCACACACAAGGCGCCACATGGCAGCAGTTTCCTTCTTTGCAACAATGCCGGGGAGGCGCGATCCCACAAACACATTCATAGTACAAAGAGCTTTACGGGGTGGCAGCGCTTACAAGGTCCCCAACCAGACGTTAGGCACCCAATAGGCATCGACATTTTGGCAGCATTACTCGGGGCATTAGAACAGGTGTTGGAATGAAAATGTTTTAGCTGACTTATCCATGCATTGTATGTTTTAAGTTAGCATTCGCTGCACCATTTTATGTTCAGCCGCCATTTTGAGCCATGATTGAAATTAACTTCTGTCCCTCTGTCTCTGCCCCAGCTGGAAGCAGCTGCGATAGTTTTCATTTCTCCAAGGTTGAGCTTCGCTGTACTAATGAATACAATGTCTTTGTCAGTACATACCTTTCCCACTAGATAGGCCTGCTCCCACCATTAGAGCGGCGAGCGCAGGCAGAGTGACCTTGACGCTGAGATAGCATGTGCCCGGTCTCAGGATCGAAACCCATCCTTCTGTATCTCCTTTGTTCACTAGCTACCACTTGGAAATTTCCAGTTAGGGCGTGTCTTTATTGATTCTGAGTTGTACTTATTGTATTGTCATACTTGCTGAAGTCAGTCCCTCTGCAGCAATCCCAGGAGGCTGGTCAGACTGGACTCCACTCGAGTGTACCTTGAATAAAATATACTTGGTTTGTATTCTCTACTGTCTGACCGACTCTTCATTTGTATGGAAGTCTGAGAGGTGGTCGCGAGTGACCCGGGAGCCCAAATTGGGTCACTTCCTTCAGTTGGTGCCCAAACAGGGACCTCATCGGGTGACCCATCCTCGCCTGCGGACGGGTGAGGAGGTCGGGGCCACGTCGGGTCGGACGGGCGGACCAGGGATCCCTGCATGAGAGAGTTCTGAACTCGCAGCTGACCCGTCTGTCTGACCGGTCGGTGCCTCGCCCAGCGATCATCCCGACTGGGGTCCTGAACGGCGAAACCCTTGGATCTGACCGTTTGGTCCAAAGAGTCGGCAGTGGAGAATACATTCGTTTGACCTGTGTGCACCAGGTGAGTTTGCTTTGGTTCTTTGTGGATATGGTACCATTTTGGTTTGTCTTTGGTATGGTCTGAGGACCGATTTTGGTTTGCGTTTGGGACAGTCTGAGGACCGATTTGGATACAACGTGTTCGCGAACATTTTGCCCGGCAACATAACGAATTTTGCCTACTTTTGAAAATGCCGGTTTGTAGTCGTTTCTTGGTTTCTTTTTGTTCTGCTGATGCTCGACTGGAAGAAAGTCAGCCAGCGCCTCCGGAAGGCACTCCTAATTTTGACGTATGTAAAACATGGCATTGGCCCTGTTAGACCTGGCATCCTTGGCGTGGGTCTCCCTTCCATTTTTTCGTAATGCCTCCACTGTTGCCGATATGTTTTTGCTGGACTAGATGCTCATGGGCACTTTGCCGCTGCTAATCAGTGCCAAAGTGCAAGTGCTCCCTATCGTGAATTGATGTATGTATTAGTGACTCCATGATTGGATGATTGGTTTACTTGTCAGTCCCTAGTACCGTGCACTGAGTGTGCCCAGGGCTTGTAAATCCAATGCTGCTGGTGGGCTTGCAGCACGGGTTGTGCCACCCACAGAAGCAGCTTGTAAAGTGTGTCTCAGGCCTACCATTGCAGAGCCTGTGTGCAGCCTAGGGCTGCCATGTCGACTTGGTGAGTGCACCCACTTACCAGTCCCTAAACCTTCCCTTTACTGCATGTTGGTCACCCCTAAAGTAGGCCCTAGGGCAGGGTGCATTGTAAGTATAAGGTAGGACATGCCCTGGTGTTTGTGGCATGTCCCAATAGTGAATTACAGCCATTTTCGTTTTTCACTATTGCAAGGCTACGTGCTCCCCATAGGCCAGAATGGGCAGACTGACTATTACACCTTATAGTCAGAACTGACCCAGGGAACATGGTAGAAAAACGAATTTAGTATGCCTGAACTCAGGATGATAAAATACATCTTTTAGTGAAGTTGGTTTTAACATTCTGTGTTTGAAAATACCACTTTTAGAAAGTGGGTATTTTCTTGCCTAACTATCCAAGCCTGCCTCTGCTAGGTTGTGTATTCCTTGTCTGGAGATTGAGTGACAGGGGCTGGGGGTGGCTACAGGAGACAGGGTGAGTCAGCACAGGGCTGAATAGAAAGATCTGCATCCAGAGTGGAGGGAGGAGTTGCACCTGGGTCTGAATAGGGCTGTGCCTGCCTTCCACAATGCTGGCTCCACCTCCTGCCGGGCGGCTGAGCACTCTGCCCCACATTCTGAAAGGAAAGAAGGAGTCAGAAAAATAAAGTGCTCCAGAACTGACCAGAACTGGTTTTGGACTAGGCAGAGGCCTCTCTGCCTCCAGAGAACAAAGAGAATCAGGGTATAAGAGGGGAACCCAGACCCCAGGAAAATTAGATCACTTTTGGGAACAAGAAGAAACCTTTGCTGAGGAGCGGAACCAAGAAGAAACTGAGGAGAGACTATCCCTAAGCCTGAGGTGCTGCTTGGGGGATTGGCCTGCAGTGGTTTGCCTGACTGCCAAAGAAAGGAGAAAGGAACTTTTGCTTTGCTGTGACTTTCATCAACTTGTGAAGGATCTCCAAGGGCTTGGAAGAGAGCTTGCCCCCTGACCGAAGTCCCAGGACCATTGGACTTCACCCCCTTTGTGAATTGCTGCTGGAAACTCTGTTTCAGTGGCTACAGAGGTAGGGAGCTGTGACCGACTCTCACGACCGACTCGGTGTCCTGTAAGCACCGCATCGAAGCACCGTCCCGCCCTGCAACGCACGATCCTGGTCTCACCGACTCCATCAACGAGCCGCTGCCTGCACCGCATCGAGGGACAACGCGTCCTGCAACGCTTCGCTACGCCGAATCGAACTGGTCCGACCGACACGGTCACTGCTGCTGAGTTCGAGTCCTGTGACCGCACCGGAGTTGGGCCCCGCTCGCACGCTTTGCGACGCACCGCCCGACTCGCACCGCTGTCCGGACTGATCGACGCCAGCTCCTGAATCCGGCTCCGTCGTCGCACCGCAACCTGCCAGCACCGCACCGAAGCACCGTCTCGCCCTGCAACGCACGGCCCTGGTCTCACCGACTCCGTCTCGACGACGTCAACGAGCCGCTGCCTGCACCGCATCGAGGGACAACGCGTCCTGCAACGCTTCCATTTTTGCATCGCGACCGCAACGAACAGCCATCCGGCTCGCACGCCCGTGCCTGCCGCTTCAAGTAAAAGGTACTGTGACCGAGTCTGTCTATGCTGTGTTGGCCCGTCTCGACGCGGTCAGCTGGATTTGTTAGACTCTGTTTGTTCTCGACATCGCCGTAGCCGGAGGAGGCTACCGACTCGCACAGAACCTTGAATTAAGCCTTTTTGATCAGAACTAAGCACTCTTGACAGTATTGTGGATTGTTTTTGTCGTTTATGGTCTTGTGATAAATCTATATAAAGTATACCTATTTTTATAAATATATAACCTGTGTGGTGTCCATTTGTAGTGTTGTCACTTGATTACTGTATGTGTTCACAAATGCTTTACACACTGCCTCTGAACTAAGCCTGTCTGCTCGTGCCAAGCTACCAAGAGGGTGAGCAGGGGTTCTTTCAGGAGTGTACCTACTTTCCCTGACTAGACTCAAGGGTCCCTATTTGGACAAAGGTACCTACCTCTGCCAACTAGAGACCCCCAAATCTAACAGGCCCTATTATGTTTAGTACGTTATGGCACAAATATACGAGGGACAATGCCGAGTTGCAGTGGCCGTTGACGGGCACTTTTGATGAACAAAAAATTAGTTTCTTGCAGGAGAAGTTGTTTGCAAAAAGAAGTAGGCAGTCTATGTTTGATTCCCTCATAACATGGCAGAAAGAGGCTAAGCAGAGGCGAATGAAAGCAGAGAAAGAGGCCCGGAAGGGGAGGATACAAACATTAACTCAGAAAGCTGTAGCGCATGATAGAGAGAAACAGGAGATAGGGATTGAACTTTAAGATAGGAGGTTTCGACTGAATGTTGATAAATCTTATGTAGCTCGAGAGGAAAATGACGCTTTTGTCAAAGAATTGCTAGATGCTCGACCCCCACCTCCGTATGCCCCGCAGAGGGTATATCCTGCTCTTCCTCAACAGGATCAGCTACCTGGTTCTTCTGTCTCTGTTGTTTCTGCTTCTGTTACTATTGATCAAACTGCCTTGGCCACGGCACCTTTTGTCCTTTCTTTGTCCTCGCCGTCTGTGGCAACTGTGACTGTTAGTACTCCCGCAACGCCTATTGCTTCGGCGTCTCTCTCTCTCCAGCTCTTACACCCATGACGCAACAGACAATGACGTTAGTGCCTGCTTCCTCTGTTGTCACCCCCACTGTGTTCCTTCACTCCCTGACGTCACAGAGTAGTGAGACACCGAAGCGCGGCCCTGAGGATAGAGATTGGATGAAATTTAAGGAGCGCATGGGGCGGACATTGGTCCGGTCTGATGTGGGTGATGCAGAGAAAAAGGTGGTGGCTAATCAAGCAGCACAGTGGGCTTGTAACCCCATTTACAGTGTGGAAGATGTGTGGAGTGTGATGAAAGATTATGAGCCTTTCGTACAGAACATGCCCATAAGCACATGTCGGCTACTCTGATCGGTCTTTGGGAGCAGCATTTCAAGGGTGCAGCACCGCAGATTATATACGATATTAGGGATCATGTGTATGTTACTGATATGGAGCCTGCTCATGTTTTTGGTAATGTTGCAACATTGGTTGCTTACCGGGGAAGGCTGCTGGAGAAGAGCCCCACCCCGGTATCTCAGTTCCCGATGAGGGAGGTGCATCCTATATATCACCCTGAAATACCAGAGATACGGGATCAGCATGGTGTTGTTACTAGACCAGGGGTAGCGGCCCGTTCCCAGGAACAGTGGGTTTATACTCCATGAAAAGGAGTGAAGTCTTGTCCCTTAAAACTCAGTTGCCTGACCCTAGGAAAAATCCTTCTGCATACTATAAAGAATTGACTGAGGCCGCTTCATCAACGGTAATGATGCTTGCGGATATCGAAATGTTCTTTGGTTTGTTGGTACCCGTTGATATTTGAAGGCAGGTACATACACAGATTCACGTTGCCGAATTGGGTGGTACCTGGGATCAAATTAAGGTATGGGACCAGGAAAGGAAGCCTGGTGAGAAGCATAAAGCAGAGATACTTGCTCTGCCTGGCCGTATTATCACTTATATGCATTCCCTTATCCCACCCCGAAAGATTGATTGGGACAAGCTGTCGGCCTGTCGTCAGAAGAAAGATGAGACTGTGTCTGATTTTTTCACCCGGTTTGAAAGTGTGTTTTGGGATTATAGTGGACAGGACTTGTCAATTGAGGGTGGTATGCGTTTGTTTGTTAGTAGATTTGTTTCAAATTTGCTCCCCGAGATCGCAACTCGATTACAGGCTTCCAAAAGCACCTGGTCCACATCCTCTCCTTCTGTTATTTTGAATATGGCACAGTATTATGAGCACAGGGAAAATGAGGATAAGGAGAAGAAGCATAAGGATTTGAAGATGAAGGTGTTGTTGCAGCAGGCTTCTTGGGGGAATGGTAGAGGATGTGGTGATCCGGCTCGGCAGCTTCCTCGTACTAGCAAGAATACTACGCCGGTAGGGCTGAATCAGTGTGCATATTGTAAGGAGGAGGGACACTGGCGCAGCGAGTGTCCGGTGCTTTTGCAGAAGGTGGCGGTCCCTAGAGGACGGGGTTCTCGTGGACGGGGTCGTGGAGATGGTGGCCAGGATAGGGCTCAGACAGCTGAGACATCGCAGGGTCGTACTGATCAGAACTACTTTGTTGACCCTCAGGGCAAACAGTACTACCATGATGACTATGATACTGATGAGGAGATTGTGATGTCTTACAGCTAGGGACAGGGTGAGGGACCAGTTTTGATACCTGTAGACCGAAGACTTCAGTACGTTAGTGTGGATGTGCATGGTTCGACTAAGGAGTTTTTGGTGGATACAGGTGCGACGAACAGCTCTATTTCTCGTTCCTTGGTCCCTGGCACTGTCTGGCCATAATAATGTTTCTGTAGGATTTTCTGGTGTACCGGTTGTGAGCCCCATTTGCAAACCTCTTGCGTTGACTCTTGGTCCTTTTACTGTGGATTCACCATTTCTGTTGACGTCTAATTGTGGAGAAAATTTAATGGGTCTGGATCTATTGAAGAAATTGCATGCCACAATGTATTGCTCCCCGGAGGGTGTCTACATGACGGTGGGTCCGAATGTCGTGTGTGCTACGCAATGTCTGTCCAAAGATGTACCCCTCCCTGCTGAATTTAAAAATGTAATTCAACAAAGGGATTCTACCATTATCTACATAAAGATATACATGTGTATAAGTGTATACTCAGTTTTACTGCAGGTGTTTTTAATGTGTTCTAATGATGATGTCTGGAAAAAATCCTTCTCTAGTTTATAGGAAGGGCAGTGTTCAAAAAATTGTAAAATACCCCTCACACACTGAAACCTGATTCAGTGTCATGCTTCATCATTGGGGTCTTCCCGCCCCTCTACGGGACGGGGCGTGCTACTACCTACGTAGACGCGGGAGCACTTAATTTAGTGATTAGTGTGTATGTGTAGTGCGTGGGATTGTGAAAAAATATATATAAGTGATGATTTAAAAATTCCCTAGCTAGTGGAAAAAAATACACTTTATTGGCTTCCCTAGCTGAGAATAGTACACGTGGGGAGGTGTAGATAGTGTTCTTTGATAGGTCACTTTCTACAGGGTCGACATGTTTCAGAAGCCATCCCTTGGCTTACTTCCTCAGGACCAGAACGATCCCTATTGCACCTCACTGGGTGATATTATAAATGTACATATGCCTGTTGGTCACACATACTCTTCCATGTACCCTATTAGGGCAGTAGACACAATATACCAATTGTATATCCTGTAAAGAAACCTGAAAATGAAAAACATTGTGGATAAACAATAGCTTTTATCGTTTATCCCCTTCATATTCACATCACCATCATGTGGAAACGATAATATTGTCTGTCACTGTGATATATTTTTCTCGTCTCACCCAATTGTGGGTGTTTTTGTGACTTTCACTCATATTTTAGCTATAGAAACACTCCTCGTGGTGTTAGTATCCAGTATTTCATGCATCCAGAACTTTCATACATCTAATGCGGTGGTTTTTGAAATAATCCTCGTGGTGTCAGTATCCAATTTCCATACATCCAAAATTTGTGGCTCTTATACATGCTCCTTTGTTAACTATTCAAACATTCACACTCAAGTGGAAGCAGAAAATACGATATAGTTTTGATTTGACAGGGTTTTGGGATTATCATATGTCCACTCGCTCTTTTCATCCTGGGCGTAAATTAATTCCCATGTATGTGCATGTATGAAAGTTCTGGATGCATGAAATACTGGATACTAACACCACGAGGAGTGTTTCTATAGCTAAAATATGAGTGAAAGTCACAAAAACACCCACAATTGGGTGAGACGAGAAAAATATATCACAGTGACAGACAATATTATCGTTTCCACATGATGGTGATGTGAATATGAAGGGGATAAACGATAAAAGCTATTGTTTATGCACAATGTTTTTCATTTTCAGGTTTCTTTACAGGATATACAATTGGTATATTGTGTCTACTGCCCTAATAGGGTACATGGAAGAGTATGTGTGACCAGCAGGCATATGTACATTTATAATATCACCCAGTGAGGTGCAATAGGGATCGTTCTGGTCCTGAGGAAGTAAGCCAAGGGATGGCTTCTGAAACATGTCGACCCTGTAGAAAGTGACCTATCAAAGTACACTATCTACACCTCCCCACTTTTACTATTCTCAGCTAGGGAAGCCAATAAAGTGTATTTTTTTCCACTAGCCAGGAATTTTTAAATCATCACTTATATATATTTTTCACGATCCCACGCACTACACATACACACTAATCACTAAATTAAGTGCTCCCGCGTCTACGTAGGTAGTAGCACGCCCCGTCCCGTAGAGGGGCGGGAAGACCCCAATAATGAAGCATGACACTGAATCAGGTTTCAGTGTGTGAGGGGTATTTTACAATTTTTTGAACACTGCCCTTCCTATAAACTAGAGAAGGATTTTTTCCAGACATCATCATTCGAACACATTAAAAACACCTGCAGTAAAACTGAGTATACACTTATACACATATATATCTTTATGTAGATAATGGTAGAATCCCTTTGTTGAATTACGATATCATGAGGAGGACGATTCTACTTTTTTTCCTCTTCACTCCCCCCCCCTTTGATTTTTTGAATTTAAAAATGTGTCAGCCACACTGTGGGCAAAGGGTGACACAGATGTGGGTTTGTTTCAGATATCGCCTGTTTCGATTCGTGTCAAGGAAGGTGCTATTTTACCCAGCATTCCTCAGTATAAGATACCGCAGGCAGGCGAGCGTGCTTTGATTCATATTGTTCAAGACTTGATTGAGGAAGGAGTGGTTGAGGAGACGACTGCGAATGTTTGTAATAGCCCCATTCTTCCGATCTTCAAACGGACGCCTTTGGGTCCCTCTGAGTATCACGAAGATGTTTACCGCTTTGTGATTGATTTGCGTGAAGTTAACAAAATTGTGATTCCCCAGTTTCCAGTGGTCCCTGACATTACGATACTCTTGACGATGATTCCTTCTTCTGCTAAATTCTTTTCTGTTATTGACCTGAAAAATGCCTTCTTCAGTATCCCCATTCATCCTGACAGCAGGTATCTGTTCGGGTTCACCCTAGCTGGTAGAAGTTTTAGATTCTGTCGTGCTCCTCAAGGCTATACAGAGAGTCCGAGTATTTATAGTCAGGCTTTGAAAAGTCAACTAGATTCCTTGTTACTGCCCACAGGTAATGTATTACTCCAATATGTTGACGACCTGCTCATCGCCTCAGACACAGAACAAGGTTGTAGAGATAGTATGGTTAAATTGCTGCTC
This sequence comes from Calotriton arnoldi, assembly GCA_963921515.1. Classification (NCBI taxonomy): domain Eukaryota; kingdom Metazoa; phylum Chordata; class Amphibia; order Caudata; family Salamandridae; genus Calotriton; species Calotriton arnoldi. The sequence goes on along the minus strand of CAWUFW010004274.1, from coordinate 1,109,376 downwards.
CATCTAGCTGACCATGGTCATAAAGTATCCCTTTCCAAATTTCAGTATTGTCGACAGGAAGTCACCTATTTAGGTCACCTACTGTCAAAGGAGGGTAGGTGATTGACCCCTGAGCGCAAGAGCACCATTGTGAAAATGCCTGTTCCGCAAACTCAGAAAGATGTGCGCGCTTTCATAGGTATCACTTCCTATTGCAGGCAGTGGATACCTGGATACTCATTGCATGTTAAGCCTCTCCTTGTACTAACACTAAAGGATGTGCATGAGCCCCTGCCTTGGACGCCAGAGTGTCAGCAGTCTTTTGAGCAATTAAAAACTGTACTTTGCTCGGCCCCAGTGCTTGGCACCCCTAACTATAAAATTTTTTTGTGTTGTACGTCCATGAGCTGGGTGGTTGTGCGCTTTCTGTTTTAACACAAAAAGTTGGGGATAAGCAACGACCGTGTGCTTATTTCTCTGCTGTTCTTGACCCCGTTGTGCAAGCCCTTCCAAGCTGTCTAAGAGCAGTTGCGGCTGTTTGTAGAAAGGGAAGGTGCACCAAGAACAAAGTCCGTTTTCTCCAAATATATCCAAAACGTCTCTTTATTGTAGTCGATAGTAAAAAATGGATATCAGCCAACGTGTTTCGTTCCACTGAGGGAACTTCATCAGGGCTCAAATGACAGTATTAGAGGAATAATGGGTCCGCGCTCAAAAACACAAAGATCACTCAATCGGAATAAATAAACTTCATCCAATTTCCTGATATATTTGGAGAAAACGGACTTTGTTCTTGGTGCACCTTCCCTTTCTACAAAGATTCATATCTGGTTGCCAGTAGAGCTTAACTGCGGCAAGCTCTGGAAGTGATTGCACAGGACTCTGAATGTTTACAAAGATTGGGGTTGATGTGCTGAACCTTGGGTCAGCCGCTGTTGGTAGTGCTTCTTTGTTTCTTAGCAATTTCGGCTGTGGCTGTCTCAATACGACAATCGGCAGGACTCGTACTTGATACCGACCTCACAGTCATGGTACCCCATGCTGTGGATACACTTTTGAATAAGACAGGACGCAGCACCTCACCAGTGCACGTCTGACCGGTTACGAGCTAACGCTCTTCCAAAAGCACATCACGATCAAACGCTGTGCCACTCTGAATCCAGCCACGTTACTACCCCTCCCTTCTGAAAATGAGGAGATTGATATACATGATTGCCTGTTTCCGACGGAGGTAGAGACGAAGGGACGAGTAGACCTGACTGATGTCCCCTTATCTGACCCCCAAGGGGAACTATATGTCGATGGCTCTTGTTTCAGATTGCCAGATGGCACCACCACTGCAGCATATGCAATCACCACACTGCACACGGTAGTTGAGACATCACGAGTTCCCTATCAGTCGGCCCAAGCTGCAGAGCTAGTCGCCCTTATTCGAGCTTGTGAATTGAGCGAGGGACTTTATTGTTAATGTTTATACTGACAGCCAGTACGTCTTCGGGGTTGCCCATAATTTTGGGCGGCTCTGGGCAGACAGAGGGTTCCTTACTTCCCATGGGGGACGCATTCAGCATGGTCCTCTCATACATAGGCTTTTGTCTGCTTTGACACTCCCTAAGAAATTGGTGATTGTGAAGTGCAGCGCTCATAAGAAGGTTACTGACAAGGTGGGTGAGGGGGAACGCTTTTGCAGATCAGACAGCTAAGGAGACAGCCCGCACTAAAATGAAAAGAATGTGTGTAGCAGGTCCAGCTAGGTGGGTGCCCGAATTCTCCATGTTTGAGGATACACTGGAAAACATGAAGGAGATCCAGAGTGAGGCCACGGTGGAGCTATTAGCGGTGTGGCAAGAAAGCACAGCGAATATAAATGATGAGGGATGTTGGATTGACAAGTCAGGGAAGCAGAGATGGATGTTGCCAGATGCATATGTTCTTCCTATTGTGACAATGGCCCATGGCCCAGCCCATATCAGTGCTAAGAGTATTTGCAAATTGTTAGACCCCGTATGGCAGAATGACAACATCTCCAAGACAGCTGCCCATTTAGTAAAATACTGTATGGTGTGCATGATGCACAATCCTGGCATTGGTACCCCTACACCACCCGGTAATTTTGCACCTCCCACTTTCCCATTTGAAGTCCTCTAGATGGACTTCATCGGAATGGATAGGGTCAATAATTTGAAGTACATGTTGGTGGTTGTTTGTGCGTTCTGTAAATAGGTTGAGGCTTACCCCACTAAAGAAAATACAGCCATTGCGACGGCAAAGATACTCCTGAAGGAGTTCTTTCCTCGTTTCGGCTTGCCACGCTTGATCTGGAGTGATAACGGAAGTCATTTCAATGCCAAGGTTATCCAGCTAGTCTGTTAGGGACTGCACATCAGACAGAATTTTCATATTGCGAATCACCCCCAGTTAGCAGGTTTGGTTGAGAAGTACAATGGTACTCTCAAACTGAAACTGGCAAAGATTCAAGAGACCACAGGGTTGCAATGGCCAGATGCTTTACCATTAGCCCTCTTGTCCACCAGAACAACTGCACATTCTAGGACAGGACTGTCACCTTACGAGGTCGTGTTCGGGCGCCCGGGGAATGTCTGGGACATCCCGCGGCCGCGCAAGTTTTCAGAAATAGAGTATCCTTTGCTGATAGATTACCTGTGTGAGTTAACTAAAAGTCTGCGTTCTATTCACCAACAGATCCATGAGTCTTTACCACCTGTACCCGAGGGGCCAGGACATGACATTCTGCCCAGTGACTTCATTTTGCTGAAAAACTTCCAGCGGAAAAAGAGTTTGGAGCCCCGCTTGAAGGGACCTGTCCAGGTCCTCCTTACTTCCCGCACAGCCGTGAAGGTCACCGGCCGGAAGAACTGGATTCACTCCGCACACTGCTGCAGAGTACCCTTGCCCTATGATCAATGGGTGAGGGATGGAATAGGGGACTCGGAGTGCGAGAGAGTTCCATGATTTGTCCCTTTTTCCGATGCCCAGCTCACGTGGACCCAAACGGATGCTGAAAATAATGAAGTACTAAATGTAGCAGTCCCCCCGGAGATCAAAGCCATTAAGGAGCCCCTTTCCACTGACCCCTCTGTGCCTAAGCCCCTTTTCACCGACCCTTCTCTGCCGGAAGTCACGAGGTACAATTTGCACCCCCCAATGGAGGAACAGTGCACCAAAGGAGAAGTCAGATTAGTGAGGGGTGGACTGCGCTAGTCAGGGTGTACTTTGCCAATAGTACCAACGGTGTTAGTTTAGGGTAAGGGGAGATTGGTGCATTGTTCTGACATTGGACAGGATAAATCGAATGTGCACCCCTGGAGGGGTGTACAGTATCCTGGACAACGTGGGATTCATCGCGAGCTAGGACTGAGCAGCTCCACCGCCGGTGCTCAAGAGCCCCAACGTTGATGAACAATAGGAGTCTACCAGTGAGGCTCAGACGGACACTGGGAACACTTGCCCCTTGCCATTAGTTTTATTGCATTCCCTTTTTCTTGCTTTACAATGTATCGGTTTGGTCGGCCTGTTACTGAGGAAGAACAGCCATTTGCACCTCCTCGTCCAGTGCAGGGTTGGTCCACAAAAAGTAAAATAGTCTTTGTGTCAATAGTTGCGATTGCACTAATAATTGTATTGGGAATATCCTGGTTCCTTGATGAGAAGTATCCTGTACATTCTTTGGTTGGTACAACACCGATTCCTCCTGAACACATTTTTGTCACTTTGGCCCCTCACAAAGGAGAGCATTGAAAGTCTTATAAGGATAATGTATTTATACAAATCTTGCATCAGGCTCATGAGGTGTCTAATACAACTAAATGTTGGGTTTGTGGATTACTTCCCTCAGTGACTCATAAAAGTGATAACCTGTTGTCCATGCCACTGTCATACATCAGTAGTTGCAATGGTTGGTTTGCACTGCTCAGTATGGTGCGTCCCCATTCCCAATTCGATACACTGGATAGGACACCTGCTGATTCTCGCACTGTGGTACAGAACGTGCATTTCCATCATAGGGTTTCCCCCAGTGGTCCGACAGGCCAAGGGTCCTTTGATAAATTGTTTTTAAGGACCTGCATGAATGCATACAAGAGTGTAAAGAATGGGATATGGTCTTGAATGGAAATAGCTGACTTCCAGGGGTTCAACACGTCCGAGTACTTCCAGTCTTTCCAGGCCCGTAATGTTACTGAGGATAAGCCAATGCCCATGTTAGTGGTTAACACAACAGCTAGTTTTTGTGTCCAGGGGGCCGGGAGGATAAAAGTAGGGGAGAGCAGATGCAATTCCACATACGAGTTGAGAATGTCCGATAGTCCACCTTTAATACCACCCCCTAATGTCTATTTTGTCTGTGGATCCCAAGCTTATGTCTGGCTCCTGGAGGGATGGTCGGGCCGGTGTTATCTCTCTTTTCTCCTCCCCGTGTATATAGCTCCGTCCACTTACCATAAAGAACATCGGCTTTAGCGTAGGAGTGTACACTTGTCCCGAGTCAGAAGAGTTATTGATACGAAAGATATAGATCAGACAGATACCACCTTACAACAGTTTGAAGATGCCATGAAGGGTATTGTACCTTTCTGGGTCCCCATGGCTAATAGCCTTCAGCTTCGTCAGCTCACAAGAGTTGTGGAGGGGGTTATTAATACAACAGCAGAGATACTGACCAACATCACTGCTGAGCTCCAGGCTACGAGGATTGCCACCTTACAAAACAGGATGGTGTTAGACGTCATCCTTGCCGATCGGGGAGGGGCCTGTTGCGTTATTGGCAGTAGCTGCTGTGTGTACATTCCTGACCACGCCCCCAATGTGTATGCTGCCATACAGAAGCTGCATAGACTTTCATTTGACATTCACCAAGAAAATGGTACTTGGACCCTCTCTGGGTGGTTCTGGGGTATGTTCACATCCTGGGGTTGAAAGATTCTTATCTTTCTGGTTGCAGTTGCTGGTATTATCTTTACATGTTGCCTCTGCATACACTGCCTGCCAGCTTGTTGCACTTATTATGTAAGTACTCTGATGCCTAAACCAAAGATAGCAGTCAATGACGCTAATGCCACGATCATGATGATGAAAGATATTAATGACATTATGTTGATTGATGAAGGTATCTTTGACTATTGACAATGCACGCATCAGCTTATAGTGGTAGCTTTTATTTTCTGCAATATGCTATCTGTTTCTAGGTAGTAATAAAATGAGTTAGCGATTGCTAAAAGTAGGGTCTGTTGGAATGAAAATGTTTTAGCTGAGTTATCCATGCATTGTATGTTTTAAGTTAGCATTCGCTGCACCATTTTATGTTCAGCCGCCATTTTGAGCCATGATTGAAATTAACTTCTGTCCCTCTGTCTCTGCCCCAGCTGGAAGCAGCTGCGATAGTTTTCGTTTCTCCAAGGTTGAGCTTCGCTGTACTAATGAATACAATGTGTTTGTCAGTACATACCTTTCCCACTAGATAGGCCTGCTCCCACCCTTAGAGAGGCGAGCGCAGGCAGAGTGACCTTGACGCTGCGATAGCATGTGCCCGGTCTCAGGATCGAACCCCATCCTTCTGTATCTCCTTTGTTCACCAGCTACCAACTGGAAATTTCCAGTTAGGGCGTGTCTTTATTGATTCTGAGTTGTACATATTGTATTGTCATACTTGCTGAAGTCAGTCCCTCTGCAGCAATCCCAGGAGGCTGGTCAGACTGGACTCCACTCAAGTGTACCTTGAATAAAATATACTTGGTTTGTATTCTCTACTGTCTGACCGACTCTTCATTTGTATGGAAGGCTGAGAGGTGGTCGCGAGTGACCCGGGTGGCCCAAATCGGGTCACTTCCTTCACAGGTTTGTAAATCGCCTGGGGAAGTGCTTCTTTTTTGAGCAGCCTTTACTCTGGCTTTCTACGGTGCTTTCAGTGTGGGGGAACTGGTAGCGAAGAATAAACAAGACTGGCACGGGGGGCTGTAATTTGAAAGTGCATGAAGGATTGCTATTTGTGTCCATCCCTAGGTCTAAAACCGATCAGGACGGTAGAGGGGACCAAATTATACTGCAAAAAGCATAGGGGAATCGCACACAGGCTACAGGGTGCAGAGGGTCCTCAATTAATCCATGGCGATGGGACCCGCTCACTAAATTTCAGTTCAGTAGAGTCATGTGTTCGGCTCTCAAGGCGGCCGGTTTAGACCCATCAAGGTTTGGTACACACTCTTTTAGGATAGGGGCCGCCACTGAGGCCACGGCCAAGGGTCTATCAGGGCGTGTGATCCAGAGGATCGGTCGGTGGTCCTCAGACTGTTACAAGCGCAATGTGCGTCTACATATGCTTTAAAAGGGATTCTATTAGTTGCTTACGGTTCTTTTTTATCTTTGGTTTGCAGTTTCCATGTCCTGTCCCGCAGGGAGGAAGCTCGCAGCGGTTCACCAATCATCGGAGCCTATCGCAGCCAGGTACCCGCCTGGGGGCGAAGAGAAGTAGAAGTGTGGATAGTCTGTCACTTATATGTGAGCAGATTGAAACAATTTTTCTTTACAGGCAATTAAGCACACCGGGCACGCCGATTTCAATGTGTCTTTGCATGGCCGTGGGGGATTACGTCTTGACCAACTAAAGGATATGTTGGGGAGTTTACTTGACAAGACTCACATCTTGTTTTGTAATTTTGTAGCAAATGGTTATAGGTGGTTTTTGTCAAATATTAGGTTAAGTAGTGTGTTAAATAATTTTCTTTTCAGGTTATTGTCGTATTTTATGTGAATTATGAAGTATCCTTGGTCAGGCGATAAGGTCATGATTGTTGGGTATCTTTTACGGTCCTTAGTAGGCATCACCATTGTCAAATGAGGACGCCTGGGGGAGGGGTGGGACAGTTGGTCTCTCATGGAATTCCAGGGGGCAGGTACAGCCGGTAGGCTGGAAGGGTGCGGGGGAGGGGAAGTTCCGCTTCCGGTAGGCTTTTGGGCCAACCCCCGCACAAGTTCATTGGGGCAAAAAACTTGGCATGCCTGGACAGCCCCTCGGAGATAATATTGAGGGCGTAGGTGGTGCCCGGGGGAGATAACCTTCTGGGGAACTCGGCCTCCTGTGCAAGGTTACTCCGGTAGGAGGGTGGGACCTAGCATGATCTTGGACCAGTCATTGACCTTGCCGTAGGCTCATGTAGGGATACGCAGGAAAGGAATGATGTTGATCATTTAGCTTATTATTATTACTATTACCATTACACTTATAAAGCACGCAGCTACCCAACAGGGTCTCCCGGCGCTAGACATGTGGAGGCCGACACAACTAGACAAAGACAAAAAGAGCAGAGATCACAAAGGATAAAAGAAAAAAAAGAAATCAAACCAAGTCACTAAACAGCAGTGTCTTTAAGCTCTTACGGAAGGCTAGCAGGGAATGACAGTTCCTAAGGTCCATTGGAAGGGCATTCCAGAGCCTGGGGCCAAGACAGGAAAAGGAGCGACCCCTCATATGGACGAGCCGGAACCTGGGAACCGAAAACAATGAAAGCCTGGAAGAATGCAGCTGTTGAGCCGGAACATAAGGTGTGAGTAGACTTTGAATGTAAGAATGAGCAAGGCCCCATTGGGCACGAAACATGTAGCAGAGGGCCTTGAACTCAATACGCTTATTGATTTTAAGCCAGTGAAGTTGGTGGAGCAGAGGAGAAGCAGAGGTAAATCTTGGCAGGTGGAAAAGAAGGCGAGCAGCAGCGTTCTGAATGACCTGTAGCCGATGTAAAGAGGCATTATCAGCGCCCAGATACAGGACGTTGCCGTAGTCCAACCTGGATATCACCAGAGCCTGCAGAACCGTTCTCTGAGCTGCCAGTGGGATTAACCAGAGGATTTTTTTAATCCATCTGACAGCAGCAAAGCAGGATGAAGCTACCCTGGAGACCTGAGGTTTAAGGGAGAGCTTTTTATCAATAATAAAGCCCAAGTTTTTAACTTTGGGGACAGGCACAGGGCCCAAATCGTCAGGCCAGTGTTTAAGATCCCAGAGCTCAGGGTTATTGCCCAAAATAAGCACCTCAGTTTTGGAACTGTTAAGCTTCAGGGCATTACTGGTCAGCCAAAATGAAACATTCCTCAGGCCAAGCTGCAATGAGGAAGAATCCTGGTGCTGAGCAGCGGAAAGGGAGAAGACGATCTGAGTATCGTCGGCATAGGAGAAGATAGTCAGACCCGACTTCTCCGCAATGTCGGCCAAAGGGTGAACATATATATTAAAAAGTAAGGGGCTCAGGATAGAGCCCTGAGGAACTCCAGAGGTTAACTCTAACGTGTGCGATCTCACTTCGTTTGAGAAGACCTGAAAGGTGCGGTCAGTAAGGAAAGACCTCAACCACCTCAGAGCCAAGCTCACAATACCAAAGGCTTCGAGGCAGTCTAACAGAATGGAATGAGACACTGTATCGAAAGCAGCGCTCAAATCCAACAGGATGAGCGCAAAGGTACCCCCGGAGTCAAGTTGTAGTCTGAGGTGCTCAGTGACCCAGAGGAGAGCAGACTCAGTACTGTGGCCAGGTCTGAATCCAGACTGAGAGGGGTGTAACAAATTACACATAGAAACAAAAGAGGAAAGTAAGGTATTAATGTGCCGTTCCAAAATTTTAGAAAACACAGAAAGAAGAGAAATAGGACGGAAATTGGACCAACAAAGAGGGTCAAGACCTTCCTTTTTTAATAGAGGAAGGACAAGAGCATGCTTCCACCCCTGAGGTACCAAACCTGTACTTAAAAAGTGTTAAGCAAATTAAGGATCACAGAAAGGACCGTGTCGTCGAAAAAAAAGACTGAGTTTAGAAGGGGGGAGAGGGTCAGCAGGAGAGCCAAACTTGATAGAGCTCAGCAACAACTTCAAGGAAGGCAAATCCAGAAGAGGCCAAGAGCTGATCTGTTCAGAGTGCTCAGACGCAAATGTCTGGGAAGAAAATTCAGGGGAACCTGCCAAGAGACCAGCAGGAAGCGTTATATTCCCTTGTTGAATAACATCCACAGCAAGGTGGGCGTGAATGGACTTGCCTTTGTTGTAAAAGAACAATGCTAAATCATTACTTTGAGGTTGAGAGAGCGAAGGAGGAGGCAAAAAAGCACTGGCGGCAGAGAGTTTTTTGACCACCTTAAACAGAATTTTCTGGCAGTGCTGAGAGCTAGAAATCTTATCTATGAAAAAGGCAGCACGAGCCGATCTGTATAGGGAGTGGTATCTCTTCAATGCTCCCAAGTACTCCAGTTAGGCATCAGACAGATATTGTTTCCTCCATTGCCTTTCTAAAGCTTTACAGCGCTTTTTCTCTTGTTTAAGAGAATCAGTAAACCAAGGGGCAGGGCAATGGGTCCTAAACTGTGGTTTTGTGACAAGAGGTAGAACAATGTCAGTGGCTGCAGAGAGCCAGAGGTGCACAGTAAGTTGAGCTTGGTCAGGAGAAGAATCGAGAACAGGAATATTGTCCCGAAGTACTTTGTTTAGAGAAGGCATATTAAGTTTGGACCAATTCCGAGTTTTAGGCTGTGAGGTTGGTCTAGTGGAAGAGGTACCAGAAAGCTTAATGGAAAAGGGAACTGCAAAATGATCAGTCCAGCAAAGCGGTACAGGAAGTGCAACAGAAATAGTAAAAAGATTAGAAAATATAGGGTCGAGAAGATGACCAGCAATGTGAATAGGAAGTGAATTTAACAATAAAAGATTGAGAATATTCATGTCCTCAATGAATGTAGAGCCTGGTTTATCTTCAAGGTTCTCGAGATGGAGATTAAGGTCACCAAGCACTGAAAAGTTAGCAGAACGGAGAATATGGGGAGCCAGTAGATCACAAAAGACTGAGCACCAATTAAGCAAAGGCCCAGGAGGGCGATAGACAAGGGCGCCTGAAAAGGTGAACTTATGATTAAAAAGAATGGAAAAGACCAAGGCTTCACAATTAGGAATCCGAAGGCCACAATTTTACAGTTGTAAATTGTTTTAAAAATGATGGCAATACCACCCCCAACTTTGAGGGGCCTATTGATACCTAACAAAGAAAAATTGTTAGGCAGTGCCGAGATAACATCAGGTAGAGAACCATCATGAAGCCAAGTCTCAGTTAAAAAGACTGCGTCAGGATCTTCATCAATGAGAAAAGGAAACAGATGAAGCTGGTGTTTAGGAAGGGAATGACAATTCAAACTAAAACAGCGAAATTCACTACACGAAGAGGAAACTGTTAAAAAATTAGTAGAGGAGCCAGGAGCCCCACTCTGAGTCTGTTCAGCTGCCAACTGAGAATTAGAGGTGCACTCAAAGTGGCAACATGGGCACTGCAGGAGAGGAAGATCGGGAGTAAGAACCTGGCAGGCCGCGCCCACATGGGGTCGAAGATTATGCAGCATTAAAGAAGAGTAACATCTAGAACCTGACTGAAAAAGGCCAGGGTTTCTGGCTTCTGACAGGAATGGCTATGTATTAGAAACATGTTAAGGTTAGCCAACTGGAATACTGTACATATTAATGTAAAGAACTGGACTTTTCTGCGTATTGTAAATATAAAATGTAATGTTTTATTATGTTATGAATAAAATACGGCCGGGTTTTTTACGACCCTTAACCCAAGCCACTGTGTGTTGTTTCAATTTGATGCCTTGGGGGAAAGTGGAAGGGTCTGTGGTTCCCGAGGTCAACAGGGGACTAGGTAAAAGGGAATGCTTGGGGGTGGGGGACTCGGCAATACCTGGCCATATAGTGTTGAGTAAAGTAATGTAGAGTGGGGTAGAGAGGAATAGAGTGGCGTAGAGCACAGTAGTTTGTCATAAATTAGTCTGGCATAGAGTGGTGTAGTATAGTAGAATGGAATGGCATAGAGTGGAGTAGAGTGTAGTGGAGTTGATTGTCGTAGAGTGGAGTGGCATAGAGTGGTGTAGTGGAGTAAAGTGGCATGGCATAGAGTGGAGTGGCATAGAGTGTATAAGCCAGACCCCCCAGGATTTTGTGGCATAGAGTTGCAAATTTTGCGGCACAAAATTGGAATTTTAGAGGCACAAAAATGGAAATTTTGCGGCATTATTGCGGCACTTGATTTTACTCTTAATCATTCCTTTTCAGCCTTAATTCAATGTAAACTGATTTGGCAGAGTATTTAGTTTTGAAATAGGCTTGTATAAAGTATTTGAGAGTGTTTTTTTGCTATATTCTCCTTTGTGGTAACATTCTGGAGCATAGGTTAAGCCAAGCACAATAGCACAGGGAGACCCCAGAGACACCCCAGACCATGGAGACGTCAGAGACACCCCTTACCATGGAGACATGAGAGACACCCCTGATCATGGAGACGTGAGAGACACCCCAGACCATAGAGATGTGGTTAGGTTTCGACGAAGCTCGCAGATGCTGCGCAAACTTTTTTAAACACCAACGTCACTTAAACTACAGACATCGGCTTAACTCTGAAATGCCTCAAAAGGCAAACGTTTGGGAGCGCAAAAGTCACTAAAACAGCTGACATCGACTAGGAGATGTTCCAACAAGCAAACACCACTGAACACACAACGTGTGTGCGTACAGCCAATAGGAACTCCCCATTTTTTTGCTATCTGCCGGGAGACCATTTTTAGTGGCCATAATGGGAAATATTGCGGCCATCGCGCTCCTTTGCCGATTTCGTGGTAATTTGGTGAATCGCGAAATCACGAAAGCGGCTGTAAATTACTCCCTTCCTCCCCACCCAGACAAGTACCAATTTGAAACGTAAATCTCTCAGATACTTGCCCTGTGCAATTCAAGTTTTCACACCACCTCATCAAGGATAAAGCATGGCACTGCCTTTGTGCTCTATGTTACCTTTCACCCCACACTAAGTTTATTTATTCAAACATAGATTCTCAAAGCGCTTAGATTTCAAACTAATATTTCCTTAGAGGAAATATATTTTAATGTCCCTAAACTTCCATAAAGTATGTTTTTCTTCCTTCGACTTGTGTCTGTGTAGATTAATATGACACCCCATGTTTAAGTCAAACACCCTGTACTAGCCCTCTCTGGTCTCCACTTCCTCCTCTCATTGAGCCTCAGAGAAGCTCAAACAATGAAAAGTTGAGTCTGGAACCTAAGCAAGCCCAGCTTTTGCCATTCCTTGAAGCAAGAATGAAACAGATGCTTTTGGAAGTGCACTCTGCCCTCAGACAGACAGAATCAGAGAGATGGACATGACACACATGTACATAAAAACACCGTATGTGAGTTTGAGACATACCATGCAATACACTCAGAATCACAGTGGCTGCGCACTCCCACTGTCTTAATTTAACCAGCCTGGCTGTGCTGGTGCAGCGAAACAGTCTTCGTACGCTTCAGCCTCACTCCTCCTCCTCTAACCAGCTCTGCCCAAAATGGCCTGGTTGTAGCACTACTACTGTAAACAATGTCAATAAAAGAATCCTTTTCACCCTGCTCTGTCAAATTATTATATCCCCAATTGTAATCATCTATTATTTGTAATGAGCAACAAGTACCAGGATCCAGCTTCTAGGCACAAAGTAAAAAAAAAAACACAGAGAGCTACAACAAGTGGTTGTGTTCATAAGCATGGACTGAATTAAAGTGGGTGGCACCAGCGGCGCGTCATTGCAGGCCACCAAGCTCATCAATAGGCTGCAGCCAGGCCAGGGATCTGCCACCAGCGCCGGCTGCTGCTTGACATGGCCTAAGGCAGAGGGAAGGGGGCGGGGGGCTGAGAGGAAAGCAAGCCGGAGTGGGAAGGGCAGTGCTGGGGGAGAAGCTGATAAGGCGAACCAGAAGGAGAGGAGCCTGAGTGGAGGACAAATTGATCAAATAAGGGGTGGTGTGGAAGAAGAGCGCAGAGAAACGTGGGGACAGAAAATAACGGAAAAAATACAGCTGAAGATATACACGAGAGGAACCGCGCCCACCAAGAACTTTAGTGTCACCCAGGGGAGTTGGAGGATGAAAGTAGCTATTGTAAATACTTTGTAGTAGTGAAACTATATTGTGAGGGGTCGGTTACCTTGAAATTAATCAGAAATCTGTACCTTAGCCACAAGATACAGTTTTGAGCAGCTCTGGACGACGTGCATGTGGAGCGCCACTCCGTGCCGTATGTCTTCCTCCGCAAGGTCGCAGTCTCTCCTCCTTGATCTCTGGTGGAGACCAGCTTCTTTCCCTTCAGTAGGACCGTATGTAGAGGTGGTTGGAAGTCCTGTTGCCTTGTTGTTTGACATCCTTCTAGCTTCTCCTTGTTCTGTGCCTGGGCCAGGCAGGCCCCTCTTTTCTTGCAGGATCGCCTCCATGTCCTGTTGGAGTCGCAGTGCCTGTCTCTCTCCCTAAGGCGTGTGGCATGGAGAGGCCTGGGACACACCTGGCTGTGTGAAAGCTGCAGCTCTCTGACGAGTCCCGAGTAGGCCAACCCTGGGCTGGGTTGTTTGTGTGCCCGTTCAGAGGGGCATGTACTGTTGACTTGGGGTGGGTTGCCCTTTTTGCGCAGGACCAAGCGGCAGTTAACTGGTAATGGCCGACGGTACAAAGAGCATCTGAAAACCATGGAATGGGACGTGCTTGGAGTGCTCACCAGTGGGTCGGACTGATGGAAACGTCCACCCTGTGGAGCTCACTCACTGGTAGACCTAGACTATCGGAAATGAGCATCCTTCTCATCACGTCTGGGAGCTGTTTGCCTCGACCCACGCCGTGACCTCAGAGCCCACCAGAGACCTTTCAGAAAGCACATAGTATGGGGGTGAGGGCTGCTGAAGGCGGAACTGCGAAGCGCCGCTCACACCTCCTTCCAGAGAGGCTAACGTGTGAGGAACGGCCCATGTGACAGCCGGGCCCAGGAGCTAATGGAAGGTGACCCGTGCCCTCAAGTTAATGTCCGCTCTGTTCTCCCCGGCCTTCAGCCCTTGTCTCGGGAGTCCCCCCCCGTACAGCACCTCTGCAGAGAGCCAAGGTGACCACTGGTCTGTGTGCAGACCTACCTGCCTCGGAGGGCTCTGGAGCGGCTGCAAGGTACAAGGAAACAGACCGAACATGATATCATGAAACCTGCTTGTGTCGTGTTTTAAAATGGCAACTCTCCAGGGCGATGGAAGCTTTGCATTGTTTTTTAAAGCGGGCACCCGTGTTTATAAAAGCGGGTGCCTGAGTGGTATATGCTGTGTGGTTTATGAAGGCGGGCACCCGTGTTGTTTATGAAAACGGGCACCAGTGTTTTTTTGAAAGCGGGCAGGAAGGAGGGGGGAGAGGGGGAGGGAGTGCTGCATGCCGTGGCCGCTATTAAACAAGCTGTCGCCATTGCGCGAAGGCAAAAAAAAGTGCTACCGACTGTAATTATAGGAGACCGTGTCACACCGCAAGCAAACAATCCAGTCCGGATGGGCTGGCCGAGAAGGAGACAGGGCGTTCACCAAGAAGCCTTGTTTCCAATCGGAGGCCAGCGTTTAACATAAATAATGACGCCGGCCAAATGGAAGGATGGGCGGGGCTTCAAGTCCCCTTCCGAAGTCTCCTCGACGACAATAGATCTCGCAGAGCGAGCAGCGCATGCGCTGCAACGCTAGGCGAGACCTAAAAAGGCTAGGAACACCACCTACGGAGGATCTGATTATGATCATGCTGAAAATCCTGTTTTGGTGGGAAAAAAACTTATGTTTGCACCCAAAATGCAATCATAAATTAGGGACTAATTGCATTCAACTCAGGAGTTTGTGTATGCAATTTGCATCAGGATAAGAATGGTATAGACTGCAAGAGCAGATTTCTCAAAAATGTCACTTAGCACACCCACTAATTGGTAGAATCTTGTGCAAACTGTATGCTAATCCACAATCCTGAAAACGCAAACTTTAATTGGAAGCAAACTGCGCACTCACTAATATGTGCAACCTGAGATAACTCAAATTAACAGGTGTACAATTTGCATCTGCATTTTGCGGGTCCATCAGGAATCAGGCCCTTAATCTGCTGTCTGGTGCCAGCGCTGTGGTACTGTAGCAATGGCGCAATGGCACACCATACCACCCAGATAGATATGAGCAAAAATAGGGAGAGGCAACAAGCTTTAAAGAACGAAGGCCAGCTTCCTCCAGCATCAAGATGCCAAAGTTAACTTAAACGATCATAAAAATGCACACCGATCCTAAAAAGGACACAACGCACTATAAATGTTCACTAAAAAAATAGACCACCTGGAAGATAAAAAAAGCTCCTTTTCTGGTGGGAGCTTACTGCTGTGGGCAACAGGAATAAAATATTATATGTGCTCGTTAGGGCAGTGCAGATACACAACCTGCCGGTGTGTGCAAAAAGAAAAGGGGCAGATCACAAAAAAAACGAGACTAGCTCTATTCCAAGTCCTTGGTGGTAAAGCAGTGCTTGGTGCTAGCACCTTTTACCACCGCATTAGCAAAGAAGATTTGTGGGGGTGGAAATGTGTGGAAAGAATATTTTCACATTTTGTATTGCATTTTCATGTGGTGGTGATGTGTTTGGTCGTTTTATGTATTGTTGTGGTTTTATGCTGCAACAAATTGGACTGACAGGGCAGATGGCCAGGGAAATACAAAACAAAAGCCGACCCCCCGCCCTAAAAAAGACCCAAAATACAAGCAGTGCTTGACCTGTGCAGGTAGGACGTGATATGAAAAAGTAAGTGCTCGTCTGTGATGATTCGAGGCCTCCTCCCTGCCCCCCTCCCATTCACATTCTCACAGCCTGGGATAGCTGATGAACGCGCGCGCACTGACCCTGTTATTTAAAGGTATCAAGCTCTTCAGCGCCCAAGAAACGCCTGAGAAATACCTGAACAGGGGAGACGTGTCCTGTACCAATTGTTCTTCCTAATAAGTGCCCACTCTTCCCCTTCTTTCGACTCAGCTTACCGTTGGGCCCTTCTTTTTGTATGGTGACAACATCCTTATACATCACGTACTCGTGCTCAAAGTACGTGTATTTTTTTGTTGTTAATGGCTGTAATGTAACAGGGAGCAGCTATTATGGCTGTACGGCCGCACGTAATGACGTGTGTGCGTACAGCCAATAGGAACTCCCCATGTTTTGCTATCTGCCGAGAGAGCATTTTTCGCGGCCTTAATGGGAAATATTGCGGTCATTGTGCTCCTTAGCCGATTTCGCGGTAATTTCGTGAATAGCAAAATGGCGAAATGCTGGAGGGTCTGATTAGCATAGAGTGGCGTAGAGTAGAGTGGTATGGGTGGCGTAGAGGGAGTTGCATAGAATATCATAAACTGGCATATAGTGGAGTAGAGTGTTGTAGAGTGGAGGGTCGTAGAGTAGAGTAAAGTGTTGTAGAGTGGCATAGAGTGGAGCAAAGTGTCAGAGTGGAGTAGAGTAGCCTTTTTAAAGTGTCATAGAGCGGATTGGCGTAGAGGGGAGAGGGGGGGGTCATGAAGTCGAGTAGAGTTTAATGATGTAGAGTGTCAGAGTGGAGTGGAGTGTCATAGAGAATTTTGTAGTAGAGTTGCATGGAGTGGAGTGGAGCAGAGTGTTGTAGAGTGTAGTGGCGTAGAGTGCAGTGGTGCAGAGTAGACTGGTGTTGAGTTCATATGTTTTGAGTAAGTGGTGTAGAGTGCAGTGGCATCGAATAGAGAGGAGTAGAGTAGAGTGGCGTACAGTGGAGTGGTGCAATGTAAATTGCAGTGGCGTAGTGTGGGGTGGCATAGAGGAGAGTGCCTTGGAGTACAGTGCAGTGGCATGTAGTAGATTGTTTCAGAGTAGAGTGAAGTGGCATAAATTGGAGTGGTGCAGGGTAGAATGCAGTTGTGTAGATTAGAGTGGCTTAGAATGCAGTGAATTAGAGTGGTGTAGAGTGAATTGGCATATAGTACAGTGGTGTAGAGTGTAGTGGCAATGAGTGCATTGGTGTAGAGAGCAGTAAAGTGGCGTAGAGCTCAGTGGTGGAGACTGCAATGTTGCAGAGTAGTGTCGTAGAGTGCAGTGTTGTAGAGTGGCTTAGAGTACAGTGGTGCAGAGTAGAATAGAGTGCAGTGACGTAGAGTGCAATGGTGTAGTGTAGAGTGGCATAGAGTGCCGTGGTGTAGAATAGAGTATTGCCCAGTTGAGTATAGTGGTGTAGAGTGCATTGATTTTGCGCAAATTGTGAAAATTGGTGTGAGGTGCAGTGGCGTGGGGTGGTGCAGAATAGAGCTGCTTTGAGTGGAGTGAAGCAGCGTTGATTGCAGTGGCGCAGAGTGCAGTGGCACATAGTGGAGTGGCGTAAATTAGATTGTTTCAGAGTAGAGTGAAGTGTCGTAGAGTGGAGAGGTGCATGATAGAGTGCAGTGTTGTAGAGTGCAGTGGCTTTGAGTGGCATAGAGTGCACTGGTGCAGACTAGATTAAAGTGGCGTAGAGTAGAGTATTGCCCAGTTGAGTATAGTGGCATAGAGTGCATTGATTTTGCGCAAATTGGTGTAAAGTGCAGTGGCGTGGGGTGGTGCAGAATAGAGTTGCTTTAAGTGGAGTGAAGCAGCGTTGATTGCAGTGGACCAGAGTGCAGTGGCACAGAGTAAAGTGGCGTAGAGTGCAGTGGCGTAAATTAGATTGTTTCAGAGTAGAGTGAAGTGTCGTAGAGTGGTGAGGTGCATGATAGAGTGCAGTGTCATAGAGTGCAGTGGCTTTGAGTGGCATTGAGTGCACCGGTGCAGAGTAGATTAAAGTGGCATAGAGTGGAGTGATGCAGAGTAGAGTGGCATAGAGTGAATTGGTGTAGAGTGCAGTAGAATGGTTTAGAGTAGATTGGCATAGAGTGCATTGGTGCAGAGTAGATTAGTGTTGCGTGGAGTGGTATAGAGTTCAATTGTGCAAAGTAGAGTGGCGGAGAGTTCCGTGACAGAGAGTCCAGTGTTGCAGAATAGAGTGTCTTGGAGTTCAGTGGTGTAGAGTAGAGTGGTACAGATTGCAGAGGTATAGAGAGCAGTGGTGAATAGTATCTTGGTGCACAGTAGAATAGAGTAGAATGGCATAGAGTGCAGTAGAGTGTTATAGAGTATACTGGTGTAGAATGCAGTGGTGCAGAGTAGATTGTCATAGAGTGCATTGGTTTTGAGTAAAGTGGTGTAGAGTGCATTGAGAGGATTGTCATAGAGTGCATTTGGGGAGAGAATGTGGCCTAACGGCTAGGGCGGTCGACCTCGGAACTGGGGAACCGGTTTCGATTCTCGGCAGGGAGGCTCAACATTCTGTGATTCTGGGCAAATCACTTAATATCCCTGTGCCTAACAAAAATGAATGTGTCCGTCTGTAACGTAACTGGTGCTTATGTAAAGCGCTCTGATACCTTCTGGTCTAGTTCACGCTACATAAAACTCCAATAATAAAAAAAAAATTGACATGGAGTACAGTGGTGTAGAGTGTAGTAGTTTAAAGTAGAGTAGCGTGACATAGAGAGCAGTGTCGTAGGATGTAGTGGTGCAGAGTAGATTAGAGTGGTTTAGAGTGGATTGGCCTAGAGTGCCGTGGCGTAGAGTGGAGTGATGCAGAGTAGTGTGGCATAGTGTGTAGTGGCATACAGTGCATTGGCACAGAATGCAGTAGAGTGGTGTAGAGCAGAGTAGAGTGAAGTGGCATAGAGTGCAGTGGTGCAGAGTACAGTGGCGGAGAGTGCAGTGTTGCATAGTAGAGTGTCCGAGAGTGCATTGGCATAGAGAGCAGAAGTTTAGAGTACAGTAGTGCAGAGAGGAATAGAGTGATGTAGAGTACAGTGGTGCAGATTAGAGTGGCGTACAGTGCAATGGCGTAGAGTATAGTGGTTTAGAGTGCAGTGATGCAAAGTAGATTGGTGTAGTGTGCAGTGCTGTAGAGTGTATTGATTTTGCGTAAAGTGGTGTACAGTTCATTGGCATGGAGTTCAATGGTGTAGAGTCCACTGGTGTGGAGTGATGCAGAGTAGAGTGGAGTGGTTAACCGTAGATTGCAGTGGCGTGGAGTTTAGTGGCATAGAGTGCAGTGGCATAAAGTAGATTGTTTCAGAGTAGAGTGGAGTGGTGCAGGGGAGAGTGGAGTAGTGCAGAGGCATAGAGGGGCATAGAGTGTAGTGGCATAGAGTACTGTGGTGCACAGTAGATTAGAGTGGCGCTGAGTGGATTAGCATAGAGTGCACTGGCGTTAGAGTGGAGTTGTATAGAGTGCAGTGTTGCAGAGTACAGTAGAGTGGTGCAGAGTGAAGTAGTAAAGACTGGAGTGGTCTAAACTGGAGTGGTGTAGAGTGCTGTGGCTAAGAGTGCAGTGGTGTAGAGTAGAGTGACATAGACTGCATTGGCATATAGTAGAGTGTTGCAGAGTAGAGAGGCGTAGAGTGCAGTGGCTTAGAGTGGTGCAAAGTAGAGTGCAGTGACGTGGAGTGGAGTGGTGCAGAGTAGAGTGCAGTTGGGGTGGAATGGCGCAGAGTAGAGTGGAGTGATTGGTTGGGAGGAGCTATTATTAGGAATTCGGTTTTGAGAGAGTTTAGTTTGAGGTGGTTGTCTGCCAGCCAGCTTTGTGTTTTCTGTAAAGTTAAATTGAGGGATCCGATGTCTTCAGGGGAGGAGACTTTCAGGTATAGTTGGGTATGGTAAGCGTACATGTGATAGTGGATGTTGGATGAACTCAGAATTTCGGTTAGTGGCTCCATGAACAAGTTAAAGAGAGTGGGTGAATGGGAGGAACCCTGCAGGACTCCTAGTGTGACCGGAGAGGTCTTAGATAGGGACTCCTTAACCTTGAATGTTTGCATTTTGTTTTGGAAAAATGAGGAGAACCAGTTTAGGACAGACCCTGATAAGCCCATTCTCTGTTCCAGTAGTTCTAGTAAGTTGTCATGTTTAACCGTATCAAATGCAAGGACAGGTCAAGAAGGATTAGGAGGCAGGATTCATTTCGAGCTTACATTTTTAGCTCATCGTCCACTATGTGTGTAAGAACTGAATCGGGGCTGTGCCTCGATCGGAAGCCAAATTAAAATTGGTCCAAAAGGCAGAATTGTTCAATTTGGTTAAAGAGTTGGATGTGAACACATTTTTCCAGGAGCTTCGCCAGAGTATGAATGCTGGAGATCGGGCGGAAGTTGTTTAGATCTGTGTGGTCTGCTGATGGTTTTTTGAGGATAGAGGAACCCTTCCCCGACTTTAGGCAGTCAGGAATAAAGCCTAGAAGTAGAGAGACAGTAACAATCTTGGTCCAGAGTGGGAGTTTCAACGATTTCATCCCAGGGAAGAGGGCCGTTGAAGTGGTTTGCGGGTTTCAGCGCTCCTAGAATTCTGTGAATGTTGCATTCCTTCAAGATTTTGAAGGAAGCCCATGAGGCGTTGTTTTTACGGGTGTACCCAGGTGGACAAGAGGGTAAAACCGTCAGGGAGGGGGAGAGGGTGGAGATAGGTAAGAGAGGACGGTGTTCCAAAGCCTTCTGCAAATCAATTTTCATGTTTTCCGTCTTCTCAAGGAAAAAGGAGGCAAATTCCTTGCAGTTAGGTGACGCAGTGCTTCCAACTTGGGGCAGGTTGGGTAGGCCATTTGATTGTAGTTTAACAAGTTCAAATAGTTTATTAGGTCGATTTCTAGCTTGGTTAAGTTGGTTTCTGAAGAAGTTAGCTTTTGACCTTCTGATACTTTTGTAGTATGAGTTTCTCATTGTTCTCAAATGCTTGAGGTGTTCAAGGGACGGAGTGGATCTCCACTGTCGTTCAGCTAGTCTCAGGTTCTGTCTTTCTGTATTAAGACTACCATTTTCTCATGGTTTGGAGTCATTGGTGGACAATCTTTTTAGTTGTAGCGGTGCAATAGATTTAGCATATTCTTCATGGAACTAGTGTAGTGGTTTGTAAGATCCTGGACGTCTGGCATGCCTCCGGGAGGAGGCAGAAAGTTGTCGCTCAGAGATGTTCATTCATCGATGTTAATGTTTCTTATGCACCTTTTCCAATTTTCTTTTTTTTTTGGTTGAGCTATGTTTGTTCTGATTTTGTTTTCTGTTTAAATAAGGAAGGAATGTATTCGTCTTTCTTGACAGTAAATGCTGTTAACTGCATTCAGTTAAAAGAGTTAAGGCTTTTTCCAACAATGAACTCTTCAGAGAAAAATTAGGCTCACTTTGTTTTTCAAGAAGCTCCAGGAAAGTGCAAGCATTATTTGTTTATAAGAGGGAGCTCCGTGAGCAACACATTTTCTTTGGCAAATAGGAACTTAGATCAAAGTATCATTGACATTGCTTTCAAATTAACAAGCACTGAGGAAAGCACAATTCAGGAGAACTATAACAGTATTAATGAAGCATCAAATGCTGAGGAAAGTGCGGTCATTTCGAGACTCAAAGGCACAATTAATTAACAAGCGCTGATGTAAGCGCAGTCGTATCAAGAATCTAAGGCATAACTAATTGAGGAAAGTGCGCTCAATTTTGAGAAGACAATCATGAGACATAATCATTACCAGAAAGTGCAAGCTATGTGTTATTTTTGTTTATGAGAGAACATTGTGGAAAAAGAACAATCGTATCAAGTTTTTTTTCTCTCTACATTTCCTGAAAGGCAAATAAGGATCACATACTAAGAAAGCTTATCCACCTCTGGAAATATAGATTTTCAAGACATTTATTGAAGGTACCAGTAGTATATAATGAGTCCATACGTTATATGGAGGTAGTGGAGGTGCACAAAACGCACAGCACCTCCCCAGATTAAAAAGTGAACTTTCTAGGGGTACAACTCTCACAGATGCAATCTGAGACCCTTAACAGTGGAAGCATGAGTGGTTGCCCTGTCAGGTCAGTGCAAACTATACAAATAAGTGACAGAGTGAGGAAATTACCAGGCCCCCTACTGCATATATCCTGGAATTAGCCATAGTGTGACAGATTAAGGAGTCTCCCCTCCAACTCACCCTCACACTGGGACTATAGCTGCACAAAATAGGGGACAGAAATCAGGCTGAGGAGAAATATGAAAGGCAAGACCCGGCAGGACAGAGGAAAGGAAAGGAGGGGGGCAAAAGAGTGACAACGGTGCACGTGCCTGGGGTGCCGCAATCACTCGCCGGTGGCAGCCCTGAATCCTGCAAGATATGCCATTCAAGTGCACTTGGGCACTACAGAAAATCAATAAACCACACACCATAATGAGCGTCTGTAGTAACAAGTAACAAAGTAATTGTGGTACGCTCCAAGACAGTCAAGCCACTCCAAATAAAGGACACACCCCAGCTGAAGGTAGACATGCACACACCAATGGCAAAGGCATTCGAACAGGACCTGGAGGCGCATACAGTGATTATTCTGCCAGCCATAAAAGACACCAAATTGACCCTACAGCAAAAATAGACACAGTAGCGCAAGATGCATCACTCCTGTGGGCTGATCATAGAAACCTAGTGGAGAGAGTGACAGGTGGAATTCACCCTGGCACAAGCTCGACCAGAGATTACTGACCACAACTCTCCAATACAGGCACCAGAGAAGGAGGTAGCTACCTTGAGGGGTACAACTGACAATGCGAAAGGACATTCTCGCTGCAACAAAATTAGACCATTAGGAGTCCCGGAATGAAAGGAAGGGTCCCAGTATGGAATTATTTCTGGAATACTGGCTATCATTGGTGCCGCTAGGAGGAAAAACATCCAGTTAGTTCACGGTAGAAAGCACTCATGGGGACCCAGGCAGGCCACCGAAACTTGGAGTGCCACCACGGGCCAATGTAGCCAGACTGTTGAATTTCCGGGACAGAGACGCCATCTTACAAACAGCGCAGCTGCATGGACCCTGGCAGATGGATGGGGAAAATGTTTACATATACCCAGAGTATACCACGACAGTGCATCGGAAAGGTAAAGCCTTTATTAGGGTTAAACGGCATCTATGCCACCTGGAACTCTGGTTTCCCCTGTTCTTTCCCGCCAAACTTTGAACAATTGAGAAAGGACCGTCTCACTTCTTTGAAACAGCAGTGGAGGTGTGGGAATGGTTGGAAACACAATGTTAAACACTACCAAATGATAGGAAAACAATTCAAGATGAGAGATGGCAAGAACATAAGAGATGGCGCAGAAATAAGAAACGCACCACCACGGCCCCCACTAAAGTTCAAGCTGAATTTGAATGCTCTAAAGTAGTGGCTGAGATTCAGTGTGACCGGTCCCTAGAAACTGTCAACCAATGGGACATTGTGAAGAAAGAGACAGAGGCACTGAAGAAGAAGACTCCAGATAGGTTTTGACAATGACATCTGAGGAGATAATCTGAGGGATAGCTACAGAATGCTCGGACACCTAAGCGGCATGTGAGTGGGCGCTATATAGACAGCTTGTAGCCGTATAACAGTTTCTTTTTTTTTTTGTGTTGTATTTCTTTATTGCGTGTTCCAACAATTCAAACAATTTGACATAGAAATAAAATAGGGGTGAACATACATCATTCTAGGGTATATATATATAATAAATACAAACGTGTGATGTGTCTCCAAAACGTATAACAGTTTCGCTGCAGGCCCATGCTCGCACATTACACTATTGTTGAACAGTACAGCGTATGTTATTGTTTCAGGAACTCAGTACACATGGGCAATGGACATACCGTGAATTGGGATGATGGTGAGTTCAAAGACTGCGGCACAGTAAGGTAGGGTGAGGAGGGAGTTAGAAATATGTTTATAAATTAATAATGACACCAAGATGCATGGGGTTTATATGTGAAACACACGACCCAGGGGGAGACAATAGGTGTAGAGACCGGAAAAGCAACAATGAGAATGACAGAACACACAGTGAAGCTGTTGACATGAAATGTCAACAGATTAGGGAATAAAATTAAGAGACGCCTAGTGACCAAAGCACTGACAAGATATGAAACCCGGGCCGGGGAAGGCGCAGCCAGACCCAATGGGGGCCCGGGGAAAATGCCACCTGGAGGCGGGAAGCCCCCCCCCCATCGCGAAGCCCGTGAAAGGAGGGGCGACCAGGATTGGTCGTCCCCAAGATAGCCAACGGCCCCCCCCCAATCAAGGGGCGGGTTGGCAGGCAGCGGGGGGGGGGTAAATAAGAGTGCGAGGCCTGGAGTTAGCATGCAACCCCCCGGCAAGGAAAAGAAGGAATCCCACCCACCCACACCTAAGGAAGCGGGGTCGCAGCCGCAAGGCAGAGGTGAGGCGGAAGAAACCCAGGAAAGATATACAAAAGAGAGAAAAGTTAATAGAGGTAGATGGAAGGCTCACACAGTGTCTTTGGGATGCCTCACGGCAGGGGCACTGAGGGAGCTAATGACGGCACACAGCCGCACGAAAGAGATACTTAAGAGAGAAAATTTACTAGAGGTAGATGGAAGGCTCACACTGTGTCCTTGGGATGCCTCACGGCAGAGGCACTGAGAGAGCTAAATGATGACACAGCCACAGGCTGAGTAGATGAGATGCTCACACAGTGTCCTTGGGATGCCACACGGCAGGGGCCTGGAGAAGCAGGCGATGGGCCAACAAAGGTTCCAGGGCAAGCGGAACGGCACTTGCAGCCCGGGCAGGTCCTGACGGACACCCACCAAATTCAGTAGCAAGTTGAAGCCTGGAACCGCAGACACAGAGGCCCGGCCAAAGGGGCACCTCGCAAAAATATACTGCTTGGGAGCTAATAACAACAATGAATGTACAAAGACAATGGAAGTATACAATAACATGGATGCTATGAATGACCAATGAAATTGCAAATGTACAACCATGTTATGTCTGAATAAACTGCGACCTTTTAAGGCACCAAATCACGTTGTTAGTGGTGTGATGTAAAGGTAAAAGGGACGCAGTTTAATGGGCAAGGGGGGGAGGAGGACTCGCCCCTGGGAGGGGTTGCAGTTGATGTCATCTTCCTTCAGAAAACACACATGAAAGGTACAAAATGCAAGATACTCAACAGCGGAAATGCATGGTTGTAAGTCATGCAGGACACACCACGGGCTCAAGCGATCGGCAATCCTGAGCCAAAAGACAGTAGCTTTTCATACATCCAGAACGTGGTCAGATGACCTGGGGTGCTGCACCGCAGCACCGGGAGAATGGGAAGGGGAAACAATAGCGCTCATGAACATATATATCCTTCCAGGGCTACAATCAGATACACTACAATATCTGGGCCAAATACTCCCAGAACTACCACAGGCGATGCCTATATTAAACCCTGAAGCCACAAGGAAGGGGAGAGTGAAAAATGGCTGCATGGTGCCTGACCAACAAAGAGTAAGTGGAGTGTCTACAAAACGCCATTAAACTGTATTTTACAGACAACACTGATACAGTGGGGGATGCAGCCACTCTATGGGAGACCTATAAACAACAATATGTGGGGTTGTAATATCAGGGGAGGTGGAAGACAAAAGAAAGAGAGACAGAAAATGCAAGGAAGTGGAAAGGGAACATTTAGATGCGGACTACATCAAGAGACCTTCAGAGAAATAACAACCTGCATAGCACTTAAAAGGGATGAATAACTTTCAATAGCAAGCAATTAAGCCAAGCTGACGCACATTGCAAAACAAAAATACATTAATGAAGCAGGGAACAAGGCAGGGAAAATCTCAAGTGTGCATCAGCAGTAGGCAACAGGATAGGAATCTTATACAAGAAGAAATAGCCCACAATGTTACAACAGTTAGGGGCAGCAAAGCCATAGTGGCCGCAATGGCAGCTCATATGCGGGAATTCTATGCAGACAGTTTACAACTATCTGAACCAGACCTGCAGGACTTTGTCCACGACTGCCCATGCAGGCGGCTAGTGAGGCGCAGGGCATTGAATGTAGAGGAGGATTTAACAAAGGGGGAAGTGCAGCTGGCACTTACCCAGTTGCAATATGGGAAATCCCCAGGACCGAGCAGCCTCCCTGTGGAATTTCTGAAGAGGATGGCATGTGAGATAATTTTCCCGTTATATTTGATGTACATTGAGGTGTACTTGAAAGGAATGCTCCCTAGAGATCTATGTACCGCAACAATAGTACTCCTATGCAAAGCAGGGAAGAGTGATCTTCGATGCTGTGCACCCTCTCCGACTAAAATGTTTTTATGCCCTACAGTACTACAAAACTCAATCTCTGCCGCCTATATAATAACATTGCTGCTGCGACAGGACTGGTGGTGCCCCTGGCCGTAATCTCGTTATTTCCGAACAAGGCATTTAACTTAGTGGAAGGCACTCCCTATTCGAATTCCTGAACAAAATGGGATTGGGACTGAAATTCTTGAGATGGGTCAAACTGCTATATACAAACCCTAAGGCAAGACTCAAAGTAAACAGGATCCTCTCGCAGGAATTCCTAATAAAAAGGGGCACGGGCAAGGCTGACCCTCATCGCCAATGTTATTTGCCCTTGCCATAGAGGCTCTGGCAGTTTGGTTGCAGGTGGATGCCCACGTATGGCGGTGGAAATGGGAAACTACATGGGAAGAACGGATATCGCTATACACGGATGATATCCTGCTGTACCTAGCAGATCCGGAGGTGTCTTTGATAAGAGTCGGTAAGATTTTTGCAATATACGGGACGGACTCGGGAATGGGCATAAACTGGGAGAAATCCCTGATATTCCTGATGAATGGTTGGATCCCAAAAAACACCTCCTCATGCCACTTAAGATTTCAGCCAAACACTTCCAATATGTGTCCTCCAATTGTGAGGGCGTTTTTTCATGCATGAGATTTGACAACAGTGTTTAGGATTGGGGGTTAATCACATTTGGATGGAAGAAATACACTTCAAAGTATTTTCAGAACTGCAACACGTCCCACGTTTCATGATCTATGTAGCATAAAACTATAATTGCACATGCCGTTGTGGCAAGTCGATGTAGATACACTGAACATAGACCTAAAGATTGGTCTGAATGATTATGCTTAAGTTTCCACTCAGTATGCACACCGTTCTTCTTATTCTGTGGCCATATTGTGTAGCACCATAATTACAGGTGCTCTGTGGTGTGGTGTGTTGTATGCACACTACATTCAGGTGTTTAGCCCTGAAGAAGTTGTGGGGAACATCCTGTATGACGAAACACGTGTTGGCTGGGCAAAAGAAGTGAGAAAATAAAGAATACGGAAAGGAACCTTTGTGCATTAATTGTCTACATGAACTATGATATGATCTAGCGTGTGTTCAGGGTCTTGGTTTATACTAATATAAAGATCCTCCAGAACTGATTTCAAGGGGTCAGGGTGATTCCTCCTTCCCTTGGAGCACCGCAACTTACACGGAGGCCTATTATACAAGCATGAGAACAGTGAGCGCCATAATTAACCCTGTATATATTCACCCAACTGTGTTTTTGTACTTCCAATACTTGGGACTGTGGATATCCAAAGATAATAAACACATGATAGGCTGACCCCACTGCTTAGTAGGCTAGAAGCGGATATAAAAAAAACTGGAGCACACTACCACTCTTGCTGATGGGCAGAGAGGTAATTTTTAAATGATTTCATTACCCAGATTTACATACGTACTACAGAACAGCCCATATGCATTACCAAACACCTTCTTCCAAACGATAGTCTATTGAGATCCCTGATATAGGTAAGAGGCCCACCCCAAATAGCGCTCCCAACCCATTCAATGATCCGTATACGAAGGGAGAATAGTACTACTGAACATTTGCAATTATTATGAGGCAGCCCCAGTCAGCATAGTAAATGACTGGGCATATGCCCCATTGGAAGACCTTGCATTTAGACTTGACCGAGTGGTACTAGGGAGAAAGGTTACCTCCAAATTGTATATGGCAGCAGACTTAAGACAGATGCATCACCACTGACAGCAACAGTGATTTCCATCTGGCGCAGACTAACAGGAAAATAGGATGGGAAAAGAGACTGACACCGAAGACCCCTCTAAGGCTAGGTATGAACCTGAGACCAGTAACTAAACTACCAGGCTTCAGAAAGTGGGATATGATTGGCCTCTCCACACTAGCGGATGTATGGGATGCAAATGGTATAGTACCATTTGAATACCTCAGACACGACTATGACATGGCACCCACACAAATATTTACAATTGCGATACGTGTTGCTAGCACAGATTCCGCCGTGAGACAAAACCAAAGAGGACTCACCCCTGGAACAATGGTTACTAGATGGCTATAGGACCATAAAGGCAATTTCTCTCAAAATAATACACTGATGAAAAATACACAGAGTGAACTGGGTAAACTGTGGGCACACAGTTAGAGTGGAGCTAGACGGTGATGATTGGAGGGCGGGGATGTGTTGCAATTCCCACTAGAAGTAGCGATACAAGCACGCTTTCACCTAATTCAAGTCAAAATAATAAACAGGGTATATTATACCAGGGTACTCCTACACAAAATATGCAGGGTGGGAGACGATGAGTGCCTACGCGCCTGTGGTCAGAAGGGTACTTTTTTGCATACTTTATGGGACTGCCCCAAACTTCGATCATTTTGGGAGGAGGTACAGAACAGATTAGAAGGAGCAGGAGGAGCATGGATAGACAGGCAGGCACCTTTAGTGCTGCTGGGAATATGGGGGGATTCAGACATAACATCGTTCACCAGACTCCTTTTCAACCTGAATTTCCTACTGACAAAAAGGGAACTTGCAAAGAAATGGGGGAGAGCAGTAGATCCACGAATACAAGATAGGGTGAGAGAAATGAATGTGTGTTATGTTAGAGAAAAACTGGTACGAGAGGGCTGAGGATCCTCCAAGAAGTTTGGGAAACTATGGGATGGATGGTCCACTGAAGACTAAAGAGGCAGAATTCAGGTGAAAGGGTATATAGACAGCAGACTTAACAAAGGAACCTGAACTAACCCGAGGTTCAACAGAGACAGACTGAAAGAGCCAGGCCATACGGAATGGATACTCAGAGAATTTGCATGACCTCACTCTAATAGGACGGATACCTGGAAATCATATATCCAACTGGGACATGGGGGAAGGGGCCGGGAAGAGTGGGACGGAACGTGTAGGTATCGCAATATAAACATATTCAGTGCACCAGTGCTGAATGTGAAAGACAGGCTATTGTAGTCCCACAGAACCTCATCCAATACATAGTTGAAGTGAAATCATTGCATTCCCCATGGTAACAGTAAACCTATTTCATTCTTCACAGTATCACACACACACCACACTACGAAGAATAGACACTATTAACTAAAAGTATTATTACAGCAGGGCGAACCTGTTTCTTAGTACATCTAACATAATCACACTAAAGATCATTAAAACAGCAAGATGGCATGTTGTAAACGTCAAAAATAAAATGAACATTTCTAACATGGTTAAAATGTCATCTAAAACCCTAACACCCTAAAACCTACTTCTATGCACTATCCTAGTGGAGCATAGAGGAACTTGCGGTCTAGAGCTTCTTAGGGAGAAGCAGCGCACAGCATACCTTGTTGACAGCTCAGACTGTTGTTATCTGTAGAGCCGTGTAGGAAGAGTTCCCTGTGAAAAGTTCAGAGTGGTTCACTTTGCGAAAAGGCAAACGCACTGCGGTAGCAGCCTCTCTCTGGTACTCAACTCTTATCAACTTCTCTGAGTGCCGGCAATAGTCAAAATCATCTTGGACGGTATCTTGAAAGATAATCTGGGGTGAAGGACCTCTCCACCTAAGGGGTCGAGTGGTGGTCCTTACATCCTAAATATTAGGAGGGATGACAACTTCTGGCATAATTTCAGGAATGTGGTACATAGATTATGGACGCCAGAGAAAGGGTGCTATACATATCTTTAAACAAATGGGAGACGAGGGTGACATCAATTCAGACATCTAGGGATGTTTCTGGATGGCCCTGACATATTGATAAGAGAACATGTGTTGTAGCCTGGGTGACACTCTCTCAGTTTTATGAATGATAAGGGCGGATGACATGCATGTTATTGTTGTTTCTAACAGATTTGACAGTGAGTTGGCAGAATACGGGAGAAGTGTTGTATATATATATATACTTGTATTTAGCAGTTATTTTAGTATGCAGGACACTATGACTTGGTGTGTTGATTTACCCGACACATCTATCAGAATTGCTACTACATGAGTCGAGTATGATGTAATTATGTTGCAGTTCCGTACCATGTGCATAAAATCTGCAGGAGGTGCACAACATCTGGGCAGCTGTCTGTGGTGTCTGTAAACATTTGCTCTATTCTTGCGGTATTAGGTGGAGATAATTAAATTGGGTATATTTGAATCAGGGTGTTCTTGTGACAGACTGTATATCTTATTTTCCACTCCTTGTCTGTGATCGCCCTCTCCCATATCTCCTCTCAATGGGTCCTTGTGGTCTCCAAGTCAATGTATAAAGTTGCCGAATTGGTGTTGTAGAGCCAAGATGTTACCTGTTTCCATGTCCTGTGCGCTAAGAGCACCTGCAGGGTATCGTTCATATGTGGTTTCCACGTCCTCCTGCCCCCAAATAATTTTGGCTGCTGTGATTAGAGCAACAACATTGTGTATGAGAAAATGGCCTGTGCCCAGTTATCAGAGATTAGGGAGGTATCATAAGACTGTTGTGTTCCATTAGAATATAAATTCACTACCATAAAAATTACAGTCTCTCTCCAAGCTCGATGATTGCGCCACCCAATCAGTGCTCTGACCTCCGGTGGGAGCCAGAGGGGACTCCCTGGAGCATAAAATTCACAAGAACCCGACCACTTCCAAAAACATTGCCAATACTGTCTGGCCACTCGCACAGATCACGGGCACCTGTCAGGGAGGGGGATATTGCCAAGGACCACTTCATACAGTGTTGTGGGACTCAGTCTGTTGGTCAATTCAGCTCGCTCGCCATCTAACTCTGACAACGGCCATTAAATTGGCCACCACTGCAGTTGAGCATCAAAGTAGTAGGCCTCATAATTCGGGGCTCCTAAAAACCCTTTCGCCAGGTGTTTCATGAATGTACAGAGAGCTACTCCCCTTCTGTCTTTGCCCCAAATCAGTTGTGTAAGTATGGTGTTGAGCTCCATGAAGAACTTCATGGGCAACAAGACTTGCAGACTCCTGAAAAAATAAATGATACATGAGAGGAGTAGCATCCTTGCTATTGCGACCCGTCCCATGGGAGACAGCGGTAGATTGCACCAAAAGTGAAGTGAGTGTCTCGCAGTTGTCAGTACACATTCCTGATTCCCATTAATTAGGCATGTTGCGTCTCATTACACCTGGACACCCAGGCATCGAAAAGTGTCAGCTTCCGATTCCACTGGTGTATTCTGCACCGCCAGCCAATCAGGTCTGGAGAGTGGGTGTAATGGGAACAGGCAGGACTTACTCCAATTGGTTCTGAGTCGCAATATATAACCGAAAGCCGTGAGTAAACCCATCAACGCCAGCAACCTGTTTTCCAACCTGTTACGCAGGTACAAACGCGTGTTCTCAGCAAACATAGACGCAATATGAAATCTGTGAGATAGTGTGATAAGCCATTCCTTCGCTCGAACGCGTAACATACAAGCCAGTGGCTCCATAACCAGCGCGAACAAAAAGAACGACAATGAACACCCCTTTTTCATCCCCTGTTGAATAAACCACTGTTGGGATATCATGTGCCCTGTGCGCACCCTGGCCACTGGCTGTGTGTATAAAAGTTTGATCAATTTAAGGATATTGGGGCTGAACCCCATTCTTCCTGCACACAGCAAAGAGGCAGTACTCCTCCTCACAGCTCTACAGCTAGTCTCCTTGGCAAAGGTTCCTCTTGATTCCAGAAGTAATCTAAAGTTCTGGGGTTTTAGGTCTAATACTTATACCCCAAAATGTCTTTGTTCTCTTTGTGCAAGGGTCTCTGAGCCCAGTCCAAACCAGTTCTGTCCGCACTGGTGCAGTATGACCACAGGGGGTGGAGACAGCATTGTGCAGGGGAGACAGGCCCTATTCAGGTGCAAGGAAATCTCCTCCCACTACTCTAGGTCTATTCAGCTCAGCTCTGAGTCATCCAGGAAGGGCCAGGCACACCTCAACACCCCCAGTGGCGGTCTACAGTGAATTCACATCCCCAGCCCCTGTCACTCCAAAACCAGACAGTCAATACACAAACAGGCAGAGGCACACAGAATGGTTAAACAAGAAAATGCCTACTTTCTAAAAGTGGCATTTTCAAGCGCACAGTTTAAAAACCATCTTTACTAAAAGATGTGTTTATAAATTCTGAGTTCAGAGAGCCTAAACTTTATTCCTCAATCTTGTCCCAATGGAAAGTTATACTTGAAAGATGTTACAAAGCATTTCCCATTCTATCCTATGGAGCAGATAGCCTTTCAATAGTGAAAAACGAAATTGGAATTATTTCACTATCGGGACATGTCACACACACCAGTACATGTCCTACCTTTCACATACACTGCACCCTGCCCATGGGGGTACCTTGGGCCTACCATAGGGGTGCCTTACATGTAAGAAAAGGGAAGGCTAGGGCCTGGCAAGTGGGTGCACTTGCCAGGTCAACATGGCAGTTAACAAACTGTGCACAGACACTGCAGTTGCAGGTCTGAGATACCTTTTCAGGGCTACTCATGTGGGTGGCATAATCAGTGCTGCAGGCCCACTAGTAGCATTTGATTTACAGGCCCTGGCACACTCAGTGCACTTTACTAGGGGCTTACCAGTAAATCGGACATGCCAATCATGGATAACCAATCATGATTACAATTTACACAGAGAGCATATGCACTTTAGCACTGATTAGCAGTGGTAAAGTGCCCAGAGTTCTATAGCCAACAACAGACCAGGAAAAAATAGGCGGAAGAAGCAAAACGTTTGGGGATAACCCTGCAAAAAAGGCCAAGTCCAACAAAAGTCATGTAGTAATGGGCAAATGCAGCATTGATGTCCGGCTGGGCATGCCAGAGCATGTCAATGTGACTGCGGACCGCACTGATCAGAGCCCTAACTGTGTTCAATCGCAACAACCAGACCAATAACCGCCCAGCTGTATTGCCTTCATCATGTTACTTTTTTACATATTCATGGTAATCTACATGCTGTGATCTAGATAATTGTTCATCAGATCACTACTACCCATCCCTCAGATTCGGGAGGGGAGTAGGGTCTGTGACAGCCACCTTCTCGCTCTCATACATTTCAATTTTGAGTGTAAGGATCTTTCCATAGTGTTTTCTTGAACCCTTACGAGATTTTGATGCAATGCCCTCGGAGTGAAGCCTGCATTCTCATGACAGTAGTTACCTATGTGTTTCCCAATCTGTGTATGGAAGGGCGTGTCCAGTGGTGCCTCTACTGGCAGCCTCCAGGTAGGGATCCTAGGATGAGGCCAAGTCCATTTTAATGACAGGAGAAGTGAGTTTTGATTCAATACCATTCATCCCAAATATTTCACACTATTAAACTAATAGTGTTGTATCTCCATCTTCCAGAAACAAATGAGATTGTGTACTGCATGAACTGAGGAATAAAGTCAAAATTCCTTGTAACTCTCGTGTAGTCCCCTTCAGTCATCCAAGAACTGCCATTGCCTCAGCCAACGTGCAAACTTGGCTGCTAGTTGCATTGCCTGTGATCTACTCATCTGTGGGTGGGATCTGTCTTTCTCACAGTCAAGTACAATGTTGAAATCTCCATAGCCGTGCCAGTGTCAAGTAACACACGCATATCAGGCTCAGGACATCAAAGAAGGCCGCCTGGTATACACTGGGTGCTGAAACAATAACAAGAATCATGGATCTACCATCTATTGTACCCTCAAGGATCATGTATAACTCCTCAGCCTCTATGAGAGATTCATGTACAACATAAGGGACCCCTAGTGCCAAGAAATTCATTGTGCCCCTGTAGTACGGGGAGAAATTGTACCAAACAGCTACCCATGCCATTTTCTTTTCCGTTTACTTAACACTATTGAGGTCATATGTGTCTCTCTAGCAAACATGCTGTATGTATGTTGTGACTCTTCAAAAAAGGAAATACATGATGCCTCTTAGCTGGAAAACCTAGCCCTCTAACATTCTAGGTTATACAGTGAAAGTGATCATGTATCTTTATATCTGGGAGACCCCTAACCCTTTCGAGTCCCCTGGCTCCTTCAGACCGCCTCCTCCTTCCATCACTTCGGGGGCTCCCTGGGTCCACCAGTGTTAGTCGCGCCGACCCTCAATGACTTCCCCCTCCTTTAGGCCTCAGCACTAGTCACATGTTTCCACCTGTTACTGTTTGCGGCCTCTCAGTTGTAGGGAACAGCTAAATAAGGGTATGGGGCGGACGAAAGAAGGGCGATATGACACCCCGGGAATGTCGGGCGGAGTGGTACAGTCCAGAGAACTGTGGGCAAGTTGGGCGGTTTCTGGTAGGCAGCAGCGGGGTTTAGTCTAAAAGGGGTTAAGATTGGGCTACGAGCCATTTTTTCAGAAGTGTTGTACACAGTGGCTGGTAATGTAGGGACAGGTGAGGAGGAAAGGTTTTTATTAAGGATAAGGAGAGGTTCGGATGGAGGACAAGGTGGCGGTAGTACTCCGCCTTTTGCGCGAGGAAGGGCAGGAGGAGAGCGGGGCCTGTCCCGTGAGGCGCCCTTCTGAGAACATGGCGGTGGCGTATTTCCTTGCTCGCAGCCACTGCCCAAAGTCCAACAAGAAGGTGAGGCAGGGGAGCGAGGGTGTTTTGGCCTGAGGAGAGGCAGGTGAGAACAGTGCGGCACGGCCGACCATGGCGACAGTGCAGGCGCAGGATGGGGCAGGACAGAGGTAAGTTGGCTCAATCAGCAGGCATGAGCCACATTCTCGTGCACCATGTTCTGCGGAAAGGAGGAGGCAGGAGGGCAGAGGGCGGGAATGGTGAGATGGGCGGGTTGCTGTACGGGGGGGCAGTAAAGGGTTAAGTGTCATGTAAGGGACGTTAAAGGCTGCCAAGAAAGAGAAAGGGAAGTTGGCCACGTGCACGGTCCAGAAGTCGGGTGCAGATAAAGGGGGGATACAAATGCAGGTAGGCTCAAGCCAATGTCCAACCCAGGCGTTGATTGGAGTGAGGATCAGGAGGAGGAGGTGGCACACGGTCGTGAGCAAGCGGGGAGTGGTTGGAAGGAGATAAGAAAGAGTGGTGGGTTTGGGAGGGGAGTGGGGGGCGAGTGTATGGAGAACTGAGAGTATACAGGAGAATGTCAAGCGGTCCGGGAGGTTCCCAGGCGGTGAGGGGGGTGGTCAAACTGGGCTTACCATGGGGAGCCAGGTTGAGGCGGGGAGGGTCATTTTGGGGGCTGGTTGAGTAGAGTGAAGGGGGTAGGAAGGCAGAGTGGGGCGAGCAGAAGTAGTGGGAGAGTACTGGGGGGGAAGGGAAATTGGTATGGGTACCAGAGCAGAGCTTGCAGGGAGCTAGGGAGGGGAAGAGGACCAGCACACTGGCCTTCACTGAGTGTGATTGGATTCCAGGTCACAACATTGTTCCAGACTTGGGAGAGTCTAGTGTCGACCCCGATGAGAAGCAACAGCAATGGCGTAACAAGGAGGAGGGGCAGTGGAGGTGAGCAAGTTGTGTCTGTCGACTACCACCTGCCCCCCGAGAACACCCACTCTTACCTGTACCGGGTGGCAAACTTAGGGGCCGCCCTGGGTGTCTGTAGGTCTATGCCACTGAGCGACGGCATGGTCTCGGGTGGCTGGCCCGAATGCGGCACTGGATGTAAGGACCACAATGTCCAGAAGATGGGTGGTAAGTCTTTATTGGAGAGCAAGCTGGTGATAACCTGCTTGCCACTGATGGAGCAGGGTTTTCACGAAATAAAACATGCTTGAATGAACCCTCATTGACATATACTAATCGTGTGCGGTGAAAAACTAATGTGGAAAAGAGCGTAACATCTATTATATGTGTGGTAAGAATGCCTACTATAGGTTGCCTTCACATTGGTATGGATGTTGTTATATTGGGATTGTATTTCCAAAGGTGTACCACTTGGATAAAAGTGATAGAATAAATGAAATAAAGAATGGATTAATACGTAATAAGAGAGGAGCGAGTTTTTCAGAAATAGTGGGAGATATCTTTGGAGCATTGATACCTTCAGTTGGAGTCATATTAAACTCGCATAAAATTAGAAAATTGTCCACAGTGGTTGATCGTTTATCAACAGATACTGCTGGTGGTTTCTTGATGATTGATACTGAGATGGTTGCAATTAGGTCAATGGTTTTACAAAATCGACTTGCTCTTAATGTATTATTGGCCAAGGAGTGTGGAGTCTGTAATATGTTGAAAATTCAACAATGTTGTACTTATATCCCTGATAAGAATTTGGAGGGGTATATTAGGAACATTACAAATCTTCAAGAAGATTTGGCTGAACTAAAGGTTGCGGTGCTTGGGAGAAACTTAGTAAGAGTTTTTCCTCTATGGGTAATTAGTTTGCTACTTTTGGGAATAGTGTATTAGGAAGAATACTAACGCCTATCATTGCAGTGGCTACAGCAATACTAATGATTTTTCTGATTCATAAATGCTGTAAATGCAAAAAGGAGACATCTGATGTGAAACGAAGAGCGAGAAAGAGAGAAGAGATAGAATTAGAGGACAGGAAAGGGAAATATTATGAAATAATGAAGGATTTAGATGGAATAATGGTAAAGCGAGAGAGAACAACTGCTTTCTAAAAGTGATAATTTGTATTGGTGGGTATTTTTGGTGACGGCTCAAAACGCCATCAAAGGGAAGATTGATGGAGCAGGGTTTTCGGGAAATAAAACCTGCTCGAATTGAACCCTTAGTAACATATACTAATCCTGTGCGGTGAAAAACGAATGTGGAAAAGAGCGTAACATGAAGGAAAATGCTACTGCACAAGCGCGTTCTAAAGCAATGGAGTAGGCCACAAATGCTTCTTTACAAACGAAAAATAAAAGACTAATGCTGCTTTTGTGCACATTATTAACGTTTGCTAGGAAAATAATATTAACATGGGTTACGCATGAATAGATGCAGCATTGGGTGGATGCGTAACGAAAAACATTATAAGTGATTAATAATGCCTGTGTTTGTTTTTCATAGAAGCATGGTTTTCTGTTCTGCGTGAAAACACGGGGTTAATGAGAATAGAATACAATTCTGCAAAATAGAGCTGAGCAAGACGGTGAAAGTAGAAGACAAGTGTCCTTCAAAGATCCTGTGTGCCTGCCAAGAGATAGCTGAAAGAAAACAAAATTCTTCCTTGAGTGAAAGAACATTTCCTCTTTGTGCGGCACGAACAGATAAATGTGACACAGAATTTGCTACATGACTGGGATGGAGGAAACGAATGCTATGACAGTGGCTCGAATTTGTATTTCTTGGGGTGGAAGTAGATATGCAGAATAAATAAACAATAAGACATTGAGAGAGATGGACATGACGAGAGTGGTGTGACAGTACACTCCTTCCTTAACCAATTATTTGTAGAGAAATCCTCTGTGCTGACACAAATGTGGGTTGGACATTTGGGTTTTAGGGTATAATTGAGGTTCCTGGTGGGAGGGGTTAAGTTAGTTGGTGGTTAGTTGGCGGCTTGCTTTCCTACCTGCGTGAGGAGAGGACTTCTTTGCTGTCTCCTATTCTTGAGCTGGCTGTTCCTGTCTGCTGATTCCTGACTTAATCTTTGCCTCTTCAACTCTTCTTGAGGGGCCTTACTGCTCTCGTGGCCAGGGAGTAGATTTCATATTCAATTGGGTTAGTATAGACAGAAAATTGAATTTGCATAATCATTTGCAAATGTATTTTGTCTCTGAACCTTTTGTCGCTTCGCCTTTCCACTCCTTTATGTGCTGTCGAATTGAGATGTGTTTTTATTTCTCTGATATTGTTGCTCTGTGATGATCTATGATTTGTACTGTATCTTGGTATTGATGAGCATTTATTTCACATTATATAGATAAACATTATAAATATACAAATGTGTCTGTCTTTATTAGTAGTGTTTTTCTAGTTTATGAGTATCCTAGAAACGAGTATTGGTTTGCCAAACCATGTCAACTATATAAAGATCGCTTCGCTACAATTGGTATAATAGAAATGAAGACACAAATTGGATTTTGGTAATTTTGGTAATTTGTTTGGAAATTCACTAACCCAGCGTGAAGGGACTTGTTGGGTGATGAAATTGGGCCTAGTTTGTGGAAAATTATTAGTCCCAGATCGCTGGATCACCACCATTAACACTTCTCAACTGACAATTCTCAACCCACATTCCAGAACTTGTGGCATCCTGTTACCTGGACACAGGTAACTAGGATACCATATCTCCCTTCTTTACGCTACACAAAGCTTACAACTTAATACACATTATGTTCTATATATATTACATCAATACAATTATCCAAATACATATAATAATGTTAAAGTTTGTCAATGCCCAAAAACTAACTTAAAGAGTAAATGACATACAAGGAAATAACATGTCAATGACCCATAACATGAAGAGTTAATGACATGCAAAACAAACTTTTTTTTTTTTTACTTAAACAAACTATTGGCATTTTCGTCACATACAACCAAACATTGTCTTCATATATGAGATTGCGTTGAGCATTATGCAAAACTAACTTAAAGAGTAAATTACATGCATGGGAATAACATGTCAATGACCCATAACGTAAAGAGTTAATGTCATGCAAAGGAATGACTTGCCAAAGGCCCATATCCCCTTGTCCAACCATTAACAGTATAAACCCTTCAAATCTTTTAGGAAGTCATACTGGTCTGCCCATACGTGTTGCCTTAGCACCATTCTCTGAAACTACCAATTCTGATGCAGAGTCACAGGAATTACTTCCATAACTTCTTGCTTCTTCAAATGCAGATTCAGATACTACTCTCTTCCCATGTGTCACTTCTTCCCACATCCAATCCGTGGATGACGGGACATTTTTCTCTCCAGAAGCTTGCCATTTCAGAATTTTGTTACATCTAACCATCCTATTAATTTGGCACACCTTTCCATCACCCAACCTAGCTGAGTTTGCAAATACTTCCTTCACCTCCGATGGTTGTGAAAATTTGCTGTCCCCCCTTCTTCGTCTTTTAACCCAATTTCACCCTCACCCAATCACCTGGTGCCTAGTACACCTCCCTCACACCATGTTTCTTATCATGATAGTACTTGTACAGGTTTTGCATTCTCCTCAAGTTGGATCTCACAACTGTAGGAGACCACTTACTGCAAATTCTGATATTCTACCAAGCCTCATTATCCTTGGTGAACTGGTCTCTACCTCTCAAAATTCTAAATGGACTTGTTAGAATAGAAAAATCCTACCTATGTATTATTTCATATATGTTAGCATTCGTGGCGCCATTTTAAGTTACCATCAAAACTTATACTCCGCCATTTCCGAGAAAAGGCCCCTGTTGTGTTTCATTTTTCCACGGTTGGGTATTGCTTCACTAATGAATAGACTGTTCTTATTAGCGCATACCTTTCCCTTTAGATAGAAGCCTTCTCCCACTTGTCTAGTGGCGGGCACGGGCAGAATGACCTTGACGGTTAGATAGTGTGTGCCCGGCTGCAGAATCGAAACTTATTTTTTCTTTGTATTTCACTGTTTTGCGGCATCTGCTTGGAAAATTCCACTATGGGCGTGCCTTCATTGATTCTGAAATGTACATAATGTATCTCTATGCTTGCTGATGTCAGTCACTCTGCAGCACTCCTAAGCGACTGGGCAGACCGGGCTCCATTCTGAGTGTACCTGAATAAACAGATATTGGTTTGTATTCTCTACTTTCTGACCGACTCTTCATTTGGTATGGAAGGCTGAGAGGTGGTCGTGAGTGACCCGGGTGACCCTAATCGGGCCACTTCCTTCAGTTGGTGCCCAAACAGGGACTCCTTTGGGTGAGTGACCCATCCCCTTCCGCGGATGGGGGTGGAGGTCGAGGCCATCGTCGGGTCGGACTGACGGGTTCAGGGATTTTGGTAATTTTGGTAATTTGTATGGAAATTCACTAACCCAGCGTGAAGGGACTTGTTTGGTGATGAAATTGGGCCTAGTTTGTGGAAAATTATTAGTCCCAGATTGCTGGATCAGTTTTGGTAGCAGCCTGATGGTTTATATTGATTATTTTGGCAAATTAATGGTTGAATTATTGATTTTGGTTACTAATATGAAAAGTTAGCGTCTTTGTTTTATGTAGTCCCAAAGTACGGGTACGGAGTTGCCTAAGATCCCGGGATGTTGATTTAGCCTCATGGGCAGAGGAAGAGTGTGGAAAAGTATCACACTGCAGAAGTACTTTGTTTGTTGTAATATCGAACAGTGAAAGGCTGTTGATATTATTCTAAGGGACCTATTCTAAAGTATGTTAGTAAGCTGGATGCACTAGTGAAGTTCCTTTCCGAAACTTTAGAAAGTACACCTAAAGGAGTACCAAGACCTAACTTTGCTTGACTGTAATTGTGGAAAGCCCTCTTCCGAAACTTTAGGAAACCCACCTAAAGGAGTACCAAGACCTCCTTTCACTTGATTGAGAGTAGAGTGATGCTGGTAGTTATTCTGCTGGTTGTAAAAGGTTCTCTTGAACGACTGAGCTATCTTTCATTTAGTGGAGCAGACAAAGTAGCAGCTTTTTGTGTCGTTTCTAATAAGAATTTATTTAGAAAGACTTTGTAGTACATTGCCCTATTATTTTGTAAAGGGAGGGTCAGTCGCAGGAGTTATACTGACCTCACAAAAAGCCGCGCTGGCATTGGTCAGATAGCGGGCGTGTATTGTGCTGTGATTGGTTGGTTGGTGTGAGTCGTGCTGGTATTGGACGAGTGCGAGCGAATAGAGTGAGCGGAATTACGGAAGGATTTCCTTGATTTCTAAGATATTTAGCAGAAAAGAGAGAGTTGAAAATGAAGTTGATAAAGATGATACAAGATTTGTTTAAAAAAGACAAGCCAATAGTTACTAGAGAGGGAATTCCTGTACCTCCTGCAAGATCGCCTGCTTCTTTTATGATGATAGAGCGTGGATATCATACGTGTACATGGTTAGAGAATTGGGTGAGTTATACGGAGGATGATGGACTTTTAGCTTTCCCAAGACATGGTACTTTCAATGTAAAGGTTTTAAAAAATTTGAGAAGACGAATGAATTCGTTAAAACCAAATCCTAGACCTATGCTGTATGAGGCGCTTGAGGAATGGGAACATGAGGCGTACAGAAGGGAGAGAGATAGGAATGGGATGAAATATAGGAATACAATGAGATGGTATTCAGAAGCTAAATTGGATGCTCAGATGAAAAGTTGGAGGAGAGATGTAATCATAGATGGATTATATCCAGTAATTGTTGCAGAGGGACAAGCTGGTGGAAAGTGCAAGGAGAAAAAGAATAATGTAGAGACTTCAGAACTAGATATAGATCCGAATGAAATTGATGATAAGTTATTAGATGAGATGTTATTGAAGAGACCTCCACCATACCAGGAGAGTCCGGATGGGATTACTCCAAGTGCACCATTAATTGAAATAGAAGTTCCACAAGTTCCACAGGTACCACAAGCTTCACAAGTTCCATTAGTTTTACAGTCCTCATCAGCTACTCGAGTCTCACAAGAGAGATATTGAAATGCTCAATAGAGCAAAGGAAGAATAGACTCAGAAAATTAGTCAGATGAGTTTAAATGCACAAGCGTTATCAGTTCCGGTAACAATTGGTCCTATAGTTCCATTGTATAGTGAGGGTCAAAATATTTCGAGAGTGTATGCATTGACAGTTCCAGTGAATAGTGCTAGGGATGTTAGTGGACCAGAATCAAATTAAATGAGTACGTCACTGATTGATATTCCAGCAAATGGAAATGTGACTGAAACACCAAAAAGGAGTCTACAGATTGATCCTAGAAAATTAATGCCAAATGTGAGAGAAACTACTTCAGTATCAGGGAGTTCAGTGGGACCTTCGCCAGAAGAGTTGGATGATTGGATTAGAGGAATGGCACCTAGTAAGTCCAAACAGAATATAGATATAGGTAGGTTAAGAGTAGATTTGGAAGAAATGATTATTGGTACAATAAGTCCGGAGAGATTGAGTAAATATCAGGATGATGAGTTGTTATTCTTGTGTAAGAATATTACATTGAAAGCGAGAAATTTGCATGAGAAGCTAGCAGAAGCAGCACAGGAATATGGAGTGGATATTGAGAAATCGAAAGCTTTACAAAAGACATATAGGTTGGATTTTAGTGACAAGGATCTGGAGAGTTTGAATGCATCTGGTAAACGATTGCAAATAAAGGAGTTGATTAATACTCTGAAAAAAATGGGGTGATTTGGAACGATGGAAAGGCAGATGGCGAGAAAGAAAGAAGAAGCGCTTGCAAGTAAAGGTGTGACTGCCTCTTCTTTGCTTCCGTTAAGAGAGACAGAACCTGCTGAAATGATATATCCAATGAGAGAAGTTCCGGGTGGTGGATATGTTCATATTCCTTGGTCAAGACAGGACGTATTGTATTTTACAAATGACTTCCCAAAGTTGAGAGAAAAGCCTGTCGAGTGGTATAAATAGGTAGAGAGGTTTGTAAAGATCTTGTTGAAAGATTTGGATGGTTTGTTTGACATTGTAGTTCCAGCTGATTTATGGACTGAGTGTAAGATTGCAGTTGATTGGCCAAAAGAGGAATATCCTAGAGATGTTAAAACTGGAGCGCCTTCAGAAGAGGTGATGAAGAAATATAATCAAGTGATTACTTATTTGAAGAGTAAGATTTCCCCAAAGGAAACAGACTGGGTTAAGATTGACAGGACAACTCAGGAGTCAAAAGAAACAGTACATGCCTACTACGGGCGACTTTTACAGGTGTTTAAACAGTATAGTGGTTTTGAAAGCATAACTGACACAGATATGGGACATTTTGTGTATAAGTTTTGTTTGGATTGAAACCTGAAATTAGAAATATGATTCCGCAGCATTTGATTTGTTGGCAGAACAAGACAGTGGATGAAATACTGAGGTATGCAAAGTATTGTAGTGATGATATTGAATCTAGGCATAAGAAATTGAAAGAGAAAATGATGTGGGCGCAAGTGAAAGCAGCACAGCAGAAAAATTTGAATTTTGTTGATTTTTCTCAAACAGGTTTCCAAATGAAAGGACAGAATCAGAATTTTCAAAATGGTCAGGTACCTGGTATGAGTGTTGTACCGAATGGTGGTGTTCAAGTGCAATTACCGGGAAAGGGTAGAGGTAGAAGTAATAAGGAAGAGATGAAGAGGAAATTTCCTTGTCATGCGTGCGGAAGGTTAGGACAGTGGAAGAAATAGTGTAAGTTCTTTTTAGAAAATAATGAAATGGTTCAAAATTTTAATCCACAAATGCAGAATGAGGTGGTTGTGAATCAACAACAGCTGCAACAGCAACAGGTAGTTACACCACAGGTACAGCAGGTACAACAGGTACAAGTGCCTCAAGCTCCTATGCCAAATAATGTGAATGCTCAGGTACAGAAATACAGTGCGAATGCTGGATTTCACACAAGTGAACAAATTGGTAAGAAACAAAATGGACAGATGGTTTCGCAATATTGGTTGCAATGTCCTGAGAGTGATTCAGATTCATCTCAATGACGGTGCCTGAGGGGGTAGGAAGAGTGCGTGCTTGGCGCATCTCTAGAGGTAGATCAATCAGGTCCTTTTGTGGATGGGAAAGTGGAAGGTAATGATATTACATTTCTTGTGGATACTGGTGCTACCCGTTCTACTGTGACAGCAGCAGAAATTCCAAACCTACCCCTCTCGGGAGAAACAATCCAAGTTGTAGGAATTTCAAATAAGTATATTAGAACTCCAGTGACCTAACCAATGGAGGTTCATATTGGAGAATTTAGAGATTTGCATCGGTTTGTGGTGTGCGATACGAGTCCAGTGAACCTTTTAGGTAGGGACTTGTTGTGCAAGATGAACTGCACCATCTACTGTACACCAGATGGTATTGCTTTTCAAACACCAGATGAAGATGTTGCCTTCAAAGTGATGTTAGCAAGGCAAGGAACAGAAGTGAATGATTTGTATCCTTTATTTACAGTGGAGGATTCGCCTGTTGAATTGAGAGATACTGTGACGACTGATGTGTGGGATTTTACAGGGAAAGACATTGGATTGATGAAGGGTGTTGATCCAATTCAAATTTTGGTCAAACAAGGTGCAGAATTTCCAAAAACACCACAGTATAAAATGAGTCCTGAGACCATTGCAGGAGTTACTCCTGTAATTGAGCAAATGATTCAACAAGGTATTCTGAGAGAGATACTAGGGAGGCCTTGTAATTCACCTATTATGGGATTTAAAAAACCGAGTGGCAAGTATAGAATTGTGCAAGATTTGAGGAAAATTAATAAGATTGTAGTACCTTGTTGTCCGATAGTGCCAAACCCAGCAGTAATTCTTTACCAAATTCCCTGTGACGCGGAATGGTTCACAGTGATTGATTTGTGCCAAGCATTTTTCTCGATACCCTTGCATCAGGATAGCCAATATATTTTTGCTTTCCGGTTCGGAGACAGTGTCTTGGCATGGTGCCGAGTCCCTCAAGGGTATACAGAGAGTCCTTAAATTTTCAATCAGATTTTGAAAAAGTGTCTGGAGTCATTGGTTATGCCCGAAGACTCAGTATTGGTGCAATATATCGATGATCTATTGGTGGCATCAAAGACACGAGAAGCATGTGTGACAGATACAGTTGCTCTACTGAACCATTTGGCAGTAGGTGGGCATAAAGTGTCACCAGCAAAATTGCAGTTTTGCCAAAAGAGGTGC
Source organism: Calotriton arnoldi (assembly GCA_963921515.1). Taxonomy (NCBI): domain Eukaryota; kingdom Metazoa; phylum Chordata; class Amphibia; order Caudata; family Salamandridae; genus Calotriton; species Calotriton arnoldi. Next base: position 1,064,698 of record CAWUFW010004274.1, on the reverse strand, counting down.
AATATTTGGGACACAATATTGAGAAAGGAGTCAGGAAAGTATCATAAGATCGAATTGCTGTGATCTTGCAAATGGGTCCTCCCAGAACACAGAAAGAAGTTTGAATGTTTCTGGGCATGGTTGGATACTGCAGACAGTGGATCAGTGGTTTTTCACTGATAGCCAAGCCTTTACAGAGATTGACTTACAAAGATGTAGTCGATCCGATTGAACTAGATGAAGAAAGCATGAAGGCTTTTGTAGAGTTGCGAGATAGTCTTTGTCGGGCACCTGCATTGGAAATGCCAGATTATTCTAAAGATTTTGCATTGTTCTGTTGTGAGAAGGATGGATGTGCAGTTTCAGTTTTGACGCAGACACATGGAATGGCGCGTCGTCCAGTGGCATATTTTTGGACTCAGTGGCTGCAGCGTTGCCAGGTTGTTTGAAAGCAGTGGCTGCTACATGTGTGAGTCTGGAGCAGAGTGAATCAATTGTGATGGGACATCCATTGAGAGTGTATGTGCCACATTCTGTTGAGATTTTGCTGACAAGGACAAGAACACAACACATGACAAGTAGTCGTTTGACTAGATATGAGAGAGTGATCTTGGGTGCTGAGAATGTGACAGTAACAAGATGCACGACACTGAACCCAGTGACTTTGTTGCTGAGTTCGAGTTGTGAAGAAGTAAAAAATTAAGCAGATCATGATTGTCTGGATGTGACAGAGTTGTGTGCAAAACTAAGGCCTGACATAAAAGATACACCATTGCTAGAATCAGATTGTGTGATGTTTGTAAATGGTTCATGTCTGAGAGATGAAAAGGGTGCATTGCATGCTTCATATGCAGTATGTACCGTGGCCATGATTCTTGAAGCATCTTGTCTAAGACGGATAACTTCAGCTCAAATTTCTGAATTGGTCGCTTTGACCAGGGCTTGTATAATTGGCAAAAATTTGAGGATAACCATATTTACGGACAGTCAATATGGTTTCGGGGTGGTGCACGATTTTGGTCAATTGTGGATGCAACGTGGATTTCTAACATCTTCAGTATCCCCAATCAAAAATAGCAAAGATGTAAAAGATTTGCTGAATGCATTACAATTGCCTAAAGAGATTGCAGTGGTCAAATGCCAAGCACATAAATCAGGAAATGATTGTGTTTAGTGGCAACAGATACGCAGACCAAGTGGCTCGTTTCTGTTCACAAAATTTGGTTTCGATTAACAAAGGAGCAGAAAAAAAGAATACAAATTGTCACTTGATGTTCTCTTCTGTAGAAACATGGGTTGAAGTTAGACAATTGCAAGAAGAAGCTAGTGAAGAAGAGGAAGAAATTTGGATTAAATCAGGATGTACAAAGAGACCTGAAGATGAAATATGGGTGTACGTGGATGATAGACAAGTAATGCCAGACTGTTTACTTTCTCAATTTGCAAGGATGTACCATGGAGTAACACATGTGGGAAGAGATGCTATGATTAGACTCTTCAAACAGTCATGGTACAATCCTAAGTTCAGGGTTATTGCAGAGAGTCTTTGCCAGAGATGTGTAGTGTGCCAGCAGCAGAATCCAGGTAGAAAGAATGTTGTCAGTTGGGGGCAGATTGGAAAAGCAGCAGGTCCTTTTGCTAGATTACAGGCAGATTTTATTGAGCTTCCTCCTTGTAATGGACTGAAATATGTGTTGGTTGTTCTTTGTCTGTTTTCTCGTTGGGTAGAAGCATATCCAACAAGAAGAAATGATAGTTTAACAGTTGCTAAGTTGCTTTTGAGAGCGATCATTCCTAGATTTGGATTTCCAGTCTCTTTAGAAACGGATAGAGGTACTCATTTTAATAATGAAATAATTTGGATGATTTGCGCAGCATTACAAATTGAGCAAAAGCTGCATTGTGCCTATCGGCCAGAAGCCTCAGGTGTGGTTGAGCAAATTAATGGCACTATTAAATCAAGACTGTCAAAAGTGTGTGCATCCACAGCACTGAAATGGCCAGATGCTTTACCCTTGGTATTAATGAGTCTGAGAAGCATTCCTGATAAAAAGACTGGATTATTCCCTCATGAAGTTATGATGGGGAGAGCAATGAGACAGCCGATTGTACCAGCAAATCAACTGATGAATATCACTGATGATTTGGTGCTTGATTATTGCAAAGGATTGGCTGATGTGATGTGTTCTGTGTCTCTTATTTATCAAAAGAGGGGGACTCTAGGAGCTATTCTAAAAGGTCCGGTGACCCGTGCTCCCGAAATTAAACTTATACCAAAGGGAGTCACCGTTCCTGAGTGGAGATGGAGAGGAGGGAAGTAGGGGTACTCTTGTCGTGTGCTACTCTACTTGTGGGAGGCAGGGTGTCCTCATCTTGATGCCCTCACACACCCCTACTTCCCTCCTCTCCATCTCCACTCAGGAACGGTGACTCCCTTTGGTATAAGTTTAATTTCGGGAGCACGGGTCACCGGACCTTTTAGAATAGCTCCTAGAGTCCCCCTCTTTTGATAAATAGGATTATTTAGCACGGCGGATCAGCCGAGGGACTTCCTCTTTACTCTTTCCTATAACTATCCAATTCCACTATGGCAGAACAGACAGGTCTAAGCTTTGATGATGACATAGTATCAGAAATTTTGAGGACACCGAGCCTATTAGGAATGGAAGGCTCAGCCTCAACAAGTACCGTGCAAGGTGACTGGAACAACTTAGTGCCCTCAAAAAACAACAGGTCAAAATAGCGATGCATGGAGCGATTATGACGGAATATCTGCGGGCCAATATAGCTCCAAATGGCCTTATTGTGACAGTAGCACCACAGATATTCCTAGAAGACATAATATTCAGGAAGTACTGGAGCCAAATAGCCTGGCGATGCACTCGCGACTGGCTTGTACTTATAATTAGTACAGCAAAACGCCTATCAGATGCTCTAATAATAAAAATAACCATTGCAGAGAATGCACTAAAAACAAAGATTACATTCTCTACCTGGAAGACACGCTTGGCTGAAATTAATACCGAGATGAATGACCATAAAGACTACCTCCTGCAGAGGAAAATCACCAAATTGCAAAAAGATATAAAAAATTTTGAGAAGGAAAAAGTATACCCTTACACTAAGGAAGATTATGGGTAATATTCGCAAGACCCACGTTAAAATTATCGCCGTTTTAGCGGCAGGAAACTGCCGCTAAAACGGCGATAATGGGCTTGCTAATATGCGTATGGAATTCCAATAGAAGCCCAGGTTAGATGTCCTGCACATCTAACCTGGGCTTCTATTGGAATTCCATAACGCATATTAGCAAGCCCATTATCGCCGTTTTAGCGGCAGTTTCCTGCCGCTAAAACGGCGATCATTTTAACGTGGGTCTTGATAATATGCCCCCATGTGACAAATAACCAAGACACCTCATCCGACGATGAATCAACATCCTCAACAAGATAAAAAATATCTAGCAGTAATTCCAGTAACGGAAGTCAGAGGAATTCCAAGGAGGTCCGGGACTACTACCAACTCCCCAAATGTTCAACTACCCAATGCCAGGCTATCCAGGAGCACCACCACCACGGTATCCGGGCTACCATGGACCACCACCGCCTCACCCATTCTATCAACAACATCGCCCTCCTTTTTGGAACAGAGGCAGGGGCAGAGGAAGAGGCAGGCGAAAAAACGACCAAAGACAGGTGCAGTGGACGGAGGACGAGGACCAACGCAGGACACGGAGTCAAATGAAGAAAAACTAGTGGTGAACCTATCTACAAGGACCCTGACGAAAACAGAAGAATCCATCCTACAGAGAGGATTGGGTTTTGTCCCAACACCAAAAGAAGACTCGTTCAGACTCACTGGTGAACTACACGCGTTCTTTCGAAAGCTACGCTTGAAATCATTTTTTCAAACACAGGATACCAGTAGGAGGGACAAGGTTACTACAGACACAGGCCTATGCAATCCCTCCAGATTCACGCCCACCGCAGCGATGACTGCCAGTGAGATACTGACCTATGAAAAAGCAGTCTTACAAGACATTAACAAACTACAACCCAAGAAAACCCATGATAACTTACCTGCAAAAGAAAGGAAAGCCCTTCAAAAACTCAACAACGATCCGGCAATCACCATAAAACCTGCAGACAAAGGCGGAGCTATTGTCATCCTTAACACAGACGACTATATTAATGAATGTCTTAGACAACTAGCTGACACGAAATACTACCACAAAATAGACACAGACCCTACGGATTCCCTCACAAGAAGAATCAACATCTCTGTGACGGAAGCACTATCGAATGGTTGGATCACCAAGAACGAAGCGGAGTACCTAGTGAACACTAAACCAGCGACGCCATATTTCTACATCTTGCCAAAGATCCACAAAAACATCATGCCCCCACCCGGCAGACCAATAGTGTCAGGGATCAACTCCATCCTCGAGCCACTGAATCAATACTGTGATCATTTTCTACAGCCACTAGTTCAAGCAACACCGTCATACCTCAAGGACACCAAGGAGACCATCAACCTCATCGAAAACATCAGAGGACCTGAGGAAATCACTTTACTAGTAACACTTGACGTGGAGGCACTATATACAAACATTCCACAAGAAGCCACACTAAGAGTAGTTGAAGAAACCCCGAGAAACAGTGATCCTCCCACACAACAACCCATTAACTTCATCCTGGAATGCGCAGAACTCGCCATGAAGAACAACTTCTTCAAGTTCCACGACCAACACTATCAACAAATCCATGGAACTTGTATGGGCAGTACATTTGCGCCAAGCCTAGCATGTCTATACATGGCCCATTTTGAGGCCCAACATATCCTACCAGAAACTAATCCTTTCAAATCGGAAATAAAAGAGTGGAAACGGTACATAGATGATGTACTTATGCTATGGATGGGGACAGAGGATCGATGTAAAGAATTCCACTCCTGGATCAACCAACAGGACCCCTTCCTCAAATTCACACTATCAACCTCAAGTGAAGAAATACCATTCCTGGACTTACTAATTCTCTTCAAAGATGGAAAACTGTCGACCACGACATATAGGAAGCCCACAGATCGCAACAGCTTATTGCCCTACAACAGCCACCATACCAAAGCCTTGAGACAAAATCTCCCCTTCGGCCAATTCCTCAGGCTGAGGAGAAATTGCAGCACTACCCAGGATTATGAAATACAGGCAGCAGAACTTAGCAAAAATCTGGAAAAAAGAAACTACCCACAAAAAATCATAAAGTCTGCCAAGAAACGCGCACGGAACAACCATCGAGGAGCGCTTCTGGAAACACAAGAAAAGCGAAAAGATGAAACAATTACATGTGTCACAACTTACACACCTCAATCCAATCAAGTCAAAAATGTCCTATTAAAACATTGGAACATCTTGAACACAGGCGAAATGCAACTACAACACCCAAGATTCGCATTCAGACGTACACAAAACATAAAAGACATCGTTGTCCACACGAGACCACAGAAAAAACAAGGGGACAGCCAGAGGACATTATGGGACCTGCCGATGCTCAAGGGACACTACCCATGCGGGACTTGCAATGTCTGCCCTCTCACAGCACATACCAAAACACTCCAATTAAAGAACCAAGAGTGGACACAAAAGAGACACACCAATTGCAACACAAAAAATTGCGTCTACATGGTGAAATGTCCTTGCAAACTACTATACATAGGAATGACCTCTAGAGTTGTAAAAACAAGGGTGAATGAGCACAGGAGCAACATCCGGTGCGGTAGGAACACCACCAAAATGAGCAGGCATTACATCGAAAAGGGACATACACCAGACCAAGTCAATTGGACCATCATTGAGTCCAATCCTCTCTGGACAACAAAAACCCTCTTCCAAAAGAGCAAAGATGGGTGCACCGCCTCCAAACGAACACCCAGGGTCTTAACGATGAAATACCTTGGATTGAAGTACTATAGGAATTCAACCCTTGACATCGATCTCACAAGTGTGACATTCATAAACACTATAGTGAAGACTATGTCAGCAGACCTCTGAGATGCACCACCCACCGCAAAATGATACACCAACTATAAAAACTGACCAAGGGGGCACTAGTGCACCGCAAATAACACCAACAAATACGGTGACCCTTTATTGTGATTCATCAGCGCACTAGGGATACTTCATTTATCACATCTACCACAAGAACCCACTACAAGATGGCGACTGAGATTCTGCCTATTGCGCGCAGCACCAATACATTAGATATATAACTTCATACACAAGACATGCATCGCCCCCCTTTAAGTAAGATCACCGTACCAGCGACCCATAACAATTATCAGCACACAGAGATTCAACAGCCCGTGAATATCTCTCATATGAGCATTTCATAGAAGATATCACTCCAAGATGGCACCCATGGTAACAACCAAAACTTCCTCATACAAGCTTGTCATAGTAGATACCACTCCAAGATGGCACCCATAGTAACAACCAAAACCTTCCCATATGAACTTATCATAGAAAACACCACTCCAAAATGGCACCCATAGTAACAACCAAAACCTTCCCATATGAACTTATCATAGAAAACACCACTCCAAAATGGCACCCATAGTAACAACCAAAACTTGCCAATCAATGCAGTGATTAAACAATTAACGCCCCACCCGGAAGCAGGCCACTCCTATAAAAGGAGACAGAATTTTCACTTCCCCACCGGCGGAGACAGCGAGAGGCACACAGGTGACACAGCCCAGATGCACCGAGAGAACCGTGAGTAACTAAGGGGCAAGATCAGTCCAGGACAGATCCTGCACATGGCAGCATCCTCTCCCTTCAATTTCTAAAAACCAACTGTGAGTTATAACTTAGAGCCTTAGGAAGCCCTGTAAAAATGACACATGTGGTTTTCTGTTTTTTCTTCCTTCCCATTATAGCTCTCAAGTGACCCTCCTTGATCTCATGGGATCTTACCCTACCTACTAAGGGGTGAGATATATTATCTAAGTGCTTACACATAATAACACAGCGTCTCGAGGTTTGCCATCAATGGTAGGGCCTAACGGTATTACTTACCTAGATTTAAAAGGTTCACAAGCTTACTGGATAATAGAACCTTTTCACTTTTGAATTTTTGACTCTATTTATACGATTCACGCCTACTCGATATAACCAGGGTATGTTCACAAATAAAAAATAAAAATACTGATACAGAGAACAACCCTGACACCATTCTCTGAGCACTAATCATTGATCTTATACGTCTGTCTGTCTGTCACCTAGTTATAACCTCCTTTTTAACAACTTTTAGAAAGATCACAGCACCTTTTAGCTCACGTATACATACTGCGACCATTAACAGCAATGATCACGCTATGAACTACAAGCACCTGGCCCTCCAATGGAGAACCCAGACCTGAGCATAATTTCCATTGGTATTAATACCCTAATGGCAAATTGTATCTTTGTTTTTTGACTCTTGTCGTTTCAGAATCTCTACTCCTTTCATTTATCCGGGGGCACCGAAATTTTCGGGCCACTGTAGATATAAATTTCTTATTCGTTCCTGACGAAGCACCCTGGATCTCCCCCTGAGACCACTGAAGCGCGAAACATGTTGACCATAACATATGCCCACTAGGGACATATAATCACCCAGCTACCAAGGGACATAATACCCCTTAAAGCAGCTCCATACACTATGTTTTAATAATGACAGAGGGATCACTCTATTAAAAATTAATCACTCTCCCTCCAGCCATTTTGTAATACACTTTCTAGGACTTCACTGCCACTTACACCCACGCACCCACACGGCTTCATCAAAAGATCTCCGAAAAAGAGACCCTTCGGGGGACCCGTAGGGCATTGCAGCGCTGTCCCGACGAGGAGCAAAAGCCCAATGATGAAGCATGACATCCTTCGGGGCGTGTGAGGGCATCAAGATGAGGACACCCTGCCTCCCACAAGCAGAGTAGCACACGACAAGAGTACCCCCTACTTCCCTCCTCTCCATCTCCACTCAGGAACGGTGACTCCCTTTGGTATAAGTGTTCTGTGTCTCATCAGGTTGGAGAAAGTGCAACCACAACACAGCAAGAGCAAGGACATGATTTAAGTCCAGGAGAGTGGATCCTGGTGAAGAAGCATGTGAGAAAGTCGTGTCTGGAACCTAGATGGCATGGCCCATACCAGATAATACTGGTGACAACGACAGCAGTGAAGTGTGGAGGTTTGCCAAATTGGATACACGCAAGTCACACAAGGAGAGTCCCAAGTCCACTTGAAAGATAAGAAGAAGAGCAGAGACTGGCAGAGAGTCGAGAAGAGCCAGAAGCTGTAGAAGGTGAAACCATAGAGTCTGAAGCTACAGATTCTGAAGGTATTGAACCCTTGATTAATCGGGAACAAAGTCGAATAAAGTGGGCACCAGCTACTGGGTCTCGTAAGACTGCTGTTGAAAATGATGATGGAGGAGTGTTAAATGAGAATCAAGAGCAAGTGCAACAGAGAAAAGAACTGAATAAAAGAACTTGCGAACTTGACACTGAAGCAGAAGGAACTGTGCAAGTTAAGAAAGCAAGAAAAGGTGATGTGTGGCCAAAAGGAGTGAAAAGACTGAAATACACTCTGAAAAAGAAAATACCAGACACGATAGCAGATGTACCAAACGAAACAGAACAAAGTGAGTCAGAAGAAGAATTAGTTTGGAAAACTAAGAGAGTAAGAGTTCCGAACAAGAAATACACAGCTCCAGAATGGACATATGTGGTATTGGAAGAATTTGAGCTACAGATCAGAGCAAAGAAGACACTAGTATAAAACAGAGTGAAGCAAATGGTTTTGAACCACCCTAAAAGAACTATGTAAACTAAAGGGTGCAGAAAATTAAAGAATTCGTTCACAAGGAGAAAAGAGAACTAAAGAAGAAATTGAATCAAAGGCTGTGAAGAAATAAAAAAAAAGAAAAAGAAAAAGAGGGGGTGAAGGAAGAAGAAGAAGGCTTGAAGTGTTTGGATACACTACTTAGATAGTTTTCTAGTTTTTCTTTTTCAATTGAACAACTTTTTTCCTTAAAAATGCCAGTAGTAGCAGAGACTGGATATCAAAATCATAGGTTTAAACGTAGATGTATTAATGCTTGCTTATTTAGTATTTTATTACTAATGTTGGTGTGGTTAACACTAATTGTTATTGTCCCTGTCTTAATGGTATCTAACCATAAAAATAATACAAATGGTGTGACGAGTGAGAAAGTAGATTCTAAAAGTCTTAAAGAAATGTCACATCCTAATATAGAAAAGATGGAAGGTGACAGCATTTACCATCAAGATAAATCAATTAATGACTTTTCGTTAAATGTTTTTACCAAGTTGTTGTATGAGTATGTTGATACAATGGATGCGAGACATTGTTATGTGTGCATGCAATTACCATTGTCTGTCTCAGAGGGGGTGACTTACCAGCACCTACCTTTAACATATGGAGTGTCTTGTAGTGTTCTAACGAGTCTCTTTTACGAGAGAGGTAGCTTACAATATTATTATTCTAAAATGGATTTAGTGTTTTCAGAAATTCCTGTTAGAAAGAACATGAATAGAGTAAGTAGTGCTGAAAATGCAGAATATATGGGGGAATTTTTTCATCCAACAAAAACAATAGATATAGTATATGCTCATAGACATAACTTAACATGTAGACTGCAGTTTGAGGAAATAGAATTCAGTAACATTATAGAAGATAGAAGGCAGGATTTTAAGAGAAAGGCTGCTGAGCAAAAGTCTCATGTACCTCCATGGGCTTTCAGAGAAGGAGATTACAAAAAGGGTGAGACATACGCTGCCATGACCCAGGACTGGCATCATAGAGGGAAGCTTTGCTTGCTTAGATTAAAAACTGACTATAACAATTATTTCATTGGTTCTAGTGAGTGTGATCCTACTTTCCTAATTACGGGAGGATGGGGAATAAGAGGAGGAACTGATCCTGTCTTTCCAGGAATCTATTATGTGTGTGGTAAGAATGCCTACTATAGGTTGCCTTCACATTGGTATGGATGTTGTTATATTGGGATTGTATTTCTAAAGATGTACCACTTGGATAAAAGTGATAGAATAAATGAAATAAAGAATGGATTACTACGTAATAAGAGAGGAGCGAGTTTTTCAGAAATAGTGGGAGATATCTTTGGAGCATTGATACCTTCAGTTGGAGTCATATTAAACTCGCATAAAATTAGAAAATTGTCCACAGTGGTTGATCGTTTATCAACAGATACTGCTGGTGGTTTCTTGATGATTGATAGTGAGATGGTTGCAATTAGGTCAAGGGTTTTACAAAATCGACTTGCCCTTGATGTATTATTGGCCAAGGAGGGTGGAGTCTGTAATATGTTGAAAATTCAACAATGTTGTACTTCTATCCCTGATAAGAGTAAGAGTTTGGAGGGGTATATTAAGAACATTACAAATCTTCGAGAAGATTTGGCTGAACTAAATGTTGCGGTGCTTGGGAGAAACTTAGTAAGAGTTTTTCCTCTATGGGTAATTGGTTTGCTACTTTTGGGAATAGTGTATTAGGAAGAATACTAACGCCTATCATTGCAGTGGCTACAGCAATACTAATGATTTTTCTGATTTATAAATGCTGTAAATGCAAAAAGGAGACATCTGATGTGAAACGAAGAGCAAGAAAGAAAAAGAGAAAAGATAGAATTAGAGGACAGGAAAGGGAAATATTATGAAATAATGAAGGATTTAGATGGAATAATGGTAAAGCGAGAGAGAACAACTGCTTTCTAAAAGTGATAATTTGTATTGGTGGGTATTTTTGGTGACGGCTCAAAACGCCATCAAAGGGGGGATTGATGGAGCAGGGTTTTCGGGAAATAAAACCTGCTCGAATTGAACCCTCAGTAACATATACTAATCGTGTGCGGTGAAAAACTAATGTGAAAAGAGCGTAACATGAGGGAAAATGTTACTGAGCAAGCGCGTAATAAAGCAATGGAGTAGGCCGCAAATGCTTCTTATAAAACAAAAAATAAAAGACTAATGCTGCTTTTGTGCACTTTATTAACGTTTGCTAGGAAAATAATATTAACATGGGTTGCGCATGGATAGATGCAGCATTGGGTGGATGCGTAAAGAAAAACATTATAAGTGATTAATAATGCCTGTGTTTGTTTTTCATAGAAGCATGGTTTTCTGTTCTGCGTGAAAACACGGAGTTAATGAGAATAGAATAAAATTCTGCAAAATAGAGCTAATCAAGACGGTGAAAGTAGAAGACAAGTGTCCTTCACAGATCCTGTGTGCCTGCCAAGAGACAGCTGAAAGAAAACTAAATTCTTCCTTGAGTGAAAGAACATTTCCTCTTTGTGTGGCACGAACAGATAAATGTGACACAGAATTTGCTACATGACTGGGATGGAGGAAACGAATGCTATGACAGTAGCCCGAATTTGTATTTCTTGGGGTGGAAGTAGATATGCAGAATAAATAAACAATAAGACATTGAGAGAGATGGACATGACGAGAGTGGTGTGACAGTACACCCCTTCCTTAACCAATCATTTGTAGAGAAATCCTCTGTGCTGACACAAATGCGGGTTGGACATTTGGGCTTTAGGGTATAATTGAGGTTCCTGGTGGGAGGGGTTAAGTTAGTTGGTGGCTTGCTTTCCTACCTGCGTGAGGAGAGGACTTCTTTGCTGTCTCCTATTCTTGAGCTGGCTGTTCCTGTCTGCTGATTCCTGACTTAATCTTTGCCTCTTCAACTCTTCTTGAGGGGCCTTACTGCTCTCGTGGCCAGGGAGTAGATTTCATATTCAATTGGGTTAGTATAGACAGAAAATTGAATTTGCATAATCATTTGCAAATGTATTTTGTCTCTGAACCTTTTGTCTCTTCGCCTTTCCACTCCTTTATGTACTGTCGAATTGAGATGTGTTTTTATTTCTCCGATATTGTTGCTCTGTGATGATCTATGATTTGTACTGTATTTTGGTATTGATGAGCATTTATTTCACATTATATAGATAAACATTATAAATATACAAATGTGTCTGTCTTTATTAGTAGTGTTTTTCTAGTTTATGAGTAGTCTAGAAACGAGTATTGGTTTGCCAAAGCCTGTCAACTATATAAAGATCGCATCGCTACAATTGGTATAATAGATATAAAGTCACAAATTGGATTTTGGTAATTTTGGTAATTTGTTTGGAAATTCACTAACCCAGCGTGAAGGGACTTGTTGGGTGATGAAATTGGGCCTAGTTTGTGGAAAAGTAGTAGTCCCAGATCGCTGGATCACCACCATTAACACTTCTCAACTGACAATTCTCAACCCACATTCCAGAACTTATGGCATCCTGTTACCTGGACACAGGTAACTAGGATACCATATCTCCCTTCTTTATGCTACACAAAGCTTACAACTTAATACACATTATGTTCTATATATATTACATCAATACAATTATCCAAATACATATAATAACGTTAAAGTTCAAGTCAATGCCCAAAAAATAACTTAAAGAGTAAATGACATGCAAGGAAATAACATGACAATGACCCATAACATAAAGAGTTAATGACATGCAAAACAAACTTTTTTTTTTAAACAAACTATTGGCATTTTCGTCATATACAATCAAACATTGTCTTCATATATGACATTGCATTGAGCATTATGCAAAACTAACTTAAAGTGTAAATTACATGCAAGGGAATAACATGTCAATGACCCATAACGTGAAGAGTAAATGTCATGCAAAGGAATAACTTGCCAAAGACCCATATCCCCTTGTCCAACCATTAACATTATAAAACCTTCAAATATATTAGGAAGTCATATGGTCTGCCCATACGTGTTGCCTTAGCACCATTCTCTGAAACTACCAATTCTGATGCAGAGTCACAGGAATCACTTCCATAACTTCTTGCTTCGTCAAATGCAGATTCAGATACTACTCTCTTCCCATGTGTCACTTCTTCCCACATCCAATCCGTGGATGACGGGACATTTTTCTCTCCAGAAGCTTGCCATTTCAGAATTTTGTTACATCTAACCATCCTATTAATTTGGCACACCTTTCCATCACCCAACCTAGCTGAGTTTGCAAATACTTCCTTCACCTCCGATGGTTGTGAAAATTTGCTGTCCCCCCCTTCTTCGTCTTTTAGCCCAATTTCACCCTCACCCAATCACCTGGTGCCTAGTACACCTCCCTCACACCATGTTTCTTATCATGATAGTACTTGTACAGGTTTTGCATTCTCCTCAAGTTGGATCTCACAACTGCAGGAGACCACTTACTGCAAATTCTGATATTCTACTAAGCCTCATTATCCTTGGTGAATGGGTCTCTACCTCTCAAAATTCTAAATGGACTTGTTAGAATAGAAAAATACTACCTATGTATTATTTCATGTATGTTAGCATTCGCGGCGCCATTTTATATGTCGGCGCCATTTTAGGTTACCATCGAAACTTATACTCCGCCATTTCCGTGAAAAGGCCCCTGTTGTGTTTCATTTCTCCACGGTTGGGTATTGCTTCACCAATGAATAGACTGTTCTTATTAGCGCATACCTTTCCCTTTAGATAGAAGCCTTCTCCCACTTGTCTAGTGGCGGGCACGGGCAGAATGACCTTGACGGCTAGATAGTGTGTGCCCGGCTTCAGAATCGAAACTTATTTTGTTTTGTATTTCACTGTTTTGCTGCATCTGCTTGGAAAATTCCACTATGGGTGTGCCTTCATGGATTCTGAAATGTACATAATGTATCTCTATTCTTGCTGATGTCAGTCCCTCTGCAGCACTCCTAAGCTACTGAGCAGACCGGGCTCCACTCTGAGTGTACCTGAATAAACAGATATTGGTTTGTAATCTCTACTGTCTGACCGACTCTTCATTTGGTATGGAAGGCTGAGAGGTGGTCGTGAGTGACCCGGGTGACCCTAATCGGGCCACTTCCTTCAGTTGGCGCCCGAACAGGGACTCCCGCCCGAACAGGGACTCCTTCGTGTGAGTGACCCATCCCCTTCCGCGGATGGGGGGGGAGGTCGAGGCCATCGTCGGGTCGGACTGACGGTTCAGGGATCCCTCTATGAGGAGCATTGATTGCTTACAGCTGCCCCTTCTGTCCTGCCGGACGGTGCCTCACCCAGCGGTCATCCCAACTGGAGTCCTAAACGGCGAAACCCTTGGATCTGACCGTTTGTTCTGAAGAGTCGGCAGTGGAGAATGAATTCGTTTTGACCTGCATATATCAGGTGAGTTAGGTTTTTTTTTGTGTGGATATGGTACCATTTTGGTTTGCATTCGGTACAGTCTTTGGGATAAAAGCATTTGCACTTGCTTTGCCAGGCATAAATAGTGAACTTGTTTTTGTTTGAAAATGCCTGGAGTTAGCAAACTGACTTCTTTGTGCTGTCGTTGTTGCTTTGCAGATGCTCGATTGGAAGAAGCTCAGCCGGCGCCTCCAGAAGGCACTCCAAATTTTGAAATGTATGTGAAGCATGGTCTTGGCCCTATTATGTTTAGTACATTATGGCACAAATATACGAGGGACAATGCCGAGTTGCTGTGGCCGTTAACGGGCACTTTTGATGAACAGAAGATTGGGTATTTACAGGAACAGTTATTTAAGAGGCGAAGTAGACAGTCTATGTTTGATTCTCTTAGAACGTGGCAGAAGGCAGCTAGACAGAGATGACTGAAGTCTGATAAAGAGGCCCGGAAAGGGAAAATGCAGACACTGACTCAGAAAGCTGTAGCATATGATAGAGAAAAACAGGAAAAGGGAGTTTAATGTGAAGATAGGAGGTTTTGATTGCATATTGATAAATCGTATTTGGCTCAGGAGGAGACTGATACTTTTGTGGAAGAACTGTTAGATACTCGGCCCCCGCCCCCATATGCTCCGCAAAGGATATATTCCACTGTCCCATCACAGCTGTTCTCTCTGTTCCTCTGTCTACTGCTGTCGTTTCAACGGCTGTGGCTTTGGCTCCTCCTCTTTCTTATGCTTCTTTATCGTCTGTGGCAACGGTGACTGTTAGTACTCCTGCCACACCTATTGTCTCAGCATCCCTGTCCCCAGCTCTTACTCCTGCGACGCACCTGCCAGCGACAATTGTGCCTGTTACTTCAGTTGCTTCTCCTTCTCTGGTTCTTCATCCCCCGATATTTGTAAGCACTGAGACACCAGTTCGTGGGTTGGAGGATAGAGACATACCAAGATTTCATGAGCGTATGGGTCCTTTTGTATGGTATGCGGTGGGAGATGAAGAGAAGAAGGTTGTGGCTAATCAGGCCGCGCAGTGGGGTCGTAATCCCATTTACAGTGTGGAGGATGTCTGGGATGTGATGAAAGATTACGAGCCTTTTATACAGCAGCATGCTCTTAAGCATATGTCCTCTACGTTAATTGGTCTTTGGGAGCAACACTTTTTTGGGAATGCTGTGCCGCAAATTTTATTTGATATTAAAGATCGTGTGTATACTAATGGTATGGACCCAGGTCAAGTTTTTAGTAACATTACCACATTGGTTGCCTATAGGTGCAGGTTGCATGATAAGAGTCCTACTACAGTGTTCCAGTTTCCGATGAGAGGTGCATCCCATATATCACCCCAAGATACCGGAGTTAACGGACCAACATGGTAATGTTACTCGAGCGGCAGTGGCGGCCAGGGTTCAGAAACAATGGGTTTATACGCCATGGAAAAGAAGTGAAGTTTTGTCCCTTAGGACTCATTTGCCCGATCCTAGGAAAAATCCTAATGCTTATTATAAAGAATTGACTGAAGCTGCTTCCTCGACGGTAATGACTCTCGCTGATATTGAAATGTTTTTTGGTCTTCTTGTTTCGGTTGATATTTGGAGGCAGGTCCATACTCAAGATCATGTTCCGGAGTTGGGTGGTACTTGGGTTCAAATTAAGGCATGGGACCAGGAGAGAAAACCAGGTGATAAGGCCAGAGTGGAAATTTTGGCGTTGCCAGGCCGCATTATTACATATATGCATTCTCTTATCCCGCCAAGAAAGGTAGATTGGGATAAATTGTCGACTTACCGACAGAAGAAAGATGAGTGTGTCTGATTTTTTCACTTGGTTTAAGGATACATTTTTGGATTACAGTGGCCAGGACTTGCCTGTTGAGGGAGGTGTTTGGTTGTTTGTTAATAGATTTGTCTCTAATTTACTTCCTGAAATTGCGACTAGATTGCAGGCTTCTGAGAGTACCTGGTCCACCTCTTCCCCTCCCGTTATTCTGAATATGGCTCAATATTATGAGCATCGAGATAATGAGGAGAAAGAAAGGTCAGAGAAAAAGCATAAAGATTTAAAGACAAAGGTGTTGTTACAACAGGCTTTTAGAGGGAATGGCAGAGGACGTGATGGTCCTGCTCGACAGCTTCCACGTACTAGTAGGCAGCCGAATACGACGCCTTTGGGGCCGAATCAGTGTGCGTATTGTAAGGAAGAGGGTCACTGGCGTAGCGAGTGCCCCGTGCTTTTGCAGAAGGTGGCGGTCCCTAGAGGACGAGGTTCTCGTGGACCGGATCGTGGAGCTGCTGGGGCTGATAGGGCTCAGAGCGTATCAGCCTCACAGGGTCGTTCTGATAATAATTGCTGTGATGACCCTCGTGATGGACAGTACTATCATGATGACTATGATATGGAGGAAGCGACAGGAATGTCTTACAGCTAGGAGAGCCAGGGACAGAGTGGGGACCAGTTCCGATACCTGTAGATCAGCGTGGTTCTTATGTAACAGCGGAACTGCAAGGTTCGACTAAGGAATTTTTGGTGGACACAGGTGCGACAAAAAGTTCTGTTTCTGGAAATATGGTCCCTGGGGCGGCTCTGTCTGGCCATAATAATGTTTCGGTAGGTTTTTGTGGTGTACCGGTTGTGAGCCCCATTTCAAGACCTCTTGCATTGACTATTGGTCCTTTTACTGTGGATTCTCCATTTTTGCTGACATCCAGTTGTGGTGAAAATTTGATCGGTTTGGACTTGTTGAAGAAATTGCATGCTACTATCTATTGTTACACGGAAGGTGTTTATATGACGATGGGCCCAAATGTGAGTACTAGACAGTGCCTGTCTCTCCCTCTTCCTGCTGAATTTTTTGATATACCATCCATTTTGTGGGCGACTGGTGATACAGATTTGGGACTGCTGCATATACCGCCGGTTTCGATTAAAGTATAAGACAATGCTGTTTTGCCTCGTATCCCTCAGTATAAAATACCACAGGCAGGAGAGCGAGCCTTATTGCAAATTATTCAGGACTTGATCAAGAAGGGAGTGGTTGAAGAGACGTCTGCCAATATTTGTAATAGTCCCATTCTTCCGATCCTTAAACGGACACCCTCAGGTTCCCCTGATGATCATGAAGACGTTTATCGTTTTGTGATTGATTTGTGCGAAGTTAATAAAAATAGTAATTCCTCAGTTTCCAGTGGTCCCAGATATTACTACACTTTTGACAATGATTCCTTCCACTGCTAAATTCTTTTCTGTCATTGATTTGAAAAATGTGTTTTTTAGTATTCCTATTCATCCTGATAGCAGATATCTGTTTGGGTTCACCCTAGCTGGAAGAAGCTTTAGGTTCTGTCAAGCTCCGCAGGGCTATACTTAGAGTCCAAGTATTTATAGTCAGGCTTTGAAGAGTCAATTGGATTCTCTTTCGCTTCCTACAGGCAATGTATTGGTGCAGTATGTTGATGATCTTCTTATCGCTTCCGATACAGAACAAGATTGTAGAGACAGTACAGTCAAATTGTTGCTACATTTGGCTCATCATGGACATAAGGTTTCTCTTTCTAAATTTCAGTATTGTCGACAGGAGGTCACCTATTTAGGTCACCTACTGTTAAAGGAGGGTAGGAGGTTGACCCCTGAGCGCATCAGCACCATTGTTAAAATGCCTGTTCCACAAACTCAAAAAGATGTGCACACTTTTATAGGTATTACTTCCTACTGTTGCCAGTGGATTCCAAACTACTCGTTACTAATTAAACCCTTGCTTGCACTAACGACTAAGGAAGTGCATAAGCCCTTGCCTTTGACACCTGACTGTCAGCAGTCTTTTGAACAATTGAACTGCGCTTTGTTCGGCTCCAATACTTGGCCCCACAGATTATAACAAACCGTTTGTGTTGTACGTCCATGAGATGGCTGGTTGCGCGCTTTCTGTTTTAACAAAAAATTTGGAGATAAGCAAGGGCCGTGTGCTTATTTCTCTGCTGTCCTTGATTCAGTCGCGAGAGCCCTCCCTCGTTGTCTAAGAGCAGTCGCGGCCGTGGCCACTTCAATCAGACAATCGGCCGGGCTTGTGCTGGATACTGATCTCACAGTTATGGTACCCCATGCTGTGGATACACTTTTGAATAAGACAAAGACACAGCACCTCACCAGTGCACGTCTGACTGGCTATGAATTAACGTTGTTTGCTAAACACATTACGATCAAAAGATGTGCCACTCTAAATCCAGCCACGTTACTGCCCCTCCCTTCTGAGAGTGATGAAGTCGACAAACATGATTGTATCTTCCAGACGGAAGAAGAGACGAAGGGACGGGTAGACTTGACTAATGTTTCCTTATCAGGCCCACAAGGAGAACTATATGTCGATGGCTCTTTTTTTAAATTATCAGATGGGACCACCACTGCTGCTTATGCTATTTCTACACTGCGTACAGTAGTAGAGACATCACGGGTCCCTTATCAGTCGGCTCAAGCTGCTGAGCTTGTTGCCCTTATACGAGCTTGTGAGTTGAGTGAGGGACTGGTTGTCAATATTTATACTGACAGCCAGTATGCCTTCGGGTCGCGCACAGTTTTGGGCAACTCTGGGCAGAGAGGGGGTTTCTTACTTCACATGGCACCAAAATCCAGCATGGGCCCCTTATATTGAGGCTCTTGTCTGCTTTGACACTCCCTAAGAAATTGGCTATAGTGAAGTCTAGTGCCCACCGGAAAGTCACTGAAGATGTAGGAAGGGGAAATGCTTTGGCAGATTAGCTAGCGAAGGAAACGGCCCGGACTAAGATGAAAAGAATGTTTGTAGCAGGTCTGGCTAGGTGGGTGCCTGAAGTTACCATGTTTGAAGACACACTTGAGAATTTGAAAGAGATACAAAGTGAGGCCACAATTGAGGAGTTGGCAATGTGGCAGGAAAGTACATCACAATTAAACGATGAGGGATGTTGGATTGATAAGTCAGGAAAACAGAGATGGATGTTGCCTGATGCATATGTTCTTCCTGTCGTTACGATGGCCCATGGCCCAGCCCATGTTAGTGCTAAGGGTATTTGCAAGTTGTTAGACCCTGTATGGCAGAATGACAACATTCCGAAAACGGCTGCACATTTACTGAAGTACTGTATGGTGTGCATGATGCACAATCCTGGAAAGGGTACCCCCACACCGCCTGGTAATTTTGCACCACCCATTTTCTCTTTTGAGGTCCTTCAGATGGATTATATAGAATTAGAAAGGTGCAATAATTTGAAGTATGTCTTGGTAGTTGTCTGTGCATTCAGTAAATGGGTTGAGGCTTATCCCACTAAATACAATACAGCCATTACGACTGCAAAAGTACTCCTGAAGGAGTTCTTTCCTCGTTTCGGCTTGCCCCGTTTGATTTGGAGTGATAACAGAAGTCATTTTAATGCAAAAGTGATTCAGTTGATTTGTGATGGTTTGTGTATTAAGCAGAAGTTCCATGCTGCCAATCATCCACAGTCAGCAGGTTTGGTTGAGAAGTACAATGGCACTCAAAAAACTTAAATTGGCAAAGATTCAGGAGACCACAGGGTTAAAATGGCCAGATGCTTTACCGTTAGCTCTTTTGTCAACAAGAACGACAGCACATTCTAGGATAGGATTGTCACCGTATGAGGTCGTGTTTGGACGCCCGGCAAATGTCTGGGGCGTCCTGCGCCCTCGGCGGTTCTCTGATATTGAGTACCCGTTGTTGATTGACTATTCTTGCCAGTTAGCTGACAGTCTGTGTTCTATTCACCAACCGGTCCGGGAAACCCTGGCAGCTACACCCGAGGGGGCCCGGACACGACATTCAGCCTGGGGACTACGTCCTTGTAAAGAATTTTCAACGGAAGAAAAGTTTGGAGCCGCGTTGGAAAGGGCCAGAGCAGGTCCTCCTATTTATGTGCACTGCAGTCAAGGTCGCTGGCCATAAGAACTGGATTCATGCGACACACTGTCGCAGAATACCTCTACCTCTGCCCTATGATCAGTGGGTGCGGGATGGAATAGGGGACTCCGAGTGCGAGACGGTGCCTCGGTCTGTCCCCTTCAGCGGCGCCAAGCTGACCTGGATGCGAACAGATGAGAAAAATGATGAAGTGCTGAATGCAGAAGTTCCTTCGGAAATACGAGCTATCCAAGAGCCTCTTTTTGTTGATCACTCTGTGCCCGAAGTCACTAGGTACAATTTGCGCCCTTGGCTGGGGGACAGTGCACCAAAAGAGAAGTCAGATTAGTGAGGGATGGACTGTGTAAGTCAGGGTGTACTTTGCCATAGTACCAACGGAGTTAGTTTAGGGTGATGAGAGATTTGTGCACTGTTTGAACATTGGACAGGATAGATCAAAAATATCCCCATTTGGGTATATTATCTTGGTCGACGTGGGAATACGAGCTTAGGACAGAGCAAGCTCCACCGCCGGTGCTCAAGAGTGCCAACGTTTTGATGAACAATAGGAGCCTGTACCAGTGAGGCTCTGACGGACACTGGGAACTTGTATATTTCTCTCGTTTGCATTTTGCCCTATTTCCTCATTGTTATGCATCCCTTTGGTAGAATGGTTGCTGAGGAAGAGCAGCCAGTAATTTTCCCTGTTCACACACGTTTTTTGGTCTACAAAGAAAAAGTTCATATGTGCTGTTCTTGTGATCCTGTTGCTATTGGTTTTGGGTGGGGTGTCATGGGTTTTGGAACATAACCAGGATGCAACATTAAGTACCGAGGGTAAAATTACTCCTCAGATTCGGCAGAAAAGAATTACACAAAATAATGTTTTCTTAGACATGCATAAAAGATTTTTTGGAGAAGGAACAGCCTGGTATACTACTGAATCTGTCACAAGTTTATGGACTGCTTACACATTGTCACTTGTTAATTATACGTATACCCGCCCATCCCAATTCGTAGAGGTAAGGGGTGAGTTTGGTATGGGGTATCCCGGTCCTTGTCTATATTACAGAAAGCCACAAGGAAAGGGGTATCCCGGGTGTGACAATAATACGTATTGTGGTCATTTGTATATGAAAGAACAGAACGCTACCTTGGTGGGCTGGCACTACCAAGATTTAACAGTCACCCGAAAAGCTGGTTATTATCCTGCATGGTGTCCGATAGTAAATAGTACCGACGCATTTCTGTACATCAATTGTTCTGGAGTAGTGTTGTTCAAAAATACAATGTCTTTAGTAAAAGATAAGGATCCGAGTACCGTTGGAATGAATACCAGATATGCTCCAGTAGATTATGAAGGACCACTTTATGCACACCCAGGATTTTATTTTCTGTCTAATGGTACTTACTCAAATGTTTATAATGGCACAGATTGCTTTAGGAATGGTGCTTCCCATAGGCGTGCCTTGTAAGTACAGTAAGCCAAGGGTAAGATGGGTAAAAAGAACATTGACTGCAGAATTTTGTGATGGAGTGACTGATATGGAAGTCAACAATTACAGCAATGGGATCACTTTCGGATACATTCTCTCCTCGATAATTACATTTGGTGGTACTGCTATGGCTAGGGGTGAGAAAGCTAGAGAGTATTTCGGATGTAAGCTGCAGATATTATATAACTCCACAGTGGCAGCTTTGCGTGACATCACCACTCAATTAGAAAGAATGCAGATCTATTCTGAGCAGACTAGATATGCAGTTGACTTCATCTTGGCGAAGAGTGGTGGTGTGTGCGCTGCAGTCGGGGACCCGTGTGTAGTCGGGATCAAGAATATGGAGCAAAATATCACTAAGCATATATTAGATATCTTGGAGAATGTCAAAGGAATGGAGAATGGAAATTGGAGTTGGTCACTGTTTGGCAATTGGGGTTGGATTTGTGAAAAAATTATTTATTTAGTTGTGGTGCTGATACTTTGCTGTATACTCATTCAATGTCTCCCATTCTGTTGTTCTTATTGCACCACTCTTTTCCCTCCAAAGAAGAAATCCATTCATGATACTAATGCTGCAATTATGTTACAAAAGGATATAGACGACCTTATGAATATTGATGAGGGCTTTTTTGAGACTTCTTCCCTCCTTACTGTTTCTGTCCCTGATCTTGAGGATATGGACTGCTCATAGTCCAGTTTACTTATGATTTTTGTTCTATTGTTTTGCATTTTTATACTGTTATAAAATGTTTAGCTCATGCTAAAAGGAGGGTCTGTTAGAATAGAAAAATCCTACTTATGTATTATTTCATGTATGTTAGCATTCGCGGCACCATTTTATATGTCGGCGCCATTTTGGGTTACCATCGAAACTTATATTCCGCCTTTTCCGAGAAAAGGCCCCTGTTGTGTTTCATTTCTCCACGGTTGGGTATTGCTTCACTAATGAATAGTCTGTTCTTATTAGCGCATACCTTTCCCTTTAGATAGAAGCCTTCTCCCACTTGTCTAGTGGCGGGCGCGGGCAGAATGACCTTGACTGCTAGATAGTGTGTGCCCGGCTGCAGAATCGAAACTTATTTTTTTTGTATTTCACTGTTTTGCTGCATCTGCTTGGAAAATTCCACTATGGGCGTGCCTTCATTGATTCTGAAATGTACATAATGTATCTCTATGCTTGCTGATGTCAGTCCCTCTGCAGCACTCCTAAGTGACTGGCTGACCGGGCTCCACTCTGAGTGTACCTCAATAAACAGATACTGGTTTGTATTCTCTACTGTCTGACCGACTCTTCATTTGGTATGGAAGGCTGAGAAGTGGTCGCGAGTGACCCGGGTGACCCTAATCGGGCCACTTCCTTCAGTCTGTATCCAGTACCCGCAGCTGTTATTCTGAATGCCCAAATAGTATTGTACAATTCTTTCATCCAATCCTTGCTAGCATTGATATATGCCTGAACACTCCCCATCACCACCCCGTTGAAGCATTCCACAATGCCATTCCCAGCAGGATTGTACACTGGGTCTTCTTCGCAAGAATTCCATTCCTCTTCAAAAAAAATAACATATTTCTCCGAGCTAAATTGTGGACCATTATCACTCAGCCGCTCAATATGGTTTTTAGAATGCCCTCTCTTAAAAGAATTTTTCTAGAATGGAAATTATGGTTTTAGTATCCACCGCTCCCACTACTTCAACTTCCGACCATTTTGAATAATGGTCCATTGCAACAAGGACATACTTGCTTTCTCCCCACTCATTCAAAATGGGGCCCAAAATGTCTATACTCAAATCCTCCCAAGGATATTCCGGACATCTTCTATTACCAAGTGGCAGTCTAAACAGAGATTGAGCTTTGTCTGACTCAGCACAAGTTTTACAATTCTTCACAAGTTTTCTATATCTCTGTCCATCCCAGGTCACCAGTGTCCAGCTTTTACTCTCTTCTTCAGCTTCACAATGCAAAGATGTACTTCATGGCTTATGTTCAAGACTCTAGCTCTTAATGTTTTTGGTGGCACCATCCTATCTTCTCTGAGGACATAACTTTCCTCACTATGAGGCAGCTCGTCCTTGATCTCCCACAAACTCCGGCCTTCTTCCTGCAATTCCTCTTTGTTTGCCCAACCATCTGTAATGAAATTCCTAACCTTGTTTAACACTTCATCTTCCCTGCACTCCACTTCCCAATCTTCCTTTACAGTAGCATCACAATTATCACTTACCACCGCTACACTGAAATGTTCCCATACATTTTCTGTGTCATCTAACTTAGGTAAAGGAGAACAACTCAAAAAATCTGCTTCTTTATTTCTTTTCCCCGGCAAATATTCCACTTTGTACATGAAATCCAATAATCTCAATGTCATTCTTGCTATCCTAGGTGTAGCCTTAATAAGTCCATTTGATGTTAACACCTTCAAAGGTTTATGATCAGTGCGTAACGTGAAACGTGTACCCCAAACGTATTGTCTAAATCTCTCTATCGCCCAAACTGCAGCTAGCATCTCCCTTTCAATCACGAAGTACCTTTCCTCAGGTAGAGACAAAGAACGCGAGGCAAAAGCCACAGTGACTTCCTCACCAGACACACCCACCTGAGTCAAAACTGCTCCCAAACCTTTCCCACTAGCATCCGTGGTTATAGTACTATGTGCCCCAGTTTCAAAACCTTGCAAGGGTAGAGCTGTGCTTAAGTCGTGTTTGATTGCCTCAAAATCCTTTTGTAGTTCATCATTCCATATAAATTCCTGCCTTCAACAATTTCCTTAAGTTATGCATTTTCATCACGAAATTCTGCACACATTTGTAGTAGAATTCTGTTAAATCCAAGAAGGATCTAACCTCTTCCTTTGTGGTAGGTAGGCCCTGGAGCCTCGCTTACTGCTTCAATTAATTCATTTTTTGGTGAGATGCCATCATTCCCCACCCTGTGCCCCAGATATGTGACCGATTTGACTGCAAACTTGCATTTCTTCAACTCTGCACTTAACCCCTTCTTAGCCAGTTTACCCAAAACTGACTTTAACCTCTCGTCATGTTCCACCTTGTCCCGACCCATCACCAAAATGTCACCCCGAAAATGTCACCCCTTTTTCACCCCTGAATATTTTGTGCATTAAACACTGAAATACGGCAGTCGCTGACACAAGGCCAAATGGCATGGGAATAAATCTACAGCAACCAAAAGTAGTGATGAATGCCGTGAGGTCTCTGCTGTCAGGATGCAGTTGAACCTGATTATATGATGACGTTAAGTCAATGGTCGAGAACCACATAGTACCTTAAGTTTGTGCTAAACGTTCATCTATCCTAGAGAAGGGGAATTTGTCAACCACTATGTTTTTATTTAAATCTCTTTAAGTCAATGCACAAACGCAAATGACCATCTGGTTTGGGTGTGACGACCAAGGGTGCCAACCACTCTGCACTCTCCACTGGCTCTATAATACCTTTACACTCCATATCATCCAATTCCGCCATCACACCATCTCTCACACCAATAGGAATGTTCCTCGCTTTATGACAAACTGGCACTGCACCGTCTTTAAGTACAATTTTGTGGACAAATCCACTAATTTTCCCAACCTTACCCAAACAAACTTCAGGAAATTACTCTCTCACTTCCTTCTCCATGGACTCATTTTTGCTCACCAAGTAACATCATTTGGTTTTGCTTATTGGGATCTAATATAATGCCTAACGCACCTTGATCTACCCATCCCAATTCCGAAGAGCCTTTTTCCGCCAAATACAACTTTCCCCACGGTGACCTGCTCTTAAACACAAATTTTGCTTCAGTGAACCCTACCATAGAAATTTCTTCTCCAGTGAATATAACTGGATGTACATCCGTGGGTCTCAAACAATCACCCAACACGCTCACAAATTTGTCCTCCCATACCATGCCTTGTATTATAGTCAAGGCTGCCTTTGCACATTTTTTAGACATTTCAGCTTTCTTAATGATGGCCACCATTTCCTGCAGGGGAGAATCACCACACACCCACAGTTTTTCCTGAACCCCCACATTGTTGGAATGCATTACTAACTGATCCCTTACGAGGTCTCAAATTTACATGTGACTGCTAGTTTCTTCAATGCTGCAACGTAGTCCTCCACCTATTCAGTTTTCATCTGTTTCCTTTGAAAAAACATGTACATGTCTATGGCTGCGCAAACTGTAGGATGGTAGTGTATATCTAAGTCTTCCAATGCATTTTCAGAAACATCTGCACTACTCGTAGGTCTAAACTTTTCCATTTGGTTATAAATACGCAACCGCTCTGGACCTAAATTGTGCAACAGGATTTCTTTCTTTCTATACGTTGTGAACTCTTCATCATTCTCCTCCTCTAAGGCCGATACATAGTTAAGGAAATACTCTTTCTAGTCTGGCCATTTCAATAATGGATCACTAGGACAAGGTGGTGTAAGTCCACCATTTTGCGCACTCATAATGGCAAGTTACACCGTCCTATTAAAAAAAATAGTTTAACAAAGTTATTGACTTTAAACGTAAAGAATCCCAGAACTGCTGCCAAATATTCAGTTCCTCTATAACTCTTGCATGAAGATCTTCACGAACTTCCACCTAAGTACTTTGTAGAATAGGTGTGCGAATCACCGGTGCAGATTACTATGAACCACACATAAAGACTGCTCCCCGAAAAGGTGTTGTGAATCACCGAGTATGCCCAATTCACAAAAAACATACTTATTCACTTTGCTCGCACATGGCGATGGATAAATGCTAGTAGAGGACTTCCATTGACTGAATTGGTTTGTGCATCACCGAGGTGTACGCCAGCAAGATTCTCCGCTAACGAACTGGAGCGATGCTGGAGGCTGTATTTCCAAGATGGGGCCGACGTACCAATGTGATGATGTTGTTGGCCGTGCCCACTTAAACCAACGTCACAACGTGCTGACGCTCACTGGTTGCAGGAGATGCACACGCTCACCACCCCGAATGCTCCGGAATCCGACTCGCTGGCTCGCATGCAACTTGCTCGCGCCAACCGTGCAACGGTCAGCGCCCAACTCCCGTGATTTTTTTCTACGATGAGGAAAATAATCACAAACAGTGCTCCTGCACTTAATAGCCCTCCAGAATGCGGCTTCCAGTACGCCCCTCACAAAGTCTTCTCCACCTGCTCTCCGCCCCAGGGCGTCATCCAGCATCCACCATAACTATGTTTTCCTGTAGTCCTTCCCAAGTGTGGGTAGATGTATCCTAGATCCACTCGCCGCCAAATTATAAGAACCACAACGTCCCGAAGATGAGTGGTAAGTCTTTATTGGAGAGCAAGCTGGTGACAACCCGCATGCCACCAGTAACACTTCTCAACTGACAATTTTACACCCACTCAACCCACATTCCAGAACTTGTGGCATCCCGTTACCTGGACACAGGTAACTAGGATACAACACTGGACAGGACCGGTAAGGCCTGGGGATGCCTCCGACACAGTAGGGAGAGGAAAGTCTGGTGAGGCCTCCTTTACAGAGATGGGAGGATGGTTTGGTGAGGCAGCCTCTGGATGAGACGTGATACGGGCACATGATGTTTGGTAGGATTAGGAGTTCATATCTGTAGGAAAGTAGGATCTGCTTTTATGGTTACCCCCACTTTTTGCCTGGTGCTAAGCTGTTACTGACTAGTCTGACTGGGATCCTGCTAATCAGGACCCCAGTCTATCTGCTCTCTCCCTTAAATTGTTATGATAAGTACTTAGGTACATCTCAGATTGGATACTGGGGTACCCTTATAAGTCCCTAGTATATGGTACTAAGGTACCCTGGGCATAGGAACCCCAGAGGTCCCCCATGGGCTAAAGTATGTATTATGCTACCCATGGGGGACCATTCAAAATGGAACTACAGGCCTGCCATTGCAGCCTGTGTAAGCTGGTGCTAGCACCACTTACTAAAGATATAGGTTTCCTATATCTAGGGTCACTGCACTTAAAACCTATAAGTCACCCCTATAGCAGGCCTTTGTATTCTTGAAGGCAGGGTGCTTGGTTCTAAGTGAGAAGGTGCCCCTGCATGAGCAGGGCACCCCTGCAGCCTACGGAGTCCATTCTCCCGGGTTGTCAGTGAAGCAGCCATATACCATATAGAGGGGCACCCCGTAATTACGCGATGACCATCTCAAAAACGACTGCAATTAATTCTATCATGTTTGGTATCAAACATGTTGGAATCATACCCCCACACCGTAAATGGTTTGGGAGGTATGATTCCAAGCACTGGAAGCGCTCTCCGTTAAGCTCTCAGTTCTCCCGGTACCAGCCTTCTTGACCCGGACAGCACAAAATGGTTGCTGCCGACCAGAGACACGATTCTGCCCTCCTGCTGCTGAGCCAAGCTCGAGCAGGGGAAGGCAGAACAATAGGCATCCTGTCACAGGGAGGTGTGACCACCTCCCAGAAAGGATTTAGTGTATTGGGGTAGGGTGGGTGCGCTTGCCAGCGTCACTCAGTCTGCATGAGGGGCACATTTGGTGTCCCCTTCATAGTCCAGTTCAAACCAGCTCTGGGAGCCGTTGGCTTTCGCTCTGGCGCGAAACTGGACAAAGGACATGGGAGTAACCTCCCCCTGTCCAGACCCTCCCTTGGGAGGATCCCATGAATCGTCCTAAGGGTACTTAAGGGCTTAGCTGTGGGTGGGTCCCTAGATTCGTCGTGGGACAAGATTCAGATCAGACACCACTTCTTCTTCTACTGTCTGGGCACTCTGGACTTCGCTGGACTTCTTTTGGGCTCGACTTCGTCTCCCTTCCAGTCTGCTGCATCGTCTGTGCACCATACAGGAACCTTCCAAGGCCTGTGGGCATCAAAGACACCTGAAGGAATATCCCTTGGAATGAAGGAGTCACTCCCCTGCATTCGCAGGCACCGCAACTAAGTCAACCGGTCTGCTGATCCTGAGCTCCTCCGGACTCTCAAAGGTTCTGCAGCACAGGTGGTGGTTTTCCACAGCCCCCAAGGCCTGCCCTGCCCTCTCACCAAGTTTGAGGACAGTATTCTTCGTGGGGGTTGCAATAACCGAACCCCTGTGCACCGCGTCAACTTACAGTTGCAAAGGCTTGTTGGCTTCCTTCCAAGAAGATCTTCGGGCTCCAAGTAGCCCCAACCTCGAGCACCTCCATTGACCAGAATCTTCAGCCACACCGCATCGTGGCCTGCATCTTTTGGTGAGCTGCTTGAGGTCCTCTTGCGACTCCAGTGCCTCCGGTCTGGGAGTCCATTTGAGGGTCACTTTTGTTTCTTTTGGGCTCCCCTGATTGCTCTGGATCTGCCCTGACTCCCCTGCATGTGGTGAGTCCCCTGGACCTTGCAGGTCCCGACGTTGCTCCTTCTTCAATTGGTTGGTTGCATTTGCCAAGGCTTGTTGATGTTCCCGCCGGACACGACCCCTCAGCACTCGACATCCGACGTGGGACAGCTCTTGCACGGCTCCTCGTCTTCCTCAGCATCACCTGGTCCTCACAGCTGCAGTCAAGGTCATCGTCATCCATCCTGCAAAACCCGACATCGGAGGGCATTCGTCTTCCAAGTCTCCTGGTTACTCCTGAGTGACATAGACTCTGTCCCCTCTGCTTGCAGGTACCTTTCATCTAGAATCCAGCTTAGGATTCCACCGGACACTTTCTCCTTCTTCTACAGCGGCACTTTCCTGAAGTCCTCCATTGGGTTCGACGGCGGTTTCCGACACCACTTCACACCTATGCACCTGGCTTCCCTAATGTAGGTAACGTGGGTACTAGGGTCTCCACAGGTGGGGTGGCTCTCCAACCTTCTGTCTGGCAAAGGGTTTCTTCAGGCTCCCCTGGGAAGGGTCCTTAATCTTTAAAAATCCAACCGCGACTTACCCGTAGAGTTGTACGCAGCACGCGGTTGTGTTCCCACACTGCACACGCTCTCCATGGGGTCCCTATCTACTCACCTTGGGTGGTTCCTTGGGTCCCTAGCGCTTCTGACTGTCTTGACCCGAGTCGTGGTTCTTATACCACTTTCTTAGTATATGGTTTGGTGTCTCCCCCCCGTGGTCCACTGTGTATTCTGTGCAATTTACTGTTTCTTTGCAAAGTATTGTGTGCATTGTGATTATCTCCGGGTAGGAGAGGTAGGAGATATCTAAACGTGTTAGAGAGTATATTATAATAAATACATATTTTTATAAATACCTTGTGTGGTTCTTGTTCACTTAATCCATACTATAGATTGCATTCTGGTAAAACAAGCTGCTTTACACTCCTTCTGGACTAAGCCTGAAGGCTGCTCTCCACAGCTACCACTTAGAGCTTAGAGAGCTTTCTAAGGTTGTCTAAGACCTCTTAAATCACCAAAAGGGTTGTGTGAACTGGCGCAAGGTGCCCACTTACATAAGTGGACATCATATACCAGGCCAGCTTCTCACATTGGTGTGCAGCGGTTGGGATTCAAGCCTGCATTGTTTTACCAGATAAATCATAGTGTTGATTAATTGAAAAACCATCACTAATACTAGGTACATATAATGCAAGCTTAGAATAGTAAGTTCTACTGAATTTAGGGTTGGGTAAGCCAAGGGTCTAGCACACCCCTTCTCCAACCTTAGAGAGTTT
This sequence comes from Calotriton arnoldi, assembly GCA_963921515.1. Classification (NCBI taxonomy): domain Eukaryota; kingdom Metazoa; phylum Chordata; class Amphibia; order Caudata; family Salamandridae; genus Calotriton; species Calotriton arnoldi. The sequence goes on along the minus strand of CAWUFW010004274.1, from coordinate 1,034,428 downwards.
AGTTCCCACTAGGTTAGGTAGGTGCTACACCCCACCACACTAAGTATGTCTACAAAAGGTGATGCCAGTGGCTCTCTGGCTGCTAGATACAGTGAACCTTCGTTCCAAGAACTGAAAGCACTGTGTGCCTCTAGAAAGTTGAAGAGAGGTAAAGGTGCCAACACCCAACGCCTCCTAGAGGCATTACCGTTAGATGACCTCCAGAAAACTAGTGGGTCAGATGAACAGGAGAAAATGGGTGGGCATGGGAATGAGGAAAGGCCAGGAGGGGGGCCCCTCTTTGACCTTGAATCAAACCCTGACCAGGAGGAGCCAAATGACTCCCACCTGGATAACTCAAATCTCCCAGAGGATACTACAGGTGGCCCAAATGGTGCCCCCTTTGTTCCTCCTGGGAGAGTGCAGAGTAGACCTAGAAGGTCTAGATCCTCCTCAAGAGAATCCAATGCCTCAGGACATTCAGTAGGGACCTCCATATCTAGTAAGAGGAACAACTCTTTTGATGGGGAACACCAACTTCTTGAACTTGAGAAAGCTAGGCTTAGGCTCAGGCAAGAGCAGTAGGCCCTTGACAAAGAGTCCCTAGAAGTCCAAAGGGCTAGGAAGAAATTCGGACTAGAGTCCCATGGTAGCAGCAACAGTGTCCCTAGAGTTAGAGAAACGTCTCATGACCATAGGAACCTGAACAAGATAGTCCCTTCCTACCATGTTGGGGATGACATCCACAAATGGATAACTGCTTTAGAAAGGGCCTGTAAAGTTCAGAAGGTTCCCCAAGAGTAGTGGGCAGCTATCGTTTGGCTCTCTTTTGCTGACAAAGGTAGAGATAAGCTCCTCACTGTTAGAGAGGAGGATGCTGATAATTACTCAGTTTTGAAAAGTGCTCTCATTGATGGGTTTGGCTTAACCACTGAGCAATACAGGATTACGTTCAGAGACACCCAGAAAGCACAGACCCAGGACTGGGTAGACTTTGTGGATTGTGCCATTAAGGCTCTGGAAGGTTGGTTGCATGGCAGCAAAGTGCATGACTACTTAGGATTGTACAATTTGATTATGAGGGAGCAGATCCTTAATAATTGTCAGAACCAGCTTTTGCACCAGAACCTGGTGGACTCTGATCTGACCTCTCCCCAAGAATTGGGAAAGAAGGAAGACAAATGGGTCAGAACCAGGGTGAAGCAGAAAAACCAGGGTAATGGTGGTGACCAGAAGAAGCAAGATTCTTCTAAAACTCAAGATAAGGGTGGGGACAAGGGCACAGATAAAAAAGAGTCTTCCCATGGGCCCCAAAAACTTGCATCTGGGGGGGGGGGGGGAGGGGAGTCACAAACATCCAAGAAAGGCAAGAATAAACCTTGGTGCTATGTCTGTAAGGTAAAGACCCATTGGACAAAGACTGCTGACTGTCCTAAAGCCAAGGAAACTTCTACTACCACTGCCCCTAAGGCAACTGCACCCCCTAGCTCCAGTACAAGTGGTAGTACCGCCCTCAGGGGATTAGTAGGGTTAACCTTGGGTTCTGACTTAGTCAGGACTTTAGCTCAGGCTGTTTTGGTCTGTGATGGTGGCATAGATCTTGCCACCTTACTGGTAAGTCCCACTAACCTGGGCAAGTACAGGCACCATCCTTTGATAAATGGACAAGAGGCAGTGGCCTACAGGGACACAGGGGCCAGTGTCACAATGGTGACAGAGAAACGTGTCTCCTGACCAGACCATACTTGGACAAGGGTACCAATTGACCAATGCTAGCAATGTCAGGACTGACCATTCCTTGACAGTTGTGAATCTCAGCTGGGGAGGGGTAACTGGACCTAAGAAGGTTGTGGTATCGTCAGACCTACCTGTAGATTGTTGGGCAATGATTTGGAAACTTCAGCTTGGGCTGAAGTAGAGTTCAGGACTCATGCAGAAATGTTGGGCATCTTTGCAAGTGTGTTTGCTGTGACAGGGGGTTAGGCCAAACAGCTTTCCACTGAACAAGCCCTGGACCCTGGAACAATGGATCAGGTGCCTTCCCAAAGTGAGGATCAGTCTCGTGAGGGAGATGAAGGTACTGCTTCAGATGAACTTGACCCTGCTCAGGATGAGTTTTTTGGGGTAGGGGGCCCTTCCAGAGCAGATTTGAGTTTGGAGCAGCAATCCTGCCCCTCTCTTGAATCCCTCAGACAGCAAGATGCTTCTGTGGCCTCAGAGAATATCAGTGGGTCCCATAGGATCTACTGGGATTAAGGACTTCTTTACTCAGAGGGTAGAGACCCCCAGCCTGGTGCCACCAGGAGGTTGGTTATACCCCAGACGTTTAAAGGTTTCCTGCTCACCCTTGCACATGATATTCCTCTGGCAGGACACTTAGGGCAAAGCAAGACTTGGGACAGGCTTGTCCCTCACTTTCACTGGCCCCATATGTCTGAGAATACTAAGGAGTTTTGTCGCTCCTGTGCCACCCGCCAAGCCAGTGGTAAGTCAGGTGGTACTACAAAGGCCCCCTTAATTCCACTTCCAGTGGATGGGGTTCCCTTTGAGAGGGTTGGAATTGATATTATTGGTCCCATGAACCCTCCAACAGCATCTGGGCACAGTTATATTCTAGTGGTGGTGGACCATGCCACTAGGTACCCAGAAGCTATTCCCCTTAGGACCACTACAGCTCCTGTGGTAGCAGGGGCCCTCTTGGGATTTTTTTCCAGAGTGGGCTTCCCTAAGGAGGTCTTAACTGACAGAGGTACAACCTTCATGTCCAGTTATATAACTGCAATGTGGAAAGAGTGTGGAGTGAATTACAAATTCACCACACCCTACTATCCTCAATGCAATAGGCTAGTTGAAAGATTCAACAAGACCCAAAAGGGCACGATCATGGGCTTCCCAGAAAAGCTTAGGTGAAAATGGGATGTCCTAGTACCCTGCCTTCTCTTTGCCTACAGAGAGGTCCCTCAGAAGGGTGTTGGCTACAGCCCTTTTGAACTTCTGTTTGGGCATCCAGTTAGGGGTCCCTTGTGCCTGGTGAAGGAGGGATGGGAGTTACCTCTCAAATCTCCAAAACAGGACACAGTGGACTATGTACTTCGTCTGCGCTCCCGCATGGCTGAGTACATGAAGAAGGCAAGCAAAAACCTAGAGGCCAGCCAAGAACTTCAAAAAGCTTGGCATGACCAAAAGGCTGTCCTGACTGTTTACTAGCCAGGTCAGAAGGTGTGGATGTTGGAGCCTGTGGCCCCAGCAGCTCTCCAGGACAAATGGAGTGGACCCCACACCATACTTGAACAAAAGGGTGAGGTCACCTATTTGGTAGACCTTGGCACTCCCAGAAGTCTCCATAGGTTACTTCATGTGAACAGGCTAACACCTTTTGTTGACAGGCCTGACATGGGCTTGCTCAAGGCCACTGATGAGCACAGGAGGAAGAGAGTGACCCTCTCCCTGATCTCCTCTCTCAGAACCCTGATGATGGATCAGTTGATGGAGTGCCCTTGGCAGGCAGCCCCACTGATCAACAGCAGATTGATTGCAGGAAGGTCCTCAATTAATATAGGCATATGTTTTCCCTGACACCCAGTCAAACCACCTGGTGTACCCATGAAGTGGACACAGGCGAGAGTCTACCTGTGAAGAATAACATCTAAAGGCAGCCTGACCATGTCAGATTGCATCAGGACAGAGATCCAAAAGATGCTGGAGTTGGGAGTAATTGAGCCCTCAGATAGCCCTTGGGCTAGCCCAGTAGTCCTTGTACCTAAACCTCACACCAAGGGTGGAAGAAGAGAGATGAGGTTTTGTGTAGATTACAGAGGTCTTAATGCAGTCACTAGGACTGATGCTCATCCAATTCCTAGGGCAGATGAACTTATTGACACTTTGGCCTCAGCCAAGTCCTTGAGTACATTTGACCTAACTGCTGGTTACTGGCAAATCAGACTAGCTGAGGATGCCAAATTAAAAACAGCATCTTCAACCTCTTTGGGCATTATCAATTTATTGTGATGCCTTTTGGTTTGAAGAATGCACCTGCCACATTCCAGAGTTTGGTGAATAAAGTTCTAGCAGGTCTGGAAGCCTATAGTGCAGCATATCTAGATGATATTGCTGTCTTTAGCTCCACCTGGGAGGATCACTTGGTCTACCTCAAGAATGTTTAGGAGGCTCTGCAGAAAGCAGGTCTCACTATCAAGGATACTAAGTGCCAGATAGGGCAGAGTAAGGTTGTGTACTTGAGCCACCTGGTAGGTAGAGGCCAGGTTCAACCATTACAGAGCAAAATCCAGACCATAATGGAATGGGTTGCTCCAACTACCCAGACTCGGGTCAGAGCTTTCTTGGGCCTGACTAGGTATTATAGGAGATTTGTAAAGGGATATGGGTCCATAGTGACTCCTCTGAATGATCTCGCCTCAAAGAAAATGCCCAAGAAATTTCCGTGGACAGTCAGCTCTCAAAAGGCATTTGATGACCTCAAGCAGGCCATGTGCACTGCTCCCATTCTGCAGAGTCCTAATTACTCAAAAACTTTCATTGTGCAAACAGATGCATCTGAGTTAGGGGTAGGGGCTGTGTTATCACAACTTAATGCAGAGGGCCATGATCAACCAGTAGCTTTTATCAGCAGAAGGTTGACCCTCAGAGAGAAACGTTGGTCAGCTATAGAGAGGGAGGCCTTTGCTGTGGTCTGGGCCCTGAAGAAGTTGAGGCCATACTTGTTTGGCACTCACTTCATTGTTCAGACAAACCATAAGCCTCTCTTATGGCCTAAACAGATGAAGGGTGAAAACCCCAAACTTTTGAGGTGATCCATTTCCCTACAGGGGATGGACTATACAGTGAAACATAGACCTGGGAGTAACCATGCCAATGCAGATGGACTCTCCAGATATTTCCACTTAGAAAATGAAGACTCAACTGGGCAAGGTTAGTTTCATCTCCTTACGTTGTTTTTTTTTTGGGGGGGGGGGGTAGGAAAGTAGGATCTGCTTTTATGGTTACCCCACTTTTTGCCTGGTGCTAAGCTGTTACTGACTAGTCTGATGGGATCCTGCTAAACAGGACCCCAGTCTATCTGCTTTCTCCCTTAAAGTGTTATGACAAGTACTTAGGTACATTCCAGGTTGGATACTGGGGCACCCTTATAAGTCCCTAGTATATGGTACTAAGGTACCCAGGGCATAGGTACCCCAGAGGTCCACCATGGGCTGAAGCATGCATGATGCCACCTGTGGGAGACCATTCAAAATGGAACTACAGGCCTGCCATTGCAGCCTGGGTAAGCTGGTGCTAGTACCACTTACTAAAGATATAGGTTTCCTATATCTAGGGTCATTGCACTTAAAACCTATATGTCACCCCTATCGCAGGCCTTTGCAATCCTGAAGGCAGGGTGCTTGGTTCTAAGTGAGAGGGTGCCCCTGCATGAGCAGGACACCCCTACAGCCTAACGAGTCCATTCTCCCGGGTTGTCAGTGAAGCAGCCATATACCATATAGAGGGGCACCGCGTAATTACGCGATGACCATCTAAAAAACGGCTGCAACAAATCCTATCATGTTTGATATCGAAACATGTTGGAATCATACCCTCACACTGTAAACGGTGTGGGAGGTATGATTCCAAGCACTGGAAGAGCCCTCTGTTAAGCTCTCAGTGCTCCCAATACCAGCCTTCTTGACCCAGACAGCACAAAAAGGTTGCTGCCGACCAGAGACACGATTCTGCCCTCCTGCTGCTGAGCCAAGCTCGAGCAGGGGAAGGCAGAACAATAAACATTCTGTCACAGGGAGGTGTGACCACCTCCCAGACAGGATTTAGTGTATTGGGGAAGGGTGGATGCGCTTGCCAGCGCCACTCAGTCTGCATGAGGGGCACATTTGGTGTCCCCATGCATAGTCCAGTTCAAACAAGCTCTGGGAGCCGTTGGCTCCCGTTCTGGCGCGAAAATGGACAAAGGACATGGGAGTAACCCCCCCCCCCCCCTGTCCAGACCCTCCCCTGGGAGGGTCCCGTGAATCATCCCAACCCTTTCCTAAGGGTACTTAAGGGCTTACCTGTGGGTGGGTCCCTAGATTCGTTGTGGGACAAGATTCAGATCAGACACCACTTCTTCAACCGTCTGGGAACTCTGGACTTCGTTTGGACAAGACTTCGTCTACCTTCAAGTCTGCTGCATCGTCTGTGCCTGTGCACCATACAGGAACCTTCCAAGGCCTGTGGGCATCAAAGGCACCTGAAGGAATCTCCCTTGGAGTGAAGGAGTCACTCTCTTGCATTCGCAGCTAGAGCAACTAAGTCAACCGGTCTGCTGATCCTGAGCTCCTCCGAAAGTTTCTGCAACACAGGTGGTAGTTTTCCACGGCCCCGGAGGCCTGCCATGCCTTCTCACTAAGTTTGAGGCTAGTATCCCTCGTGGGGGTTGCAATAACCGAACCCCTGTGCACCGCGTCAACTTGCAGTTGCAAGGGCTTATTGGCTTCCTTCCAAGAAGATCTTCGGGCTCCAAGTAGCCCCAACCTCGAGCACCTCCAGTGACCAGAATCTTCAGCCACACCGCATCGAGGCCTGCATCTTTTGGTGAGCTGCTTGAGGTCCTCTCGCGACTCCAGTGCTTCCGGCCTGGGGGTCCATTTGAGGGTCACCTTTGTTTCTTTTGAGCTCCCCTGATTGCTCGGGGTATGCCCTGACTCCCATGCTTGTGGTGAGTACCCTGGACCTTGCTAGTCCCGATGTTGCTCCTTCTTCAATTCCTGTGTTGGTTGCATTTGCCAAGGCCTGTTGGTGCTCCCGCCGGACACCGACCCCTCAGCACTCGACATCCGACGTGGGGCAACTCGTGCACAGCTCCTGGTCTTCCTCAGCGTCACCTGGTCCTCACAGCTGCATAGTCAAGGTCATCGTCATCCATCCTGCAACACCCGACATTGGAGGGCATTCGTCTTCCAAGTCTCCTGGTCACTCCTGAGTTACATAGACTCTGTCCCCTCTGCTTGCAGGTACCTCTCATCTAGAATCCAGCTTCGGATTCCACCGGACACTTTCTCCTTCTTGTACAGCGGCACTTTCCTGAAGTCCTCCATTGGGTTCGACAGCGGTTTCCAACACCACTTCACACCTATCCACCCGGCTTCCCTGGTGTAGGTAACTTGGGTACTAAGGTATCCACAGGTGGGGTGGCTCTCCAACCTTCTGTCTTCCACAGGGTTTCTTAAGGGTCCACTGGGAAAGGTCCTTAATCTTTAAGAATCCAACCGCGACTTACCCGTAGAGTTGTACGGAGCACGCGGTTGTGTTCGCACACGCTCTCCGTGGGGTCCATATCTACTCACCTTGGGTGGTTCCTTGGGTTTCCAGCGTTTCTACGTCCTCTCGACACTGTCTTGACCCGAGTCGTGGTTCTTATACCACTTTCTTAGTATATGGTTTGGTCCTCCCCTGGGTTCCACTGTGTATTCTGTGCTATTTACTGTGTTTCTTTGCAAAGTATTGTGTGCATTGTGATTATCTCCGGGTAGGAGATATCTAAACGTGTTAGAGAGTATATTATAATTAATACATATTTTTATAAATACCTTTTGTGGTTCTTTTTCACTTAATCCATACTATAAGATTGCATTCTGGTAAAACAAGCTGCTTTACACTCTTTCTGGAATAAGCCTGAAGGCTGCTCTCCACAGCTACCACTTAGAGAGCTTTCTAAGGTTGTCTAAGACCTCTTAAATCGCTGTAAGGGTTGTCTGGACTGGTGCAAGGTGCCCACTTACATAAGTGGACATAATATACCAGGCCAGCTTCTCACAATATCCCACACTGTACGTGGGGATAGCAGACATGGTACATTGCGTGAGGAAGATTTCATGTTGGATTATGAGGAAGACAAGCTTGAGGAGAGGATACTGGTGGAGAGTGGCCCAGAAAATTTGAGAGACGAGAGAGTGGTGGGCTGCTGGACAAGGGGTTAGGGATGGGAGCGTGCTTAAATAATCTTCTGCTAGTATGTTACAGAGCAGAGCGAGGAAGGGCAGTTACAGCAGGCAGTGCAACAGAGGAGGCAAGGAAGGCGAGGCAGCATGCTTTGGTGCAGGCGCTGACACTACGCCTAGTAAGAAGTTTGGTACGAGTTAAAAAACGGTGATGGCATCGACGGGGGTAGATGCGAAGGACACAGTGGAGAAAGGGGATGGAGAGGCTAGGCTGAGGAAAGAGGTTTATGTAGCAGATAAAGGGGTCGGACCAGAGTAGCAGGTTAGCAGATAAAGGGGTCGGACCAGAGGAATAGGTCAACCAAGGGGCAGGATACAAAACAAGCATTGGCATAGCCAATAGGTCTCGCCTTTGGGACCTTATAAGATAAATTAAAGGCATTATTTTTTAAATAAATAAAATGAATAAACCTGGAGTAAAAAATGCATTTCCCGTTTTTCTAGCACGAGTTGCCTGCCTGTTTATTCAAAGAGCTCTGTGTAGGGAGGGATGAGCTTTGTATAGGATAACAAAGCCTACAGCAAAAAGTAAGATATGGTGGACAGCTGCAGTCCAACACGGATAATCCTTCTGGAAATTAAGAGTTTCTAGCTTTTTCCGAATTTCAAATAGTCTCCTTTGAGTCAGATAAACGCCCTAAGTGAAATACAGTGGAAGCTTTGAACGCATAGATTTTGTACCACAAAATAAGGGCCACGGCAATTATGTAGAAGCTGGAGGTCAAAATTTAACGACAGGGTCGGCCAATTGTGGCAAAACAGTGGCCATCTCATTGGGATCTGAATGAAACGCTGTATTTCGCTGTCTGTCACCGCTGAGTTTTTTGTTTTTTTTGTCCTTAAGTGTGCGTAATGCACCCCTGCCACCTCTTCTCTCCTGTGCTGCTCATACGAAGGAAGAACCTAAAAGAACCTAAAAGAACAAGTGCAGCGCGAGTTGCCCCGCAAGGGACACCCGTGGCCCCATTCAAACCCACTATCCATATAACGCTGACATGTGTGATTATTTATTTTTCAAATTTATATAGCGGGAGCGCGGCCAGAAGATATCAGCGCGCTGTAGATGAGCACCAGTTAAAATACATGTCACATGCTTGTTTTTTAGGCACTGGGAGATTGATTTGCCCAGAATCACAGGATTTTGAACCGCGCCGAAACTCGAACCTGGATCTCCAGTTCCAAAGTCGACAGCTCTGGCCGTCACGCCACATCCTCTCCTGTACACACTCTTTCTGCAGTCAACAGGTGTTTATAGAGCGCACCGTGAGAGCGGCGAATGACAGAAAAACAGGCCGCTTGTGCTTGGATTCTTTTTCTCAGCTTGAAACGAAAGTAAATCACGTGCTTTCCTTGCTTATGCTGTCAGACCAGTCACCTCCCAGCACCGCGCCCCCATGACGAAACGACCCAACCCCCTGGAATCACTGTGTGCACTGCCCGGATATGAGGACTCGTAGCGGTCACAGGACTTAGCCACGTCTCTCCTCTCTGATGAGGATAGTGATGCGAACAAAAGTGATGGAACCACAACCCAACCATCCTTAGGAAAGATTCTGAAAACGCCATTTTACAATCACTACTTAGTCGACAAACTTTAAAGCCTGCAGCAGTCCCGCAGCTTTGGAGAAGTTTAACAGACCACAAAGAAATCACGCATTATTTTTTATCACCTCTGTCCTTCATGAGCGAGAGAGGTCAATTCGATGCACACTTTATGCTCTATGCGCGCAACCCCCATTGGGCTCAACAGGCTTCAGTCATCCCCCCTCCCACCCGTGTGTGTCAGCCCGGGCTGAGACAGCTTCCCGGGCACACACACAGCCGCACCCGAGTACCCCCATGAATACTTTGTGCACCTCCAACCCCCCCAAGAGGCGACCCTGTAGAAGCAGACCCCAGACTTGTTGAGACATAGGAGGAAACCTGTTGCAAGCAGCCCGACTGCGAGGGCGGGGAGACCGATGCAGGGTCCCAGACCGAGACCTACCTGTATCTCTGCTGGCCGGAAGGGTCTCTGCATTCACAAGGGCCCCCGTATCATCTCCACCGACGTCCCCCGCTCTCGGTCCCGGTTGCGGACCGTGAGCCATGAAGCTCGTTAGCCGTCCTGCTCACCGCTATGGCTGCTTCCCAGTCAGGAATGCCCCTTTCCTGATGTCAGAAATCAGTTATCTGGGTAATGGACGAGCCAGCCAATAACGACATTTTAAGCACATTGGTTTGTATACAACCTAGATCGGGAAACATTTTAAAGTAACAGTTCCGATATGTTTTTTTTATATAAAAGAATGCTTTAAAAAGCTTTTTAAAGATTTACATTTATTAATTTCATAGATCTGTTTCTTGTAAAATAATTTTTTTTTCTAGCTGACTTGTCAAGAATTTTGAATTCTAGTAATCAGAACTGGCAAGTTGTTAGTTTGCTTAAGAGTGACATTTTCATGCTATCATTGTGTCTGTGTGTCACACTTCTCCATGTCTTAAGTGTGACCCTTTCACTGATCCTTTCTAACAAACGGAGAATATACACATGTAACCGTGATTCTAGATTACAAACCAAAACAAGCGCGGCCGCGCGTACCCGAAACAGATGGCACACTGCGCGCCGCTGCTAATTAAAACAAGGAATGTGAGGTATGCAGCTGGCACCCGGCCGCGCTGCTGCTCGCTCCAGAGCTCCCTAGGCCAGGGGAGAGAGAAGGTGGGACATGCACCCGCCTTTGGCCAATTGCGTGCTGTCTTTCTTAGAAAGACGCACGCAAAGGCCAATAGCGTGTGATAAAAAAAAAAAGCACACGCACGAGCTTGTGGTCCGAGTTGAAAGTCCTTACTAGAAGCCTCGCAGAGCACCGCATGCGCGCTGGCTCAGGCGAGACCTAAAAAGTGACAAGGGATCAATGGGGGCCAGCATAGACGAAAATTCGGAGACGCCTGTGGTGGGTAAGATACCAGAGAAGGGGAAAGAAGGGCAGTACAAAACAGAAGGGGTGAAAAAGAAATTGCCCTATATGGGGATTACGAAGTCCTTGGTCGCACATTTAAATGACCTCCACAAAGGAAATAATTTGGAATGAGGAATGCATAGAGGTTTTTAAACTGTTACCCAGGCAAGTCAGGGCAAAAGAAGAGTTTTAAGAGGAGGCGTACGAGTTGGCAAAACGACTGAAGGTGCCTGTCACAATTGAAAACTGGACAACAGCATTTTTTATGTATGACAGCGTGTGCGGCTGAAAATTCCCAGAACAGTGCGTGGCGTTTTTTAATTACATGGATGAGATTCGAAAGTTAGTTCGAGGGAACCTGTCCTGGGGAGGGGGAGTTGGGGAATGTGGGGAGGAGGGGGGGGTCTTGGGCACAGGCATGCCGTTGAGGGGGATGTTGAAGGTAGCATACGAAAGGTCACACTATGGGTACCGCCGTAGGCATTAAATGTTTGTCCTGGAACATTAGGGGGATGCATACTATGACACGCCGCCACAAGTTACACACATACCTAATAAGGAGAGGGGTGCAGATTGCCCTGTTGCAGGAAACGCATTTAACTAAGCAAGAGGGGTTGGCGTTGCAGCATAGGTGGCGGGGACAGGTGTTCTACACAACATACTCGGCTTTTGCAAGGGGTGCGCTGATCTGGGTCAGGCCTGGGGTCCCGTTCCAGAGTACTGGTCAGTTGATCGACCCTGATGGGAGGTATGTGGTGGTGAGGGGACGATTGGATAGGAGGGACATTGTCCTAGGGAGTATCTGTGCCCCTAACATCGATCAAGCCTCCTTTTTTGCGCACCTGTCGGGGAAGCTGGCACCTCTGCTGACGGGGTCTGTGCTCCTAGGGGGCGACTTCAATTCTATTACCGATGTCTCTTTGGACCGCTCTCATCCTCCCCTTGCGGATGCCCCGGTGCATAGACTAGCTGCAGTGCAGCGGGCCTGGCAACAACAGTGGGGGCTGACTGACACATGGAGAGCTCATCACCCCACTGACAGGGATTACTCCTATTTCTCATCATTACATGACCTGCATGTTCGATTAGACTCCGTCCTCTGTTCTCCGGATGTGCACGGGGGGATCGTGCATAGTGACTACTTAGCTAGAACGATATCCGACCATAATCCGTTGCTGGTGACGTTGCACTGGTTGCGAGATCGTCCTGCCATTCCCACGTGGCGTCTCCGACCAGACACACTGGAAGACCCTGTGTTCTGGGATACTCTGGGATCGGCCATAGGCGAGTATTTTAGGTTTAACGCTAACACAGCATCTACCCTGCTTGTTGAGTGGGATGCTTTTAAATCAGTGGTCAGGGGGCGTTGCATAGGGGAAGTGGTGGGAGTAAGAAAAGTGCTGCTACAAGATGTCCAAAGAGCGGAACAGAAGCTACGTGATTCGGAGAAAGCGCGCCCAGAAAGGCCGGACACGCATGCTGAGCTGCTTGAAGCCCGAGAGGAGCTGGCAGTTCAAATTGAGAGGCTGCGCTGTTTTGATTACAAGGCCTATACGGATAAGGCGCATGCGGAGCGTGACAAATCTGGAGCGCTCCTTGCATGGTTAGCCAACCCAGCGCGTAGAGGGACGGCGATCCTAGAGCTGAGGGGGCAAGGGGATGCGGTTTTTTATACTCAACGAGCCATCAATGAGCAATTTTTGCAGTATTACACCGAGCTTTATAGGAGTAGGCTGGGTCCTGGGCTCCCTGGAGATGAGGAATTTTTGCCAGGCGCAGACCTCCCTAAACTTGACGAGGAAGAGGCCGAAGCACTTGGTAGGGATATTGAGGCGAGTGAAGTGCGCAGTGCAATAAAACACATGGCCAGGAACAAAGCGCCGGGCACCGATGGGTTGCCAGTGGAGTTTTATGCGACATACGCGGAGGTCCTGGTTCCCTGCCTGGTGGAAATGTATAATGGAGCGCGTCAGGAGGGTGTACTCCCTGCCTCCACACGCGAAGCAATAATCGTCCCCCTCCTTAAACCAGGCAAACCCGCTTGGGATCGCTCCTCATACAGGCCCCTAGCAATGCTTAACCTGCACTACAAGATCCTAAGTCGGGTGCTAGCTAGTCGCTTGATGCCTCATATGACAACACTGGTACACAGGGACCAAGCTGGTTTTATACCAACCAGGAACACAGCGATGAATATACGCAGACTCATGCACACCTTGGGGTCCAATACTTACGATAGGGAAGAGGCCTGCATTTTTGCAGTCGACATCGAAAAGGCCTTCGATAGCCTGGAGTGGTCCTACCTTTTTAATGTTTTGCGGGAATTTGGCCTAGGGGATACCTTTGTACAATGGACTGCACTGTTGTACAGCGCTTCCACTGCCAGGGTCAGAACGGGGGGCCTGATCTTGGCTGCCTGTGAGGTGGCCAGAGGGACGAGGCAGGGGTGCCCCTTGTCCCCTCTACTGTTTGCCCTGGCGATGGAGCCCATGGCTGCTCACGCTAGGACTGGGAGATACTATTCCGTACTGTTGGTGGACGGGCAGGTCCAGCACATAGCGTTGTACGCAGACGACCTGCTTATGTTCCTGGCCGACTCAACGGGGGCACTACGGGGAGCACAGGTCCTACTGGAGACATTGGGAAGAGTGGCGGGGCTCCGTGTGAACTGGACCAAGTCGTGCTTGTTCCCCACCAGCCCAGGCAGGTTAGACCTGCAAAGTGCAGGGGGGGTCCCGTGGGAAACCCGCTGTTTGCCTTATCTGGGGGCCCGGATTTACCATGACTATGGGGATCTCCTGGAAGGTAACGTGGGACGAGCGATGCGCAGTGCCAAGACCTGTTTTGATTTCTGGGGAACTCTTCCCCTATCAGTAGCGGGCAGGGTTGCCCTAGTGAAGATGGTCACTCTGCCGAGGTTCCTCTATTACTTCGGGACACTCCCTGTATGGATACCGAGTAAATTCTTTGCGCAGCTCAACGCCATGATTACAGGGTTCTTATGGGGGACAGGGAGAAGGAGGGTTGCCCTGGTCACTATGCAGCGGCCCAGAATGGAGGGGGGATTTGCGTTGCCGGACCTCGAGGCCTATTACCATGCTGCGCAGCTCCAGTGGTTTACGAAATGGGTGGCGGGTCACATCAGGCAGCTGGAGGGTTTGGATGGGTCGGCTCCGAGTTGGCGACTGTTGTCATGCGTTCTGCTGCGGGTTCCGCTGAGAGATGGGGCAGTGCCGCCAGATTTGAGGGCGGTGCGATGGTGCGGGACGCGGCTGGCAAGGAGGTCACGCGTCCGGGTCCCATACGTGCCCGAGATCCCGTTGGGGATGTGTGAGGTGCTGCCCCATGGGGGCGACTGGAGCAAGCTGCGGTCCTGGGAGGAGGCAGGGGTCCTCACTCTCGGCGACCTTTACGAGGATGGTAACCTCCTCCCTTTTAATGATCTCATGGAACACCATGGTCTCCTGAGAGGAGACTTTTTATTTCATGCGGCCCTTACAGCAGCGATCAGGAAGCACTGGCGGGGGGGGGGTATGGAGGAGCCTAGTACATCTCTCGCTTGCCAATACATAGTAATGGCCGCGGGGACAATTAAAGCAGTGACTTGTCTCTACCGGCGGATTACACAAGACTTGCGCCAACCCCTGACAGCGTTGCGACTTAAATGGGAGGCGGACTTGGGAGTGTCCATTGAGGAGAAATCCTGGGGGGAGGTTGTTGAGAGGGCATGGAAGTGCTCCCGCAATGCGCGCTTCCAGCTGATCCAATTCTACGTCTTGCATAGGGCGTACTTAACGCCTGGCAAGATCAACGACTATTTTGGGGCATCGTCTGCGTGTCCCCACTGTATGCTGGAGGGGGCGGGGTTTCTTCATATGTTCTGGAACTGCCCACACTTAGAAGACTACTGGCGAGGGGTGTCGACTACCCTGGCGGCCGCGACGGACAGAGAGATAGTCATGACACCAGGGGTTTGCTTGTTGCACTGGTTTCCCCACACTGCTAAGACTAAAATAAACAGCAAGTTCATTGATCTGGGGCTAATCCTTGCAAAGCGAGAATTTACCACCCATTGGAAGACTCAGAGCGGGCCTATCCTCATGCGCTGGCGCAGGGAACTTGAGAAGTGGGCAGAGAGCGAGGGGAACTGCAGGTTACGCCTAGCTAGGCGCAATGGGAGCGAGAAATCACTAGAAATGGCCCGGGCGTGGGTGGCGCTAGTGGACCTGGTCAAACACCCAGTTGAAGATGACGGGGGAGTACCAGGTGGAAGGGAGGACGAACGAGCTGATGGAAGCGATTGATGCTTGAAGGGGTTAGAAGGAGACGGAATTGGAGAGGGTCGGACAAGGATTTCCCTCAGGGCTATTGGACCTCCTTAGGTTGAGCGCTGTGCGGCAGGACCCCGGATGTACGATGCAAGTGTGTTAGGAGACAGATTGAATATTTTAATGGGCCAACGGCATGCCTGGGGGGGTGGATGGGGTGGGGGGGAACTCGTTGGGGTGTTTGGGAATTGGGGGGGAGGGAGGGATGTTGGGAGCCTTCGATTGGACCTTGTTCTTGGACCATAACAAGTGCGGAGATGAGCCGAGCCACATGCTGATTTGACTAAAAGGAGAGGGAGGAAAGGACCAGAAGGGGGCCTGTTCTGGTTAGGAACATTTACCGGCAGCTGGCTCTGGGTGGGCCTCAGGTTGTTAATGGCTGTAATTGTAATATATATTGCCCTCCTCCTGTGTCTCTGTATTGCCCATGGGGCTGCGCATATGGTGTAATGTTTGCCTTTCCTTTGAAAACTAATAAAACCTTTAAAAAAAAAAAAAATGGATGAGATTCGAAAGGCACACATAGCTGTCTGAAGATGCGCATGGGGGAGGTATGATGAGAAGTTCAGGGCTCTCTTGCCAGCAGACGCAGAAGGGGGGGAACTGGGCAACGACCTGTGGCTCCATACGATGGTACCGGTGCAGCCATCACCCACAGTGCTCACGACGACTGGATTACCTATTGTGTTTGAGCCCTTTCAGGGGCATCCCACCTAAGGAGGGGTGGGAACAACCGGGAGGAGTCAGACAAGTCAGATGGGGGCATGTTAGGCATATGATAGAGGATCCTGCACAAAAGAATATTGAAGATTTAGGTACAAGTGTTCAAAGTGTGCAGCCTGGCGCTTGCTCCTTGCACCCCCATAGCTCATACATTGCGGTGGGGGTGTCGGGAGATGCAATGAGTACACTGGGGCTCATGGCAACAGCTAGCTGCAAGGAGGGGGCTCTTATGCTGGTTAAACTGGAGAGACTATTGTAGTGGCTACAATGGTATGACAAATGGGACAATGTGGAAATGTTGCGGACAGGTTTTGAGACAAGATTTCCATTGGGTTACGAGGGACCATGCGAGAGGAGGTGGGCTGAGAACCTGAAATCAACACAGGAACACCCACAGGTAGTGAAGGACAAGCTTCAGAAAGACATAAGGGAAAGTAGAATGGCGGGTTTAGGTGACTCACGGCCATTAGAGAACTTGATTGTCTCTCCGATGGGGTGTTACCAAAGAAACAGCAGAGCCAGTTGAGGCTGATACACCCTGTATTGCGCTCTGAGGGCTAGTCGTTGAATGATTTCATAGCAGAGGCGTTGTCCTCTGTAACATACTCATCAGTCGACGCGGCCATTGACCTGGTAAATTCTGTAGGGAGAGGAGCTTTAATGGCAAAGTCTGACATTGTCGGCTTGTTTCCTTCTCTCAGTACATTCCCTTGACTTCAAACTTCTGGGAGTGTACTTTGAAGGGCAATGGTATGTAAATAATGCATTGCCAATGGGCTGCTCTATCTCTTGTGCATTGTTGGAGTGTTCCAGTTCTTTTCTGCAGTGGTTGTTTACATTTGTGACAGGACATAGAACAGTGATACATTTCCTGGATGACTTTTTTTTGTGGGCCCCCTGGGCTCGACGGACTGTTTGCAGATGTTGACTAGTTTTAAGGAGCTGATGGATGATATAGGGGTACAGCTGGCAGACGAGAAGACAGTGGGGCTGAACAAGTGCCGTTGTTTCTGAGAATTGACAGAGAAAAGATGAAAGCAAGGTTGCCTGATGACAAGATGCAGGCAATGATAATTCTGCTGTATACTATGCTGACAAAGAGGAAGGTACAGGTGAGGGAGGTTCAGGTGCTCCTAAGTCAATTGCATTTTGTGCGCATGGTGGTATGGGCAGGGAGCACCTTATGCAGGAACTTGGCATTGGCAGGGGAGGTATGCCACACCACACAGTGAGACTGTCAGCAGGAGTGAAGGAGGATCTGAGGATGTGGCGCTCCTTTTTGGAGCAGTTTAATGATATTTCCATGGAGAGAGTTGGGGAAAAGGCGGCATGGGACATGCTGGTATTCTGATGCGACTATAATGGAAAGGGCATTGGTGTGCAGAGCAGTGTCCGCAGGGTACCATTTCTAGAGTTTTTCACTCTGGTGGTGGCCTTGTATGTCTAGGATGACCAATTTGCAGATAAAACAGATCTGTTCAATGTAGACAACATGGCAATAGTGCATGTGGTGAATAAACAGTAAAAGATATGATGGTGCTTCAGTTGTTGAGGTTCTTTGTATTGGGCTGCCTAAAGCGCAGCATTATTTTTCGAGCAAGGCACGTATCGGGCATAGACAACATTTGGGACGCTCTGTCTCGTTAGCAGTGGAAGAGATTGTGTGGGCTAGCTATGGGAGCAGACTGAGAAAAGACACTGATGCCACAGGAACTATGGCAGATAGGAGTAAAAGGATTCAGCTGCTGGTGTTAGGATCATAGGCACAGTCAACAAGACAAGCATATATGCAGGCTTGGACAGAGGTTCTGGCATCTGGGGCGCAGCGGCAAGGGATAGAAGAGGAGTGGCAGAGAGGCGAGGATGTGGTACAAGTTAACAAGAATATGGTAGACAAGGGTCATTCCAGGGTTACAATATTGGGTAAGTTGGCAGGCACTGCGTTCATGGGGAAGCTGTTTTGGGGATGTGATCCATCAGTAGATGAGTGGGGTAAGAGGCTATTGGAGGGGTGGGCCTGAGAAAATGGCAATGGAGGGAAGAAAAGGCAACCGCTAGTGTGGTCGGTCTTACAAAAGGAAGTGAGGAAGTTGCCCAGACTGTGTTATGACGCCCACGAGGCAGAGCTGTTGGCTTTGTTGAGGTGAATGTTTTTCAGCGCATTTCGTGTGGCTGAAATGTTGGGGGGGAGAGACGATGGGGTATAGGCTGGGAGAATGTGGATATAAGGAGGGATAGGATTGTGATACAGCTGGAGAAGTTTAAAACTGGTCAGTGGGTTAAGGGTAGGATTGTAACATTGGTACAGCAGGTTTGCCTGGTGCATCTGGGCTCAAAATTCAAATGGGATACAGGACGAGTTAAAGGCAGGGTCTTTCAGCATTAGGGTGGATAAAAGGTGACAGCTTTTCAATTTTTGGCACATGTAGAAAAGTGGTAGCATGCTTGGGTTTGCCGCCTGTGAAATCTAACACTCATTCATTTCACCATGGAGCCAGGTAGAAGGGGTTGCTCTGCGGACAAGAATCAGGAGTTTTGTAGGTGGTCTTCCAATTGCTACAAACGGTATGTGAAGGAGGCGGGGGAGGAAGGAAAAAAAAATGTTGTGACTAATTGAATGTATTCTTTTTCTTGTAGGCTCTGTCACAGTCCTGGAAAGGGAAAGAACTATTGGTTTGGATTGTGGGGCATTCCTTCCTTAAATGTGCAGAGAAGCAAGCTATTAAGATACAGCATGGAGTGCAGCTGGGTTTTGATGATCAGACTGCTATGGTGCATTGCTTTAGGAAAGGGGGCATGAGATGGCGGGAGCTATTACCTTTACTGAACAGGTTACTGGATGAGAACGGTTGTCCGAATGTGTTGCTGGTGCACTTGGGGGAGAATGACCTGGGGCAGAGGAAAGGTGTGGCGCTGTTGAAGGCAATGAAGCAGGACTTGAGCTAGATTAAAGTGAATTGGAGATGGACCTTTGTGTTGTGGACAGAATTGATACCTAGCAGGCAATGGCAGGGGGTGGACAAGCCAGCGGCTATTGATAAGACCAAGAAGAAAGTACAGAGAAATGTGTACGTTTTGTAGAGGGGAAGGAATGGGCTGAAAGCAAGAGCCTTAAGGTTTATGTTTATAGGAGGTTAAGTTACTTCAGAAAACAGAATGTAGATACAGGGCAGATTGAATAGTTGGAGTAAGTGTTCGAGGGGGACATTTAGCGGTGGGGGTAGGTTAAACTGTAGATAGAGCTTGAGGTATAAATGAGGTTGGTTAGTTCAGTGAGGCAAAACCTGCCTAGGGTGTTGAATGTTGTAATGTGCACCAGTTTCAATAAAGCAGCCTTTTTCACATGATAAAGGTGCCAGTGATCTGTGCTGTACCCTCTTGCCGAGTAGGAGTTTGGGGGGTGGACGACCAAAGGGCATTATGCCCCCTGGGAATGTTGGGCAAGGTAGTACAGTCCATAGGACTGTGGGCAAGTTGGGCACTTTCTGGTAGGAAGGTGCGAGGTTTACTTTTGCAGGAAGTGGGATGGACCTACCAGCCACCATTTTAGAGATGTTGTACATGGTGACTGGTAACATGGGGACAGGTGAGGAGGAAAAGTCTTTAATCCACCCTTCCATCCCAGACGTTGGAGGTTGAGAGGTGGTGGGGTGCACGAGCGAGTTTTGTTGGGACAGGTGTGCAGGGGTGTGAAGCAATGTTATCGGATGGCAGTTGTTGCTGGAGGCAGGTCTGCCCAGAGGTTCGCATGGTTCAGTTGTTTTATTGCTGTTGGGGGAAGCAGTATGAAGGGGTGCGGAGTATGTTCACAGCTGTTGAAGGCAGGAAAATAAAAGGTTTACGGTTATAGGAGGTTAAGTTACTTCAGAAAACAGAATGTAGATACAGGGCAGGTTGAATGGTTGGGGTAAGTGTTCGGGGGACATTTAGGAGTGAGAGGTAGGTTAAACGGTAGATGAAGCTTGCTGTATTAGTGAGGTCAGTTAGGTTTGTGAGGCAAAAGTTGCCTAGGATGTTTACAGTTTGTGATGTCCACCTGTTTCAATAAAGCGACCTTTTTCGATGATGGTGTCAGTTTTCTGTGCTGTACTGTCTTGCCCAAGCCTTGCACAGTCTGCCGTCTTACCACGTCAGGATTGAAATATAAATCTGTACAATTCTTGCAGCCCCAGGGCTCCATTTCCCAGTCTTCCACTATGAGTGCTGTTTTCTCTTTCCGGGGAGAAGCATTCTGGCACTTAATCACCCTGGTTTGGAAGGATAACTTCCTTTATGAGGTGACGGGCCAGGGAGCTGTTAACAATTGTGTCCTACTCCATCGTCTGCTAAGCCACAGTGCTTAATTTTTGCACTTAATTGTCAACTCCGACGCTTGTGACAGTATGCCACAAGGTGGCTCTGTCTGGCTAATTTAGAGATGACCACAACAACTGTCAATTATTAATTCAATATAAACTAAAAATGACTATTACCTGCAGTCCAAGTCTTTCTTATAGCTTTCAGGGCCTGGAATAGTCTGAATTGTCCCACTTATAGGAGTGTGATGGATAGTAGTTGTGTTGTTACTATCATTGGCAGCATGGCAGGGGCAATGTGTGGTGCAAGCCACAGTGGCCTCCTGACGAGAGCCCTCGCACTTTTTTTTGTACAAATTAAGCACTGCTAAGCCATGCCCCTTAAATGCCAATTGTCTCAATTGGGGCGTTTTATCTCCGGTGTCCTGGGGCCATCTCTACTAATGCGATGAAAACAGAACGCCTAGTATACCCCTTTAATGCTTGAATTATGTACATGCAATTCAGAGCAATCGAGGGCTTACTCAGGGATGTGGTGTAAGATTAGAGACTCAGAACTCAATACAGCATATAATAGGTACTAAATCAAGGTCCGACCATTGGAGTCACCTCACATATCGGAATTCACAAACAAGCCCTAGTTGGTAGGCCTCATTTCCCCTTCTCAGGTAATTTGTTTCCCGCACCCAGTCCCTAGTTAAAAATTGTTTCAATCGTTCATTTGTTTTTGGTTTCTCATCTTATTATTATAGTCATTGTGCAGGGGCACATTTGCATCTTAGCTAGCTCTGCGGCTCTTTCGCAAATGCATTCAAGTCACACACTTGGCAGTCAGTTCCCACGCTGGAAGGCAGAGGTCAGGGATGGCTTCGGCAGCAGACGCAGAGGTGCCATTTCTAGCCCATGGTATCAGTGTGAGTCGGGCTCACTCTTGGCATCTCCTTGTCATCGTATGGTGATCACTCAGGATGCCCACCCAAACGAGATCAAAGATATTACCCCAGCCAGGACTCATTATCAGAACAGAAGGGCAAATGCGCTGTGGCATTTCGATGAATAGTTCTTTCCACAGATTCCTCACCATATGACTATCCTCAATGTGCTAGGTTGGACCTAGAAAATGCTTTACCCATCAGTAGCTTCCAATGCCATTAGGTGGTTCTATATGACGCTAGTCACAGCTCTATCTTCCCAACATGTAATCACACTGTCATACATAAGGTACTGTCTACTGTGCCGGTGTCAGTGCCTTGCTCGTGTTTTTCTGTGCCTTACCGATGCAGGTCTGGAACTCTTCTTTTGTGTCAGCTGAAAATTCCTCAGTGATTTGGACAGTGACTAGGTCAAATATCATCTCCTAAGGTCTTGGGATTCAAACCCTGCCAAAAGGTCTTAAGAAGTCTTTGTTGGACCCCCACAACATTAGCATTTGGTGTTTAGGGCCTGACCATGACCCCCTGGCCTCTGTTCCTACACTTCAGTGCACTCAAAGGAATCCAGGAACTGTTTGGAGAGTCAGCAGTCCCATTCCCTGACTCTTCAAATCCAATTCCAGTTCTCAAAAAACGTAAACCACAGTTCGCAGTCCAAGGCCTTTTATCAGGCCATGTTGGATATGTTCAGGACTGCCCTCATCTGTCTCCGCTTATCCCGAAGACAGGGCCAGAAACTGTGGATTTGGTGACTCTAATAGTTCTGAAAATGTTGTCACCCAACTCTATGCCTCCAGAGGCTTCGGCCAAAGCGCTGCTTCAGAGGACGATTTTTCCCATTGAGATACTGGCATGGTTGCCCTTTGTAATGATTCCAACATTATTTTCATTGAACCCTTTGGAGCTGTTCTCAGTACTTCCTCTGCCTTCGAAGAGCTGGACTCTTCTAGAACTCCAAATACTTGTGGCCTTGGTACATCCCAGAAGGTGATATTCCATACCCTTTCCGGCCTCCTTCTGAGAAAGTCTATTAATTTATATCAATAGGTCCATCATACTGACAGAGATCTTTTAGCCATCTCCAGTGGTCCTGAAACCACTCTTTCCATTTGCTGAAACATTAGTGGATTTGGTAGTGGCTGCCTGGGAAAAGCTATTCTTGAGTCCGGCAGCTCTCAGGCAGATCACATGGCCTCAGAGGCCCTTGCTTTCTGAGCCCAAGTTCCTGTCAGTAAATATTTCTCCAGAGACATTAGCGGTTCAGGTTTCATCAGCAAACCATGAGTCCAAATGACTTGACTCTATGGGTGAAAATGTTTTTGCTTTGAGAAGTTTAGCACTGTACACTGCTAATGCCAAATGTCTCCTTGGATGATATGTCCACGTCAGGTGAGAATTGGCTTTGATGTCTGTAATAACCCTGATTTTTAAAGGTGGTCTGGATTCAGCAGATGCAATGTAAAATCTCTGGCTACAGTGGTCACTCCCTTTAGGCATGTCTAGATGTGTTGCACAGGCTCTTTAGGAGATGTTCAGGTGACCTTAATAGACATGCACTTTTGACAGTGAGAGAGTAGTGAGACTTCTCACTAGTAAGGTTAAAAAATAGTCACACAAAAGCAGTGTTGCGCAGCCTAGCTCCTAAGGATAAACAATTCCACTAACAATATTGTCGCTTTTGGTACTTTTCTAGGGGACAACACTCACAGCAACCTTCCCAGCCAGTCAAGGCCAACAGCAGTTCTACCTGTCCTTTGGAGGGATAGGTGGACATTATAGATGACAACAGCAGTTGCAGCATTTACTGCTGAATCTGCTACTGATTTGGCCTCCCTACACCATCAGCTTTCTGTAGGGGTGATGGTGTGGTGTTCTTAGTATCCTCCTTCGCAACCCTGATAGCTTCTCTAATAGCTCCTGCCTTCTAGAATGCTTGTTGCCTAGAATGTTGGTTGCCTAGCAATGTTTGAACGATGGTCAGTTGTTTCACCTTGCTGCTGGATGGGGTCTTCATGTATTCCTGTACCTGAATAAACTACTTTTATTCATCTCTTCATGCGTGAGGCTACTTCTTGAAGAGGACGCACTTCCACATTTTGGCGACGATTAACCTACCTACGTGTGTCAAGACGTGTGAGACCCCAACAGCCAACAATTTTCAAAGGAAAAGAAAATCCTCCACTTACGATTTTTCGTGAAGAGAAGATCGACCGGCATCATTCACCGACGGATGTTGTGCTCTTCCTGGTGTGTCTGCGGAAGAAACATGGCATGAGCACACGGCACACAACAGGACGCTGACGCTGGTGCAGACGGTAGGATCTTACGATTTACTATCTACCAAGCACCTGTTCCTGTCCTTTGGCCGCGAACTTCCGGGGGAGGTTTTTCCAGTTTAAAGTTGACTTGTTTAACTTTATTGAAGGGCTTGCCAACGCATTCGTCCCGACTGCGCATGCTTAGAGACAACGCTGCTCAACATTGCTGGAACGCGGTGCTGGAACGCAACAGCCGTTTCATCACGTTTCAGTGGCAGACATTTTGTGAAGGGCTTTTCTGAACGCGCAAGCTCATTGTCACTCTGAATTAAGCTGAACGCTGGAACGCGGCGCGCGAACGTGGCTGCCATTTCAGACGCGGAGTAGATACTTCATCTGTCATGATGTCATCACGCTACTGCTGATGCGCACGTACTTCTTCGCTGACGTGCACAGCTTCAGCTGTTTTTTTTTTTAAAAAAAGGGCTATTTGCACTCTCCTTTTCGCTGATGTGCACAGCGTCTGCACTTCAAATTTAAGGGCTGATTGGTGTAGTACTGTCACGCTCCACCCGTCCTACATTTCAGTGGGGCACACAGTTTACAGCATGTCAGTATAAATACGCTGATGCACACAGCCTCCTGTTCTACTTCTCAAATAAATTGGTGCAAAGCATCTAACACAATCTACCACCCCCTGCGCTAACGCGCACAGCTTACTGCATTCATGTTCTAAAAATTGTGGTTTATTGTACATTTGATCTGTTTTGGGTTTATTCTTGGGACTTCTAATTTCTTTTGTTTACAGGATGCAGAATGTCAGGGCACCTCCTTTTTTTCAGTCTTCACCAGGTGATCCTCCTCTCTCTTGGCAGAAATGGAAAAAAGTTTTTGTTCACTATGCACGGGTCTGTGGCACTTCTTTAAGTGCAGAGAGAAAAACATCTCTTCTCATGCACTGTTTGGGCTCTGAAGGCCAGGAAATATTTGAACATCTTCCTGATCTTTCTGATAGTGACTCTGCATCACTCAATGAGTATGAGATATGTATAAAGAAACTAGATCTACACTTTTTGCCCAAAATAAGTACTGTTCTTGAACGTTATCATTTTGGAAGGCGTATGCAGAGGGAAGAGGAGTCCGTCCAACAATATGTAACAATATTACAGAAATTGGCCTCAACTTGTAATTTTGGTGCCGCCCTGGAAGAGCGATTGAGGGATTAGTTCATGTTGGGTTGTGTCCAAGACAAGACTAGGGACGCGCTATGGCAAAAAGACAATCCCACTCTTCAAGAAGTTTTAACAATAGCTAAGAGTCATGAGCATTCAAAGGCTTGCGTTGATGTCATAAAGAAAGATTCTTCCAGTGAAAGGAAAGAGAGTTCGGAAGTAAAGCTGGTTGTGTCTGCAGACAAAGCTGTTAGGCCCAAAAACAGCTTGACTCAAAAATAACGACTCAGAAAGGTTTTCCAGGAAGGTGTTTTAGGTGTGGTGACCCTGCCCATATGGCCAATTTCAAAGATTGCCCAGGATGGAAGACTATATGTAAAATTTGCAATAAGAGGGGTCATGTTTCCAAGTGTTTCAGATCTGGGAAGGGTCAAAAGAAAGTCAGTGAAGTTGATCTCTTTGTAGAAGATGTAGAAGAAATTGTTGTTTCCCAAATTTTAGGGGGTTCCTCTGATGGTCCTTATGAAGTCGTACTAGTCAATGATGCACCTGTTAACATGCTGTTTGACTCTGGTGCCAAGATTACGTTGGTACCAAAGAGTTTCTATGAGAAAAGTTTAATAGGCAAAGTGTCCCTTACCAAACCAGACATCAGACCCAAAGGGTATGGTGGTGTTACGATAGATTTGTTAGGTTATTTTTGGGGAACTATTGATTTCAAAGGGAGGATTATTCCTGGTAAAATCTATGTGTCAATGAAAGGTGATTCACTTATTAGTTGGTTTCACCAGAGAGATCTCCATGTCTATCTTGATCCCAACGAAAAGCCATCTGTCTGTTTGAAAGAATTACCTCCTGTAAGAGTGGTTGATGGTTCAACTCAAGATTGGATCAAAGCCTTTCCTGCTGTTTTTAGAAGTGAGTTGGGATGTTTAAAAAAATATGTCCATCGCATCCTCATAAAGAAAAATGTTGTACCGAAAGCTGCGAAAGTTAGAAATGTGCCTCTCCTAGTTAGGGAAAGTATGAAATGTGAACTTGATAAACTTTTGAAGAAGGGAATTATTAAGGAAGTTGAAGCAACTGAGTGGGTCTCTCCGGTGGTTATGGCTCGAAAAGCCAATGGAGAGGCCTGGCTTTGTGTTGACATAAGAGAGCTCAACAGGGCGGTGATCGTTGATCACTACCCTTTACCCAACATCACTGAGATGTTGTGCTCTCTTGAAGGGGCAAGACATTTCTCTTCATTAGATCTAACCTCGGCTTACCACCAGGTTAAACTGCACTCTTCTTCAGAAGATCTCACAACTTTCGTAACCCGGTTTGGGACTTTTAAGTATTTAAGGATGCCTTTCGGGCTAATTTCAGCGGCCTCTGTGTTTCAAAGAGTGATGGAGAACATACTGGGAGGTCTTGAAGGGGTTAAAGTATATCAAGATGATGTACTCATTTTTGGGGCAGATCTTGGTCAGCACGACATGAGGTTGAGGTCCGTTCTAGACTTATTACAAGATGCGGGTCTTACACTTCGGGCTGAAAAATGTAGATTTATGTTGAAGAAATAGAGTATCTTGGTCATGTTGTCTCTGCGACAGGGATTAGACCAAAAGCTGCCCTGGTAAATTCCATTCTTAATTTACGTTCGCCCTCGACAAAAGAAGAGTTAGTCAAATTTTTAGGCATGGCAGAATTTTACCACAAATTTGTGCACAACTTTGCTGGGAAGACGCAATCTTTGAGGTCACTTTTGAAGAAGGGGTGTGAATTTGCGTGGTCAGGAAGTTGTGAGGAAGAATTTGTTGAGATAAAAAGGGATCTCAAAAATGCCCCATGTCTCAGTAGTTTTGACCCTGCCAGAATTTCTTACCTCATGACTGATGCAAGTTCGACGGGACTAGGAGCTGTTTTATTACAGAAAATTGATGGGGAAGAGAGAACAATTTTGTTTATCTCCAGACCCTTGAGAGGTGCTGAATGTGATTATTCGGTTGTGGAAAAAGAGGCTCTTGGTGTGTATTGGGCTATATGCAAATTACGGAAATTTCTGTGGGGAAAGGAGTTCAAGGTTTTGTCTGATCACAAACCCCTAAAAGAGGTTTTTACAAAGAAGGGTATTGACTTTGTTTCCCATCGTATTCGCAAATGGGTAGTGGCCCTTCAAGAATTTGAGTTTGAGGTTTCATATTTACCCGGTACAAATAATATTATCGCTGATTGTCTTTCTAGACTTGGTTGTGTTAATAACGACGAAGTCGATGATGTGGAATGGTTTGGAGGAGAGTACATTGAAGAAGAAGTCAATGTTTGTTTGATTACTGAGGGGATAATATCTGAAAGCGAATGGAAGCGATGTCTAGTGGGTGATGATGTTTTGCAAACGGTCATTACTATGGTTAAAGGGGGTGGTGTGAGAAGAAGGATTGTAGTGAGGTTCTCAAAGGGTTTTGGAATGTAAAAGAAGAGTTGGCTGTAGCGGATGAACTCCTTTTGCGTGGGAGTAAGCTTGTTCCTCCCGTTACTTTGAGAAATAGGCTGGTCAGCAACGCTCATGCATCACATATGGGGATTGCTAAAACTAAGGAAAGGATTAGAGAAGCCTACTGGTGGCCTGCCATGGATGTTTTTGTGGAACGCATTGTGCGCGACTGTGTTGAATGTACAAATTGCGACAAATTACTTAAATGCAGAGCTCAACCCATGATTGTTAGGGAGCAAGCAGTTAGTCCATGGTCTGACATATCTATAGATATTTTGGGGCCTATGAGGTTCAGTGCTCAAGATAGGTATGTCATTGTATGTATGGATTTGTTTTCACGGTGGCCTGTGATAAAGGTGGTTAATTCAGTAGAGGCTGTTGTGGTGATTGAATTTTTGGATGACATTTTTGAGAGTGAAGGCTTCCCGCAAACTCTCTTGTCAGACAATGGGGTACAATTTACTTCAAAAATGGTGCAAGATTTTCTGTCTTCGAGAGGAATAAAGCACAAGAGGGCTTCTTTGTACCATCCCCAATGTAATGGTGTCGTAGAGAGGTTTATCAAGGTCTTGAAGGAGTCGATGCAACAGGCAAGATCCTGTGGTGAAAATTGGGAAGTGGCATTAAGAAAGAAGGTCAGGGAGTATAGATTCACTCCCCATTCATCTACTGGTGTGGCTCCCTTTCGTTTGTTTAAAGTTAGAATTGCTAGTACTGAGACTGTTCCTTTGTGGGTGTGCGACAAGAGGTCCTTAGTGTGTGACAATGTGGGAAGCACGGATGGATGGAGAGAAAAGGAGAAAAGTTTAATGGATGAACGGAAGGTTCGGTATGATGTAAGGAAGGCTGTCAAGAGTACTGTTGTCAGTATTGGAGATTGGGTTAAAATTAGGTCTCCAAGGAAAACCGGAGGCATTTCCAAGTTTAGTAAGCCTTTTAAGGTTATTAAAGTGTTTAAGAATGCCATAAAGACAAGTGATCACAAGATTTGGAACCTAAGCAGGGTTGCAAAGTTTCGTCCTGTACCATCCATTGATGGAACTGGTGTGACTCCCACAGGTGAGGTGATCCCGGAGTCTGGTGGTGAAGAAAGAGGATCCAGACCACTTCGTGTGAGGCGAGTTCCCCTGCGGTTACAAGATTGTGTTACGTAATGTGTTTTTATGAACTTTCAGTTTTAAAATATTTTATTTTCGGTGGGGGAAGCAAATTTGTTTGAGTTATAAATGTTCCTTTTCCAGGTTGTTAATTTGTGAAGGGGGAGGTGATGTGGTGTTCTTAGTATCCTCCTTCGCAACCCTGATAGCTTCTCTAATAGCTCCTGCCTTCTAGAATGCTTGTTGCCTAGAATGTTGGTTGCCTAGCAATGTTTGAACGATGGTCAGTTGTTTCAGCTTGCTGCTGGATGGGGTCTTCATGTATTCCTGTACCTGAATAAACTACTTTTATTCATCTCTTCATGCGTGAGGCTACTTCTTGAAGAGTACGCAGTTCCACAGATGGCCTCTCATTTCATAACCGATTGGGAGACAGAGTGGCTCACCTCAGCTAATCTGCAAAGTCTTTACCCTTCCCTTTCTTTCTGTCCGCTTCCCAGGACCACTTACCTTCTGCAAGAAAGTGCTTTCCAGCAAGTGCCTCATTCTTGGAAGCAGAAGTTCTCACCCAGATGAACACAGTTAATATAGAACTAGTGCCACTGGAGGGGAGGGTCACAGTATTTTACTCTCTTTACTTCTTGGTTCCCATGATGGAGGAGCGGGGGAGTTGAGGCTCCTGAACCTATATATTCAGCAGGACAAGTTCAAAATGTTGTCCTTAGGTCAGGTATTTTGGGCCCAGTCACAGGTCTTTAAAATACCTATTTCTTCTGCCAATCCTGCCTGCTCACACATTTCATGTGTTACCTCCACCTCAGTGTAGGATCCCAGCACTATCAATTTGTGGTTCAACCATTTAGTCTCACAGCTGCTCCATGAGTCTTTACCAAGGTGCTGGCTGTGCTAGCAGTTTTATTCAGAGGTCGGGAGTCTGTGTACTGCAGTACTTGGATGACTAGCTGGCGAAGTCAGGGTTCATTGCTCTGGTCACAGCCCAAATGAAGCACACCATGATTTGATTTGATTGATTTGATTGATTGATATATTTGTAGAGCGCAGCAAATGCCCAGGGGCGTCTTGGCGCTAGAAACGGTAGATTTGAACGGTACTGGCGGGATATCCAGGAAGAATCAGTTGTTAAAGAGCCAGGTTTTTAACGCCTTTCTGAAGGACAAAAGTGATGAGCTGCACTTTATGGAGATAGGAAGCTGGTTCCAGATCTTAACTGTCCCAAACAGAAAACTTCTGCCACCCCAGCGGGCCTTTTTAAACTTAGGTGTCTGCAACAGTTTTGTATGGGCAGATCTTAAGCTTCTGGCTGGCGCATACCATTTCAGGTGCGTCCTCAAAAAGTGCGGCCCTGAGCCATGTAAAGCTTTGAAGGCCAGACATTGGGATTTAAACTCAATCCTTTTCTTCACCGGGAGCCAGTGGAGGGCTCTTAAACCGTGGGAGACTGATTTGAACCTCGGAATATCTAGTACTAATCTGGCTGCAGCGTTCTGCAGTCTTAGTAGATGCAGGGATTGAATTCCCAAGTATAGTGCATTCCCATCTCGAAAGGGCCAGTGCTGTGACCAGAGTTTTAATTGCATCGGGAGGGATAAATGGGCAGATTTTTCTGATCATTTTTAGAATAAACCAGATGGTGGAGGAGAGCCTATTGATCTGGCTACTAAATGTTAGTTTGTCATCAAAGATGACTCCAAGGTTTTTGACGTTGTGCACTGGGGTTGGGCAATCGCCCAGATTGGCAGGCCACCACCTGGGCGACCAGAAAGTTGAGTCGGAGCCCAGCAGCAAGACCTCGGTCTTTCCACCGTTCAATTTCAAGCAGTTGGACTGCATCCATTGGTTGACTTGTGACATACAGCTATTAAATCATAACTCTTTCACCATCTGGGTTTTTTCATCAACATTCAGAAGTCCCAACTCGTCCCTGCTCGTTGTTTGAGTTCATTGGGATGGTGTTGTTGTTTTAAAAAAAAATTTATTGCCATTTTATTAAGTAATCTCTATAACAAAACAAAGGTCATATCACATTGTTTACATTCTGACAGACAGTACACATATCATGTCGTAATCACAAGTTCTCCCCCCAACCAGTTTCAACAACCATTTTCACTGCTTTTCAATGACAGTCTCCACGGCCATTGTCCATAGTCTCTGGATGCTCCAGGAGGTATGCCGTTAGCGGGCCCCAGAAATATTTAGGTCTCGATGCGGTAAGTAGCTCCTCCTCATATGTTTGCAGTGTGTCTCTACAATACACCATATCCATTATCAACTTTTGGCGTGTGAGCTTTACCTTGCTATCCCAGTGTATTGCCACTCTCCTTTTAGCTAACAGCAAGGCCACCGCCACAAATTTACACTGCTGTGGTTGCATCATTGTTAACATACCCAACAAACACACGCGCCGAACATTCCACAAAGCACTCAATCAAAGAACGCAACATGTTCACCACATTTTCCAGAACTTTTTCACTGGATCACATCTCCACGCTAGGTGCAGGAAGTCCACCTCCGGCTCCCCACACCTGCGACATCTTGCTTCATCCCATAGCCCGTACCTGTATAACTGTGTAGGTGTCTAGTAGACCTGGTGCAGATATTTATAATGTATGATTCTTAGGTTCCCGTTGGGCGTTAGCATCTCTGTTAGCGCTCAGCAAAATTCCCATTCTTTGCTTGTCAAGGGCTCTTCTAGAGATTGGTTCTAACACCCATGTGCCTTACTATCACTCTGTATGGTCTCTGTTTGCATTGCTTTATACAATCTTGTGATCATGTGCTTAATGGTTGGGTCAGTGATCAGCTCCTGTCGGGCGGTCAACACTGGTAGCTCCTGGAAAGGAGGGGTATAGTTTACTAACTGCCGCCCGAAGTCTGCAGTAAGTGAATCTAAACAGTGGTGTCTCATTTCTAATATAAATCAAATCATTTGCATCGAGGAACTTGGGAACATGTCGCCCATTTTCACTAAGCCCACTTGTTTCAGCAATGCGAGTCCCCCTTGTTCTTGGAATACTGACATTTCTGGGTGATTTGCCATCGGCATTGCTGGTGCGTATATTGGTAGTTTGTGTGCCTTTGCTCCCATGGGGTGCCACGCCGCTACAATACTTAGAATCGTGTTAATCTCAGCACGCGGTATGTCTTTGCATTGGTGCAGCAGTATGCTAACCAGGGCGATCGGATATGCGTCTTCCATCTCCACCGCCAGATGTGGTGTGTAGCACGGTGGGTGAAACGAGTAGTGTGCATATTGAGCTTGGGCACACAAATAATACAAATGTAGATCAGGTGCCACAAATCCACCTTGTTTATACAGCAAGGTCAATGTAGCTAAATCAATTCTGGTTTACTTCCCTGCCCATGCTTGGTTAATCATTTGGGTACGTAGTGTTTTGAAGAAGTGGGATGGCATCACAATTGGGATATTGTTAAAAAGATATAAGAACTTGGGCAGAATAACCATCTTCATGACAGCTATCCTGTCAGCCAGTGATAGCAGCATTTTATTCCTTCTGTCTATTTGATTTTCCTACTGCCGTGCCGTAATTTCCCTTATCACTACATCAGGGTCTCTATATATCCCCAGGTATTTAACTGGTTCTTCATTCCATTTTAGGTGGTATTCCAAGGGGTATGGAGTGGTAACATCTGTCAAAGGAAGGATCGTGGATTTACTCCAATTTATACTAAGACCTGAATGTCTCCCAAATGTAATGTACTCTCTCAGAATGGGCGATAGATTTATTTTGGGGTGGCAGACATACAACACCATATCGTCTGCATACAGGGAGATGCCCACTGGGTGCTGTCGAAACTTCAACGCTGCATCCGCAAATTTTTGTCTAATGTTACATGCAACGGGTTCAAGGGCTATTGCAAATAAGATTGGGGGAGAGGAGGCACCCCTGTCTTGTGCCATGGTGTATCCGTATCAGTTCCGATACATGTCCTTTCACACGGATCCCTGCCACTGGTTTTGATAGAAGTTTTACCCAGGTTATCATCAACTCTGCCATTCCCATCTGTTTGAGAACCATGAATAGGTAGCTCCATTCTATTGAGTCGAAGGCTTTGGCGGCGTCTAGCAACACCGCCTCCAGCTCTGGATTCAACTGATGCTGGAGTGCAAATATTGTTTGTAGGTTGTGTGAAGTGGAGAGTGCTGAAATGAAGCCTGACTGATATGAGAGGTTGGAGCAGAGGCTGCAACCTAGTAGCCAACATTTTTGCCAGAATTTTAACGTCTGTGTTAATGAGCGAGAGTGGACAATAGAAATCGTATTTAGCAGGTTTCTTGTCCGGCTTCAAAAGCGTCACTATAATGGCCTCTCGCAGCATTGGCGGCAAGATCTTCCGTTTGTATGTGTCCTCATACATCTCTAAGATGTACGAGCTCACCAGTTCCCCATATTCCGTAAAAATTCACTAGTGTATCCGTCAGGTCCCGGTGCTTTCCCATTTGGTAAAGCCTTTATAGCGTCCCACACCTCTTGAAGAGTGATCGTCTGTGCCAGGTACTCTCTCTGCCCCTCCGAGAGCCGTGCGATCGCAGTATCTTCTAGATAGTCCTCTATCTCTGCCGTCTCACGGGATGTATAGAGGTTTCCATAAACCTCTGCAAATGTTTTAAGTATTCCCTGTATATCATAGTAGTCTTCCCCTCTGTCGTTAGTTATTTTGATAACTGTTTGCATTTTGGTCTTTGTGCATATTTTATTGGCCAGCGTACGGCCAGGTCTACCTCCCTCCCCATATGTCCTTGCTATGTGACGACGTGTCAGGTACTTCAGTTCGCTCTCGACAACCTCATTGTATTGTGTGAGATGGTTTCTAATGTTTGCTAATACATCCGGAGGATGTGTGTGTTCGTATTCTGCCTCCAGCTGTTGGAGTTGTTGGTGTTTATAGTTTCTGTAATTGTGTACGCAGATCCTTCAAAATACCCACACTAGTGCTGATGCAGATTCCTCTCATGGTTGCTTTAAAAGCCTCCCAGAGTGTACTTGCACTGTCCACTGAGCCCTTGTTTACCTTAAAATATTCTTTTATAGCCTCCTGGATGGTTTCTTTATATGTTTGGT
Source organism: Calotriton arnoldi (assembly GCA_963921515.1). Lineage (NCBI taxonomy): Eukaryota > Metazoa > Chordata > Amphibia > Caudata > Salamandridae > Calotriton > Calotriton arnoldi. The sequence continues at coordinate 1,001,136 of CAWUFW010004274.1, read as the reverse complement.
CTAATAATGCTGCGGCGTTCAACCTCCAGATACAGTGTGAGGGCGTGCATGTGGGGACATTTACAGTCAGTGTCACTGGCTTGTGGTCCGACAGTGAGGTGCTGAACGCGCGCCTGCAAGGCTGAATCTTTGATCTTTTGCGCCTCGCTGTTACCCTAGCTTGCTCATATTTTAAAAAATGATCGTAGCGCTTGATTTTAACCTGATTCTAACTTGCTTTTAATTAACTTACTTGTGTTTGGACATCGCATTTTTTAACTAAGTGAAAATAAACACTGCACAGATTTGCACAGTTCTAATTGTTTAACCTACCCCTGATTTCTCCTTGGCTTGGTCGCCCCTCCCCGGTCCACCACGGGTCACGTCCCGATTGAGTGGAGGGAGGAATAGGCGATTTCCGGTCTGAGGGAGGTTAGCGGTCTAGTGGCCACTATCCCCCTCCATAAAACCGGATGCCCTGCTCGACGCGCAGCGGACGCGCTCCTGCAAGGCTGAATCTTTGATCTTTTGCGCCTCGCTGTTACCCTAGCTTGCTCATATTTTAAAAAACGATCGTAGCGCTTGATTTTAACCTGATTCTAACTTGCTTTTAGTTAACTGACTTGTGTTTGGACATCGCATTTTTTAACTAAGTGAAAATATACACTGCACAGATTTGCACAGTTCTAATTGTTTAACCTACCCCGGGTTTCTCCTTGATTGCTCCTTGGCTTGGTCGCCTCTCCCGGTCCACCACGGGTCACGTCCCGATTGAGTGGAGGGAGGAATAGGCGATTTCCGGTCTGAGGAGGTTAGCGGTTTAGTGGCCACTATCCCCCTCCGTAAAACCGGATGCCCTGCTCGACGCGCAGCGGACGCGCTCCTGCAAGGCTGAATCTTTGATCTTTTGCGCCTCGCTGTTACCCTAGCTTGCTCATATTTTAAAAACGATCGTAGCGCTTGATTGTACCCTGATTCTAACTTGCTTTTAATTAACTGACTTGTGTTTGGACATCGCATTTTTTAACTAAGTGAAAATATACACTGCACAGATTTGCACAGTTCTAATTGTTTAACCTACCCCGGATTTCTCCTTGATTGCTCCTTGGCTTGGTCGCCCCTCCCCGGTCCACCACGGGTCACGTCCCGATTGAGTGGAGGGAGGAATAGGCGATTTCCGGTCTGAGGGAGGTTAGCGGTCTAGTGGCCACTATCCCCCTCCATAAAACCGGATGCCCTGCTCGACGGGCAGCGGACGCGCTGGTGGCGCGCCGGCGGCGCGCTAAAGGCAAGCCCGTCTGCGCCCGTCCGCGCCAGGTCATCGCCAGGAGCCAGGGACCCTGCTGGTTCCTCCTAAGCTCCCGCATTAACTAAAGGTATTTCCTATTCTGGCAAAGCACTACACAAATTAAGGACAGTGCCATTTTCCCCCTGTGAGAGCTCAAGTAAGGAGGTTGAACGGTCCTGGCCAACGCCTGATGGCCCGTTCTCCTGCATTCGTTGTCACTTCCAATGTAGTCCTATTAGCAGTAATGTAACATCGGTCTGCAGCCCTATGCTACCTCCTCCTCCCCAGAAAGAGGTTTTCTCTCCTGCCCCAGAACACGTAAAGATGCCCATCAGGCCCAACACTGGATGGAAGGGTGTTTTATGCAACGTGAGATCCCTCCCTAAACACGCCACAGAGGTATGGGATTTATTCTCCTCGGTAAACCCTGACCTAGGGTTTTTGACAGAGACATGGCTTAAGCCGCACTCTACCCCTGCCATCGCCGTAGCGTTACCACCTGATTTTAGGCGATTAAGGATGGACAGACAATCAAAAGGGGGAGGCGGGATTGCCATCGCTTATAAAGACTGTATTTCAGTCTCAACACTTGAGCACCGTTGCAAAGCCAATATAGAAATATCGGTTTTTCGCATTGATTTCCTTCCGCAACTTAGCTGGAAAGGTGGCTTAGTGTACCGGCCTCCCGAACCGTTGGCAGACTTTTCACTCCAGCTTACGGAAATAATTGCCCCCCATGTAATTTCAACCAACAAATTCCTTTTGCTGGGTGATTTCAATGTGCACAGCGAATGTGAAATACTCCCAGACACATCGCTGTTCCTTGCAGACCTGGCTCTCCTAGGCCTATCAAAGCTTAATGATGGCCCGACCCACACTGCGGGTCACACTTTAGATATTATTTTTTCCAACACCTCCCACATACGGTGTGAACCCCCTCAACCTCTGATTTGGTCGGACCATGCATCTATTGAATTCACTATTCAGGGCTCAAGCGCGACTGCTGTTCCCACTGGTACCGCCCCCAGCGTCCGCAGACAATGGCATAAGATTTCCCCAGATAGCTTCCAGGCAGCTTTCTTACCATCCTGGGAAGCTGAAGCAGAACCCTCCCATAGTGAGGAGGGACTAGCCAGATTCAATTCGGTGGTTACAAAGACCATTGACCTGCTTGTGCCCCTCAAAGCATTCCCGAATACAGCTAGGCGCCCTCAATCAGCCTGGTATTCCCCCGAGCTTCGCGCCGAAAAAAGACAGTGCAAAAATTTGGAGAGACGTTGGCGCAGGTCCCAGGAATCTAGGGACAAAGATAATTTTAAGAATGCCCTCTCCTCCTACCACAAAAATATAAAAGGAGCGCGAAAAACGTTTATCGCCCAACAGTTAGTCAAGGCAGAGAACGCTCCAAAAAAACTATTTCAAATATTGAAATCCTTTACTAGCCCTAAGGCCTGCGACAATCCGGAGACCTCCTCCCAAGCCCTCTGTGACGACATCGCCCAGTACTTCTCACATAAAATAGACCTTATCTATGATAAGATCGCTCCCTCCGGCAGCCAACTATTGACTGCTCCTTCTTCTGACCCACCTGTAATCGCAAATTCACAGCTGCTTGAAAGCTTCCTGCCTATGTCTTCTGAGGTGGTGGCTGCCTTGCTTCATTCGGTTTAATCTGGCTCTCCACTGGATGTTATCCCAGCAAAAGTAGCCTCCTCCCTTTCCAACCAACTCTCTTCATCCATAGGCACAATACTAAACCTCTCTATGAAAGAGGGTCATCTTCCTCGGGATTGGAAGGCGGCTCAGGTCATCCCTATTCGAAAAAATCCTAAGGTCCCAATGGAAGAACTTTCCAATCTCCGCCCCATTTCTCTTCTACCACACATGAGCAAAATCCTGGAAAAATACATTAATCAACATCTCTCCGCCCATGTCGAAAATAATGGCAGCCTGGACCTCTCTCAATCTGGTTTTAGGCCCAACTACAGTACGGAGTCGGCCCTTCTGGAGGTCACGGATAACATCAGAATGACCTTAGACAGTGGCCACTCTACAATCCTCGTGCTGTTGGACCTTTCTGCCGCGTTCAACACAGTGTCACACCAGATCTTGCTCAGGAGATTGGAGGAGATTGGACTTAGAGGACCTGCCCTTCAGTGGATGACTAGCTTCCTGTCCTCCCGTACTCAGACTGTCAATCTAGGACCTTTTCGGTCTAAGACGATGGAACTGACCAAGGGTGTGCCTCAGGGCTCATGCTTGAGCCCTACATTGTTTAACATCTATATTGCCCCCTTGGCCAACCTCCTTAGGTCCTGCGGCTTCTTGCCCGTTTCTTACGCGGATGACACCCAGCTCCTCTTCTCCTTTAATCAAATCTCAGTCCACCTTTTCAGAGGGAATGACTGCAATTGCCCTCTGGATGAAAAGCAATTTTCTCCAACTTAACGCAGGTAAGACGGAGATTATGCTCTTTGGGGACGCCCCCCTTCTATGGTCCCCAGACTGGTGGCCTGCAGCCCTTGGCACCCCTCCTGGCCCTAAAGACCTAGTTAAAAACTTGGGCATTCGCCTTGATCGTGCCTTAACATTAAAGGAGCATGCTGCCCACACAGCTAGCACCTGCTTTTATGTGTTGGGTTTGCTTAGACTTGTCTTCCCCTTCTTGCCAGATCATGCCCGCAAAACTCTCATTCAGACCATGAAAAAGTTGCAGACAACGGCGGACACAATAACCGCACTTTCTGCTACGTTCCCTTTGTAATTAAGTCAACACTATATCCTGATGAGTGTGCACACACAACTCCAGCACCTGCCGTCGATGGGTGCCCGCTGCTGGGCAGAGAGAGAAACCAAAAAAGATTGGAGTGGTGCACTACTTCTGAGTAAAAACGGTCCTTCAATAAGCCATTTAGTCTCGATATCTTTTCTCAGCAAATCCTTTATTTTTCATATACATCCAACAATAAAAGATATACACCAGCCAACGCGTTTCGTTCATAAGAAATGAACTTCTTCAGGGCTGTAAATTACAATATGAGACACACATAAATATATATACAAACACACAATATATAAAATACTTGGCACAAGACTAATCTGACCAGAAAAAATGAAAAAAGAGTGAAAAAGATAGAGTAAAAAGGGAGTGAAAGGAGACAAAGGAAAAGACCAACGTATGACATATACTGAGTGTAAGACATGGGGATAGGGAGGGTAAGGGGGCTAGCGAGAGCAAGGGAGAGTAGAAACAAAGTGTAAAATTAACGGACATAGAAACAACATTGCAACATGTGAAAATAAAATGCGATGTCACAAACAAACGCTCTAATACGGTGCTATATTACATTAGAACTGTTTAAAAACATATCTACACAACAGATGATGGTTATGTGATTCTACATGTAGTGGAGAAAGATGATCTGCCTATGCGTATATGACACGGTCGTACCCCAGGCTGGGGACGCACTATATGATTACAAGTTATGTGCTTGGTTGAGTGCCCCAGCTTAGGTGCAACAGTTGATCCAGGTTCAAAAATTTATTTGAACCGATGTCCTCAGAAACTTCCCCAATACTAGTGTATTACATGTGTGGGAATCCTTCTTATTGCAGGTATATCGCCTGTGCAGGGCCTAGACCGACACAATGGAGTATGTAACGCAATCCTGGAAAAACCCACACACACTGACCATGTGGATCCCTATAATCGCCGTCACAAGTGGCACTAAATAAGTTAATCAGATAATAATTATGCTTTGAAATAAAAAAGCAATAGCATGTACATACCATAAAATGAAGTAGAAAGGTAGGGGGAAGGACAGTTCCAAATTTCCCCTGATGATCTGTGATGGGCTAAGCGCCAGCTCTATCCGAATCTTGAAGTCGTGTCAAAAGATAGAACAGATCTGCACAAATTAATGTGTCTGTGTAGGCCTCCTTGATAAGGGCCAACACTCAAACGATCTGCAAGGAAATAGAATACGTTTGAACTATACATGAAAAAGATGCATGCACTAATACGAGACATGGAAGTATTAGGAAGACGGGGATGTGGCAAGAGTGGCGAGTGCGTGCCACGGTAAAGGGTAACCAATGGGAAAAGGGGCAAAAAGCGAAAGACAAATAGCGGGGACCGCAAAATACGTGCGGTGGATGCTGCCTCTTATACTGTAGCAAATAGAAAAACATGGAAAACCAAATATTAAAATGACATGGCGTCTGTAATGCCGAGAGAGACAACTACGAGGTGACGGATTTGTCACGTAATGTGTCCACTCGTTCCAATCAGTGGTAAACCTGATGGGTGAGGGAGTAAAGACATGTCGGGGGGCCCCCTAGGGAATCAATGGAACTACCGGGCTGGGGCGCCGTGCGGACGCAATGAAGGACATATAAAAGGAAAACACCTATAGCAACCCCGCGTTCCTGCCCATAATAAACCTTTGTAAAAGAAGGAGTGAGGACTTTAAGAGGGTCCCCTTCGAAGTCCATAAGGCTATCAGGCCGGGGTGCCGTAATGGCGCAGTGGGTGACATTACAAGTGGAAACACAAAATATAAAAAGATTAAAAGATTAAAAAAAGGCCCCCTTGGGAATCCATGCAGCTATCAGGCAAGGGCGCCGTGGGAGCGCAGTGAAAGACTAAAAGTATGGAAAAAACAAAAAGTGAGTAAATAGAAAGCCAAAGTTGCCATAAGGGCGGCGATAGTATGGTTATGAGCCGCCTCGACTACTGTAATGCTCTCCTTGTCTCTGCGAATGAGTCATCCCTCAGTAGATTGCAGGTGGTCCAGAACACCGCAGCGCAACTCATCACGAATGCTCCTTTTAAAACTCCCTCCCTTCCCCTTCTCCACCGGCTCCACTGGCTCCCAATCCGCAAGCGTGTGAAATTCAAAATCTGTTGTCTTGTCCATAAAGCCTTGTATAACAAAGGTCCTCTCTACATCTCTAAGAAACTTAAGCCTTACGTTCCCTCCAGGACCCTTAGATCAGGAAGCAAATCTCTTCTTTTAGTTCCCAGGGTTAGGAAAACGAGACTAGGTGGGAAATCTTTCTCCTACCTTGCTCCCCTGCACTGGAACCAGCTTCCCACTCACCTGAGACAATGCCCCGACTATCCACGCTTCAGGAAACTACTTAAGACCAACTTGTTCTGAAATTTTCCGTCAGCCCGCACAGTAGCTCCGTCCAAAGCGCAGAGATACCCCTCCGGGGGTGATTCAGGCGCTATACAAACCCATAAATAAATAAAATAAAAAATAAAACATCCGCCACCCAATTACTGGCCCTACCAATCACCAGCCAGTAGTCCAGTCGAGACCAGCTGGCGTGTGCAGTCAAGATATATGTACCTTCTTGTTCATGTGGATTATGTAATCGCCACATATCTACCATATGAAATTCCTCCATACCATCCAGTATCACCTTCGCTGCCTGCCTGTGTTGCCCCACCACCACGTTGAACCTGTCACAGAGTGTGTCTAGGGCTACATTCAGGTCCCCACCCCAAATTATCTCTGTCTTTCGTAGTGATCTTAGCTTGTTCCATATAGTTGTGTAGAACCCAGGGTTGTCCGTATTGGGGCCGTGTGTGTTCACTATTGGCACTCTGGAGCCGTATACTGTTTCCAACAGGTTTGCGTACCTGCCCTGATCGTCTGTTTGTGTTCGTTCTACTTCAGACAGCACCCCTTTTTTAGTCAGGGTCATGACAGCCCTGGAATAAGAAGAGTATGAGGAGGCCACTCTCACTCCCTCCCACCACGCCCCCACCCCATTTTCAGTAATTTTGGTTAGATGGGTCTCCTGTAGAAGGGCGACTGCGATGTGATGTCTATCAAGGTAGGCCAACACCTATCTGGTTTTGCGGGGTCATTCAGTCAGTCCGTGTGACCAGTGTGAGGGGGGCAGACCGGTTGGATCTGTTCATGTGCGCTTCAATAATATGTATATCACCATGTGCTGTACTTGTCTGTCAGGCATGCACCCTCTTCGCGTCGTCTGAATACATTTGTGGCAATGACCACAAAATCTAACACCACCACCCCCTCTCACTTTAGCATTCCAATCATGCCAAAGAGACCCCTAATTAACAAATCCACTGCTACTCGTGGCAGATATATGAACTTAGCACTGCTAATCAGTGTCATTTAGCTTCAAACAAATTTGGGGTACAGCCACAGGGAGGCAGCTACAGTCCCAAGTCACACCCCTTGGAAAGGGGGGCCCGCGAGATAGCATGCAATTCTAACAGTGAATCCCAGTAATCCCATATAATGAATATCATTCTAGTACACAAATACTTATTTAGCTTTATTGAGCAATACTACAGTCAGCAGCACCATTATCAAACAGATGCACGCGTATGGCGTGCATGCGCTTTTGCCTTAATGGCCTCTCACCGCTACAGGACTTGTTCCCAGCATCCCAGTGGATCCATGGCCTTGTCAATTGGTTCAACATTCTGTGTTTGGTTTAGGGTCGAAACAGAACCAGGCCATATTCCTTTGCTAGGTCCGCCAAGAGTCACTTAATCGTCATCCGATTGCCGTCTCCTGTCTCTGTCCTTCAGGGCCAGCATATCAACATAGTCCATAGCTGCCCAGGGTGTGTGAAAGACCTTTTCTTTGCCCTTATATGCTATCTTCAGTCTCGCTGGATACAGCATGGCATAAGTTATTTCTGATTTCTGCAGGTGTTTTTTTACTGGCAGATTATCCTTTCTTGCCACCGGCACCGCTATTGTCAAGTCCGGAAAGAAGAGCAGGGCGTTCCCTTGATGATGTATGTCCTTTTTTCCCCAGGCTATGCGTAAGATCATGTCCCTGTCTCTGTAGTTTAAGAGTCTTGCAAAGATTGATCGTGGTGCCATTCCCGGAGGTGGCCTCGGCGCAAGTGATCGGTGAGACCGTTCTACTTCTAGCATTTGAGACAGGGATTCTGTGCCAAAGATCTTGCTCAGCATGTTTGCAACGTATATCTCCAGTCTCCCCGTGTTCGTCGATTCCGGGACTCCCATAATGCGTATATTGTTTCTTCTTGACCGTGCTTTCAAGTTTTCGTTTTTGGCTTGGATAAGGGCGAGCACTATTCCCATGCTGAGGCATTTCTCATTGAGGGACTGTGTAGTGTCTTCAGTCGTGGACACTCTTTGTTCAGCTTCGGTTAGTCTAGCCGCCTGTTGGTCCATCTTCGTCGACAAATTATCCATCCGCAGGTTCAAACGATCAATTTTGCCGTTTATGTGTTGTAGACTTTGTTGCATTGCGGCCAATGTGGCCTCCAGCGCGCTGGCAGGTTGGCTGTGTTCCTCTATATCCGATTCAGTTATAGGTTCTCCCACACCTCGCATGGTCTTTTTTGTTTCTAGTTTGAGAATGAGCTGTGTCTGGTCTGTTTTCCCCATTTGGGCTCTTTGTTCATGCTTCACCCTTTTTCGGTAACTGTGATAGATTCTTGCTCCTCTACACAGTCCCACCTGCAGTGCGCTGTTCAAAGGTCCAAGATGGCGCACTCAGCTGCGTTTGTTCCTTGCCCCCACTCCGTGCCTGGTCGTCTCACCCTCTGATGCCAGGGCGCTTTAAGCAGTGCAAGTTTCTTAATTTATTCCTTTCAACGAGTTACCCAGACGCCGCCATCTCCCTGCCTCGGTATTTGTACTCTGCCGGTTCCGCAATGTGGGGGCACTGATCTTCACACACTAGATATCGGTGTGTCGGGTTGAGTCACTGCCCTTTACTAGCCCCTGTTGCTTCAGCTAAGGTTGGTATAGTTTTACCGCCTGTGGTATTGTAGCAGAGCCCCACACGCTCCCTCCGGTTACCTTATCGTGCCATGCGGCGCAGTGAGAGGCTCAGCAATCAGCTCCCCTTTGCTTGTGCGCTTGGCCTCGCGTCCCTGCACCGCCAAAGTCCCAGCCAGTGCTCCTCACCTTCTGGATGGCGCAGGCGTGCACGCGTTGTCTCTGTTTGCACAGCCCTCACGGGTCTCTCTTGGAGCCGGCGCCCCGTAGCCCCCAACCGGCACAGGCCTGCTCGTCCCAGCTTCACCTCTATGCTTCCTGGGCAGTGCCTCTCTTCACTCTACCGCGCGGGAGGTTGGCGTCGAATCTTGCCAGCAGCCACTCAGGAGCGCGTCACAGCGAAAGCCCCGGAACAGTGCTCAGGTACACACGTCCACCGCCCAGATCTTTCCGGTGAGTCTCTTGCGCCCTCCACAACAAACTGTACGATAAGGTCAGGTCTAAACACTTTGTTTTCTAAGACCTAGCAGGCCAACGCCACCATTTTGTCTGGTGCCGCCCACTGCAGTGCTCAGCCGTGATCACTAAGATGTGGCATTCAGCGCCGGTTTTGGAGAGTAGTCAGCTTCCATCAATCACACCATCTCTTGTAAGTTTTTACACGTCTCAGATCACTGGGTTTGGGTATCCACTGGCAGGATGATGATGGTGATTTCCGGCTCGCGGCCGGCAGAGCTGCACTGGAGTGCGGCCATCTTGCCATGGGCTCTCTAGCACCCCCTCATTAGGAAGGTGTTGGACACAACCCATATGAGAGAGTGCCTCTTGGATCATGTAATAGTCTTCCATTTTGTTGTCCTGAACCTCCACTGGTGGATGTGCACTGCCAGCCTCATGGTGTTTTTCCCATTCTATCCTTTGCAGTCACCGGCCACTGTTGTTATGGACCCGAAGCCTCTGGTCTGCGCCGGAGCCAGGAATACACATCAATTGCAGACAGTCTTGCCTGGAACGCCATTTTTATTTCTCCATTTTGTGGCATGTTGTTTATATCTTTTCAGACATCACCACCACTTCCTTTACATCTACAGACAGGGTGGTGTGTTTTTTTGGACCCTATATTGGGAGACAATGCATTTTTGGCAGAGAGATTTGCCACAGTGCCTTTTTCCGGTGCTAGTCAATTTGCTGGGCAGAATATGAAGGCAGATGTCTTGAGTCGCCCTTTACTCGAGGAGCAGGAATGGGAGCTTCATCCCGAAATGACAGACATGATCTTCTACTGATTGCAATATGCTTATGTGAAATGCTTTGCCATGGCTTGGAATAGAAAGTGCCCTCTCTTCTGCAGCCTGCCCTTCCCCCTGCATGGTTCCCTAGGGAGCATCTTCCGATTCAAAGTGTTGGTGGTCTTGCTCTACTCGTTTCCTACGATTGCCCTGCTTTTAAAGTTCCTGCGAAATGTGCGAGAGGTTCAGCACAACTGATTCATTTTTTTAAAAATTATTTTTATTGCAATTTCCATATTATATAAAAACAACAACCCCCTCCACACCATAGCCCTCCCACCCCACACATTAGGTGACACTCCCAAATAATTTCATCATATAGCATCACAACAATAAATATTGCATCAAGCAAATTGCTAAAGGGAATAGTTATAAAACTAGGAAATTCATTATAAGGCAATAAAAATTTCATGAAAGATGGAAAAGGCCAGTGCTGTCTAAAGTGCATAATCAAACTCAATACATAGCTAAGACATCAAGTTCATTCTTTCCTGGTTAAGAGAATTCCTCTCACCTACCGGCGACTCGACACAATTGGTCAGAGGATCCCATATTCTCAACCCTTTATTCCGGGACCGTACACCTCTCCTCGAATATACAGCTTTTCCCAGTTTAGGTACCACCAACAGCCGGGCTAACCCTCGCTGAAATACAGGTGGATTCGGATCCAACCAGGCAGAGGCGATACATAGTCGGAAAATGGTCATTGAGATAAATAGAAGGCGTCTTCCCATCTCACTCCCCTTCTTGTACCCCTAATAAGATTAGCGCCGGATTAAGAAGGCTTTTAGCTTCAGATTATAATTTAAAAATCTCGATATCTCCTCTTTCTCAGTCGACAACACTCCGAAGGTAGCAAACATATGTACAATATCAGCGGCATACATCTGACACCTATAATCCAACTAGGTGTATAATATAGGTTAAAACAGGTTTTGTGAAATTGCACTTCTAGCTTTGCCGACAGTAGAGCTGATTGCGCAAGTGAGAGAGATTTCAATAAAATCGCCTCAGGTACGTCCCATTTCTCCTGCCACCTCCGAGAATGTCTATCCAAGTCATCTTTCATAAATAGATTTAAAAAACGGTAAATTACCCCAGTAGGACATTCTCGTTTACTAATAAGCAGATCCTACAGGTCAACTCTCTGAAAGCCTACTGCCCCCCCCCCTTCTGCCTCAAAAAATCCTGTAGTTTAAGATACTTATAGAAGTGTCTTTGAGCAATGTTAAAGTCATTTCTAAGTTCTTCAAAAGATATTATCCCAGTAATGGAAAAGAAGTGCCCCAGTCTGTTTAGCCCAACACTGTTCCAACAAGAAATAAATTGATCCCAAAAAATGTAGATTCCTATTCTTCCAAATGGGCATATAAAAATTGAATCTACCAATCCCCATCATCCTGCGTGTAGTCGACCAAACCTTAAAGGCACTTTGAAGAGTCTTAAAACGTACTCTTTTATAGTAGCTAAACTCAAGCTGCCGCCAAAGGCACCCCCAGGCTTCAATACCAATTAACAATTCAAGGGAGGTAGGGATACGATGCCTTGCGTCCCCACCCATCCTCTCTTGCAGCAGGATCAGGATATATTGTAAAGTGGTGGCCCAATAATACAGTTTGAGGTTAGGAAGGACCCACCCACCTCTCTCCTGTGCCAGCGTGAGAAATTTAAAAGCTCTTCTAGGTTTAGCATAGGCCCAGGGAAACCGAGAAATTGTATCCGCTAGTTTTTCAAGCCACAGATTCTCAATCTCCAACGGTATGGCCCTAAAAATATAAAGAATCTTGGGGAAAAAATTATTTTTACTATATTGCATCTGCCTACTAAAGATAGGTTCAAATTATTCAGCCTACTCAAGTCGTTTTTTTAGCCTTCCCAACAAAGGGATCAAGATTGTTCTTCACTATTTCATCTATGTCTGATGAAATACTTACTCCTAGATACACTGCATTCTTTACAACACAATTATCCGACAGCAAGATCCTATCGTTAATAACAATTAATGTCTTCTCTTTAGTCAATGAATATACTGAAATATTCCCAAATCTAATGGCATCCTCCTCTACCGCTTTAAGCCCAGCTATCGGGTCAGGGATAACAAGTGCATATCAGCATATGCCAAGGTCTAAGTATCCCACTCATGAAACTGCATCGGATGGATTGTAATGTTATTCTCGAGTCTATGTATGAGGGGATCAATGTATATCGCAAACAGTAGAGGCGAACAAGGACAACCTTGCCTTGTCCCCCTCAAGATCCCGAATGACTCAGACAGGTCTCCAGCTACAAACACTCTGGCCACTGGTATTTTATACAGAGCCTTGACTGCCTGGCAGTATCCTGGCTCAATGCCCACTCTGCATTGCTACCCACAAGTGTTGCCAGGAGACCCTATCAAAGGCTTTCTCAGCATCCAACAGAATCAAAGCCATAGGGTCCCCTGCCACTCGAGCAGCATCAGAAAAGGTAATTGCCTTCGTGTATGATCTGTTGTTCCTCTCCCGGGAATAAACCCATGTTGTTGTCCAGAGACCTCCTTGCTTATTACCTGAGACAGACGAATAGCCAAAATTTTAGAGTAGACCTTAGAATCCCCGTTAATTAGGGTGATCGATCAATAGGAGCCAAGTTCTAGTGCCAACTTATATTTTTTACAGAAAACAATTATTTTTGCCACAGACCAAGAACTCGGAGGGCTGATTCCATTATAAATTTGCATGAACAAATGAGTTAAACACTCTTTAAGCTCGGCCGAGAATACTTTGTAAAACTTAGTGGGCATGCTGTCTGTACCTGCACCTTTGCCCGGAGGAAGACTAACAAAGCAAGAAGAATCTCTTTCCACAACGGAGAGTTCTTGCTTTTCTTCACTAAGTTTATCTAAGGAAGCTGTATTCAAATAGTGAAGTATGTCCATTTCATCTCCCTCGCCACTATCCGTATAAAAATCTTGATAGTATCTTTGAAATGTTGCTCTAATACCTTCAGGGTCAGAAACCATCTCTAATATCGGATCTCTTATTTCCAGTACCTCGCTTTGTGCATTTTTCAATCTCGTTGTTGTAGCAAGATGATGTCCTATCTGTTCGCAACATTTGTATGCTTTTTTCCCTCCAAATTGTAAGTTTATCTGCTGAATTTTCCACAATCCTGGTTTTGGCGACCGCTCCCCCCAGTTGCACTTCAGCTACCATGTCTCCCTGCTGCGTGGCCATAACTAATTTTTCTTCCTCTACTGCTAATGCTGCATACAGATCGCCCAGTCTTTGTTTCTCCTTTCTTCCCTCGGTTCAGAGTAAACTGCAAGGTCTCCCACGTATCCCTGCCTTCAATGTGTCCCAAACCACCCGTAGCGGAGCACTCCCTATATTTTCTTTCAGAAAAGTAGGTATCCATTTATTCAGATGTGCACTGTATTCTTCATTAACTTAAAGAGCACGTTCAGATCTCCAGTGGGTCCCTTTCCTAACAAATCCTCCACTCTTTATTTCCAACACTAAGGGGTTATGATCAGACATGACCCGTGGGTAGCTTTCAATATCACATTTTTGTATAAAAGCATGAGAAACAAAGAAAAAATCAAACCGGGCGTGAGATTGATGTGGCACAGAGAAAAATGTAAACCCATGCTCGGTGGGTCTCCAAGACTGCCTGCCATACATCCACTAATCCGTGGTCGCGACAGAACCCCCTTAAAGACTGAAACACTTTAGGTTTTCTCCCAGTGTATACATAGTGGCCCTCCAGAGACCAATTCCCAGTTAGATTAATATTCAAATCCACGCACAGAATAATAGGTTAGGGCCAAAGTGCCAGTACGTTCGAAAGCCAATCGAATAGCCCAGGATCATCTGAAATGCACCCATAAGCAGAGCATATAGTAAATCTTTTCATAGAAGACTCAAATTCCCCGATGACCCACCTACAATGTTTATCTACCTGTACTTGCTTAAACTGATTACATGTATTACGGGCTAAAATTGCAACTTCACAAGTGCGTGTCCCTTGCGACGTCTCCCCGATCACCTTAAAGCCAAGAGAATCGAGCAGTCCCTCAATATGAGTCTCTTGGAGACCAACAATATTGACGTTTAACATTTGAAGCTCTAATGCAATTCTCCCCCTTTTTCTTCCATTGTTCAAACCGCAAATATTAATAGTTGCTATTCGTAACTTACTCATATCCAGCCTTAAACCGGACCATCAGACTACACTCTTCCCAGAATGAAACCACAAGACCAGGACACGGGGACCCTGATAAAGACCAGCCTAGCTCCTTTAGGTCAAATCTCAACTGCTTTTGTCCACCTACATGTGTAGCCCCCCCCACCCCAGGTCCCCCACCCCAACCACACCCCCTCCCACCACCAAACCATGAGCATTCAGACCCCATGACTGATTGATGACACTCAAAAAAGCACCCGACTGCCTTCCCCCCTCCACCTCATCCCCACAATTGAACACACCCTAGCTCGTTAGCCTGACGTTTCTTCACCATTAGGGGAAATCGATGAGCATTTTAGATTTCCACGTCCCCGTTCCATTTGGTCATTTCTGGAGAGCCACCTTTGAATAGTGTCACCATAAACGATCTAATGTCTCTCCCCTCGACCCCTTCCGGATTCTCCAAAAATCTTAAGTTGTTCCTGCGTTGTCTATTTTCTTGATCTTCTAGTTTCCATAACACATCCGTCATCATTGCTTCTTGGGATATTTTCACAGTATTCCATGCATTAACCTTGGACTCAAGGCACTCCGTACATCCTTCCACCATTGTAATCCTTTCTGCAATGTCCGCGCAGGTTTTGTTTTCCTTTCTAACAGTTCCATGCAGTTTTTTTTAAGCAAGACGAGCATGTCTGCTTTCACGCCGAGTTTCTTCCTGAAGTTGTTTAATTGATTGAAGAATCGCTGCGAGCGTTGACTCTGCTGTACCAGATGACCCAGTTGCTGCATTCTCCAAGGTCTTACAGCCTACATTTTGCTCCTTCTCACTGACATGATGTGTTTGGGAACGAGCAAGATGGCGCCCGAGTGATACGACATGTTGGCTGCTGCTCCCCTCTCGCCTCGCCAATCAGTCCGGTTTGTGGCATTGACAGAGCATGCATGGAGGAGCTAGCGCCGGATTCGGAACGACAGTGAGAGGACGCGGAGGGCTCAGCTGAGTTTGGCGGAGATGCATTAGCTGAAGTGTGCTGGATTGCTTTGTGCTCACTGCGGTAATCAAAGCAGCGCAGTGCTTCGCCTGCCTTGCCAAGTTTTTTTTTCTGACGCTGGTGGTGCGCTTGACATGCAAGATGCCGGGCTGGGGACTTAAACGGACAGCGGCTGTGAGCACGATTACCACCCCTGCCCTTATGTCTACACTCCGCGAACCCGGTAAGTAGTTGAGGGGTGGAAAAAAAGGAGAGGAAGTTGCTTGTAAGGCCAAACCTGAAACAGGGGGCAAGCTTAAAAAAAAGCTGCACAACAGTCGGTCAAGGGCTCGCTACATTGTGACTCGGACTTCTCAGCCTCTGATTGCAAACATGTTCCCCATAGCCTGCACTACAGGTCTGAAAGCTGAGACGGGAAGGGGTGTGGCGGGTGGCAAGAACGGTTAGTACAGATTCTGGAGCCACAAAGTTTCTAAGTCCCAGGTTTTCTCAGGATGTTAGGAGGAGTACACTTTGATACAGCCAAAGGGTCCCAGGACCTCAGGAACAGCACTTGTGTTTCAAGACTCACTGCAGCAGGAGCCACCAGCAGGGTCCAGGATTGGTCCAGTTGGTACTGGTCAGGGGCTTCGTGCTGCTTGTTGTGTCCTTGTAGCTTAATAGGATAAGAGCCAACTTACACTTGGAGTCCACTTCTTTGTCCTGGTTGCAAATGGGACAGGTTCAGCCTTCCAGGTCTCCTCACGTGTCTCAGTAGCAGGTACAGTCCTTCTTCTGTCTTCTACAGGTCCAGTAGTGTTTTGAAGAGGGTGCCCAGGGGTGCCACATTTGTGCCTGGTACTAGCCGTAGGTGGGGGTGACAAGGTAAGTAAGTAATCGGTTTATTGTTCAGTTTGTTAAAATTGTGACAAAAGTGCTGCTCATTGGTACGATTACAGAACAAACAATTTAAAACAAGACATGAGCATCCATTATAAACACAATTTAAAATAAAGCCTCTGGCTCCGGAAGAAATTAGTTAAGATCCTAGAAAGAGACAAAAGTGCAAGTAGAAAATGAAAAGGCAAGCAGTAATAACTAAATCAAGTGTTTGATAGCAGCAGAATATGAAAAATGTACAGGGGAAGGTGCGAAGTGCAAAAGCAGCCTGAGGCAGTGCCTTACAAGTTGTAGTTGACTTCAGCATTTCACAAAAAGACAGAGTGCAATTTGAAAAGGCTGGCAGTCATTAGTAGATTGAGTATCTGGAAGCAGCAGAATAAAAGAGAAGTGGAGGAGAAAGTATTAAGTATAAGAGCACCATGAGTTTTCCCCTTAGCATTCATTTTAAGGTCCAAAGCAGATGGAAAGTGCAAAGGCAGCGATGAATTGTCCCACAATTAGTTCAGATGTTGAGTAGCAGCTATACAAAAAGGTGAACAAGTTTATTGACCACGCTCTGGAACAGAAATGTTGTTAATGGAACCCAATTTTGCTGCTGCCGCTTGGAGAAACTTAACGGTTTTGCCATTTTTAGCATGGTGTGCTCCAAATTCAGGCTGGCAATTACAGCCTGGTGACAGGTTTGTACTCCCAAACGTATTATTTCCGTGCAAAGTAAGTCTTTTCTTAGCTCTAGCAAGGAAGGGCAGATGCATAGTATGTGGGTGATAGCTTCCTTGCTTAATCTGCAGGTGACAATTTCCCCTCCCTAACCAGTGAGGAAAAAGTTCCCAGGGGTAACTCTATCCGATTGTGCAGCAGTTTCTGTGTGCCCTACTGCAAACAACAATGCTCCTCCCAGCCCAAATACAAGATGGAGACGTCTTCCCCGTTGCCTGTGATAGAGTAGGCCTCTCGAAGTAAATCAAGTTTAGCCCAGATGGTCATCCTGCCATAGAAACAGGACATCTCCCCACACCCAAGGCCTTTGTCTTACTTCTGGGAGCAAGTTCACACCTCATCAAGGGTAACAGCTGGAGCTCATGTAAGTGGCATAGACAGAGTTGCGTAAAGTGGAGTACAATTTTGTAGAGCAGAGTAGATTGTTGTAGAGTGAAGTGGCATAAATTAGAGTTGTGTCGTGGAGTGGCATAGTGCTGTAGAGTGGAGTGGCATAGGGTGGAGTAGAGTGGAGTAAACTGGCATAGACGGAGTTGCTTAGAGTGGAGTCTAGTAGAGAGGAGTGGAGTAAAGTTTACTAGCGTAGCGTGGAGTAAAGTGCTACTGAATGGAATGGTGTAGAGTGGAGTGGCATGTCGTAGAGGGAAGTAGCGTAGATTGAAGTGGAGTGGTGCGGCATTGAGTTGAGGGTCGTAGAGTGCAGTGGAGTGGCGTGTTATAAGTGGAGTGGCATGTCGTAGAGTGCAGTTGAGTAGATTGACATGGAGTGGAGGGGCACAGAGTGGAGTGGAGTGGCCTAGTGTGGAGTATGCATGGTTTGGTAGCGCACTGACATAAAAGACAACACATTTTCAATTGAAATGATCATTATATTTGCACAGACGTAGTTTTACTGATAAAACTATACAGGGCACAAACGATAATGAGTGAAAATGGCATCACCTAGTTTATGATTTCTTTTGACTGTATTAAAATATTTGTGTCCACCACACTTCTGAATTACAAAGAAATGTGCTTCATTTGTGCTTTCTGAATTCTGATATATTCTGAAATATTTGTTGTGTGCTAGAAAAAAGCCCAACACAAGTAGCCAGCAAGATTGTCACATAGATCATCTCACTTTGAATTCAGAGAAAGAAAAGTAAACACCAAGCTCCTTGGAAGACACAGCCTGGCATTTGACCTCTGTCTTTCAATGCGCAGCAAATGTGACAAGATAACCACAAAGTTTAAAGGCCTATTTTCAGGAAACGAGCATTCGAGGAAGAATACAAGGAGGGAATCACAGAGGTGGTAAACAGGCCATGCTCGAAAGGAGGCAGTAAGATGCTGGACAGCCTAAAACAAATAAAGACAGCAAATGGAAAGCAAGCAATTGTGAGTTTCAATCACAAAGCCAATGGTAAACAATCAGCGGAATGCATTCCCAGAGAAACTTTCAGAATATCCCCAATAAGTCTTTAGCAAATAGGTTTCAACCTAAAAAAGGAGTAAGCAAACTCAGTAAGAAAAAAACCAAAGAAAGTCAAGTTAATCAAAGTAAAGCACAGGAACCTGGAAGCTAAGCTAAGTTCCCTGTTGACCCGCTAATTGCAGCAGCACATACTTGACAAAATCCTGCAAAAGAAAAGAGTACAAAATAACTTTCAGTTAGGATATCAAAATTATGTTTTTCATACAAACTTAATGGATAAAGGCTCATTTTGGAGAAAAAAAAGATACTGGGTGCACTTGGTAAAGACTTTTAGAGGAATTTTACAGAAATGAAATTGAACTTTTGACATTTGATATCTTCATTTCAAAGGTGAAGGTTAACCTTATACTTGAAAGTTATCAAACCTTTTGAGAAAATCATTGCATTATATGAACAAGGGAATAGGACATTTGTTTTAGCTATGAGCGTATGCCGTGACTAAACAGGTAAACAGAAGAGTGACATAAAGAGGGGAACGTTTGTTGGTCACAAGGGGAACACCATAGTAATACAATAACTTTTAAATCTTTCTTTATTCAGCAAAGAAAGAGTAGTTAGAGAAGTACTGAAGTCATCATGCCAGCGGGGAACAGGGGATGTCAGGTACGCTATAAGCAGGAGGATAGTGGAAGAAACTCCTTAATCAAAGTTTTTTCAAGGAGAAATAAGAACACTAATTGTGTTTCTCTTTACAGCACAGCTACAACAGCAGCACCTTCTGGGAAGCAGACAGAAGACAATCATAACCAGAACCAGGAGGACAGTTAGAAGAGGAAGAAGACCGCACCCTGTGAAGAGCCTGTTCAAATTCTCTCTTTCTCATCCACACTGCCTTTCCCTTCTTTGACTGACTGCGCTCTTCTGTTATACTTACCTGAAGGGACTGGCAGCTGAAGAATGGACTGTGGAAATAGACTTCAGTTGTGATGACTTGTTCTCCATCAGGATAGTGCCAGGTTAGTGCTTTGGTTCTTGACACCTTGCTGCAGCTCCTAGAAGCCGATTTTGGATTTCTCTTCAATCTCCGGGCTGCCGCTGATCTCTATTGACTTGCAGGAAACAACTGGCAGCAGTGGCAGCAGCAGCATGGTTTGGGATCCTGGGCCTGGGCCTGTGCTATGCCTGAGGTGGTTTACTAAGAGATAGTGATCTTTCAGCTAAGAACTGCAGCACCTCAGAGGGTCAGGTTGGAGAACTGGAAGGTGTTTGAAGGAGCGTGCTGGGTGTCTTGAGTATTGATTTGCCCCCTCCGACCTTTCTGGCACATCTCAATGAATATGAGCAACTGGGCCTCTGCTGCATATCGCTTGACCCTGTAGACATTGTGGGAGGTGGACAGTCTCTGGGACAATCCTCAAGAAGGTGGAGATCACCCCGGAGGATCCTTAACGAATGCTACTGCTTTATGAAGGACTCAGATTGCACCCCTTTCAAACCCTCACCGTGAGTATGATACGGAGCTGGGTTGCCAGGTGCATGCCATGTTTTCTTAGAGGGGGTAGATAGTGGCTTTGTGAATACTGTTCGACTTGGCGTGGGAAAGACCGATTCGGCATTGCTAGTATTAAGCTAGTTTTAAAATATAATCACTCAAACCTCCTTTAGTAATGTACTAAATCACAGATGTTGCTAAGCTGAGGGCTTTGGACGACAACTGTTTTTTTCTGGGTTCATATTTTTGTGAAAAATAATAATGATTTTTTTAAACATGTTTTATTGGCATTTTAAAATAGTACAGTACACTCATATTGCTTTTACGTTTCAATAGCTGGTTCAGTATATTGTGCGTACATATAATCACCAGCCAAGGTCTATGTGTAATCCATGTTGTTCCTGCCAGCCTACCCTTCTCACCCCTATACGCTTGCAGCCGTTGTATGGTCTAAGGTGGCTGGCCACTTGCAGGATTGTGTAAAGTCCTGTGGTCCCTAATGAGTCGGGTCTATAGTACGCAGATCGTGTTAACTAGGCTGTAAGTGTATGGTCTAGAGGTGAGGGACTCTGTTTTTTTGTCAAATACAGGAGGGGATCGGGGAAGTATTAGGCTCCTGCGCGCCTTGAGGCGCTTGATAACACCGAGGGGCCTTCCGCAGCGCGGGGCGCCCAGTCAGTATTGCCCAGCAGTTGGGACCGGAGGGACCGGAGTGCGAGGGGACCAGAAGCCCCAGAATCCCAGGCGGCCGGCGAGCCGCCCCTGATGCTGCTCCTGCGCGCCTTGAGGTGCTTGAAAACACCGAGGGGCCTCCTGCAGCGCGAGACCCCCACTCAGTATTGCCCAGCAGTTGGGACCGTAGGGACAGAAGTGCGAGGGGACCACAAGCCCCAGAATCCCAAGCGGCCGGCGAGCCGCCCCTGACGCTGCTCCTGCGCGCCTTGAGGCGCTTGAAAACACCGAGGGGCATCCCGCAGCGCGAGACGCCCACTCAGTATTGCCCAGCAGTTGGGACCGGAGGGACCGGAGTGCGAGGGGACCACAAGCCCCAGAATCCCAAGCGGCCGGCGAGCCGCCCCTGACGCTCGTCCTGCGCGCTTTGAGGCGCTTGAAAACACCGAGGGGCCTCCCGCAGCGTGGGACGCCCAGTCAGTATTGCCCACCAGTTGGGACCGTAGGGACCGGAGTGCGAGGGGACCACAAGCCCCAGAATCCCAAGCGGCCAGCAAGCCGCCCCTGAGGTTGCTCCTGCGCACCTTGAGGCGCTTGAAAACACCGAGGGGCCTTCCGCAGTGCGGGTTGCCCAGTCAGTATTGCCCAGCAATTGGGACCATAAGGACCAGAGTGCGAGGGGACCACAAGCCCCAGAATCCCAAGCGGCCGGCGAGCCGCACCTGACGCTGCTCCTGCGCGCCTTGAGGCGCTTGAAAACACAGAGGGGCCTCCCGCAGCACGGGACGCGCGTGGGCGGGCCCATCTGCGCCCGTCAAAGCCCGGAGGAGGCTGGGCCACCCCGACCTTTGTTTCACCGCTGTGCAAGCCTGCTCATTCATCGTATCCCCACCTAAGGCATAAGGTACTGTTAATTGCTGCCCTACAGTGGCATTCTGCTTTCGTTACCACATATTTCTGGGACACTGCATTTGAACTAACATAGTGTGGCCTCAAATAGTCCCAGAATGGGAAAGCAAAAGGCTAAGGAGGAGGGCGCGCAAGCTACAAAGCCAAAGGTTGCGAAGAAGAGTAAAAAGGCCACAAATAGTACTGAAGGACACAAAGATGGGGGTGGGGGGGTACTTGACCGCATTGACAGCCTTTTATCGGAATGTGGAGGTATCCTCGAATCCAACACCCCTTGTGTCCCAGCACATAGTATACAACCCACATACAGCATTTTTAATGGCTGCAATAAGCGACCCTCTAATAGTGAGATTGATGGGAACAGTCAGATAGCTGCTCATAGCTCTACCCCGAACGCAGTTGGAAATACAGCCACAGAAGGAGTAGTATCAGTAGAAGACCTCTCCATCTTTCAATGTAGCAACAGCTATGCCCCACTCTCAGATATGGCTGTTATTTTGGACGAGTCTAATGAAATCAGAAGTGAGTCAATTAAAGAGAGGCCTATGATTAAAAGACGATTAAAAAGAAAGGCACACTCAACGACTAGCCCTGGCCCCCGTAGTAGGGGGAAAACGGTCCCTCGCAGAGAAATCTCAGATACTCAGTTAAAATCTACAAGTAGTGACCCCCCTGTGCCGAACTCACTATTAACTCAGTTACTAAATCTGACTAAAGAAATAAAAGCTCTTAAGGTAGCTGTGGGCTAGCTTTCCGAATCCTTTACCAGGGTGCATAATGTAGTTCAAACACTAAAAGACAAACCAGGATGTCAACTCCTTTCTACGGTACATGACTTGGGAGGGCAGCACCATACACAACCACCGATAGTGGGTCATTCGGCCATCACCAATGTCACTGGGGGTGACAGCGCCAGCAAGATAAACACTGGGAGGGCCATAGGAGCCCACAGCGCTTTGAATGGGCGGGGGGGGGACAAAATAAATAGGATGGTGCGCTTAAATCCTCTAGTTTCAAAACCAGTGACGGCTCTATCAACAAGCACTCCATTTTTGCATGCCGATAGGTATCCCTCACCGCACAGCAGAGGCATTAATCCAGTGCAGAAAAGGACAATATATATGATCAATGTACCCAAGCCCGTACTTAGATTATCTAGAGAGGATGAGGTTTCCCTTATTAACAAAACCATTCATTGGATTCGGCAAGTGCGGGGATGCCGTGCCATAATAAGGGATGACATTGTTGGGGCTAAACGATATTCCACCCCGGGGGTTGAAACGGATGTCATTGCCCTAACTCTATCACACCAAGATTTGGCTGAGAATCTTGTAGCTTATGATCTTCTGACACAACATCTTTTCATAACAGTCATTCGTTTTAAACACCAAACCTACCCCGAAAGCCCTGCAGCCCCTTATCAATCTGCGTCTATGCTTAGCGAGATTGATTGACGGCATCCCCGGCCAATGGGTACTGTACATTGGCAGCTCCGACAGAATATACCAGCAACTCATCTACCACACTTCTGATAGGGAATCCCACAATTAGGCCAGACCAACCCGATTGGGTCATGAACCAGTCTAATCACGATTCTGGCTTTGTACCCTCCAATGTCCCGCTGATTAATAATACACATCAAATGTCGCGCACCATCTCTATATTATCATGGAACATTGCAGGCCTGAGAAATAAGGGTGATGTCCCTGACTGGAACAAATTTATAGAAAAACATGATATATGTGCCTTTCAGGAAACTTGGGCAACTGATCCGCTTTTTCTTCCGGGTTATTTAAATTATTCCATTCCTGCTACCCGGGGTGTTAGGGGCCGCCCATCAGGGGGCATCACAATTTGGGTCAAGCAAGATATAGGTCTGAAGATCCGGGTTCTACCCTTTGATTCCAATTACATTCTTGCACTTATGGTGTCGCTTGGGCCTCATGGTACTTGTGCCTTAATGAATGTATACGCAGGAGGCCTGAGTGGGGGACGAAGATCAGAAACCATTAACGCCCTGGGTGAACTGTTAGATACCCTCCCTGGGGATTCTGGCGTTGTAGTTGTTGGTGATTTAAACACCACTTTTGAACCGCTCGATAATGAAGACAATGATCTAGCGAGGGAAGAGGTTGAATACTGGGGAGTCCCAGCATTGGAATTAAACCCGATTAAACGATGGACCGAGGCCGCAACCCAACTAAAAGCACTGCGTCTGGAGCATGGCCTTAGGGCAGCAAATGGCCGATCCATCTCGGAAAGACAAGGTTCACATACCTTTAATAACGGCTACCATTCCAGCCGTATTGACTTTCTCCTAGTCAGCTTGAATTTATGGTACACCTTCGAGAATATGACCATACATGCATGCATAGAGAGCGATCATGACCCATTCTGTTCACAGTTTAGACTTAAGGATCTTAGTGTACCGGTGGCACCGGCTACTTTACCTACAGCGAGTGATCTCTTAGTCTCTAACTATATGCGCCGAGTTAAATGGCCTAAAATCCTATCATGCCCAGAAACACTAATCTCTATAAGTAGTGAGCTAGAACGTACAACTAAATTGATGGAGACTCGCCATTTTACCCCTGAATCGGCCATAGAATTCACAGAGCTGCACAACTCACTGTTTTCAAAGATACGCTGTCACTTTCAAAAACAGAGCAAGTCCAGGATGAAATATACCCCGCCTAAATATCGATGGTACAACCATGAGTGCAGAAGTGCACGTAAAACTCTTGGTGAGGCAATCAAGTCGGGGTGAGGGGACAGGGTGAGAACTGCTGGGTCAATATACAAGAAAGTGATTCATAGCGCCAAAAATTCCTGGGACGAGGACAGATGGCAGGAATTAAAGTCCGCCAGTGATAGTAAAAACTCCAAATGGTTTTGGAATGTGGTTAAATGGGGCAGGGAAGGAGTAGCACAGCCACCGGATAACCACGTTGACCCCAACGCGTGGGTTAATCTTTTTGCCACTCAATATGCCGAGGAAGAAGTTGATGATGGGGTACCATCCATGATCCACCACTTCCCCTCTGCTACGGTTTTCGACGAGGTAGATGTTAGTCGCGCACTCAGGCCCTAACTGGTGGCAGGGCACTGGGCCTAGATTGCATCCCTGCAGACATTTTCTTGCATGATAAGCCCAAATGGTTTACTTACATACTTCTATTTGCCAATGCCATAGCCCAAGGAGCATCAATTCCGCATACTTGGCGAGGGGCGGAGATAATACCCATTTATAACAAGCATTTGCAATGCAATAGGTCTCGCATTTGCAAGAGTTTAAGCTATTGGCATTGTAAATGACATTGCCTTTTATTTATGTGTAGATTTTTAAAACATAAATAAAAGGCATTGTCATTTACATTTGTGAAGTGCAAAAGATGGGAAAATGCAGAAAGTGTAAAGACAGAGGAAGAAAAAGACAGAAAACCCATCACAAAGGGAGAAAGCAGGAACCTGCAAGAGTACGATAAAGGGGCAGGAAGAGTCTGGTAGTGGATTAAAAAGGCATGAGGTGGATTCAAGACCACACAGCCCTGGTATTAGGCATCCCGACATTTAATTGCACCGGCCACAAGCTTCTCAGCAGAGCTTTGGGCACCAGCACTCATTCATTTACAAATTAAGCACCGTAATACACTCTTTTCTCTCCACATCTCCTCTATCGGCATATCTTACACCGCATCTCTTTCCTCTTCAGCACCCTCTTCTCGCTCTCTCCTGAATGTACTTCCTCGCATCTCCTTCACTTCATCACCCCAAGCACATAATGCACCCACACCCCTGTAAGCACAGCATTTTCTTTTTGCCTTGTCATTATTTCAACAACTGTGAACCCCCTTCACACACGTTTTAAGAAAATCACAGTTACAAGTGGTATACGTGACCATTGCTCTGTGTGCTCAGCAGAAAGGCCCAGGCTTGCTTGACTATGTATTCTGGGCACCTTATTTACCTATTGACAGATACTGTGAGAAACTCGCACTGCCTTCAGCCTCTTCTCCAGAGCTCTCAATTGTGGCACGTATAAACACCAGAAGGCGACTCAGTTCAAAGTAAGCACTATAAAAGAGTAATATGCTACACAAAAATAAAATACAGAAATGCAACATCCTGGAAATAGCTCACACTCTTAGGGAAGGAAATATAAATAGGAACTAAATTGCTGACATGGATTACCTCAACAATTTATATATTCAGTGTTCAGAAATCGATCAGTGTTTTTGCCAGTTAAATTAAGGACATGAATATAGGGCCTGATGGACCTGATGTTCGTTTTTAATTACTAGCGAATCTGGGACATGGAGGGACCTAGCCCACTTTAAGCCCTGTCACAACTGGATTCTATTCCTAGCTTCCCTTTAGGCTATCTTGTGTTACCCTAGGAAAACCATTTTGGCATCTGTTGCAACGGTTTTGGGTATGGCTACAGCAGCCTTTATAGTAGAATCACCCCTTTTCACAGCTGCATGAATCAGAAAAGCTTGGTATCCCAGGTAACCCTCCTTCCTACCTCAGCTACACTTCCTGCTGTTAATGAACACACAAACGACCTTTACATATCAATGAATGAAAGGTCACTGTTTGATCACACTTTGCCTCAGAGTATCTGCTCAATTCTTGTTCAGGGCAAACCAGAAGATTGTGGGCAATTTCATCTGCAGTGTATAGGTGCCAGCACGGTGTGGGTAATTTATTTGGAAACGTTTTAGGCGCAACATGTCTCGAAAACCCCATGGCTGAGAGCTGATTTGTCAATCATAATGCATAGATTGTGGAAGAAATTGCTGATGTTTATTTATGTTCAGTAAAACTGTGCTTGTGGGAAATGAAGCAAGTCCAAAAATGCCAGAAGGGCAATTAATAGCTCTTAACGCTTTCAGGGACAATAACGCTTATTTTGAAATTTAGAAGCTCAATTGAAGATGATGTAGTTAGTGGCAAAGAGCTTATAATGTTTGGAATATGTATTGCTTTCATATAATGAAATGTATTTGTTATAGGACAGATCCAGCTCGAGGGAGAATGGGTCTGAACTTGTGTACTGTAGCATTAACACCTTTTGGATATATTTTTGCTTATAGTACAGTATGGCGCGCGCAAAAATACGTTATCGTCATTTAGGTGTTGCTAGGGGTCGCAGCTGCGACCCCTGTCTTGCCCCTTGCAACCTCTGGCACTTCTTTTGCGACCCCTGGCTTTAAGAGGAGGCAAAATCAGTACCAGGAATACAGGGGCAGCTGGTCCTTATGGAAGTCGGTTGAGATCCACTTTCTTTGTTTCCTGTCAATTTTGTATTTCACTAATAGTGAATAATGTTATGGTATTCACTGTTAGTGTAATCAAAAAAATGGAATCCAATTAGCTGAAATATGACCCTCCCTGGCATCTGAGATAAGTAAATTTTTTTTTTATAATGTATGTTTTGTGTGTGCTTGCGGGTGAGAGTGTGTTTATGTGAGAGAGAGTGTGGACATGTGTGCCTGAGTGGAAGAAAAGGTCAAATGGCGCGTGATGGCACTTCCACTACCCCAGGCGAATTTGTTGAATTGACGTTCATGCGCGGGCATTGAAATATATATATAGAACCTTGCTTGTGCTGGCAAGGAGTGGTACAATGCAAAATGGCACCCGCTGCAGGTGTGTTTCTTGTAAAATATTTAGGTTGTTCATTTGTGTTCATTAACCTACACACACACGTACAAACTGAAACATCGGGAGATAAAGATTTGTCGATAATCACACATTTGTACTCTTGCCTTGAAACCGGAAATAAACGTATTTGCGTTCCACCTTCAGCAATGTAGCCCATTTACGCTTGGTCTCAACATTCCAATGTTCGTGTCTTGTCACTTCCTCTTCTAATTACAATATTTTGCCTTGATGAGTAGAGTGTTTTATTTGCATCCGTTGTCAGTTGTATGCCACCTGCCATATGTAAGGAGCAGCCATATAGCAGCCAATATAACCTTCGGCCGTTGAATATTATGCTACTGTGAATCAACTTCAACGAGTAACTGATGCTGGGCACTCCTGCCAAAACATCATTTTGCTTCTGGGGTGCTCCCCGCCTGCTTAGAAATAGCCTATCCTTGTAATTGAAAGCACCTAGAGGCGATGGCCTACAGCTGCTGCCTCCCTTGCCATGACCTCAGTATATATATGCAGTTCCCGGCAGGCGCAGAGAAAAGCCCTTTCGCTGGAATGAATGAGTGTTGAAGTTTGCTCCCATGTCATAAACCACACTGGCTCAAATCCACTAAACTACCAAGGTGAAAGGCATTTACAGACCTCAAGTGATCACACCATATAGAAACAAGCACGGAATCGAAACCTGTGGTGCGCGCGCACCACAGAGGAGCCGAACGCGGGAATCGAAACCAGTGGTGTGCGCGCACCACAGAGGAGCGGGGGGGCGAGGGAGCCTGTCGTCTGTGCCGCGCGCTGATGCGCGTCCTAGACACGGACGGGAATGGGCGGAGCAAAGGCGGGACATGCGCCCGCCTTTGCCCAATTGCGTGCCGTTTAAAAAAAAAAAAAGCCCGCTACAGCCAATGCCAGCCTGCGAAAGCAAAACCACACGCACGAGCGTGTGGTTAGCTTTCTGAAGCCCATACAAAGGTATCGCGCTGCGCGAGCAGGCCTGCGCACTGCAACGCTAGGCGCGAGACCTAAAAAGGGAGACAAATCCTTGTCTGGTAACTATAGGCCAATTAGCCTTATAGATTGCCTACAGAAAGTGGTGGCTAGGCTTGTTCTGACCAAGGTCCAGGATTGGATTGGCGACAATGCTGCTCTCTCCCCCCTCTACAGGCAGGCTTCAGGGCCCACATTAGCACCATAGATCAGGTGTTCCACTTTGTTCTTATCTACTGGCGTATAGTTATCCTCGGCAAGGGCAGCATGTATGCTGCTTTTGTCGATCTTAAATCCGCCTTTGACATGGTATCTAGGAACAAATTGTGGGAGGTCCTAAAGGAGATGGGGCTGCCTCTAGATCTACTCTCCCTAATTGTCCGCCTCCATGAGGACAATTATGCACAAATACGGTGGGGGGCGGCAGGAAACAAGACTGATCCTTTGCCTTTTCGCAAGGGCGTTCGTCAGGGATGTGTGCTAGCACCAACTCTGTTCTCTCTTTTTATAAATGGTGTTGCAAACTTCCTTGATGCCATTCACACTGATGCCCCTGTTTTAGCTGGAAGGAAAACTCCCATTCTCATGTTTGCGGATGACACGCTGATAATCTCCAAAACACCAAGTGGATTGCAGCGTGCCCTTAACCGCTACAAAGAGTTTTGTCTTTTGAGAGGCCTTAAAATCAATGCTGCATAGACAAAACTTATGGCATTTAACCAGCATAGATCTTTCAGGGGGAAAATAATGATGGATGGGCTCCCCCTGGAGCAGATGGATGCTTTTGTCTATCTGGGCATCAAACTTCACAAGGACATGAGGTGGAAGCCTCATATTGAAGTTATGGCACTAAAGCATCGACAGCTAGCTGGCACCCTTAGAAAGGAAGTTAAAACCTCTTTGACGAAGCCCATCAGCCCGGCTCTTAAAATTTACGATAGTAAAGTGGTGAGCTTAGTCCTTTATGGGGCAGAGCTTTGGGGCTTAGAAAACCTGAATCAGCTCACACTAGCAGAGAATGCGTTTTTACGTGCAATTACTAGCCTCCCACAGAGCACACCCACCCTCCCCCTAAGGAATGATCTGGGTAAGAAAGCTCTAAAGGACTATGCTAGGCTTCGCCCAATTCTATACTGGCGAAGACTATGGGTTACGCAGGAATTGTCAGTATACACTGAGGGCTTAAGGGATGTTATTAATTTGGATCAATTTCACAAAATTAGCTGGCTGAGAGATCTGAGAGACACGTTCTATAAAATGGGTCTATCACACTTGTGGGATCTCCCCTTTACCTCGACATTCCCTTCAAAAAATATTCTTAAAGAAATGTATTGGGAAATTGTCGTACAAGAAGAATTCAGATCCCACGACCACTCCTCACTCACGGGGCTCTTCCTTCAAATCAAACCATGCCCGAGCCATGAGCTATACTGGGATATAATTAAAAAGCCCTTGGATCGGAAACTCTACTTCCAATTTAGATCTGGCATCTTGCCGTTGAAGTCTTTCTCATCCAAATGGTCTCCCACCGGGGATAATAAATGCCCTGCCTGCGCTAAACAAGTAGAATCATATTCCCATGTGCTCTTTGCTTGCCCTGCTTACGCGAGTCCGCGGAAAGTTTGGCTGGCCCAGCTCTGTACGAATCTGGGCACACGATCTCATAACGTAGCCTTGCGAATTCTATGCTCCGATTCATCTCCCAGGTTTGTAATCCCTGTGGCCAAGTTTTTGAGGTGGATGTGGCAGATTCGCTCTAAATTAACTAGGGCTAGCAATTGTCCTCAATGAAACCACCTACTATCTAACATGAATACGGGGGCAAACTAGGCTAAGTGGGGCTCATTTAAGCCTAAATCTGGTGCATGTCATCGATTACAATTAATGTGTTCTTATTTAGCCTTGTTCTAATATGTAACTTTTGAAAAGATGGCACTGTTTGCTTTTTTTGCACAAATGTACTAATTTAGATTTTAACTCAGATCTTAACTTTTGTATTGTGGAGTATTTTTAATCTATTTGTTTTTATCTGTATGCGCTTTAATGACT
Source organism: Calotriton arnoldi (assembly GCA_963921515.1). NCBI lineage: Eukaryota > Metazoa > Chordata > Amphibia > Caudata > Salamandridae > Calotriton > Calotriton arnoldi. The sequence continues at coordinate 970,888 of CAWUFW010004274.1, read as the reverse complement.
TGTTCAGTCGAATAAAGCTTTCTTGATGATGGTATTAGGCACTTCTTAATAAACAGGTGTAAGCGAACAGTAACAACCAAAAAGTCTCTGGGGGTTGTACCCCGGGTAATTCAGTGTTAAACGTCGGAGGGGGCATCAGGTCCCACCGAGCTGCAAGACTGAGTGAGGCGACCCAGGAGCTTCCGTGCCACAGTTGTGTAGGGGGGTGATGGCACAGATTATATTGCACTTCACGTTGCAGCCTGATCCTGGCAACAGCTGATAGTTTGGCATGTAAAGTGTGTGCAAACCTTTCTGTCCATGCCTATTCTTGGACTTGTTGCTAAGTTGACCCATCTCCACCTGACTCTGAGTCTGTCCCATCGCTGTCTCTATCTCCGCCCTCCAAGTTGTTTCGTTCAGGGCCCGAGTCCTTGTCTGGGTGCTCCCAGCTCTCCAGTACCTCCACCCACAATCCCGCTATGGGACGTCTCCGGAGACCTCGGCTGTCTTCTCTGTGGAGTATGCTTTCCTCCGCCCTAGCCCAAGAGGTTACATATTTGCCCCAAATATCAACCACTGTCCGTGATGTCCATGTCAGTGCGATCCTGCGTGTGGCCAATGCAATGGCTAGATTAAACAAGCATTTACAATGCAATAGGTCTCCCATTGTTGAAAGTTAGAGCAATTGGTGTTGTTAATCTACTTAAGAAATAGACGCCGTACTTTTAGAAGCATTGCCTGTGCACAGTCAGCTAAAATAAGAGTTGATCTGCTCTCCCTTTACTTCACTGGCCCTGCTTCCTGCCAGACCAGACTTTTAAATTGTTATAGAACTGCAACCGTCAACAATGCGCCTGCGCCAGGTGTGTAATGCGCAAGCATAATTATGGGCCAGCGGCTGGTTTAGTAGGAGATGGGTGCTTGTGTTAATGCTTTCACTTTGCTAGCGCATGCACCCTGCCCGGGACGCTGGTGTCCTCTTGCTAGCCGCCATTGGTAAAGATGAAGTGCGGCATGCCGCGCCCCAAAAATTTAAAACTTACGTTGTTGGGCGAGCCACGCACAACAAAAGAAAAGACGCGCAGCCGCCATTGTCAAAGATCAAGTGCAGCATGCCACACTGAAAAAGAGAAATGTTACCTTGCACGCTAATGCAACAGAAACCTCTGAAAAACACACCTAAAATCACAAGAAACAATTACAAGAACAACATGTCGGCGAAGTGCGGTTCAGGCAATGCCTAGCTGTTGTGCCTGCAGCGGCAGCCACGCCGAAGAAGTCATTAACAAAAGAGTGCTCACAAACTGTAAATGAAACATATTGAGTAACAACACATTGCTACCTAAGAGAAGTATCGGCATTGTCTGAAAATCCCCAAGAGGTCCAAGGGCTCAGCAATGGGTAGAGTTTGTAATACATTGGGGTGGGATTGAATTGGAAACACTCCGCACAGACAACAGCAAGGGTATGGGGAAGCAGTCAAACACACAAATACGGGAGGACTACTTAGCTTCCGAATGCTGGGGGCCCCACCTGACCTTTAAGTGTAACAAACTACAGTGGCTTTGACCCCCAGTGAGACTGGGAGGGAGGGATGGCTCTCCACCCCAACCACATGGGCCATGTGTAACCCTGAGTGAAATCCAGGCCCTTCCTGCCGCAACAGGGAGCATCCTGAGGAAATCTTATAGGGCATGCTTTACTTAACTTATATCTCAATCCCATACTTTTATTCCGCAACAGGCCCTAGCTCTGACAAGGGGTCCCATCTCCCTCTCATATCTCTGACATCAAATTGACAACCAGTAACGTAATGCAAAGTCCTCTGATTTACTTATGCTTTTCTTATGAGTTATGATTATCACCTTCATGTTTTGTTGGTTATGCTGATATATTTGACTGCTACGTATTGTATTCATATGGCATTAAGACACAAACAATGTTTGTTGCAGTACTGTATAAGGAGCAACTTTGAAGTACTACGTTGCTTATTTGATAAATGTAAATTAAAAATCAATAAAAACTGTTCCTCAAAAAAAAAATACAGATCGTGCAGCAGAACGTTTCTCTGTCAAGCCAGACCTAAAATGTATGGAGGAAATCTGGTCTAGTGGTTAAGCTACCCACTTTGGAACCGGAGTACCTGGGTTTGAATCCAAATTTTGGCATCTATGGAAAAACGAGTGCTGGGAGATAAGTACTTGGGCAACATCTCTTAGTTCTTCGTCAAAGATATTCCCCAAGTTCTGCCACCTGAGATCCTCAAAGTGCCTGAGGAGTTGTCTAGGAGTTCTTTTGAGCCTCTAGAGTGCACAGACTTAAATATTTGTCTCCTAAAGTGTTCTTTTCAGTATCTATTTATTCTGGAGATTGGCTGGGTGACTTTGAGCTTTGATTTAATGTTCTCAGTTTCTTAATTTACTTTCACTGATAAGGTGGTGCTTCATCTTGAGCCACTTTTCAGAGTCGATCCACGAGGAGAGTGTCTACCTTTTGGGTGGCTTTTAAGAGCTCTTCCTAAAATGACATTTGTAATCCTGCCGCCTTGACATCTCTACAGAACTTCATGCCCTATTCCAACTTCAGGTGGATGGAAGTTTTACATAAGATTTTGGTTCACATGTAATAGCTTCAATGAGGCCTTGAATTAAAATATCACATACTGTTATCATGATCTATTTTGGGAGTTTTTCTCTTTCTAACATTTTCCTGTGGGCTGGTGTTGGTGATTGGGTGCATACTCATTTTGTAAGTATACTGGGACAAGAAAGACAGAGGAGGAGGTAAGAACGATTATCTGTAAGTGATAGATTCATTTATCTTTTCCAAATTAACCATATGGTTTGCCTTCAGGAATAATCATAATAGTAAGCAAACTGTGATCGTTATGATGCTAGGGAATACATCCTTTTGCAGTAAAGATGTAATCTATAACTGAGTTAGCTCCATGTTCCCCAAGAGTGGGCTGCTGGGAGATTTCAGGGCTGGGGGGCTTCAAAAACAGATCATGTTCCAGTAGTTACATATACAGCATAACACCCTGAGGCTCGTGAACACGCATCACATCAACGTTTGAGTCTGTGCATGTAAAAGGATTTTCATTTAGGTAAAATGACCTGCTCCCCAACCTAGCATTAAAATCACCACCTACCAGTAGGCAATATCCCATACCTGGTTCTGACAATAAATATGTCACTTGAGCTATGACTGCACAGTATCTGCAGTAATACATTTTTGGTTAATCAATGTTTCTGGCGTCTGTCTTGTAAAGTCATTCCCAAGCCTGGTCCAATTTGGGCCATGGGTCGTGCATGGTGAACTCAGTACAAGGGAAGTAAGTGTGGCCAGCCCAGCCTACCATTTATAATGGACATTCAGCACAAAGTAGGCACCCGCGACATGTATATAAGCAGATGCCTCAAATGAGACTGAGTTGTTCTGAACTCTCTTCTAGACTGCTTTCTTGAATTAAAAGAGATCAGTCTGTTAGGTGTAGTATTACACAGACATTATAGCTAGGTGCAGCGCACAATAAAATGCCACTGGAATCATGATAAGTTTAGGAATCGTTTGGGGCTGTCACTGGTAAGCATTTGTGAACACAAACCAAAATAAACAAACTGCCAATTCATAGTCAAAACTCCAGAAGCGGACAGAAGGGGCCTTACCTCGACCTGTCTGGCAGAGAATACTAAAAAATCCCATCACTTCTTGTTTGTTCTCGACTCTCCTCAACTCCAATAAGTGAAGACAACAATCAGAGGCATCTTGGCTGCCACAGGAATGCAAGCCTATGAAACAAACGGCGTAAGGCCGGATGGCTGCAGTCAGGTACTGCATCCATGGCAAGCATCAAATGGCTGAAAGAGCGGAAGGTTCTTGTCAGGGCTGTCCTTAAGTGACGTGCTGTCTGCTGTGCCGAAGTTCTAACCGACGGAACAACGGCAGGATTAGCGAAGATCCAAGCCCAGACTTCGTTCTCCCTGTTCCAATGGCAATGAAATCTGCCTTGAAGCAGGTTTCTTGAAGAAAGTACGCGCCGGTTTAAAAGAACAGCAAGGCGCTGGGAGGCCGTGGGTCACCTGTATTGCCCACCGTAAATGCGCGCTCTGTGGCAGGGGGTGTAGAAGCGAGGAGCAGCGATAACGAGCGTGCAAGATAAAATATTGCATTAAAGCGGGTGCCGTGCTGAAACAAAGCGTGGTGACCGTGTAGATAAAACATATGTGGATGGCTGCAAGTGAAACGGCACCTTGGTAATAAATAAGTAGTCCCACAAAAATACATTAAAGACCTACACTGTAATGAAACTGTAATTGGCCGGTGCTCCTGGCCTAAACACCGAAGTAATGTATCAGGAGCACCGAGCAATAAGGAACACAGAAATAAAAGCAACGCACAACTGAACCAATGACAAGCGGCAGGCGGGATTACACTCAGTACGAGTGATTACCACAGGTCTTGCAGACAGCGCATGCGCGCTGATGCTCGACCTAAAAACCGGGTGCCTACCTTGCGCGCTATAGGTTTGGAGAAAAGCCCCAACAGACAAGTTTCAATCATGCATGGTAATATGCGCGCAACAGCTGTGTGAGGACAAAGCGGAACTGTATTCCAGTATACTTGAAGTAAGGGGCATCCCCATGTCATGTGTTGAAAATCTGCGTCAGGGGATTGACATCTTTGTCACTCCCAGCCATCTCTGCCGTAAATAATACGCAGCCTATGCGGTCTAAAGTAAGTCATGTGCCGAGCCAAGGTAAAGAAGGAACTGCAACACTGGATGCTGTTGGTGGCCTTCCTTCCCAAATTCCATAAGCCTGTGTACAACAGCACCAATGCCTCCTACATGAGGAATTGACCACTAGGCAGTGCATGGTGCTCACATAGTTCCTCCTTCGGAATAACGGACCCCATTTCAAAGCAATCCCCCACTGTTGTCACTCCGGCTGTCGTTCAGGCCCGAAGCTGGGTCGCAGTGAAGCATCGGACGGGGTCCCATGAAGCAGTCCCACCAATGGAATAGCAGGCACATACAACGGCGCCCTGCTGGTCCGCACAACGCCAAACCACCAACTACAGAGGGCCACCTGTAACAAGACGCTCGGTCGGGGTATCTGCACAACAGGGCATAGCAACTTCTCAAGTAAGAGGCCTTGATGAGGCATCAGTCCCAGTGAATATAAAGTGCCCCAGCATGTACCATCCAGCCACCTGGGCACCCACTGCAGCTGTGCCGCCATAAGTACAGTTCGAAGTCCGGGATCCCAAGGTCGCCCTGCTCCAGCGGGTGCCTCAGCACTGCAAGGGACACCCTGTGATGGCCCCCATCCCACACCAGCTCCCAGAGCAGGACTTTCAGCTGTCGGAACCACGCCCCAGAGACCTTGACTGGAAGGTTGGCGAAGAAATATAACAGCCGCTGGAGCATCACCATCTTGGAGATCGACACCCGGGCCATATCGCTCATATCATCCAGCTGATGGTATACCTAGATACCCAGATATTTAAAGGTCACCGAAGACCAAGTAAGCTCCACTGGAAGATCTATTGGTATGGGAGTACCTTAATTACAAGGGACCAAACATGTTTTCGATCTGTTTACTTTCAGCCCCAAAACCGTCTAGATGCCTGATTGCTTCTCTAGCCCCCACAGAGCCTCCAGATAGATAAAGGAGGAGGTCATCTGCATAAAGAGAAATAATATGTTCACTGCCCTCTACTGAGATCCCGCTGCCCTTCCCCTCCTGTGAGGTATGTGTGATGGGCGCACCTCGCAATTTGGGGTGAATCAGCCATGCTAAAAGCCTCCCAGATAGGCCTTCCTCATTGTGTGCTTTCTCAACATGTCTTGTAGTCATGCCTGCGCACTCTCTAAAGGATGGTCTGGTACTTCTCTTTTGTATCAAGTAAAAGATGGTGGTTGGCCGGGTCTAGCCCCACAGTGTTTTCAATTGTGTGAAGTGTGGCGTCCACCGTACACAATATCACATTAAGTTCCCTACTAACTCCCTCTGATTGCCCCATACAATGACCCCGTATAACTACCCTACCTTAAAGGCCTCCTACTCCAAAAGAGTGGATGATGCTTTACCCTCATTGTGTCAAAATATTCTATTATAGCTTACTATTTTTTCAAGATGGGGGATGCACAGCCAAATGAAGTCCAACTGACAGATCATGGGTTTATAAAAATTCTTTTATTTTAAATATAAGTGCCTTATCAAACACAAACTCCAGCCAACGCGTTTCATTCCCTTACTGGGAACTTCATCAGGGCTGAAAAAAATTCAACAAAAAATACACAAATTACAAACATAAAAATTAATAACAAAATTCATGACAAAATTTAAGACAAAATTTAAAAAACAACCATGGCACAGAACTAAAACATTTTGGACACATAATACCATTTAACAAACACACAAAAAAAGAGAGAGAGGGGGAGGATATTAAATAACACAAATCTTCTCAGTGCCCTCCTATTATGTTGATACGACATAACAAACATAATTAAAATTCACGAAAGCATCACACACAAAACATAAAAAAATCATACGATATCTCAACCAACAGGGTTGATAAACAGTACATACACACTTTTTACCAAAGTCAGTAACTATCCTTTAAACAACCATAAATGGGTGGACCTGTTGTGGCCTCAGTAATATTCTTTAAGTTAAAAAGAGAGGCGGATGGGAAAAAAGGAAAAGAAAGAGAGGGGGGAAAGAAAACAGAAGTAGAAAGGAGGAGGGGACAGACCAATGAGGAAAAAACATATCAATCCGCATTTGCACTATTAAGTTACCTAGTTATCTCAAACCTAACACATTCGACATATATCCAATACATATGGTATTATCTTACCAAAAGAGTAGTAGTGAGCTCAGTGTAACCACATCACGTTTATAGACTCCTAAGAGATGCATCCACTGACACGTATCTCAAAGTCAGCTAAATGCTCCTGCAGGAGCACACAATAGTTGTACAAAAATATAACCATTAGTCTATATATATAATATCCCACTTAAAAGGAAAAAACAGGCAATAACCAATAATCAATATATAGAGAATATATTATCTCTGTAGAGTACAGACCTTCTACAGAATAACCTCTGATAGGGTATCGCAAAAACCATAACATGTGTCTAAAACAATTACTAGGGCATAAAATCACATACATAAAAAACATATGAGGGTACCGGAATAAGCATAAATTATATCTATACCACCGGTATCCCCCATGGCTTCGAAAGCCAGACAGAATCCTAAAACACGAAACAAATAGACAAAACCATTAGAACATGGAACATTGCCCACAAATGGCCAGTAAATGGAAAAATACCTAGTCATATGTGACTTTGGAATGTAACAAGGAGTTCCTTATTTGATTGAAAACGTCAATTCCGAGTCAAATAGTACGGCAGTTATATCTGAAACAAATTTAAAAAACACAAATATTAACACCAAACAGCAGATCAATTTCCTTAGAAGCTGGTCCGCATTCCTATCCATGTCTCATAGGTATAGACCACCCCCATATAAATATAGAGAATAATCATACCTCTGAAGTCACTCGGTTCCCCTCAATGCCAATCACATTTCAAAAATCCAATATTGACAACGTTAAGTAATATCCAACCAAGACGTATGTACATGCCACAAGGAACTTGCTCACAAGGTGTATTGCACCGTAAGCCCGACGTATCAAAGAAGAAAAAACCTGTGTAAGGTGCCAAGAAAAAAGTAATTAAGGGGTTATAAACATCTAAAAAACATGTATATACAAATGTGGGAAGTACTCATACCTCTAGAATAACTAGATACTCTCACCCACCAATCCCCATACACCTATAGATGTTAATGGTGTACTTCAAATGTCACATCACGACATATAAGCGTCCCAGAAGTAGCCATGTCACCAAGTATATTACACTGTGAACGGAACGCGTCGAAGGTTAGTAAACCTATTTCCAAACAATCACGAACTACAGTTCCCAGAATGCCCCTTCCCTGCTCATAAACCAAAACTCCCATACTAATGTGTTGTCCATTAGCAACAGTATCTAAATTCAAATCTTAAAACTACCAGCCTGAAACCGGCATAGTTGTACATTTATAAAGTTGTAGCTCGGGTCACAGGCGATTCACGCATGGACCACAACACACAGAATACTAATGTCATCCACAGCCTAGCGCAAATGATGAAGCCTTGTTAATACGTGCCATATTGGAATTTTAAAGTATATGGCGAAAATGTATAGCACATCTGAAGTAACCAATAAAAAATATATAACACCCACCCGCAATATCCTAGATAAAAACCGCAGTCCCCCTCAAATCACCGGCATTAGAAGTCCTCCCATAGATTCCAGAATAGCACTCACATAGTCAATTATAGAGGAAGTGAGAATAGGGTCCCATCCCTCTACCATCAGTCCCAAAACATCAAGTCAGCGATCTTACCGAATTTTCGAGCCCGTAGTAGTCTCCTGAAGCTAAGGGGTATTTCGCGCCTCCAATATAAATATGCGAGACTCCGCCCCAGTGTTTCATCAGACCACCAATGGGTGAGAAGAATGTGCACACACCCCCCAAAGCACACGTTCACAGAATAACATCAACCCAAATTTGTAGTGATCGCGGCGGCCATATTAACATGTCCAATAGGAGACTGAGAGACTATGCATAAAATTCAAAAAAGCCCGTCTAGAATGCCGCGAGTGAAATAATTGAAATAAATGGCCATATTACAGAGATACATCCCAGACCTTACGTGCATAGATAGCACTCTAAGGAATCCTGATGGCATATCCTAATAATAGAAACCTCAAAACGTCTGTAAACCCCACGGCGGCCATCTTAACCTCTCTCAGAACAAATAAAATGTGATCTGTATATTAGCGGGGCTATCACGGCAAACCCTAAGATACGCATGACTACTAGACTATGCATGAAATTCAAAAGAACCCGTCTAGAATGCCGAGAGTGAAGTAATTGAAATAAATGGCCATATTGCAGATGCGCATCACAGACCTTACGTTCATAAATAGCACTATAAGGAATCCAATTGGCATGTCCTAATAATAAAAACCTCAAAACATCTGTAAACCCCACGGCGGCCATCTTAACCTCCCTCAGAACAAATAGAATAAGATCTGTATACTAGCGGGGCTACCACGGCAAACCCTAAGATACGCTGTTCTATCATGAATGGATTTGCCTGCTGTGCAATGGAGGGGCCAAAAGAACAACTCATGTGTACATTCTGACCAAAAGCGGTAAAAGGTAAAAAATGTGTATCACTCAGTGCAAATAAAAAGAACAAGGAACAAGGCCAATAATTATTATAGAAAGAGTCAGAAAAAGCGAAAGGCATGTAGATACACAATTGAACCACAAAGTGTAGAAATTCTTACTATTTAGCTTCAGAGCTATTCCCTATATGATATATATATCTATCTTAGGCCCAATTCTAAATAGGACCAATACAGCATCCATAAGCAAATCAATTGGCAAATGATATAATAGTAATCACCATATTAAACATCCTTATTCAATTAATACCATATAAATAGAGAATTGGTTATAAAAGAAAAGAGACTGCCAGTCTGCGATTCAAATACTTAGAGACTGTATTCTACCAGAGTTGTTTGACTGACCATATATCCCCATTTGGATACAGGCTAGGGAGGATTTTTGAAACTCAAGTAATCCTTTGAACTCTATATTCCGTCGCATTCAGCCGTCACCCAAAAAATAGTGCATTTCATGGTCAATGTTAAAACCATGCGTAATGCTCCTCAGTCTACATATCCATTTTGACTCGCATCTCCTGAGAAGCAGCTCTCGATCTCCCCCTCTAGGCCCTATCTCCACATGTTCTAAGCCATGGAACCAAAAATTGGCTTCACCCTTATGCATATTAACAAAATGATCAGTTAAAGGGTATTTTACATCACGCTTGAGAATAGCCCTTCGGTGTTCCTGAATACGTAATTTCAGGCTACGTATAGTGCTCCCCACATAGATTAGGTGACATGGGCAGCCAATAAGATACACCACATAAGTAGTGTTACAGTTAATACATTTTTGAATGATGTAATTACCAGACCCATGATACGCAAAATTCTTGATCTTATTGGAACCTAAGTCACAGACATTACAATTACCACAAGTAAAGAAACCATTAGGCTTAACTGGTAACCAAGTAGGTCCCTTCCCCGTGTCAGTTTGAACATAACTGGGACAGAGTTCATTCCTCAAGGTTTTCCCTCTTCTATAGGTAACAGAAGGGTTATTGCGAATCACATTCTTAAGACTGGGAATTTGCTCCAATAGATGCCAATTCTTCTTTAACAGTTTAAAAATTGCATCATTGTGTCTCGTGTACTGTGTTATAAATCGAATGTCCATAGTGGCCCTGGTAGTTTCAACTCTCTTGCTCTTAGTGAGGGTGGACTCCCTTGTCAGTCCTCGTGTTCTCCTTTCAGCCGAATCAAGAGCCTCTCTGTTATATCCCCTAGCTAGGAATCTTTTTTGACCTTACCAATATTGTTGCTAAAGTTGTCATCTTCACTGCAGTTACGTCGCATGCGGACCATTTCCCCATAGGGGATATTTTTAATGGTCGAACTAGCATGAGCGCTTTTAGCATGAAGTACCGCATTACATGCCGTATCCTTACGAAAAAGTGTACTTTGAATCTTACCGTCCTTTACATAGAACTTCAGATCCAAAAAGTTAATACTTTCTCTGTGGTATTCCATCGTCAATCTGACATTGTACGGATTACTGTTTAGATAATTAAAGTAATCCAGAAGTTGTAAATCCGTACCTGACCATAGGCAGATGATATCATCGATGTACCGCCCCCAGTACACAATATATTCGGTCCAAGGGGCGGCACATCTGTTCCAAGCATGCCCCCTCATACCACCCCATAAAGAGGCAAGCATAAGAGGGAGCAAACCTGGATCCCATGGCCGTACCCCTCTTTTGGTGATACCATATTCCATCATGTAAAAAGTAATTCCTAGTAAGGACCAATTTCAACATTTCAAGAACCATGTGATTTCCTTCCATATGATCTGCCCCTTCCCTGTCCAGATAGAATTCAGCAGCTTTGAGTCCAAAATCATGCTGAATGCAAGTGTATAAACTGGCTACATCAAAGGTAACAAACATTAGCTCGTCAGACCAGTCAAAGTCATTGAATTTGTTCAGAATATCCTTGCTGTCCTGGATATACGATGGTAGATCCAGGACATGTTTTCTCAATTTAAGGTCTATAAACTCAGAGAGTTTTTCCGTGGCGGAGCCAATGCCAGAAATTATTGGTCTCCCAGGGGAAAGTCCCCTGTTTTGTGAACTTTCGGAAGGACATAAATGCATGGGAACCGAGGTTTATCAACCCTCAGATATTTATATTCCTGGTCACTAAGTAGGCCAATGTCCCGCCATTCCATAAGTTTGGAATTGATCTCAATTTTCAGTTCCGGGACAGGATTGCTAACCATTTTCTCATAGCAAAGGAAATCTCCCAATTGCCGTTCAATTTCATTTTTATAGTCCCCAGTATTCATAACAACGACGTTCCCGCCCTTGTCGGCTTCCCTTATGACAATTCCCTTGTCATTCCTAAGTCTGATTAGGGCTTTCCTTTCTCCATACGTTAGATTACCCTGTGATCTCCGCTTGATTCTGCCTAGTTCTTCCAATTCATATAGGCCCACGCTTACACGTTCAATGAATATATCTATATTTCGATGGTATGTGTTCGGTGTAAATTTAGACCTAGGACGTAAGCCACTGTCCTCTGAACTGTTCTCACTAACATTAAGTTCTTTCAAAATTGTTTGTACATCCACTTCCTCCCTTCACTGAGAGAAAGAAGGCACTGTAAGTTCTTAATCTCTGCTATTGTGATAGTAGTCTGTTCCGTATTCCCCCAAACACAGTACTCTGAACACCTTTCGCATCAAAGAAATCCTTTAATTTCAGTGATCTTGCAAATTTAAATAGATCAATATGTACATTGGAAAAATCACCATCCTGGGTAGGGCAAAAGCCCAAACCCTTACATAGTAAACTTATTTCGTCTGTGTCAAGAATTCTACATGATAGATTTATGATCTCTAAATTCAAGTTTAAGTTGTCATACCCCACCCTTGTGTTACATGCATCTGTTGAGGTATCTATTTCTGTCTGGCCTTGGCCCGCTCCGATCTCCTGAGTGGATCTTCCACTGTTGCTACCTGACCTGCCCTGCCTCCTTCTGCCCCCTCTCCTTGTCTTTTTGTGGTTGTTGTCCTTTTTCCCTTGATTTCCACTTACCCTCACTCTGGCCATTTCCCTTTGGAACGTAGTTAAACCCTCTCCTAAAGGGCGATCACCTGTGGTGTTATTGGAAGCTATACTACCGGTAGATGAAAGAGAAGTACTACTTGTTGTCCTTACTTCCTCACTTTCCTCTCTTACTCTTTTCCTTTCTTCCCCTCCTACTACTGTATCAAATTTTTTCGCAAATGTGTACACTCTACCCTCCCTGTAGTCCCTGTCGTCACGTTTAATTTTACGTAACTTCTTCTCTTTAAGGTAGTTTTGATGTCCCTCAATTACTTCTTTGAGAATGTCATAATTCTTCTCAACTAGCTCTTTATTGTTACAAGCCTCGATCTCTTTTTCTATCGCCTCTATTTCAGATAAAAGCTTCGCCCCCTTCTCTATTGCATGTCTTATTAATATTTGCATCATGACCAATGATGCACCTTCTAAGTTCAATTCCCACTCTCTGAGGAGCTCATCACTGAGGTCCTCAAAGGTGGGAAATATCAAAATGCGCAGTCCCCTCGGTGTTTTTTGTTATCAATATATTGTTGGAGGGTGACCCCATCCCACCATCTTGACAACTCTTGTTTTTTTAGGCGTTCGAGTTTTACAAATTGAGCACGTAAACCAGGTGTGCCTTGTTCATTAAGTCCCATTGGTCGTACATTTGTATTTTTTCCGAAAAGGTCCTGTGCCATTTCCTCTCGTTTGTCATCGAATCGTGGCATTTTGCTCTTTTTTGTTGTGGAAGGTTATGAGTGCTGGTCGGTCCAAAATATTCACAACCCGAAAACAGATCAACGGCGGACCATCAATACCGCACCTCACACCTGTTCCGTCGTAATGATGGGCCGTGCAAACATCCCCAAACGCCAGCCGTTGAGTGGCGCAACTGTGCTCCAGATCTAATTCTTACTATTTTTTCAAGATGGGGGGGATGCACAGCCAAATGAAGTCCAACTGACAGATCATGGGTTTATAAAAATTCTTTTATTTTAAATATAAGTGCCTTATCAAACACAAACTCCAGCCAACGCGTTTCATTCCCTTACTGGGAACTTCATCAGGGCTGAAAAAAATTCAACAAAAAATACACAAATTACAAACATAAAAATTAATAACAAAATTCATGACAAAATTTAAGACAAAATTTAAAAAACAACCATGGCACAGAACTAAAACATTTTGGACACATAATACCATTTAACAAACACACAAAAAAAGAGAGAGGGGGGGAGGATATTAAATAACACAAATCTTCTCAGTGCCCTCCTATTATGTTGATACGACATAACAAACATAATTAAAATTCACGAAAGCATCACACACAAAACATAAAAAAATCATACGATATCTCAACCAACAGGGTTGATAAACAGTACATACACACTTTTTACCAAAGTCAGTAACTATCCTTTAAACAACCATAAATGGGTGGACCTGTTGTGGCCTCAGTAATATTCTTTAAGTTAAAAAGAGAGGCGGATGGGAAAAAAGGAAAAGAAAGAGAGGGGGGAAAGAAAACAGAAGTAGAAAGGAGGAGGGGACAGACCAATGAGGAAAAAACATATCAATCCGCATTTGCACTATTAAGTTACCTAGTTATCTCAAACCTAACACATTCGACATATATCCAATACATATGGTATTATCTTACCAAAAGAGTAGTAGTGAGCTCAGTGTACCCACATCACGTTTATAGACTCCTAAGAGATGCATCCACTGACACGTATCTCAAAGTCAGCTAAATGCTCCTGCAGGGGCACACAATAGTTGTACAAAAATATAACCATTAGTCTATATATATAATATCCCACTTAAAAGGAAAAAACAGGCAATAACCAATAATCAATATATAGAGAATATATTATCTCTGTAGAGTACAGACCTTCTACAGAATAACCTCTGATAGGGTATCGCAAAAACCATAACATGTGTCTAAAACAATTACTAGGGCATAAAATCACATACATAAAAAACATATGAGGGTACCGGAATAAGCATAAATTATATCTATACCACCGGTATCCCCCATGGCTTCGAAAGCCAGACAGAATCCTAAAACACGAAACAAATAGACAAAACCATTAGAACATGGAACATTGCCCACAAATGGCCAGTAAATGGAAAAATACCTAGTCATATGTGACTTTGGAATGTAACAAGGAGTTCCTTATTTGATTGAAAACGTCAATTCCGAGTCAAATAGTACGGCAGTTATATCTGAAACAAATTTAAAAAACACAAATATTAACACCAAACAGCAGATCAATTTCCTTAGAAGCTGGTCCGCATTCCTATCCATGTCTCATAGGTATAGACCACCCCCATATAAATATAGAGAATAATCATACCTCTGAAGTCACTCGGTTCCCCTCAATGCCAATCACATTTCAAAAATCCAATATTGACAACGTTAAGTAATATCCAACCAAGACGTATGTACATGCCACAAGGAACTTGCTCACAAGGTGTATTGCACCGTAAGCCCGACGTATCAAAGAAGAAAAAACCTGTGTAAGGTGCCAAGAAAAAAAGTAATTAAGGGGTTATAAACATCTAAAAAACATGTATATACAAATGTGGGAAGTACTCATACCTCTAGAATAACTAGATACTCTCACCCACCAATCCCCATACACCTATAGATGTTAATGGTGTACTTCAAATGTCACATCACGACATATAAGCGTCCCAGAAGTAGCCATGTCACCAAGTATATTACACTGTGAACGGAACGCGTCGAAGGTTAGTAAACCTATTTCCAAACAATCACGAACTACAGTTCCCAGAATGCCCCTTCCCTGCTCATAAACCAAAACTCCCATACTAATGTGTTGTCCATTAGCAACAGTATCTAAATTCAAATCTTAAAACTACCAGCCTGAAACCGGCATAGTTGTACATTTATAAAGTTGTAGCTCGGGTCACAGGCGATTCACGCATGGACCACAACACACAGAATACTAATGTCATCCACAGCCCAGCGCAAATGATGAAGCCTTGTTAATACGTGCCATATTGGAATTTTAAAGTATATGGCGAAAATGTATAGCACATCTGAAGTAACCAATAAAAAATATATAACACCCACCCGCAATATCCTAGATAAAAACCGCAGTCCCCCTCAAATCACCGGCATTAGAAGTCCTCCCATAGATTCCAGAATAGCACTCACATAGTCAATTATAGAGGAAGTGAGAATAGGGTCCCATCCCTCTACCATCAGTCCCAAAACATCAAGTCAGCGATCTTACCGAATTTTCGAGCCCGTAGTAGTCTCCTGAAGCTAAGGGGTATTTCGCGCCTCCAATATAAATATGCGAGACTCCGCCCCAGTGTTTCATCAGACCACCAATGGGTGAGAAGAATGTGCACACACCCCCCAAAGCACACGTTCACAGAATAACATCAACCCAAATTTGTAGTGATCGCGGCGGCCATATTAACATGTCCAATAGGAGACTGAGAGACTATGCATAAAATTCAAAAAAGCCCGTCTAGAATGCCGCGAGTGAAATAATTGAAATAAATGGCCATATTACAGAGATACATCCCAGACCTTACGTGCATAGATAGCACTCTAAGGAATCCTGATGGCATATCCTAATAATAGAAACCTCAAAACGTCTGTAAACCCCACGGCGGCCATCTTAACCTCTCTCAGAACACATAAAATGTGATCTGTATATTAGCGGGGCTATCACGGCAAACCCTAAGATACGCATGACTACTAGACTATGCATGAAATTCAAAAGAACCCGTCTAGAATGCCGAGAGTGAAGTAATTGAAATAAATGGCCATATTGCAGATGCGCATCACAGACCTTACGTTCATAAATAGCACTATAAGGAATCCAATTGGCATGTCCTAATAATAAAAACCTCAAAACATCTGTAAACCCCACGGCGGCCATCTTAACCTCCCTCAGAACAAATAGAATAAGATCTGTATACTAGCGGGGCTACCACGGCAAACCCTAAGATACGCTGTTCTATCATGAATGGATTTGCCTGCTGTGCAATGGAGGGGCCAAAAGAACAACTCATGTGTACATTCTGACCAAAAGCGGTAAAGGTAAAAAATGTGTATCACTCAGTGCAAATAAAAAGAACAAGGAACAAGGCCAATAATTATTATAGAAAGAGTCAGAAAAAGCGAAAGGCATGTAGATACACAATTGAACCACAAAGTGTAGAAATTCTTACTATTTAGCTTCAGAGCTATTCCCTATATGATATATATATCTATCTTAGGCCCAATTCTAAATAGGACCAATACAGCATCCATAAGCAAATCAATTGGCAAATGATATAATAGTAATCACCATATTAAACATCCTTATTCAATTAATACCATATAAATAGAGAATTGGTTATAAAAGAAAAGAGACTGCCAGTCTGCGATTCAAATACTTAGAGACTGTATTCTACCAGAGTTGTTTGACTGACCATATATCCCCATTTGGATACAGGCTAGGGAGGATTTTTGAAACTCAAGTAATCCTTTGAACTCTATATTCCGTCGCATTCAGCCGTCACCCAAAAAATAGTGCATTTCATGGTCAATGTTAAAACCATGCGTAATGCTCCTCAGTCTACATATCCATTTTGACTCGCATCTCCTGAGAAGCAGCTCTCGATCTCCCCCTCTAGGCCCTATCTCCACATGTTCTAAGCCATGGAACCAAAAATTGGCTTCACCCTTATGCATATTAACAAAATGATCAGTTAAAGGGTATTTTACATCACGCTTGAGAATAGCCCTTCGGTGTTCCTGAATACGTAATTTCAGGCTACGTATAGTGCTCCCCACATAGATTAGGTGACATGGGCAGCCAATAAGATACACCACATAAGTAGTGTTACAGTTAATACATTTTTGAATGATGTAATTACCAGACCCATGATACGCAAAATTCTTGATCTTATTGGAACCTAAGTCACAGACATTACAATTACCACAAGTAAAGAAACCATTAGGCTTAACTGGTAACCAAGTAGGTCCCTTCCCCGTGTCAGTTTGAACATAACTGGGACAGAGTTCATTCCTCAAGGTTTTCCCTCTTCTATAGGTAACAGAAGGGTTATTGCGAATCACATTCTTAAGACTGGGAATTTGCTCCAATAGATGCCAATTCTTCTTTAACAGTTTAAAAATTGCATCATTGTGTCTCGTGTACTGTGTTATAAATCGAATGTCCATAGTGGCCCTGGTAGTTTCAACTCTCTTGCTCTTAGTGAGGGTGGACTCCCTTGTCAGTCCTCGTGTTCTCCTTTCAGCCGAATCAAGAGCCTCTCTGTTATATCCCCTAGCTAGGAATCTTTTTTGACCTTACCAATATTGTTGCTAAAGTTGTCATCTTCACTGCAGTTACGTCGCATGCGGACCATTTCCCCATAGGGGATATTTTTAATGGTCGAACTAGCATGAGCGCTTTTAGCATGAAGTACCGCATTACATGCCGTATCCTTACGAAAAAGTGTACTTTGAATCTTACCGTCCTTTACATAGAACTTCAGATCCAAAAGTTAATACTTTCTCTGTGGTATTCCATCGTCAATCTGACATTGTACGGATTACTGTTTAGATAATTAAAGTAATCCAGAAGTTGTAAATCCGTACCTGACCATAGGCAGATGATATCATCGATGTACCGCCCCCAGTACACAATATATTCGGTCCAAGGGGCGGCACATCTGTTCAAGCATGCCCCCCTCATACCACCCCATAAAGAGGCAAGCATAAGAGGGAGCAAACCTGGATCCCATGGCCGTACCCCTCTTTTGGTGATACCATATTCCATCATGTAAAAAGTAATTCCTAGTAAGGACCAATTTCAACATTTCAAGAACCATGTGATTTCCTTCCATATGATCTGCCCCTTCCCTGTCCAGATAGAATTCAGCAGCTTTGAGTCCAAAATCATGCTGAATGCAAGTGTATAAACTGGCTACATCAAAGGTAACAAACATTAGCTCGTCAGACCAGTCAAAGTCATTGAATTTGTTCAGAATATCCTTGCTGTCCTGGATATACGATGGTAGATCCAGGACATGTTTTCTCAATTTAAGGTCTATAAACTCAGAGAGTTTTTCCGTGGCGGAGCCAATGCCAGAAATTATTGGTCTCCCAGGGGAAAGTCCCCTGTTTTGTGAACTTTCGGAAGGACATAAATGCATGGGAACCGAGGTTTATCAACCCTCAGATATTTATATTCCTGGTCACTAAGTAGGCCAATGTCCCGCCATTCCATAAGTTTGGAATTGATCTCAATTTTCAGTTCCGGGACAGGATTGCTAACCATTTTCTCATAGCAAAGAAATCTCCCAATTGCCGTTCAATTTCATTTTTATAGTCCCCAGTATTCATAACAACGACGTTCCCGCCCTTGTCGGCTTCCCTTATGACAATTCCCTTGTCATTCCTAAGTCTGATTAGGGCTTTCCTTTCTCCATACGTTAGATTACCCTGTGATCTCCGCTTGATTCTGCCTAGTTCTTCCAATTCATATAGGCCCACGCTTACACGTTCAATGAATATATCTATATTTCAATGGTATGTGTTCGGTGTAAATTTAGACCTAGGACGTAAGCCACTGTCCTCTGAACTGTTCTCACTAACATTAAGTTCTTTCAAAATTGTTTGTACATCCACTTCCTCCCCTTCACTGAGAGAAAGAAGGCACTGTAAGTTCTTAATCTCTGCTATTGTGATAGTAGTCTGTTCCGTATTCCCCCAAACACAGTACTCTGAACACCTTTCGCATCAAAGAAATCCTTTAATTTCAGTGATCTTGCAAATTTAAATAGATCAATATGTACATTGGAAAAATCACCATCCTGGGTAGGGCAAAAGCCCAAACCCTTACATAGTAAACTTATTTCGTCTGTGTCAAGAATTCTACATGATAGATTTATGATCTCTAAATTCAAGTTTAAGTTGTCATACCCCACCCTTGTGTTACATGCATCTGTTGAGGTATCTATTTCTGTCTGGCCTTGGCCCGCTCCGATCTCCTGAGTGGATCTTCCACTGTTGCTACCTGACC
Organism: Calotriton arnoldi; assembly: GCA_963921515.1. Classification (NCBI taxonomy): domain Eukaryota; kingdom Metazoa; phylum Chordata; class Amphibia; order Caudata; family Salamandridae; genus Calotriton; species Calotriton arnoldi. The sequence goes on along the minus strand of CAWUFW010004274.1, from coordinate 951,524 downwards.
TGCCCTGCCTCCTTCTGCCCCCTCTCCTTGTCTTTTTTGTGGTTGTTGTCCTTTTTTCCCTTGATTTCCACTTACCCTCACTCTGGCCATTTCCCTTTGGAACGTAGTTAAACCCTCTCCTAAAGGGCGATCACCTGTGGTGTTATTGGAAGCTATACTACCGGTAGATGAAAGAGAAGTACTACTTGTTGTCCTTACTTCCTCACTTTCCTCTCTTACTCTTTTCCTTTCTTCCCCTCCTACTATATCAAATTTTTTCGCAAATGTGTACACTCTACCCTCCCTGTAGTCCCTGTCGTCACGTTTAATTTTACGTAACTTCTTCTCTTTAAGGTAGTTTTGATGTCCCTCAATTACTTCTTTGAGAATGTCATAATTCTTCTCAACTAGCTCTTTATTGTTACAAGCCTCGATCTCTTTTTCTATCGCCTCTATTTCAGATAAAAGCTTCGCCCCCTTCTCTATTGCATGTCTTATTAATATTTGCATCATGACCAATGATGCACCTTCTAAGTTCAATTCCCACTCTCTGAGGAGCTCATCACTGAGGTCCTCAAAGGTGGGAAATATCAAAATGCGCAGTCCCCTCGGTGTTTTTTGTTATCAATATATTGTTGGAGGGTGACCCCATCCCACCATCTTGACAACTCTTGTTTTTTTAGGCGTTCGAGTTTTACAAATTGAGCACGTAAACCAGGTGTGCCTTGTTCATTAAGTCCCATTGGTCGTACATTTGTATTTTTTCCGAAAAGGTCCTGTGCCATTTCCTCTCGTTTGTCATCGAATCGTGGCATTTTGCTCTTTTTTGTTGTGGAAGGTTATGAGTGCTGGTCGGTCCAAAATATTCACAACCCGAAAACAGATCAACGGCGGACCATCAATACCGCACCTCACACCTGTTCCGTCGTAATGATGGGCCGTGCAAACATCCCCAAACGCCAGCCGTTGAGTGGCGCAACTGTGCTCCAGATCTAATTCTTACTATTTTTTCAAGATGGGGGATGCACAGCCAAATGAAGTCCAACTGACAGATCATGGGTTTATAAAAATTCTTTTATTTTAAATATAAGTGCCTTATCAAACACAAACTCCAGCCAACGCGTTTCATTCCCTTACTGGGAACTTCATCAGGGCTGAAAAAAATTCAACAAAAAATACACAAATTACAAACATAAAAATTAATAACAAAATTCATGACAAAATTTAAGACAAAATTTAAAAAACAACCATGGCACAGAACTAAAACATTTTGGACACATAATACCATTTAACAAACACACAAAAAAAGAGAGAGGGGGGAGGATATTAAATAACACAAATCTTCTCAGTGCCCTCCTATTATGTTGATACGACATAACAAACATAATTAAAATTCACGAAAGCATCACACACAAAACATAAAAAAATCATACGATATCTCAACCAACAGGGTTGATAAACAGTACATACACACTTTTACCAAAGTCAGTAACTATCCTTTAAACAACCATAAATGGGTGGACCTGTTGTGGCCTCAGTAATATTCTTTAAGTTAAAAGAGAGGCGGATGGGAAAAAAGGAAAAGAAAGAGAGGGGGGGAAAGAAAACAGAAGTAGAAAGGAGGAGGGGACAGACCAATGAGGAAAAAACATATCAATCCGCATTTGCACTATTAAGTTACCTAGTTATCTCAAACCTAACACATTCGACATATATCCAATACATATGGTATTATCTTACCAAAAGAGTAGTAGTGAGCTCAGTGTACCCACATCACGTTTATAGACTCCTAAGAGATGCATCCACTGACACGTATCTCAAAGTCAGCTAAATGCTCCTGCAGAGGCACACAATAGTTGTACAAAAATATAACCATTAGTCTATATATATAATATCCCACTTAAAAGGAAAAAACAGGCAATAACCAATAATCAATATATAGAGAATATATTATCTCTGTAGAGTACAGACCTTCTACAGAATAACCTCTGATAGGAGTATCGCAAAAACCATAACATGTGTCTAAAACAATTACTAGGGCATAAAATCACATACATAAAAAACATATGAGGGTACCGGAATAAGCATAAATTATATCTATACCACCGGTATCCCCCATGGCTCGAAAGCCAGACAGAATCCTAAAACACGAAACAAATAGACAAAACCATTAGAACATGGAACATTGCCCACAAATGGCCAGTAAATGGAAAAATACCTAGTCATATGTGACTTTGGAATGTAACAAGGAGTTCCTTATTTGATTGAAAACGTCAATTCCGAGTCAAATAGTACGGCAGTTATATCTGAAACAAATTTAAAAAACACAAATATTAACACCAAACAGCAGATCAATTTCCTTAGAAGCTGGTCCGCATTCCTATCCATGTCTCATAGGTATAGACCACCCCCATATAAATATAGAGAATAATCATACCCTCCAACAATATATTGATAACAAAAAAACACCGAGGGGACTGCGCATTTTGATATTTCCCACCTTTGAGGACCTCAGTGATGAGCTCCTCAGAGAGTGGGAATTGAACTTAGAAGGTGCATTATTGGTCATGATGCAAATATTAATAAGACATGCAATAGAGAAGGGGGCGAAGCTTTTATCTGAAATAGAGGCGATAGAAAAAGAGATCGAGGCTTGTAACAATAAAGAGCTAGTTGAGAAGAATTATGACATTCTCAAAGAAGTAATTGAGGGACATCAAAACTACCTTAAAGAGAAGAAGTTACGTAAAATTAAACGTGACGACAGGGACTACAGGGAGGGTAGAGTGTACACATTTGCGAACAAATTTGATACAGTAGTAGGAGGGGAAGAAAGGAAAAGAGTAAGAGAGGAAAGTGAGGAAGTAAGGACAACAAGTAGTACTTCTCTTTCATCTACCGGTAGTATAGCTTCCAATAACACCACAGGTGATCGCCCTTTAGGAGAGGGTTTAACTACGTTCCAAAGGGAAATGGCCAGAGTGAGGGTAAGTGGAAATCAAGGGAAAAAGGACAACAACCACAAAAAGACAAGGAGAGGGGGCAGAAGGAGGCAGGGCAGGTCAGGTAGCAACAGTGGAAGATCCACTCAGGAGATCGGAGCGGGCCAAGGCCAGACAGAAATAGATACCTCTACAGATGCATGTAACACAAGGATGGGGTATGACAACTTAAACTTGAATTTAGAGATCATAAATCTATCATGTAGAATTCTTGACACAGACGAAATAAGTTTACTATGTAAGGGTTTGGGCTTTTGCCCTACCCAGGATGGTGATTTTTCCAATGTACTTATTGATCTATTTAAATTTGCAAGATCACTGAAATTAAAGGATTTCTTTGATGCGAAAGGTGTTCAGAGTACTGTGTTTGGGGGAATACGGAACAGACTACTATCACAATAGCAGAGATTAAGAACTTACAGTGCCTTCTTTCTCTCAGTGAAGGGGAGGAAGTGGATGTACAAACAATTTTGAAAGAACTTAATGTTAGTGAGAACAGTTCAGAGGACAGTGGCTTACGTCCTAGGTCTAAATTTACACCGAACACATACCATTGAAATATAGATATATTCATTGAACGTGTAAGCGTGGGCCTATATGAATTGGAAGAACTAGGCAGAATCAAGCGGAGATCACAGGGTAATCTAACGTATGGAGAAAGGAAAGCCCTAATCAGACTTAGGAATGACAAGGGAATTGTCATAAGGGAAGCCGACAAGGGCGGGAACGTCGTTGTTATGAATACTGGGGACTATAAAAATGAAATTGAACGGCAATTGGGAGATTTCCTTTGCTATGAGAAAATGGTTAGCAATCCTGTCCCGGAACTGAAAATTGAGATCAATTCCAAACTTATGGAATGGCGGGACATTGGCCTACTTAGTGACCAGGAATATAAATATCTGAGGGTTGATAAACCTCGGTTCCCATGCATTTATGTCCTTCCGAAAGTTCACAAAACAGGGGACTTTCCCCTGGGAGACCAATAATTTCTGGCATTGGCTCCGCCACGGAAAAACTCTCTGAGTTTATAGACCTTAAATTGAGAAAACATGTCCTGGATCTACCATCGTATATCCAGGACAGCAAGGATATTCTGAACAAATTCAATGACTTTGACTGGTCTGACGAGCTAATGTTTGTTACCTTTGATGTAGCCAGTTTATACACTTGCATTCAGCATGATTTTGGACTCAAAGCTGCTGAATTCTATCTGGACAGGGAAGGGGCAGATCATATGGAAGGAAATCACATGGTTCTTGAAATGTTGAAATTGGTCCTTACTAGGAATTACTTTTACATGATGGAATATGGTATCACCAAAAGAGGAGTACGGCCATGGGATCCAGGTTTGCTCCCTCTTATGCTTGCCTCTTTATGGGGTGGTATGAGGGGGGCATGCTTTGAACAGATGTGCCGCCCTTGGACCGAATATATTGTGTACTGGGGGCGGTACATCGATGATATCATCTGCCTATGGTCAGGTACGGATTTACAACTTCTGGATTACTTTAATTATCTAAACAGTAATCCGTACAATGTCAGATTGACGATGGAATACCACAGAGAAAGTATTAACTTTTTGGATCTGAAGTTCTATGTAAAGGACGGTAAGATTCAAAGTACACTTTTCGTAAGGATACGGCATGTAATGCGGTACTTCATGCTAAAAGCGCTCATGCTAGTTCGACCATTAAAAATATCCCCTATGGGGAAATGGTCCGCATGCGACGTAACTGCAGTGAAGATGACAACTTTAGCAACAATATTGGTAAGGTCAAAAAAGATTCCTAGCTAGGGGATATAACAGAGAGGCTCTTGATTCGGCTGAAAGGAGAACACGAGGACTGACAAGGGAGTCCACCCTCACTAAGAGCAAGAGAGTTGAAACTACCAGGGCCACTATGGACATTCGATTTATAACACAGTACACGAGACACAATGATGCAATTTTTAAACTGTTAAAGAAGAATTGGCATCTATTGGAGCAAATTCCCAGTCTTAAGAATGTGATTCGCAATAACCCTTCTGTTACCTATAGAAGAGGGAAAACCTTGAGGAATGAACTCTATCCCAGTTATGTTCAAACTGACACGGGAAGGGACCTACTTGGTTACCAGTTAAGCCTAATGGTTTCTTTACTTGTGGTAATTGTAATGTCTGTGACTTAGGTTCCAATAAGATCAAGAATTTTGCGTATCATGGGTCTGGTAATTACATCATTCAAAAATTTATTAACTGTAACACTACTTATGTGGTGTATCTTATTGGCTGCCCATGTCACCTAATCTATGTGGGGAGCACTATACTTAGCCTGAAATTACGTATTCAGGAACACCGAAGGGCTATTCTCAAGCGTGATGTAAAATACCCTTTAACTGATCATTTTGTTAATATGCATAAGGGTGAAGCCAATTTTTGGTTCCATGGCTTAGAACATGTGGAGATAGGGCCTAGAGGGGGAGATCGAGAGCTGCTTCTCAGGAGATGCGAGTCAAAATGGATATGTAGACTGAGGAGCATTACGCATGGTTTTAACATTGACCATGAAATGCACTATTTTTTGGGTGACGGCTGAATGCGACGGAATATAGAGTTCAAAGGATTACTTGAGTTTCAAAAATCCTCCCTAGCCTGTATCCAAATGGGGATATATGGTCAGTCAAACAACTCTGGTAGAATACAGTCTCTAAGTATTTGAATCGCAGACTGGCAGTCTCTTTTCTTTTATAACCAATTCTCTATTTATATGGTATTAATTGAATAAGGATGTTTAATATGGTGATTACTATTATATCATTTGCCAATTGATTTGCTTATGGATGCTGTATTGGTCCTATTTAGAATTGGGCCCAAGATAGATATATATATCATATAGGGAATAGCTCTGAAGCTAAATAGTAAGAATTTCTACACTTTGTGGTTCAATTGTGTATCTACATGCCTTTCGCTTTTTCTGACTCTTTCTATAATAATTATTGGCCTTGTTCCTTGTTCTTTTTATTTGCACTGAGTGATACACATTTTTACCTTTTACCGCTTTTGGTCAGAATGTACACATGAGTTGTTCTTTTGGCCCCTCCATTGCACAGCAGGCAAATCCATTCATGATAGAACAGCGTATCTTAGGGTTTGCCGTGGTAGCCCCGCTAGTATACAGATCTTATTCTATTTGTTCTGAGGGAGGTTAAGATGGCCGCCGTGGGGTTTACAGATGTTTTGAGGTTTTTATTATTAGGACATGCCAATTGGATTCCTTATAGTGCTATTTATGAACGTAAGGTCTGTGATGCGCATCTGCAATATGGCCATTTATTTCAATTACTTCACTCTCGGCATTCTAGACGGGTTCTTTTGAATTTCATGCATAGTCTAGTAGTCATGCGTATCTTAGGGTTTGCCGTGATAGCCCCGCTAATATACAGATCACATTTTATTTGTTCTGAGAGAGGTTAAGATGGCCGCCGTGGGGTTTACAGACGTTTTGAGGTTTCTATTATTAGGATATGCCATCAGGATTCCTTAGAGTGCTATCTATGCACGTAAGGTCTGGGATGTATCTCTGTAATATGGCCATTTATTTCAATTATTTCACTCGCGGCATTCTAGACGGGCTTTTTTGAATTTTATGCATAGTCTCTCAGTCTCCTATTGGACATGTTAATATGGCCGCCGCGATCACTACAAATTTGGGTTGATGTTATTCTGTGAACGTGTGCTTTGGGGGGGTGTGTGCACATTCTTCTCACCCATTGGTGGTCTGATGAAACACTGGGGCGGAGTCTCGCATATTTATATTGGAGGCGCGAAATACCCCCTTAGCTTCAGGAAACTACTACGGGCTCGAAAATTCGGTAAGATCGCTGACTTGATGTTTTGGGACTGATGGTAGAGGGATGGGACCCTATTCTCACTTCCTCTATAATTGACTATGTGAGTGCTATTCTGGAATCTATGGGAGGACTTCTAATGCCGGTGATTTGAGGGGGACTGCGGTTTTTATCTAGGATATTGCGGGTGGGTGTTATATATTTTTTATTGGTTTCTTCAGATGTGCTATACATTTTCGCCATATACTTTAAAATTCCAATATGGCACGTATTAACAAGGCTTCATCATTTGCGCTGGGCTGTGGATGACATTAGTATTCTGTGTGTTGTGGTCCATGCGTGAATCGCCTGTGACCCGAGCTACAACTTTATAAATGTACAACTATGCCGGTTTCAGGCTGGTAGTTTTAAGATTTGAATTTAGATACTGTTGCTAATGGACAACACATTAGTATGGGAGTTTTGGTTTATGAGCAGGGAAGGGGCATTCTGGGAACTGTAGTTCGTGATTGTTTGGAAATAGGTTTACTAACCTTCGACGCGTTCCGTTCACAGTGTAATATACTTGGTGACATGGCTACTTCTGGGACGCTTATATGTCGTGATGTGACATTTGAAGTACACCATTAACATCTATAGGTGTATGGGGATTGGTGGGTGAGAGTATCTAGTTATTCTAGAGGTATGAGTACTTCCCACATTTGTATATACATGTTTTTTAGATGTTTATAACCCCTTAATTACTTTTTTTCTTGGCACCTTACACAGGTTTTTTCTTCTTTGATACGTCGGGCTTACGGTGCAATACACCTTGTGAGCAAGTTCCTTGTGGCATGTACATACGTCTTGGTTGGATATTACTTAACGTTGTCAATATTGGATTTTTGAAATGTGATTGGCATTGAGGGGAACCGAGTGACTTCAGAGGTATGATTATTCTCTATATTTATATGGGGGTGGTCTATACCTATGAGACATGGATAGGAATGCGGACCAGCTTCTAAGGAAATTGATCTGCTGTTTGGTGTTAATATTTGTGTTTTTTAAATTTGTTTCAGATATAACTGCCGTACTATTTGACTCGGAATTGACGTTTTCAATCAAATAAGGAACTCCTTGTTACATTCCAAAGTCACATATGACTAGGTATTTTTCCATTTACTGGCCATTTGTGGGCAATGTTCCATGTTCTAATGGTTTTGTCTATTTGTTTCGTGTTTTAGGATTCTGTCTGGCTTTCGAAGCCATGGGGGATACCGGTGGTATAGATATAATTTATGCTTATTCCGGTACCCTCATATGTTTTTTATGTATGTGATTTTATGCCCTAGTAATTGTTTTAGACACATGTTATGGTTTTTGCGATACCCTATCAGAGGTTATTCTGTAGAAGGTCTGTACTCTACAGAGATAATATATTCTCTATATATTGATTATTGGTTATTGCCTGTTTTTTCCTTTTAAGTGGGATATTATATATATAGACTAATGGTTATATTTTTGTACAACTATTGTGTGCCCCTGCAGGAGCATTTAGCTGACTTTGAGATACATGTCAGTGGATGCATCTCTTAGGAGTCTATAAACGTGATGTGGGTACACTGAGCTCACTACTACTCTTTTGGTAAGATAATACTATATGTATTGGATATATGTCGAATGTGTTAGGTTTGAGATAACTAGGTAACTTAATAGTGCAAATGCGGATTGATATGTTTTTTCCTCATTGGTCTGTCCCCTCCTCCTTTCTACTTCTGTTTTCTTCCCCCCCCTCTTTCTTTTCCTTTTTTCCCATCCGCCTCTCTTTTTAACTTAAAGAATATTACTGAGGCCACAACAGGTCCACCCATTTATGGTTGTTTAAAGGATAGTTACTGACTTTGGTAAAAAGTGTGTATGTACTGTTTATCAACCCTGTTGGTTGAGATATCGTATGATTTTTTTATGTTTTGTGTGTGATGCTTTCGTGAATTTTAATTATGTTTGTTATGTCGTATCAACATAATAGGAGGGCACTGAGAAGATTTGTGTTATTTAATATCCTCCCCCCCTCTCTCTTTTTTTGTGTGTTTGTTAAATGGTATTATGTGTCCAAAATGTTTTAGTTCTGTGCCATGGTTGTTTTTAAATTTTGTCTTAAATTTTGTCATGAATTTTGTTATTAATTTTTATGTTTGTAATTTGTGTATTTTTTGTTGAATTTTTTTCAGCCCTGATGAAGTTCCCAGTAAGGGAATGAAACGCGTTGGCTGGAGTTTGTGTTTGATAAGGCACTTATATTTAAAATAAAAGAATTTTTATAAACCCATGATCTGTCAGTTGGACTTCATTTGGCTGTGCATCCCCCATCTTGAAAAAATAGTAAGAATTAGATCTGGAGCACAGTTGCGCCACTCAACGGCTGGCGTTTGGGGATGTTTGCACGGCCCATCATTACGACGGAACAGGTGTGAGGTGCGGTATTGATGGTCCGCCGTTGATCTGTTTTCGGGTTGTGAATATTTTGGACCGACCAGCACTCATAACCTTCCACAACAAAAAAGAGCAAAATGCCACGATTCGATGACAAACGAGAGGAAATGGCACAGGACCTTTTCGGAAAAAATACAAATGTATGACCAATGGGACTTAATGAACAAGGCACACCTGGTTTACGTGCTCAATTTGTAAAACTCGAACGCCTAAAAAAACAAGAGTTGTCAAGATGGTGGGATGGGGTCACCCTCCAACAATATATTGATAACAAAAAAACACCGAGGGGACTGCGCATTTTGATATTTCCCACCTTTGAGGACCTCAGTGATGAGCTCCTCAGAGAGTGGGAATTGAACTTAGAAGGTGCATCATTGGTCATGATGCAAATATTAATAAGACATGCAATAGAGAAGGGGCGAAGCTTTTATCTGAAATAGAGGCGATAGAAAAAGAGATCGAGGCTTGTAACAATAAAGAGCTAGTTGAGAAGAATTATGACATTCTCAAAGAAGTAATTGAGGGACATCAAAACTACCTTAAAGAGAAGAAGTTACGTAAAATTAAACGTGACGACAGGGACTACAGGGAGGGTAGAGTGTACACATTTGCGAAAAAATTTGATACAGTAGTAGGAGGGGAAGAAAGGAAAAGAGTAAGAGAGGAAAGTGAGGAAGTAAGGACAACAAGTAGTACTTCTCTTTCATCTACCGGTAGTATAGCTTCCAATAACACCACAGGTGATCGCCCTTTAGGAGAGGGTTTAACTACGTTCCAAAGGGAAATGGCCAGAGTGAGGGTAAGTGGAAATCAAGGGAAAAAGGACAACAACCACAAAAAGACAAGGAGAGGGGGCAGAAGGAGGCAGGGCAGGTCAGGTAGCAACAGTGGAAGATCCACTCAGGAGATCGGAGCGGGCCAAGGCCAGACAGAAATAGATACCTCAACAGATGCATGTAACACAAGGGTGGGGTATGACAACTTAAACTTGAATTTAGAGATCATAAATCTATCATGTAGAATTCTTGACACAGACGAAATAAGTTTACTATGTAAGGGTTTGGGCTTTTGCCCTACCCAGGATGGTGATTTTTCCAATGTACATATTGATCTATTTAAATTTGCAAGATCACTGAAATTAAAGGATTTCTTTGATGCGAAAGGTGTTCAGAGTACTGTGTTTGGGGGAATACGGAACAGACTACTATCACAATAGCAGAGATTAAGAACTTACAGTGCCTTCTTTCTCTCAGTGAAGGGAGGAAGTGGATGTACAAACAATTTTGAAAGAACTTAATGTTAGTGAGAACAGTTCAGAGGACAGTGGCTTACGTCCTAGGTCTAAATTTACACCGAACACATACCATCGAAATATAGATATATTCATTGAACGTGTAAGCGTGGGCCTATATGAATTGGAAGAACTAGGCAGAATCAAGCGGAGATCACAGGGTAATCTAACGTATGGAGAAAGGAAAGCCCTAATCAGACTTAGGAATGACAAGGGAATTGTCATAAGGGAAGCCGACAAGGGCGGGAACGTCGTTGTTATGAATACTGGGGACTATAAAAATGAAATTGAACGGCAATTGGGAGATTTCCTTTGCTATGAGAAAATGGTTAGCAATCCTGTCCCGGAACTGAAAATTGAGATCAATTCCAAACTTATGGAATGGCGGGACATTGGCCTACTTAGTGACCAGGAATATAAATATCTGAGGGTTGATAAACCTCGGTTCCCATGCATTTATGTCCTTCCGAAAGTTCACAAAACAGGGGACTTTCCCCCTGGGAGACCAATAATTTCTGGCATTGGCTCCGCCATGGAAAAACTCTCTGAGTTTATAGACCTTAAATTGAGAAAACATGTCCTGGATCTACCATCGTATATCCAGTACAGCAAGGATATTCTGAACAAATTCAATGACTTTGACTGGTCTGACGAGCTAATGTTTGTTACCTTTGATGTAGCCAGTTTATACACTTGCATTCAGCATGATTTTGGACTCAAAGCTGCTGAATTCTATCTGGACAGGGAAGGGGCAGATCATATGGAAGGAAATCACATGGTTCTTGAAATGTTGAAATTGGTCCTTACTAGGAATTACTTTTTACATGATGGAATATGGTATCACCAAAAGAGGGGTACGGCCATGGGATCCAGGTTTGCTCCCTCTTATGCTTGCCTCTTTATGGGGTGGTATGAGGGGGGGCATGCTTGGAACAGATGTGCCGCCCCTTGGACCGAATATATTGTGTACTGGGGGCGGTACATCGATGATATCATCTGCCTATGGTCAGGTACGGATTTACAACTTCTGGATTACTTTAATTATCTAAACAGTAATCCGTACAATGTCAGATTGACGATGGAATACCACAGAGAAAGTATTAACTTTTTGGATCTGAAGTTCTATGTAAAGGACGGTAAGATTCAAAGTACACTTTTCGTAAGGATACGGCATGTAATGCGGTACTTCATGCTAAAAGCGCTCATGCTAGTTCGACCATTAAAAATATCCCCTATGGGGAAATGGTCCGCATGCGACGTAACTGCAGTGAAGATGACAACTTTAGCAACAATATTGGTAAGGTCAAAAAAGATTCCTAGCTAGGGGATATAACAGAGAGGCTCTTGATTCGGCTGAAAGGAGAACACGAGGACTGACAAGGGAGTCCACCCTCACTAAGAGCAAGAGAGTTGAAACTACCAGGGCCACTATGGACATTCGATTTATAACACAGTACACGAGACACAATGATGCAATTTTTAAACTGTTAAAGAAGAATTGGCATCTATTGGAGCAAATTCCCAGTCTTAAGAATGTGATTCGCAATAACCCTTCTGTTACCTATAGAAGAGGGAAAACCTTGAGGAATGAACTCTGTCCCAGTTATGTTCAAACTGACACGGGAAGGGACCTACTTGGTTACCAGTTAAGCCTAATGGTTTCTTTACTTGTGGTAATTGTAATGTCTGTGACTTAGGTTCCAATAAGATCAAGAATTTTGCGTATCATGGGTCTGGTAATTACATCATTCAAAAATTTATTAACTGTAACACTACTTATGTGGTGTATCTTATTGGCTGCCCATGTCACCTAATCTATGTGGGGAGCACTATACGTAGCCTGAAATTACGTATTCAGGAACACCGAAGGGCTATTCTCAAGCGTGATGTAAAATACCCTTTAACTGATCATTTTGTTAATATGCATAAGGGTGAAGCCAATTTTTGGTTCCATGGCTTAGAACATGTGGAGATAGGGCCTAGAGGGGGAGATCGAGAGCTGCTTCTCAGGAGATGCGAGTCAAAATGGATATGTAGACTGAGGAGCATTACGCATGGTTTTAACATTGACCATGAAATGCACTATTTTTTGGGTGACGGCTGAATGCGACGGAATATAGAGTTCAAAGGATTACTTGAGTTTCAAAAATCCTCCCTAGCCTGTATCCAAATGGGGATATATGGTCAGTCAAACAACTCTGGTAGAATACAGTCTCTAAGTATTTGAATCGCAGACTGGCAGTCTCTTTTCTTTTATAACCAATTCTCTATTTATATGGTATTAATTGAATAAGGATGTTTAATATGGTGATTACTATTATATCATTTGCCAATTGATTTACTTATGGATGCTGTATTGGTCCTATTTAGAATTGGGCCTAAGATAGATATATATATCATATAGGGAATAGCTCTGAAGCTAAATAGTAAGAATTTCTACACTTTGTGGTTCAATTGTGTATCTACATGCCTTTCGCTTTTTCTGACTCTTTCTATAATAATTATTGGCCTTGTTCCTTGTTCTTTTTATTTGCACTGAGTGATACACATTTTTACCTTTTACCGCTTTTGGTCAGAATGTACACATGAGTTGTTCTTTTGGCCCCTCCATTGCACAGCAGGCAAATCCATTCATGATAGAACAGCGTATCTTAGGGTTTGCCGTGGTAGCCCCGCTAGTATACAGATCTTATTCTATTTGTTCTGAGGGAGGTTAAGATGGCCGCCGTGGGGTTTACAGATGTTTTGAGGTTTTTATTATTAGGACATGCCAATTGGATTCCTTATAGTGCTATTTATGAACGTAAGGTCTGTGATGCGCATCTGCAATATGGCCATTTATTTCAATTACTTCACTCTCGGCATTCTAGACGGGTTCTTTTGAATTTCATGCATAGTCTAGTAGTCATGCGTATCTTAGGGTTTGCCGTGATAGCCCCGCTAATATACAGATCACATTTTATTTGTTCTGAGAGAGGTTAAGATGGCCGCCGTGGGGTTTACAGACGTTTTGAGGTTTCTATTATTAGGATATGCCATCAGGATTCCTTAGAGTGCTATCTATGCACGTAAGGTCTGGGATGTATCTCTGTAATATGGCCATTTATTTCAATTATTTCACTCGCGGCATTCTAGACGGGCTTTTTTGAATTTTATGCATAGTCTCTCAGTCTCCTATTGGACATGTTAATATGGCCGCCGCGATCACTACAAATTTGGGTTGATGTTATTCTGTGAACGTGTGCTTTGGGGGGTGTGTGCACATTCTTCTCACCCATTGGTGGTCTGATGAAACACTGGGGCGGAGTCTCGCATATTTATATTGGAGGCGCGAAATACCCCTTAGCTTCAGGAGACTACTACGGGCTCGAAAATTCGGTAAGATCGCTGACTTGATGTTTTGGGACTGATGGTAGAGGGATGGGACCCTATTCTCACTTCCTCTATAATTGACTATGTGAGTGCTATTCTGGAATCTATGGGAGGACTTCTAATGCCGGTGATTTGAGGGGACTGCGGTTTTTATCTAGGATATTGCGGGTGGGTGTTATATATTTTTTATTGGTTACTTCAGATGTGCTATACATTTTCGCCATATACTTTAAAATTCCAATATGGCACGTATTAACAAGGCTTCATCATTTGCGCTGGGCTGTGGATGACATTAGTATTCTGTGTGTTGTGGTCCATGCGTGAATCGCCTGTGACCCGAGCTACAACTTTATAAATGTACAACTATGCCGGTTTCAGGCTGGTAGTTTTAAGATTTGAATTTAGATACTGTTGCTAATGGACAACACATTAGTATGGGAGTTTTGGTTTATGAGCAGGGAAGGGGCATTCTGGGAACTGTAGTTCGTGATTGTTTGGAAATAGGTTTACTAACCTTCGACGCGTTCCGTTCACAGTGTAATATACTTGGTGACATGGCTACTTCTGGGACGCTTATATGTCGTGATGTGACATTTGAAGTACACCATTAACATCTATAGGTGTATGGGGATTGGTGGGTGAGAGTATCTAGTTATTCTAGAGGTATGAGTACTTCCCACATTTGTATATACATGTTTTTTAGATGTTTATAACCCCTTAATTACTTTTTTTCTTGGCACCTTACACAGGTTTTTTCTTCTTTGATACGTCGGGCTTACGGTGCAATACACCTTGTGAGCAAGTTCCTTGTGGCATGTACATACGTCTTGGTTGGATATTACTTAACGTTGTCAATATTGGATTTTTGAAATGTGATTGGCATTGAGGGGAACCGAGTGACTTCAGAGGTATGATTATTCTCTATATTTATATGGGGGTGGTCTATACCTATGAGACATGGATAGGAATGCGGACCAGCTTCTAAGGAAATTGATCTGCTGTTTGGTGTTAATATTTGTGTTTTTTAAATTTGTTTCAGATATAACTGCCGTACTATTTGACTCGGAATTGACGTTTTCAATCAAATAAGGAACTCCTTGTTACATTCCAAAGTCACATATGACTAGGTATTTTTCCATTTACTGGCCATTTGTGGGCAATGTTCCATGTTCTAATGGTTTTGTCTATTTGTTTCGTGTTTTAGGATTCTGTCTGGCTTTCGAAGCCGTGGGGGATACCGGTGGTATAGATATAATTTATGCTTATTCCGGTACCCTCATATGTTTTTTATGTATGTGATTTTATGCCCTAGTAATTGTTTTAGACACATGTTATGGTTTTTGCGATACCCTATCAGAGGTTATTCTGTAGAAGGTCTGTACTCTACAGAGATAATATATTCTCTATATATTGATTATTGGTTATTGCCTGTTTTTTCCTTTTAAGTGGGATATTATATATATAGACTAATGGTTATATTTTTGTACAACTATTGTGTGCCCCTGCAGGAGCATTTAGCTGACTTTGAGATACGTGTCAGTGGATGCATCTCTTAGGAGTCTATAAACGTGATGTGGGTACACTGAGCTCACTACTACTCTTTTGGTAAGATAATACCATATGTATTGGATATATGTCGAATGTGTTAGGTTTGAGATAACTAGGTAACTTAATAGTGCAAATGCGGATTGATATGTTTTTTCCTCATTGGTCTGTCCCCTCCTCCTTTCTACTTCTGTTTTCTTTCCCCCCCCCTCTCTTTCTTTTCCTTTTTTCCCATCCGCCTCTCTTTTTTAACTTAAAGAATATTACTGAGGCCACAACAGGTCCACCCATTTATGGTTGTTTAAAGGATAGTTACTGACTTTGGTAAAAAGTGTGTATGTACTGTTTATCAACCCTGTTGGTTGAGATATCGTATGATTTTTTTATGTTTTGTGTGTGATGCTTTCGTGAATTTTAATTATGTTTGTTATGTCGTATCAACATAATAGGAGGGCACTGAGAAGATTTGTGTTATTTAATATCCTCCCCCCTCTCTCTTTTTTTGTGTGTTTGTTAAATGGTATTATGTGTCCAAAATGTTTTAGTTCTGTGCCATGGTTGTTTTTTAAATTTTGTCTTAAATTTTGTCATGAATTTTGTTATTAATTTTTATGTTTGTAATTTGTGTATTTTTTGTTGAATTTTTTTCAGCCCTGATGAAGTTCCCAGTAAGGGAATGAAACGCGTTGGCTGGAGTTTGTGTTTGATAAGGCACTTATATTTAAAATAAAAGAATTTTTATAAACCCATGATCTGTCAGTTGGACTTCATTTGGCTGTGCATCCCCCCCATCTTGAAAAAATAGTAAGAATTAGATCTGGAGCACAGTTGCGCCACTCAACGGCTGGCGTTTGGGGATGTTTGCACGGCCCATCATTACGACGGAACAGGTGTGAGGTGCGGTATTGATGGTCCGCCGTTGATCTGTTTTCGGGTTGTGATTCTATTATAGCTGTCTGTAATGTTTTCCTATAGAACGGGTCTTCCACCGCCGCCGGTTATAGGTGCCGTGTCGGGATTGCCAGCCTTTCATTGGACAGTCTATGCCCCAGGAGTAAGGGGCTGTGATCAGAAAGAGTGCGTCCCAGGTACTCTGTGAAAATGGAGTAGTGGCTCAATCCTTCCAATCAGAAGAATCGGTCTAGTCGTGTGTGTAGGGTGTATATGGGAGAATAGAAGGAGTAAACCCGCTCTCTACCATGCTGCGATCGCCATATGTCTGTTAACTTCCTATGGTGGAGCCACTCCGGAAAGCCTGTCACTATCTTATGGGCAGGTGTCCCTGGTAATGGGGGAGTAGAGCGGTCCAGCAGGATATAGGCCACACAGTTATAGCCCCCCACTAGCAAATCTTTGTTCACCAATTGTCCTAGTGGGGCCGACAGTGTATAAAAGAATGACAACTGGCCATTATTAGGCACATATATGCTTCCCAGTGGGATTTTCTTCCCCAGTCACCTACCCTTCACTAATATATATCCTCCATCCGTGTCCACCAGGGTATGTAGGGGTTCGAAGGCGGTCCCAGCTCTCACCCATATCAGTGCACCCCCAGCATATGCCAAAAAGAGGTGGTGTATAGTTGTCTGTGCCACCTACGGCGCAGTCGCTCTACCTCAATCCTCGTGAGGTGAGTCCTGCAGCATAGCGATGTGAACCCCTCTACGTCTCAAATATCTGTTAATGTGGTGTTGCTTGGTATCAGACCGCATTCCCCTCACGTTCCAGGACATGCACATTAGCTCCGTGTTGTTGTTGGCCATGTGTGAATGTGTATCATCTGTAGCCCCCACCTACTCCCCTGGTCAATTCTCCCGCATCCCCCCCAGTGACAACTCCCCAGAGATAGAAAACAATATACATCTCAACAACAAACTCTCCATTCCCAGGACCACACGACAACGGCCGGCAGCCCACGGTTACAGTAACCAACGAACAGAGTCATATATTAAGCTCCACCAAACTCTCATAAGGGGTTGAGTGGTGGGGTGCTGGGGAGGGTGAACCAAAGGTCCTTGACCCGCTCCTGCCAAAATACGTCAGGCCCTCTGGAGGTCAATCCGGGCCCATCCCAATGGGCTGCAGCCTCGCAGTGCAGGTAATCCATGAGGACATCTCTCATCCAATGTCACTGTAATCATGCAAGACATTCCCGGAGAGAGGTGACCCCTCCCAGGCACTCAATCACCCAGCGTCAGCGATCAACAATTCTCAGCAATACAATCTTGGAGTCGTCGGCTCCAAATATCAAATAAGGTCCTCCACAAATTGCGGGGTCACTACCGGCAAGTCACCACTAGCCAGACTCGATCCCTCCGATTCTGAATCCACTGATCTTTTATCAGGTTGGGAGTCTGGTTTTGATTCTGATCCCGTCCAAGCCATGTTTCCCGCCGTGGCCTGCAGGGCATCCGCCCGCTCGCACTCTGCTTCCAACCTGGTTGGTTTCTTAGTGGCATTTCTACTCCTGGCTTCCTGGGATCTCTTCCTAGGTCTAAGCATGTTTCCCTGTGTTTCACTGCGGGAATCTGCCGGGGCTGACCCTGTTTTAGAATTGTCCAACCAATCCCATGTTGCTCTAGGGTCTTACCATCGAGCAAAATTTTCAATTTAGCTGGAAACATCAGGGAGTATTTGATCCCCTCTTCTCTGAGTGCCCTCTTCACTTCCATTTAAGAGGCCCTTTTAGCTTGAATAGCGGCAGTATAGTCTGGGAATACCAATATTTTTTTGCTCCCTATGGTATAGGGACCTTCCTCTCGTGCCCCTTGCAGGAGGCTAGCTCTCTCCCTGAAGTGCAGGAATTTCGCCACCACCGGGCGGGGTGGGCGGCGGCTGAGCGGGCACTCTATGCACCCGTTCAAGATCGAAGAACTGTGTCAGGTGATTTGGGGCAACCCCCATCTGGAGCCAGTGTTCAAGATAGGCCACCATGTCTTTACCTTCAGTGCCATCAGGCAGGCCCGCTATGCGGATATTGTTCTACCTATTTCGCCCTTCTACATCCTCAGCCCTATTTTCCAAAGTGCGTACCCTGTCCGTCAGCGCCGCCACCTGCCGTGTTAGGTCGACATGCGCCTGGCGCACCTCCTCAAGCCCCACCTCTTTCACTCTGTCACCGAGTTTGTGGTGTTCTTCTCTCAGGAGGCCCAACCTCACAGGGAGTCTTGCTGGGGTGTGGCCTTCATGTCAGCTATGGCAGCCAGTATCCTATCAAATTGCATTTGCAGGGGAGGAGCCGCTCCTTCGGAATCCTCTGTGTCTCCCCGTGAGGTCAGATCGGGCTCTATTGCCCCTGCTACGACGCCCGTCTGTCTAGCTTTAGGTTTCCCCATATCTGTCTAGCAGGGCACTAATCAGGGAGGGGGCCTCCAGCCAAGTGCAGGTGCGCTAGTCTAGTAAGGAAAGCCCAACGCTGTTCACTTTAATCTGATAGAAACTTCCAGCTGCAGATTCCTTACCCTTGAATTTCCCAGGCGTCAGGCTGGATCGAGAAATTTCTCGTCGGGTGGCTCCATTCGGCTCCGCATGACGTCGTCAGCATCAGTAGCTTCGGTTATGACGTCGCAGTTACCTACATAGGTGCCACCCAGGCGCGCGGACGTCAGTTCTTTTCTGTCTTCGCCCGTTAAGCGCTGATCCGGGAAGAGCTACCCCTCTGTCGCTTTTTGACAGGCCTTTTT
This sequence comes from Calotriton arnoldi, assembly GCA_963921515.1. Classification (NCBI taxonomy): domain Eukaryota; kingdom Metazoa; phylum Chordata; class Amphibia; order Caudata; family Salamandridae; genus Calotriton; species Calotriton arnoldi. The sequence goes on along the minus strand of CAWUFW010004274.1, from coordinate 932,350 downwards.
TCGATTTCGAGAAATTTTTCTTCTTCGTGTGCGAGAATGTCTTCGAGGAAGACAGGGTTCAAACCGTGCGGTGCCTGTCACCGCTTGATGTCGGTTACCGACCCCCACCTCGTCTGTCTCTGGTGTCTCGAGCGTGACCTCGATTCGAAGTCATGCTCGGACTCTCGGGCTATGGCTACGAAGGCCTTGCGGGAGTGGGCTATGAAGCTCCTTGTGGCCTGGCAGTCGACACCATCCAGCGAGACTCTTCGGAGGTCCCGGTCCCGATTGAAGAAGAGGAGGTCGCAGGACCACTCTCGGAGCCCCAAGTCCTCTTCGTCCCACTCGAGGTCTTCGGGACACTCAGGGAAGAGGCACAAGAAGAAGTCCATGCAGATTTCATCTTCGCCTTGACTGTCGTCTGTCGATGAACGAGGTAAGGTTCTGCGGATTCGGCGCCAGGGTCGACTTCGCATCTCCCTCTTTCCGGGAGCCGGAGCGAACCCCACTCAAATAAAAGAATTTTACGAGGCCTTGTGCCGCGTTTCTGAGCGGGCCGACCACTCTGGTGAGCCTTTGGGCCCCACGGGTTTGGAGGGGGCCCCATTGGATTCAACGCCGTCAGCTCTGGCCACGGCGCCGATGGGGCCTCAGGGATCCGATCCCGGATCCGGGACGACGCCGGTCTTGCCATCGCGACCTCCCTCGGCATTGGATCCGAAGTCGGTGCCACCGGCGCTGGTGCTAGCCCCATCCTTATCCCCGACGACACTAAGCCGAAACGGCGTTGCTCACTTGTATTATCTTCTGTTGCAGAAGCAGGAGAGGGTCCTCCACCTGAACCTGTCTCCACCCACGCCCTTTGTCATGCCCAGTGGGACCTTAATTTGGTCCTTATGTGTGCTCCCTTCGAGCCTTTGCACAACTGTCCCCTCCGGCTGCTTACCATGAAGACATTTTTTGTAAGGAAATATTGCATTTTTATTTTCTAATGTATGCACTCTTCTTTCTCAAAAAGCATTTTTTTTGTTTTGTTGGACTATCTTTATTAATTTTCAGAAATGATACAAAAAAGAAGAAAAAAAGAAAAGAAGAGCAGAGTGTCCTTATACTGCGTCATAATAACAATATTATGCATGGCCATACACATTTGTGGAGATAAAGAGAAAACATATACAGTATTAATAAGGCAACATGCAGTCACAGAAATATTAATTGTGCATCAGTGTTGACATTCTATATCCTGAATATGCTATCTCAAACTGTGTTACCAAATAACAAATAGAACTGTCCCTGGTTATCCGTATATGTGCAATGTGTACCCACTTGTGGACACTGTCAGGTGTCTGCCTGTGTACTTGTGTGTGTGCATACCCATGCGCATATGCAGCAGCGGTGTGTGAAGGAGGGGAATCCGTGACCAGTATAATTATGTATGGTTCTGCTTGTGGTGACCCAGAATGTGCAGGTGCAAGCAAAGTGCCTACACACTTTCGTAACTATCTCGTACCTGATGCAACGCTATGGGAGGCAGACCGGCGTGTGAGCCATAATGTGACAGGGGCCATGGTATGTAATTTTGACTCTATAGCGGTTAAGTAGTCTTGTCACTGTGTGTGATTTGCGGTTGGGGGGCATCGTATAGCGTTGGACATCTGATTCTCTAAAAGCATATTTTTAACACTCACAACATCCTCCTGGCAAATCTGGATAGAATAGAGTACGAATTCTGTACTACATTCGCCAGTATTTTAGGGGTTTAAGTTAGGTACACAAAAGGTAGATTTGAGCAACATAAATACCATATACTTACTATGAGAACACACCCCCTTTTTGCATGATCACCGTCATTTTTTTTGCTAAATTTTATTGCTGGTTTTTAGACTCTCCACACTGGGACGCTGCTGTCCAGTCTATGTGCTCTGACCGCATAAACATATACAAATGAGCTAATCCTTGATTGGCACATTGTAGTCTCCTGTAAGGCCATAATGTATGGCGTAGAAACTGCATAGACTATTAAATGTCACCTGTGGAGTGCAGCACTTATCGTGCCATTCACTACTGTGACAAGGAAAACATGGATTCAGGCCTAACAATGCAGCATGGCTGCTGCAGTTTAAGACTGCTCTCCGACCTGTTAAAATAACCCTTTTCACTGGAGGAAAAACTTTCCTTTTAAATATCATTAAGTCATCTCTATGTAGGCCTTGTAGCCCACGAGCTAGGTCATGGTATTTAAAAATGGGACGTGTAGAAAGTTATTGTTGCCATAACCCTATAGAGAAGCTGCCTAAAGCTATTTTCACTGTGGAAGGCTCTGGCTGTCCTATGCTGAAAACTAGAGTGCAAAAGAAGATATTTTTTCTGTTGTCTCAGGTTTGGAACCAACTAGAGGAATTATTCAGCCACTATTTTTAATATCTACTAAACACCCAAACTAATGGTGAAGTTAGCTTTGTAATAAATATTTAGGAAAGTAATATTTGGCTTAATTAGCATTAACCTGACTGCAGCTGCTGTGTCCAGTGCTTGACATTAATGAGTTCTGAAAACTGCTCCTAGAGCAGAGACATGGCTTAGGCCTGGTAACAGGTTGGACTGGAGGTAGAGAGTGTAATGCATATCATCTCAGGTAGGGTACGTGAAGAGGTTACAGGAACTTCATTAACTTGAAAGGGACAGAGGTGGAGCCTACCCATTCTTAGTTTAGTGTAAGGGTAGAAGTAAGGAAGGCACAGCATTTTTTCTTTATGCCCAAGGTATCCCGTTTGTCACCAACATAGTGGGAACGGAGCTGATCCAAGATGCAGTTTGGGGAAGCTTCGGATGATGTCTTTTCCAGACAAAATGGTGCTTCGCGCCACTGCAGTTAAGAGCGGTGAGGCCGGCTGGGGGGGATTTCGAGAGATGATCACGAGGGAAAATTAATTATTTATTTAATTTTCCCTTGTAGTCGTCTCTCGAAATCCCCCCCAGCCGGCCCCACTGCCCTACCTCTCTTACCTGCAGTGGCCGCGGCTGTCGCACCCGTGCTTCATTTTTGCCAAAGGTTGTGACCCCATTCCATCTGGGTCAATCCATCACACTGCCGCCTACCTTCTTTGCTCCCCTGCATCCCTCTAAGGAGGAGTAGCGTCTCCACAGCCTGGAACCAAAAATAGCATTGTCGTTCTACCTTGACCGCACAAAAGAGTTCCGGGTGGACGACCAACTCTTTGTGTGGGTACGTGGGAGCTAAGAAGGGAAGGACAGTGCAGAAAAAGACCATCTCTCGCTGGGTCGTCCTCTGCATTAAGATCTGCTATGCCCTGGCTGAGAAGCAGCCACCTGAGGGATTAAGGGCCCATTCCACCAGGGGAAAGGCTGCGTCTAAGGCCTTGGCTCATGGTATCCCAGTCCAGGACATCTGTCAGGCAGCAACGTGGGCATCTTTGCATACGTTTACCAAGCACTACTGCCTGGACAGTCTGGTCCGCAGGGTGGGGCATTTTGCCCGTTCGGTCCTACAGGACTTCCTTGTGTAAGGTATTGGTCCACAACCCACAGCCGGGATGGTATGGCTTGGGTATCTAATTCAAAGGTAAGGACTCTGCAGCTAGAAGTCTCTATCAGATGAACAAGTTACTTACCTTCGGTAACAAATTATCTGGTAAAGACTCTGTCTAGCTGCAGGCCCCACCCATGCCTCCCCGCTTTGTGGACTGATTTTGTAGGACTAGGATTACTCCCCTTTCAGGGCCCTAGTTTTGCACACAACTACATCAGTTACTTCGTGGCTCTGCGCTTCTGGCATGGAAAAAACGAAAAGTACTGACGTCCGTGCGCCTGGGTGGCAACTATATAGGCGACCGCGACGTCATAACCGACTCTGCCGACGACATCACGTGGAGCCAAATGGAGCCACCCACAAGTGGTATTACTCAGCAAAAGTTACCGGATCCAGCCTGATGCATGGGAAATTCAAAGGTAAGGAATCTGCCGCTAGATAGAGTCTCTACCAGATAATGCGTTACCGAAGGTAAGTAACTTGTTCGATAGTACCTATGCAGTTAGATCATCAGTGGACTGTTAACTCACACCGACAAAAGCAGTCCTGCAATGCCTCACCTCAGGTCTCAGGGGATATACAGCACCACAAAAAGGCAGTCCATTCAGCCCTATGTGCCCACGCAGAGGCACCTCAGGTACACTCCAGGGCCGAGTTGGGGCGGAATCCTCAGATGCAATGCCAGGTTTCCCCCTGCCACCAGTAGACGTTGGCTGTCAGGAATGCAAAGCAGAAAGGCGCAACCATCAGGGCCCAGAAACTCCTCCAGGTTCTCTGCCGCAAGCACAGAAGCTCTCCTGGTGCCGCCAACTCCACCTCTTAAGTCCCATCTCTGGCCGCTCTGTTTAGGTCAGGCCCCTTTCGGGGTTAGCTTTTCGCCGCAGACAAGCGCTGCCCTCCTATGCGCCGCTCTCCTCGGATACACCCAGAGGCGGCCCATGCCGGCCCACAGCCTCTTGTGGCCTCGCCCGTCCCTCTTCCACAGCACCAGTGTGCCAGTGCGTCTCGGGGGCCAGCCAACCGCCTTCAATCGGCACCTTGCTGCGGGTGGCACGGATCTCCGGCCGCAAGAACAGGTAAGTCAGCGCAGGCCACGGCTCCCCTAAGCGGGGCCTGCCAATCGCACCTTAGTGGGTGCCGCTCGTGGGTGCCCGCCTGAGTACTGTCCAGTCTTCTGTGGGCTGCGCGGCAGGATCCACGGTCCCAAATCCCCACCAGTTACCAGGGAGCCAGTGCTCTTTTCGTTGGGCAATGGCAATGCCGGCTGCTGAGCAGACCGGGCGGCACCACCACCTAGCTGCTTATCCGGGCTACGCAGACCAGTCCACTGTATGGTTTTTCTGCAGCCCAGCCCAGTACCACTCCTTGTACAGCTGCGACGTGGCCGGACGGACCCACGGCAGGACGATTGTACAGGGGAATTGAGTAGGCCGAAGCAGAGCAGTGATATTACACATCCGCCATGATGGCTGAATGGCAACGCCCCCTCTGAAAAATAATAATGATGGAATAATTAATTTTATGATGGATTCAATATGCAAATGCTGAATTAACATGTTACAGTTGAAACAAGTCTAATATAATGTATAGAATTGTGATTATTAATGTAACTTAGTTGTGCCACATTTATATTAAAAAAACGCCATATTAGATAACATGGATGCTGTTTTGATGCTTCTTTGCCATTCACTCCTGCTGTTCCCCCTCCCATCTCATATCCCTGTGCATCTTCTCTCCCACAGGTTCTGCAGAAGCGAAGACAAGTTGATATATGGGTTTTTACTTATCTGCTTTGAACGAACTTCCTAACGTTCGTACCTGTAGCAGTTTTCAGGGCCCTTCCGCTGTAGTTCCGATGCTGGGCCTAGTCTTGCTCATTGTTGTATAACATCATTATTGAAATGTTTAATATTATTTTAGACATCTCCGGGTGACAATCATACAGAAGATGCTCAATGCTTTCTTAAAATGTGATAGGGCTTATATACTTAACAGTGAGGTTTAATTCTCTGATTTGTTGGATAATTTGTTACTTATGATCATACCACGATGAGATTGTGTTTTCTGTAATTTGTTATGCAAGAATTGTGTAAGAACCCCTTGGTTTCGGGGTGATGCAGATTTTTGGGGATTATGGTTTCCTACTAATTTATTTATGATTTTGCTGCCCATTTGGTACTTAAACGATTTCTGATTTTTGACTACTTTGTATAACTTTGCATTGAGTCAGTGACTTTTACGCTGTATTGCTTGATTTTTTTAGATTTTTGTAATAAAACTCTTTAACTTTTCTGTGATCTAGAACTTAGGTGTTGAGTGGTCCTAGTTACTTATGATTATTACTCTGCAAAATCGGTGTAGGGGAAGGTGCCATTTAGCGCAAGATCAACCTGGAACAGAACCATCTAAGGTAAATTTTGAGGTGATCTGAAATTTCTGGTGTCTTGAATATTGGGGTATGATTCTGTTTAAACAAATTGGTAGCAGAGGAAGGTTGTATTTTAAAGAGCACCTCCTTTTTAAGGGTTCTTCAAAAGCTTTCCCTGGACCCTAATACCCGGTTTGAGAGAGTAGTGGATTTTGCTGAAACTGTTATGGTATGTTATTTATTCTATAGAGAGCAAAAAATACCCTGAAGGGTGTCCTGGCGCTAAAACAAATGATTCCCAACAAAAAACATGGCTACAAACGGAGCCTTGGGCGACAAAAATGTGTTGTCACAACAGAGATACCTCTTGTCATAAAAGACATAATGCAATCTACTAGACGCTGAAGAGACAAGTTTTTAGAGCTTTCCTGAATTTAAGTAAAGAAGGGATTTTCTGCTGATTAACAGGAAGCTTATTCCACAGTTTTGTTGCTCAGCAGGAGAAAGCCTTGCCTCCTGTACGACATCCAGTGACTCACAGTAGAGCCAGTAGATGTGCATCAGAGGAGCCCAGCAGATAAAAGGCAGTTTACCTCTTGAATTTATTAGCCAGGGAGACCAGGCTTATTCCATGCTGCTTTGTATACGAGGTAGAGTTATTTAAACTTCGCTCGCTTTTTGAATGGAAGCCAGTTGAGATGTTTAAGGGCCTCTGAAGAGGCTGACCAACGAGGAAGACCCAGTGCCATCTTGGCTGCCACATTCTAAATACCTTGCAATTTCCTTAGCTGTCCCTTGAATGCCCCCAAATAGAGGGAATTGCAGTAGTTCAGGCAGCTGTGAATAGTTGCCTAGATCACCACCTGATGGACCAGCTTGAGAAGGAAAAGAAGGACCTTCTTCAAGACTTTAGTAAAAAAAACAAAAGACAAATTGAAATCACCTGATAGATGCCTAGATTTTTGAAAACTTTTACAGGAGCAGGGTGTACCATCCAGGAGGCGGGCCAGAAATCAAGAGGTAATATAGTTGGGGTCTGCCAATGTTGTAACCACAGAGCCTTTGTTTTTTCAGAGCTAAATTTTAAGGTATTCTGATGTAACCAACTGGAGACAGCTGTCATACATCTTTGAAAAGAAGCAAAAGGATCATTTGTAGCCCTGTCTGCAGTGATAATAAGCTGAGTGTCATCAGCATAATTCAAGCATTGTGCTCTGAAACATTTTATAAGTTTCATAAGTGGGCAGATGTACAAATTAAACAGGGTAGGACTTAGGGCAGAGCCCCCTGGCACCCATTGATGCAAGTTTTTAACAACCGAGAGGAAATGAGGCATATGACCACCTGTGTCCTACCCGTCAGGTAGGATCTACACCAGTCAAGGGCTGTGTCTTTAATCACGGTTCCTATAACCTTACCAGCAGAATGACGTGGGGACCATATCGAATGTTACTGACAGATCTAAGAGAACCAGCGCAGATGGTTCAGCCTAATTAGACAGCATTCGAAGGTCATCCACCATGGTCAGCACATCTGATTCAGTGCTGTGTAGAGGACTAAAGCCTGACTGCATGTACTTTTCTAAGATCTTATCAGCGAACGGAAGTAATGATGTGGGATGGTAGTTGGAAAGAACCGAAAGAACTGTATTGGGATTTTTTAAATTAAGGCCGCTTTCCAAGCGTTGGGGACGTGCAAGGAGGCTAGCGATCTATTATGTACTTCCCTCAACAGGGCGCTCAGCGTGTCTGCCATTATCTGCCACTGAGACGAGGGCAGGGGATTTAGTGAGGACCCAGATTTCAATGTCACTGAGATGGAAAACTCCGTTTTCAACATGGGTGCTCAGTGGTTCAGAATCGCAGCCTGATTAGAAGTGGTGGTGTGGGAGCCGACCCCCAATAATTTGATCACCCCAAAAATTACCTCTGGCCGTTCCGCTCGAGCACTCTTGATCTTGCGATAAGAGTCACCACCCTTCACAACATCAGGCCCAATAAATTTAGCAGGGTAAAATCAAATAATGACTGGGATCACTCAATAACTGAGTTCTGGATCGATGAAAGGCATAAGGGTTTTATTACAGAAGTCTTCATTAAGCAGTACAGAGAAATGCCTTATGTGCCATTAAGGCTCAAATACAGAGTACAAAATCAGAAATCAGAGTCTTTCAAATCCCCATTTAAGCAGAAAAGTCTTTCAAAAATACTAAGTGGCAAACCCATAAAGAGATCTAACAGCATTTTTGAAGGAGGCAGACAGAGCCTCAAGAGGAAATTGAGAAGTCTTCCCACGAACCCCAATAACTAGGGGTTTTTATACATATTTTTACCATAACAATTAGCAAAACTACAGAGTCCGCATGACATGATCATCATTAGCTCATATTGGACAAATCAGAAATAATCACGCAATGTAAAGTTTCATAACACTAACCCATTTCTAAGGTGAAAGGCTCCTTCCGTTAGCTTCCACAGCAACAGCAATTCGGAGATGCAAAATACAATATGAAATCTTCTCAAATAAAGGCTCATACATTAATGTGCTAGCAGGCCTACATCAGAACTTACAGTGGAAGTGTCCTTCAGAAAGATACATTGGGGACACAATGGAAAGCTTAATTCCCAATACATTCTCTCTAAGGCAAATAAATAATTTATTTCACATTGCTCCATGGAAAATGTGGGGCGAGGAGACTCGCAGGTGGACATTGATTGGGAGAGGGAATGAGCATCAGCAAGTTGAGCAGAACATAAATATGTGTCACCTACAAAAATGTGACACACCTAACTACATTAATTAAACACAGTTCTGAACATTATTCTTAAATTGGTTTAAGTGCAGTATCTTCAATTCATCAGTTACGACCATATTCATCACAAAAAAATCATTAGTACGCACAAGTTATTTGTCACCCAAACTGGTACATTAGAAAAACTTAAACAACCTCCCCCTCTACTTATTTTTTAATTAATAATTTAAAACCCCATTAGTGAACTTAATTAATCAGCCATCAATTAGTAGTCGTCTTCATCTTCTTCGACTGTTGAGCTTTTCTACACCATCTTTAATTGGTTGTAGACATCTTTAAAAGTCTCCATTTTTATCAGTCTTTTCCTCTTTATGAATCTATTTTCACCCTTAGTTTTAATTTTATATCTACTAATCGGACACTCTGAAACTTTTAGTAAAAGAAACAGGACAATTGCACGAATCATTATGATTATTATAGGAGGTAGGACTGATTGAAGAACACCCCCACCTATATTACCTAACCACTCACCAGTCTTACCAAACCTCTTCACTAATTCACTAAGCCAAAAGCCTACAGCTTCCCATAAGCCAGGTTCCTCTAAAAACGTAATCTCCTGAGTTAAATTAGCCATATTAATAATGAATGAATGAACAGTCCTACAGTTATCATATATGTACAACACCTCTTCAGCTTAATCACTTTACAAACTCTGCCTTCCTTTACCAAAAGAATATCCAACCAAGACAATTCTACATAACGATAGCCCCAATAGTTACCATTTCTACATTTACTAACTTAAAAGATCCTGCTGTATCTACAGCAAGCCTATCTACTACTGTAGACACACCTAATTTTCATACGTTTCATCTCCACACCCATAGAAGGAATAATAGCACCTAATATATCTAAGACTACATGTCCAAACGTTGCCTCACTCTCATCGGACTATATTCATCCCTCAGTTCATCCATATGATGCACTTTAGGGAATACTAAAGCTGAATAGCATGAGCCAACCCAATTTCTCAGCAAATTGAAATAGGCAGTCTTGCAAACAATAATTTCCCCTCATAATAGGTTCTTCATCAAGCAGATAATTTCCACTAACTTCATAGTTTCTCCTACAAATTCTATCTCATTTTCCACTGTAAAACTGTCTTACCATGCACATCTCACCTCTCCTTTCTTTCCCCATTTTCGATCTAAGATGTAAACCTGACAATCTGTGGGGCTCATTACGATGTGATCGTTCCGCCATCACATTGAGATTTACCCACCGCCATATTAGGATGGCGGTGGGTATCGCGGCGGACGCAAAGTCCGTCCGCCGCTTTTCCGCCGGTGGCAATAGCACCGATTGACTGGCGGGCAGAGCAGGGCCACTAATATGTGCACCGTCCGCCATATTAGAATGTGGGTTTGAAGAGGCCTTTCCATGGCGGCAATGCTGCCATGGAAAGGCTGGCGGGGATTGGGTTTGGGGGCCCGTTGCGGGCCCCCTTTGTGTTGGGGGGAGGTGTGGGTGCACTGGGGGGTACCCATGGTACCCCCCTGCATTTCACTGCACCATTTGGCAGGCACAGTGTAGTGCCTGCCACGTAGTGCAGTGAAATGCACAACATGCTCTTTTAGACATCGCGGCGGTGCTGCTGTCAGCAGCCACCGCTGCAATGTTAACGGTGCGGAATCAGATCGCAGCGGTGGTGGTCCCATCCTAATCGGGTAGGCGGGACCGCCGCATGCATGGCGGACGGTTCCAAACACCGCTACGATGGCGGGCGGATCAAGTCCGCCCGCCATCGTAATCAGCCCCTAAATTCTTCTTCTCTTATCTCCTCTAAAGCAGTCTTCGTTTCTTACCAGGTTCTCACCACTTCTACTCCGCTCTCATTATATTCTATAATAACATCATGCTCATAACTACACAATTACACAAATAACTTTTAACTGGGTTAGTATCATACCTGTTTTGCAAATCACTCTCAGATACTTACAATATTTAATGTCTCTATTATCTTCCCTAATAGGCAAATTCTCTAAAGGCACATTAAAATTAGTCAGATGAGGAAAAAGAAATTCATCCTGATTAATGATTGCAAGAAAAACACTACAAGATAAGGAATATGAAATTGGTAGTTAACCGTAAGTGGATCCATCACTGCTTGATGTAGAAAGATAGGCGCAAACATAACACCGACTGATCCTCATTATTTCTGCATATTCTCTAGTTAGTTTAGTATACTCATTATCTTTATAACCACTAACTAAATGCTCTCTATGTACTGGTATATCATGTTTCAATTCATTTCGTTTATTTGCAGCCTCAAATTAGCATTGGTATGATTTGAAACACATCCCACAGTAGTCAGCAAGCACAAACATAGTCCCACTAAAACTATCAACATCATATTTAGAAGTGTTACCCCTACAATGTTACAGCATTTGCTGTATTCCTTCTTCTATTTAGACACAAATTATTTCTGTAATAAATTTTTTGAAAGTAAACAAAAATTTTCTTTAAAATAATTATATTTTCTTCTTATTCTATTAAAAAAATAATCATAACAAAAATCAAAACCGGTTTCCAAGTCCCCTCTTTTCTTAGTTAAAAAAAGTTCTTAAAGTTCAACAGCTTACAAGAAGTTATTCCATCTCCCAAAGCACACAAGCAACACATTGATCAGGCTGGAATTTGGGCTAGTGCAACAAAACCTTGAAAACCAGGCAGCCCCAGTGACCCCAGGAAGGCAGCATTAAAAATAATCTCAAGCGCCAACAATCCTTGGTCCAGTGGAACTTCTGCAACTTGCGGTGGAGAACTGGGGCTCAGGCACGATCAGTCAAGCAAGTATTAAAACTACTGTAAGGAAACAACTGCATCAGCACTCATGAGAATTGGACATTGATGCCTTACTAGCCAAAGCCCTACATGAGTCTCTAATGGACGCCACAACTGACAACCCAGCCAAAATCCATCTCCATCAGGCAGTGGGTAAACATGCACTAAAACAAATACTATCAGCAAAGCTAGTGCCGCTTCCTATCAGGGAATTGGACCCAACCTGGAGCGTGCTAGAAACTGTCACTTGTCGTCTGTGCAACTAAAGGTGGGAAAGTTTAGCACATCTCCTATTCTGTTGCCCCGCCTTGTTACATGCCTGCCGAACCTTACTGAGGCCTATACTTCTACAACATGGAACCCGTTCAGTCACAGAGGCCATTTCCCTTCTATACTCCCTGGAACTAGTGACAAAAATGTCAAAATTTGGGAAATTCATCTCACTAGCCTGAAACCAACTAAGAAGCTGTAATGATGGACAGGCTCAGCTGCTAAGCCCTCCACCATCCGGCACAGCCAGTGTCTGGGAAAGCAAGGTTGGTATGGTTGGTACTATGGTTACCAACTCAGACTAAGACTGCTGTTTGGACCAATTCTATGCCAGGACCGGAGGTGAGGATTATGCTATTCTTTCTTCACTCTATTGAATAACAGCCTTTCAAAGTAAAACACAAACTATCATTCCCAAGAAACCCTGGGAATGTTAAGAGAAACAACAATAGAGTTCAACAGGTAGATTGTCCTTTCCGCTTTCCACCAATCAGGGGGCACCAGCCGGATCATAGTCCCTCTTCACGGGCCCTTCCTCTCTTTCTTCGCTGCTCGCAGCCTGAGATAAGTGCAAATTGTTCATTCTCATGTTTGTGGTATTTGCTTGAGTAGAGTTTATTTGATCTATTCGCTGATAATTTGAATTTATTTGAACTGAGTGTTGACGCGATATAAACGCGTGTTCCGACTGAAGTTTTTTGCTGCTCGCACCTCAGGTTACATGCGGCGCTCGTGCTTTGTTTTGGATATTTTGTGCTTTAATTCTGTGGGACCGCTCTTGACGCGGTGTTAATTCCTGTGGCCTCCCGCTTGGAGGCCCATCTCCGGCCGCGGGAGCGTGCTCCGCTCCTTCTCGGCCGCATTTGGGGCAGGCTCGGCGGTACGGTTCTCCTGCCGCCAGAGGGTACCTAACTGGCGCTGCTCAACCGCAGCGTGCACTCCGCATTCCGCGCATTCCTGGAAATGGAGCTGCAGCGCCACAGGGAGCCTTGTCGGTCTGTAGAGCTTACGCCCGCGGGTGCGGGTCTGTATTGCCTAGTGGCAGCATTGGTACATACCCCCTTCTGGGGTCTGTATTAGAGCACTCTGTCAGTTTCCTGCCCGTTTAGAGCGCTTGTAACGCTCCCACGTGGGAGTCAGTAGTGTGCAGGCTCTGTCCTGCTCGGACCATCTCCCAGACCTATTGCCCTCATAATCTTTGCCCCAGGGCTGCAGGGTCCCGGGCTACGGCCCATTAAAGAGCGAGGCATACCCTCAGTGTATTAAGGCTGACACCCAGCCCCCCACATAAGGCATACTCCTGCCATGCCAACTCGCCCTGCTAGCTGTAGTTGTAATACTCCGAGCTAGGTGTATCTCCCACATGGAGCCATATTTGGATGACCAAGGGGTGGAGGAGGACCCCCTTGGGGCACTTCCATGGGATGATGAGTTCTATGATGCGGTGGACACATCAATCTATAGGGCTGTTTCTGAAGCCATGGCTCCTCTAGAAGAGCGCCTTTCGTGCCAGATCGCGCAAGCTTGCGATAAACTGTCAGGAGCCCTCCCGAGTTCCTCAGCACCAATTCTACCCAATGCAAACCCCCCTCCAGATGTACAGCCACCACCTCCGAAGCGCTCCCGCGATGGAGGGGTAGATCTGGGCGCGTTTGCTAGACTTAAGCAGGCATTTTTGGCCAGCACGGTTCCCCAAGCGTTTCCCTCAGACCCCACGGATGGGAATCACAGGGACATTGACGATGACGCAGGCCCCTCCCATCCCTGGCTCCCCTCATCACAACACCCTCCCCCCACCCACTGGCTCAGGCCGATCAGGGTCTATGTGGGGACTTGCTGGACCCAGATGAGATCCTCCACCGAGGTCTTCAGAATGGGCTCCCTCGGACAAGGTTGCGCAATATGTGGCGAGCCGCATTCGGAAGCCCCTCGAGAAGGATGCCCGCAATTGCCTCAGGGCGGAGTGTCCACGCCCATCCTTGAGTAGGTAGCCCTGACACCTGATGTCGACCCTCGAATGGCTACCTTCTTACAGAAGTTTGTTAAGGACCCTAAGAAAGGGATTGATAGGTCCTGGCGGGCTTGCCAGGACAAGCTGCTGGACACCCTGGGCCCACTCACCAAGATTTTAGACATGGTGGAGGAGGCGAAAGTTTCGGGCTCCCTCATCTCCCTGGATAACCTGTCCTCATGGGCGCAACGCGCTGTGGTTTTCTTGGGCAACGCCAACTGCGCCCTGTCTACTGAATGGCACAGGTCCTTGTTGATCAAGGTGGACCCCAAGCTTGGGGATCTGGCAGACTCGGAAGCAGGTCCTTTGGCACAGGGCGGCCTGTTCGGGAACCCTTTATTAAGGAACTGGGAAAGTTCGTGAACACCTTTACCTCCCTAGATAAGGCCCACTCCTCTATTAAAAAGGTGTTTCACTCCCGGGTTTTCCATGGGGCCGGTCGAGGAAGGGGACGCTCGACCGGCCGCCCTAACAAATATGCTCCCAGAGGACAAGGCTCCCACCAAGGCCAATACCAGGACCAGGCAAGATTTAGGAATTTCTATCCCATCAGAGGACGCCGTGGCAGGCACAGAGGGGCCAGAGGCGCCAGCACCTCCAACAACTCCTATGAGTGTCATACCTTCTTCCCTTCTAAAAGTAGGGGTCCAGGTGGCGAATTTTTTCCAGGCCTGGACTTCCATCACGGGGGACGCCTGGGTTTTCCAGACGATTCAAGGTTTCCGGATATAGTTCTATGGGAATCCCGTCCAGCCCATAGCACCACGACCCATCTGCTTTTCGGAGGCGGACTCGGCCTTGGTTTCCCAGGAAGTGCAGTCACTCCTAGCAAAGGGAACGATCTCTCGAACCCGTCCGCATCCCAGGGGGTTTATCAGCAACGTCTTCCTAGTAGACAAGGCAGACGGGGGTCAGCGCCCGGTCATCAATCTGCGTGAATTCAACGAGTGGCTGATTTATCGTCACTTCTAAATGGAGGGTATCCACCTCTGCCATGATATCCTGAGACCATAGGATTGGATGGCGCGCTTGGACCTCAAGGACGCCTACCTCTCGGTTCCTATCTCCCATCCCCCCCCCCCACAGGAGGTTCCTGCAGTTCTCCTGGGAGGGCAGGAGCTACGAAGTCACCACTCTTCCCTTCGGACTATGCTCAGCCCCATGGTGTTTCACCAAGGTCCTTCGACTGGTGGTGGAACGCTTTCGAGCGCAGGGGATGAGACTCATTGTATATCTTGACGATATTCTGATGATGGCCCAATGCCCCCGGGCACGGACGCAAAAGCTCCAGACAGCGGTCGACCTCCTGCAAGGCTTGGGCTTCGTGATCAGCAAAGCAAAATCCACCCTGGTTCCCTCCAGAAGGTGATTTTTCTAAGTTTCTCCATCGACTCTGTCGAGTCTACTCTCAGCCTTCCTTCCAGGAAGGTGACGAAAATCCGCCATGAGATCCAGCGGGAACTCGCGAAGCTGCGCATCTCTCTCAGACAGGTAGCTCGCATTGTGGGGCTCCTGTCCTCGTCAATCCAGGCCATCTTTCCAGGGCCCTCGCATTACCGGGCCCTTCAGTGCATGAAGGCCGCCCACCTGCGCAGGGGTCTCTCGTACTCGCAGAAGGTGGAATTGATGACGGAGGCCAGGGAAGAACTCTCGTGGTGGCTCGCCAACATGGAGGCTTGGAACGGTCGGGCAATCTTCAGTTCCATGCCAGATATTGTCATAGAGTCCGACGCCAGCAGACTAGGCTGGGGAGCGAGATGTGGCGATTTCACCACGGGAGGTGTGTGGTCATCTCTAGAACAACGGTTACATATCAATTGCTTGGAGCTTCTGGCGGGCTCCTTTGCGATCCAGTGCTGGACTAAGGACTCAATACAATCCTGTGTCCTTCCCAAGATGGACAATGTGTCAGCGGGTCGATACATAAACCACCTGGGAGGCACACGTTCTAAAGCTCTCTCCGACCTGGTCGCCAACTTTTGGCAATATTGCCTGAACCGTCAGATCTCGGTCACAGCGGAGTACCTGCCCGGTCAGGACAATCAAGCAGCAGATTTCCAGTCACGTCATTTCCACGATGTGAGCCTGTGGAAGCTGCACGAGGGTGTCTTTGTGGACCTCCAATACAAATGGGGTCCTTTCTCTGTGGACCTCTTCGCCTCCCGCCTGGACCACCAACTACCAAGGTTTTTCAGTTGGAGGCCGGATCCCCTGGCGGAGAGCACAGATGCATTCCTCCAGAACTGGAAGGAGGAAAAAGGCTATGTCTTTCCACCGTTTGCAATGATTACCAGGGCCTTGGCCCAGGTTTGTCGACAAACGGCAGAGGTGGTGGTGGTGGTCACCCCGATGTGGAGATCGCAAGTCTGGTTTCCGGTTCTTCTGAAACTTTCTTAGGATTCTCCAATCCCTCTCCCCCTGTTCCCAGCTCTCCTTCTCAATCCGTCTCACCAGCCTCACCCGCTCATCTTGCAGGGGTCTCTAGCCCTTATGGCGTGGCGGATTACAGGGGACGATGGTCGATCCCGGGCCTTTCGGGAGCGGCTGAGAAGTTCATGTCCAAGGCCTGGGCGGACAGTACTGTTAAACGATACAAATCCACATGGAGAAGGTGGTCTCGTTGGTGTTTGCGACGGGATCTCGATCCTGTGGCAGCAGATGTAACCCACATTTTTAATTTTTTGGCTTCCTTGGCCGAGGAGGGTTTGGCCTACAGGTCCATTAATACGTTCAGATCCGCCATATCGACGGGTCATGTGGCGGTGGATGGATCCCCGGTGGGGGAGCATCCTTTTGTCTGTAGGCTCCTGCGGGGGATTAGACTTTCCCTTCCCCTGGAACCAAGATACTCGGCTCTCTGGTATGTGAACCAGGTGCTCAACCTTTTCCTCTCTTGGCAACTGAATAGATTCCTCTCCCGAAAAGAACTTTCGGCTATGCTCCTTTGCCTGATTTCTTGTAGGTGAGTTTCGGACGTCAGGGCTCTGGATGTCTCCGGGAGAATGTTTTCTCCCTCCGGGGTCACTTTCACTGTCCATCGTCAGACAAAGTGGGGAACGAAATCCATCTTGTATCCGGCCTTCCCGGATTCTCCCAAGTTGTGTGTGGTGTCCTGCCTCAAGGCATACGAAGAGATGTCGGAGGAACTCCGCCCTCCGGGCGAACTACAACTTCTCATTGCTCTACGGAAACCACACAGAGCCGTTTCCTCTCCCACGATTGCCCGTGGGTACTTTGGGTGATGCAGGAGGAGGGCATTCACCTGCGGATGTTTGGAGCTCATTCTTCCAGAGGGGCGATGGCTTCTAAAGCATTTTTCTTGGGGGCTCGTCTGCAGGATATCCTTAATGCTGCAGACTGGTCTTCGGACTCTACCTTCAAACGGTTTTACTTTAAACCGGTTATGCAGATGGCCCACTTGGTGGTGAGTAAGCTTTAAACTAGCATAATCCTTGCCTCCGTTCCTGGCATAGAATGAAAACTTTCCTAGCTATCGTAGCAGAAAGTTTCAATTCTACTAAGGACTCGGAGGCGAGGATTATCCCGCCCATGGTTCATCTATATATGGAACCTCCTCACCCTGGATGTGGAGTAAGTAATACCTTGTTTATACATCGAACTTGTATTTGCTTGTAACTGGGTCATTGCTGAAAGATACAAGTTTGCGTACGTTTTTCTTGCAGGCTAATCCTTAGCCATGATAGTGTCCTAAAATATGTCATTTGGTTACAGGATCGGACGCAGGCAAACAAGATTCATGAATTGCTGATGGAGGCTGATCTCGCGCGACAAAAGAGGAGGAAGGGCCAGTGACAAGGGACTATGATCCAGCTGGAGCCCCTTGATTGGTGGAAAGCGGAAAGGACAATCTACCTTTTGAACTCTATTGTTGTTTCTCTTAACATTCCCAGGGTTTCATGGGAATGATAGTTTATTGTGTTTTACTTTAAAAGGCTGCTATTCAATAAAGTGAAGAAAGAATAGCATAATCCTCGCCTCCGAGTCCTTAATAGTCCTTAATAGAATTGAAACTTTCTGTTACGATAGCTAGGATATTTTTCATTTTACTTCACTAACTCTGTTCAATTCCTCAAGTCCACTCCTCTCCTTAAACATCCTCTAGTGTTTATCACCAGGCATTTCGGCACTTCAACGCCACCCCTTTCCCTTTCATCTCTGCCAAGGATGTTAAGGACTCCTGAGCTCAATAACAACTTTCAAGCGATAGGACATTAAGAACACGGACCCAAGAATGTAAAGGACTCCTGAGCTTGATAATAGCTTCCAAGCATTCAGACATTAAGAGCACGGATCCATCCAGCAACATCACACTTAAAGAATGCCTTGAATAGCCGCTCTCCCGACTCGACAGCCCTTTGGTTTCAGGCATGGCACTTAGCATCTTAAGGAAAAACCTTTTCCTCCCGCACTTGTTAAAGACGTTTCATTCCTGGCACAAATTCGTCCTTTTTGTCCATCGCTTGAGCAGCCTTAGTGTATATCCTTAGGCTCTGTACTCTGCCTAAGGTCACTCGGGTCTCTTGTGATAGATATTTTTAATGCAAGCGGCCACCAAGAGTATGGACTTGTACATCAACGTAATACCAAATAATGTTTATAAAAATTCTGGCAAAATAGCCACTTGGTTCTATGCATTGCACTCAGCACTTTAAAGAAATGTCGTTTTCTCAATGTTGTCAAGGACGTTTTTCTGATTTTGGGACTCTGTAACAATTTTTAAATGATTGTGCCATCTTGATCTCATATCTACCCATTAATGTTACTTTTAAAAGAGCGTTTTGAAAAGGCTCCATTGGGCGACAGCCCTATGGTTTTAAGTTCTTCTTTGTAATGATTTTAAGTAATCACACAATATACATTGTCATTGTCATCAGGCTTTAGTCTTTAATTAAGATTTTTTTAACTTGTTCAAAAAGAAATAATAACACTCCAATCAGTCATAAGTCTGTGTTCAGCAAAACTATTCAAGTTTGTCAAGACTCTTTAAAAAAAAGTATTTGTCATCAATTCTGAAATTCGCTTTCAACAGTCTCTATTTCATATTCAAGGTGGTTTTTCTTCTGTTTAGAACTCAGTCTCTAATTCATTCTCAAACTGATACTGTCACTTATTTACCAAGGAATAGTCATCCTCTATTCCATCTTCTTATTCAGATACTTATTTATTATTATTATTATTATTATTATCATCATTATTATTCAGATACTTATTCAGATTCAGATACTGGCTAAATATACCCATTCAGTTGAGGAATATTTACAATTTGGAACTCTTCTTCTTGTTGATCTTTTAGCAACTGGTGATTCATTCCCAATAGTTTCTGAATCCAACTGTCTCTCATGGTTTCTTTCTGGCTCACAGAGCTTTCTTTTATAAGTTCTCTTCTTTGGAATATCTTACTCAGCTTTTTCTACTTCAGCAACAGTCTTTGTCTCTTTGCTCTCCAAGGGACTTTTACTTGAGCTCATATTTGAACTGAGGCTTGAACTTGTGCCTTGACCAACTTTGTCTCTATCTGCTCTTCACAGTGAACTTATTTCCTTTGGGGGTCTTTGTAGTTTGATCTTCAACTGCAACTTTTCACTGCTTGGATCAGAGACTACTTCTTCCTGGTGCCACTCATGCTTTTGTCCTTTGCACTGTACCAGCTCTTCACGCTCATCATTGTTCCGAAATGAGACTTCAGGAGTTTCAGGTTCTTCATCAGAACTTTCATTAACCTGGCACTTCACCCCTTCTGTATACTTTTGCTCTTGATCTTCACCAGTTTCAGAAAATGCCCCCCAACCCCACCCAAATCATGCTGCAGACTCAAGCTTGGCTTTGTGCTTGATTTGGAGCAGATTGTGTGCCTTGGTTACTGGACTCATCCACTGCTTCAGCTACTCTCACTCTTTGTGTGAGCAGTGTGGATCCACTGAGGCACACCCTCACGTTTCGCATCAGTGTTTGTCGTTAAGATCACCTGGTACGGCACTTTCCTCCACTCATCCACACACTCCTTACGGATGTGCTTACGGATTACAATCCAGTAACTGGGACTTAATCCATGACAGGGAATATCTTTGCGGTCTTCTGTTGTTACGTTCACCTGATGAGAGACAGATTTCACCATTTTAGCCAGACCTTTCCAACAATCTAGCACAATGTCATTAGTTATTCAAACTAGTGCAGCTGAAGGTACATATGCAAGCCCCATTGCCCTACCTGTGACAATTTCATGGGGCGATAAACCACTCTTTCTGCCAGGATTACTTCTCATATTCTTCAAAACAAGGGGAAGAGCATCAGGCCACTTTAGCAGACACTTTTGCCAGTTTATTTGTGAGAGTTCCATGTGCCCACTCATGAGGCCTGAAGATTGTGTTTGATAACTACAATTAAATCTTTGGTGGATGTCGAATGCTGTACAAATTATCTGCAAATCTCTTCATTCTTGAAGTGTGTGCCATGATCAGTCTCAATATAAATTGGAAGGCCCAATCTTGGAATTAATTCCCTCAACAACAATGTGGAAACTGTAAGACTATCCTCTCTCTTTGTGGAAAATGTTTCCACCCATTTGAAGATCAAGCAGATGATTACCAAGACATATTTCAAACCATTACAATGTGGCATCTCAATACAATCTGCTTGAAGTCTTGTAAATGGGCCTTCTGATTTGCCAGTATGATTCATGTTCTTTTGGCTTGGTTATTTAAGTGACATATCAAGCATCGATTGCAAATGTCTTAAGCAACATTTTGAAATCCTGGGGCAGATTTACAAACCCCTTGCAACAACTTTACGCCGCCGTTGCGTCACTTCTGTGACGCAGCGGCGTTGTAAACAATGCGCCACGTTGCGACATATTTACAACGTGACGCATCTAGGAGATGATGTCACGTTGTAAGCCCTGCGCTGCATTATACCTGCGTCAGGTATAATGTATGCAGGGTGGGCGTTCCGACGTGAGAAAGCCTTGTAAATGTGAGGCAGTGAAATCTACAAGATTTCACGGAGTCACTTTTACGACGCCACTGCGTCAAAACCTTACGCCTGCTTGAAGCAGGCGTAAGGAGTGACGCAGCATGTTAGGAATTGGCATTCCTAACCATTGCTGGAGTTGCGTCGTGCTTGCGACACGACTCCAGCAATGCGCTGCCTGTACGCCAAAAGATGCGTCACGCATCTGTCTATACTTGCACCACGGTGCGCCGCATTGTAAATGCGACGCATCCATGGTGGCGCAAGGGGTTTTTTACGGGACGCAAATGAACTGACGCATCTCTGCTAATATGCAGAGATGCGCCAGTTCTTGTAAATCTGCCCCTCAATTTTTTCCCAGTACTTTTTGAAAATTCTAACTTAGCTATGTCTTCCTGCATGTGTTTGATTGCGCAGATACTTGCACATGGAATGTAGCATAAAATCCGGCAGCACATACTTATGCTCTACATTGACATACAAATCCTGATAATTCTTTTCATAGCCTAATTTCTTCCATTTTCTTTTGTCATTTTCGGGAGCATCTTCCTGCGAATCCCTCAACTCACTTAAGGACGTTTGCATTGAATCCATGAAAAAATAATTCACATTATTTGAATTTTGTACTGTATCAATTTCAATGTTATTATTCTCATTTCCCTGTATAACAGTATCTTCTTGTAATGCGCAGAACTTTGCCATTTGGTCCACATACTTGTTTCCAAGAGTAATCACATCCTTGCCAGCCTTATGTGCTGTGCATTTAACCACTGCAAAAGAAACAATTGATGGACAGAATGCTGGGCAATGCAAACATTCACCCCCAGTCACAAGGATCTGGGTTAAATCCATCATTCTTTTGCTCACCACACCACCCCAGTTTGGACATAGCCATATGCAAATCAGTCTTGACCCTGTTCCTTGTGGGAACAGTCCGGCCCGAACTGCCAAGCCAGGTCCTCCCTGGACCGGAAACAAGCGTCCTGGGACCAGTTTCAGGGAATCACCCTTCATCAACCAGGCTAGCTTGAATCCAGTGGTGTAGTGAGCATGGGACCCACGTCTGGGCATACCCTTCCCACTTAGGGCGACATATGCAAAAGAAACAATTGATGGACGGAATGCTGGGCAATGCAAACATTCACCCCCAGCCACAAGGATCTGGGTTAAATCCATCATTCATTTTGCTCACCACACCACCCCAGTTTGGACCCAGCCATATGCAAATTAGTCTTGACCCTGTTCCTTGTGGGAACAGTCCAGCCTGAACTGCCAAGCCAGGTCCTCCCTGGACCGGAAACAAGCATCCTGGGACCGGTTTCAAGGCATCACCCTTCATCAGCCAGGCTAGCTTGAATCCAGTGGTGTAGTTAGCACGGGACCCATGTCTGGGCATACCCTTCCCACTTAGGGCGACATATGCAAAAGAAAGAATTGATGGACGGAATGCTGAGCAAAAAAACGATGGATTTAGGCCCAGATCTCTGTACTGGGGTGAATGTATGACATTGTTCTGCATTCTGTCCATCATTTGTTCTTTTTGCATTTGTCACCCCGAGTGGGACGGGTCTGCCCAGACGTGGGTCCTGTGCTCTCCATGCCACTGGAGTCAACCTATCCTGGCTGATGAGGGGTGAAACCCCGAAACTGGTCCTAGGATGCTTGTTTCCAGTCCAGGGAAGACCTGGCCTGGCAGTTCGGGCTGGACCTTTCACAACTGATTTGCATATGGCTGGGTTCAAACTGGAATGGCATGGTGAGCAAAAAAGCGATGGATTTAGGCCCAGATCTCTGTACTGGGGTGAATGTATGACATTGTTCTGCATTCTGCCCATCATTTGTTCTTGGTGCATTTATCCACAGCATTTTGCTTTGGTGTCTGAATGGACCCCAACAAATCCAATATCACATACTATTTTTTATAGTAGTTTCAGAGGATGTCATAAATCCTTGCTGTGACCACAACTGTCCATAGTCATAAACAACACCAAAACCATACTGGCTGTCTGTATAAATCGCCACATTAAAATTCTCTGATAAGCAGCAAGCTCTTGTTGAGGGAACCAATTTTGCCACTTGCGCTGAAGTTACATTTGGTAAATGAGATGCTTCCAATGTCTCTGAAAGGAACATACAGCATAGGCAACTTTTGATGTTCCATATTGGCCTCTTAAACAAGAACCATCAAACAATATCAGATCAGCCATCTCTAAAGGTACTTGTTTAATGTCTGGTCTTGATTTTATGCATATATTAGTCACCTCTAGACAATCATGATCCAATTCATCATCAATTTCATCATCATCCTTCCTGTCTCCACAGCCCTTATCTGAAATAGAAAGCAATGTTGCTGAATTTAGGGCATCACACCTTCAAATCAAAATATTCTCTGCTGGAAGTATGATCTGCTCATATTGGGTCAGTCTACTGTGTGTTATATGCTGGATTCTTGTCCTTGTTAAAAGGATCTCAACCGAGTGAGGAACATAAACAAAGTATGGCCTATCAATTTGTTTTCACTTTTTTCAATTGCCAGACAGACAGCTGCAACTGATTTTAAACACCCTAGAAGACTTACAGCTACTGGATCCAACACAGCCGAAAGATATGCCACTGGGCGCATTAATCCTCCATGCTTTTGAGTAAAAATCGTAAGCGCACATCCATCTCTCTCATGACAGAATAGGAAAAGCATCAAATTGTAATCAGGCATCCCAAGTGCGTGCGCAGGACACAAACTCTCAGTTTCTTCAATACACCAATGCATTCCTCATCAAATGGTACTGGATCTTGAACATTACTGGATTTTGAACATCACTACATGTTGACCTCACTAAAGGCTTATCTATCAATTAAACGTTTGGAATCCACTGATAACAATATCCAACAAGTCTAAGAATCATCCGAACCTCCCTCTGGGTGGTTGACTGACTCAGTTTCAGAATTACAGAAACGTGTTCTTCAAAGACTTTTCTTAAACCCTTCTCAAACTGGTGTCCGAGATAGGAGACTTATTTTTTCCAATACTGCATTCTTGTTATGGAGACTTTATGCCTATTTTCTGCTCATTGATTCAGCAGGACAATTGTATTGAGCTTACAGCCCTCCTTTGTCGTGGATGTGAGCAACAGGTCATCAATGTATCGCACCAAGACTGAATTATAAGGCAGTTTCAAACTCTCTAGATCTTTCTTCAGTATTTGTGAGAAAATTGAAGGACGTACTGTATACTCTTGTGGGATCCTATACCAGACTAGACCTTTATTAAAAAACTGGAACTCAAAAATGAATTGCGACTCTTCTTCAAGAGGAATTGAGAAGAACGCTTGGCATTCCACTTCTGATGGAATTTTAAACAAAATCACTACTGGATTTGGTACCACTGGACAATATGGAAAAACAACCTTGTTGATCTTGTGGAGATTTTGTACGATTCTCCATTTCCATTCTTTTTTAAATTCCTACCACAGTCGAATTGCAAGGAATACCAAGCGCTTCCCGGAGGATTCCTTTTCAATCATTGTTTCCATTACTGGGTCCACCCCTTTTGTCTGTTTTGTAAGCCTATATTATCTAGTTCTATGGAATATTGTATCTGGTTTAATCTTTATTTTAACTGGTTTTGCTCTTTTAATCAGTACAATCTCTTTGCCAGTATAATGTCATACCTCATTTTGACTGTATGTCTCAAGTTCGGAGGCAGATCTTTGGTCAAAACGAGTATTAACTCTCAAATCTTCTTAACTAACTTTGAAAACTGAACCTTCATCCCGTGTTTCAATTGCAACACCATCTGGTGTACAGTAGATAACAATTCATTGTACAAGATAAATCTCTCCCAAATAAATTCACAGAATTTTTTTTTTTTTAACAGATTTTATTAGTCAAATAGCACATATGAAGCAGAGCTCTGTAACCCAGAAACTTCTGCATAATAAGCGTACATCATCATGACTTTGACTTTTACAAAAGCAAATCAAGGAAAAATGGAGTGCAATACAGATGAAAAACCATCAAAGAAAACATAACCCAACAAACCCCCCCCATCGCACTAAAGTCTACCCCAGAGCAGCACATTAATAGAAAATGCACCTTCGTCAATGATTGTAGCATACCATCACACATACGACCACGTCTTGCACCAACAGAGTGGAGATTAAGCCGGGTCGAGGGGCCCCGCCGTAGAGACGGGCTCCAACTGCAAGCCTCGATAGTCCGCCCATCGCTTCCAAATTTTAAAATGTTTGTGCGGGTACCCTCTTGCTGTAAAAATGGGGATCTCCAAGCCCATGCAAAAGTCCAGGCCGTTCTTCCATGCGGACACCGAGGGCACCGCCGGTGCCCTCCATGCCCTAGCAATATCTCTTTTAGCCAGAGTGAACCCAAGCAGCATAAGATGGCGTTTGTATATGTTGCCCCCCACCCCTTCCATAACATGTAAGAGTACCAGCTTCGGCGAACGGGGAAGGTCCCAGCCCAATACCTCTGAGAGGCAGGCCATAACTCCCCTCCAAAAGCGTGCCAAGGCTGAGCAGTGCCAGACCGTGTGCATCAGGGTACCCTCCTCCCGTTCGTATCTGAGACATACAGGGGAGCCCACCAATCCCGCCCTCCACAATCTAACCCTAGTGAAATATACCCGATGAAGGTACTTGAACTGGATAAGGCACAAACGTACTGCTATAGCAGCCCCCCGTGGGGAGGCCAGGGCCTCCGTCCAGTCCTCCTCCAGTGGGCCAACGTCGCCCTCCCAGGCCTCTCTGAGCTTCTGCAATGTGGGGGTGCTATGAGTAACCAGGGATTGGTAGATTTTAGAGATCTTATGATCTTGGAAATCTCCCATAAACACCTTTGCCTCAATCGGGCTGAACTCGGCTAGTGACTCTAAGCCCTCCAAACTAGGGGAGATAGCATGCCGGAATTGCGGATATTTATAGAATTGGGTTCTCGGCATGTGAAAGTCGTTCTGTAGATCTTGAAAGGACTTCAGGACCGGCCCCCACATTACGTCTCCCAGAGTAGAGATACCAATACTATCCCAGCCACGAAACCCAGATAGAGTAGCCAATTGTGGCAATCGCCCGTTATTCCAGAGGGGAGTCTCCCACGTCAATCTGTTCCACCACCCCATCCTCTGTAGTGCTTGCCTCCAGATTTGAAAAACAACCTTCATAACTGACAGCAATGAGTTACGGAGCGGTGCAGAGTATAGTATAGTGTGCAAAGAAAAATCCCCCATACACGTCCGTTCAACAGCATAAGCAGGGTCGGCCCTATCCCCGTACCACCATTCATTTAAGACGAGCAGGTGTGAGTCCATATAGTACGAAAAAATGTCAGAGGTCGCCAGCCCCCCACAGTATGTAGATTGGAAGCACGTCCGTAATGCAACTCTCGCCACTCCCCCGGCCCACAAAAACTGTCCCAGTGCCGCATTAACCTGTCGGAACCATCTGGGAGGAATCGGGTAGGGGTGATTTTGCAGGTGGTATAGTAAACGGGGGAGCGAGACCATCTTCAAGATAGCTGATCTACCATAGATGGACAGTGGCATATGGGACCAAGTCTAGAGATCCTCCCGTACACGTTCCCATACTGGAGCCAAATTTCTGCCCCAAGACACGGTGGGCGAGTCTGACATAAATACTCCCAGATATTTCATCCCCCCTGTAACCACCCGAACCGACGAGGCCCAGGAGCCCAGACCCGCTGCCTCCCCAAGGATCCACAGAGTGGACTTTCGGGGGTTCATATATAATCCAGATGACTCCCCGAAGATCTGCATGATGCGAAGCAACCTCGGCCCCATCCTGTTTACATTGGTATAAAAAAATAGCACATCGTCAGCGTACAGTGCAATACGGTCCGACATTCCGTGCGCCCATTCAAAGCCAGTCACCTGTGCATCGATTCGCACCCAGGTGGCCAGGGGTTCCGTAGCCAATGCGAACAAGTAAGGAGACAAGGGGCAGCCTTGCCTGGTGCCCCGTCCAATGGAAAATGTGGAGGAGGTAGAACCAGCTACGCGCACTGCCACGGTAAGGTCAGTGTAAAGCAATGTCAGGTAGGACAAGAAGCGTGGCCCGATATTCAGCCTGCGTAAGAGCGTGAATAAATATACCCAACTGAGGGAATCAAATGCCCTATCCATATCTGCCAGTAACATCGCTGCTTGTTCACCCAACCCCTGGCTGGCCGCAATAGCAACATGTGCTCGACGAATATTGTGACGTGTCGCTCTCTGAGGCATAAAACCAGCCTGATCGGGATGCACTAGGGTAGTGATGTGGGACCGAAGGCGATTGGCCAAAGCCTTGGCCAAGATTTTGACCTCCACGTTCAGTAGAGAGATGGGGCGATATGACGCGTGTTGGTCAGGGGGTCGACCAGGCTTGTGGAACACCACTACCTCCGCGTGTCTCCAGTCGCGAGGTAGACAGCCCCGCTCCCTAACCTCCTCCACCACTCTCAGATAGTGGGGCCCTAACTGCAAAAAGTACTTTTTAAAAAATTCACATGGAAAACCATTCGGCCCAGGGGCCTTTCCAGCGTGGAGGTCCCCCAGGGCGGCACCCAGCTCATCCTTCTGAGTGGAAGATCCAGCTCCGCACACGCCTCGCCGGACAAAGCCTTAGGCGGAAAGTCGTCAAGAAAACGGCCTATCACATCCTCATGTAGACACTCTCTAGGGGCGTATAACTCTGCATAGTACGTGGCGAAACTTTCGGCAATTTTTGAGGAATCCGTAAGGGACTCCCCATCTGGGCCGACGATACCAGGAAGGGCCTGGGGGTATAATATCCCCTGACACAACCTGTGGAGCAGCTTACTGGACTTATCCCCCCACTGGTAGATCCTGCTACGGGTCGCCAGCCAAGCCAGGCGGGCCTCATAAATTCACAGGATTTTAACACATAATATAAACTGATATTTATTTTTTATCCAACCAATTTTAACTGGGAAGAACTGCTGCAGCCTGATAGCCAATTTGTTTATTCTTGATCCCTACAAGTTGGACTTCTCTTCCCAAGAGGGGTAGGTTTAACACTTCTCCAGAACAAACTGTAGAACGGGTAGCCCCTGTATCACTCAAAAATGAAATGGGATGGCCATTGACTTCTCAGTCTAAATATAGGCCACTTTGGTCTACCTCTAGTACTGCTCCAAGCATGCATTCCTCCGCCCCTCTCTGGCACTGTCATTGAGAACTACTCCCTGCCAACTCAACTCTATAGATCATTTTGTTCCTCATGCTTTGCTGCATCACTGGAGCTGCTGGCTCTGTCAGTCAAAATGATTTCTGATTCTGTATATTCTGTTCTGCACTCAGCATATTTGGATTTTTCACATTATTTCCCTGCATCTACGAACCTTGTTCTACATTTCCCGTACTCCTTTTAGGATTCTGTTCCTCCTCCAATGCTTCATCTTCCCACAGAAGTGATTAGCTGTATTCTTTTTCATCATTTTAACATTCACATTCATTCTATCACCTGTACCACCACTTTGCATCTGCACCTGATTCATTACAGTTTGAACAAAATTCACAATTGAACCCATTTGATTTTGAGACCCTTTCTCAAACTGCTTTGTCTGAGCAGTCATCAGCTTTTCTTTAAGCTTCCTTTGCTTTATTTCAAAATAATCACTACTGTTTTGTTTGCCAATATGAAAAAATCTCATCTATTCCCCTTATCTGCCAGTACAATTCACTCTGTTTAATATGATTACTAATCTCTGGCTTTAATCCACTCACAAAAGCAGATACAAAACCACTACCCTCATCCTTTTCAGGATTTTTACTCCGCTGTGGTTTTTATAAATATCCATCAGCCTTTCGTAAAAGTAAAGCACTGACTCTTTTGGCTCTTGCGAGGTTCTCAAAATCTGATGCAAATTTATATCTTTCTCAGTAACTCGCTTCTTTCAAATACTCACAGCATTTTATTTGTCTGTGACTGCTGTAGCTGGTGCATTGTATGGACCAATTCTAGCTGGTTCTTGTGTCGGCCATCCAACCACAACCTTACACGCTAACCATAAACCTCCAGGAACCACAATTTCAAACGGCGAATTAAAATCTGTTCATAACATCAGGGAAATATGTGTCAACTTGTGTATATTATCATACCAATTTGCTGGATCTCCACAAACCAGCTCTTGTCCGCGGTACATGCACAAGATTCCCTCCACGTACCTTTCGCAAAGAAAACTTCCAAACCGAAATTGCTCCCACTTCAGCATCACTTACCACACCTCTCCCCTTACCCTCAAATCCTTTAATTCTCTTTTTATTGGCTGACCCTTCCATTTTTCTCAATATTTCTTCAAATGACTTTAATCTTGAGTTTTCTCAATTAAATCTTTATTATGAGCTCTTAAAGTAATCAAGCCCAACTCCTTGATTTCAAAATCTGTCAAATTAATGTTTTTATTCCGCTTCAGATTGTTCATCTTGCTGATGTCAACCTCTAATTCATTCGCTAATTCCTCTAAATTATCATGTGCTTCATTTGCACATCTGGCTGCTTATTTGATCAAGTATCACATTTTATCAGTGTTAGAAATGGGGATCTCTAGTTGGCAGAGGTAGGTACCTTTGTCCAAATAGGGACCCTTGCTTCTAGTCAGGGTAAGGGGGATACACACTTTAGATAACCCCTGGTCACCCCTTGGTAGCTTGACACGAGCAGACAGGCTTATCCCAAAGGCAATGTGTAAAGTATTTGTACCAACACTCACAGTAACACAGTGAAAACACCACAAAAGGACACCACACCAGTTTAGAAAAATAAAGTATCTTTATCTAAACTAAACAAGACCAAAACGACAAAAATCCAACATACACAGTTAAAAATATGACTTTCAAAAGGTTTCAAGAACTTGTACCATAGAAAACTATGGATGTGTGACTTTTCACCAAAGTATCTGTAGTTGCGTCAAAGTTCACCAAGTCAAACAGCCGCAGCGTCGGAAAACAAAGAGATGCGACACTCCTGAGACCCTGAGGAGGCGATGCGACAGTCCCGCTGCACGCAGAGGAAGGGTTGCGTCGATTCCGGTCTGTATGGGAAGTGATGTGTCGATTCTTCGTGCCGGTCCGCAGATGATGCGTCGGGGAAGCGTGCCGCACAGGTACGATGCGTGGATCTTCGGGATGCGTCAGCGATCGACAGGGCCGGACTGGGAACCGAAACCGGCCCTGGCAAACTGCTCGGCCAGCCCCCCCCTGGGGTGAAGGGGGGTGCAGCCGAGCAGTTTGCGAGGGCCGGTTTCGGCCGATTTTGTTACAGGGGGCCGATATTGCCGACCCCCGGTAACAAAAACGGCCTCCGAGGGGCCCAAAACTGACCCCCACCCTAGCGGCCCACCGGGGAAACGCCCAGTGCCCGCTACGGCCAGTCCGGCCCTGGCGATCGATGCGGCGGCGTTGCGCGGCGTTGCGCGGCCCTGCGTCGGTCCTCTTCAGCCGCAATCCCTCGATGCGTCGATTCTTGCCGCGACGACAGGCGCTGCGACGGTTTTCGCAGTGGCACAGCGATGCGTGGAAATTCTTCTTGCGCCGTGAAGATGCGTCGAAAAACAGCCGCAAGAAGAGCGATGCATCGATTTCTGTAGTTCTTTGAGTTTCTTCTCTCTTCCAGCTCCGAAACAGCAGCAACAACCTCCAGAGGCCCAAAACGGGCACAGGCACCTCAAGGCAGGTCAGAACTCACAACAGCAGAGTTCAGGGGAGCTGGGGGTGAAGTCTTTGTGTCCCTGAGACTTCTGAACAGGAGGCCAGCTCACTTCAGGCCCTTGGAGATCTCCTTCGAGCAGGGGACACTGCACACAGCAAAGTCCTTCTCCTTTCCTTGGCAGAAACAGCAACTGCAGGCCAACCCCAGACACACAGCAAGGGCAGTACTTTTCCTCAGTCTCTCCAGCTCTTCTCCTTGGCAAAGGTTCCTCTTGAATTCCAGGAATGATCTAAAGTTTAGGGGTATTAGGTCTAATACTTATACCCCAAAATGTCTTTGTTCTCTTTGTGCACGGGGCTCTGAGCCAGTTCAAACCAGTTCTAGGGGGCACTCTGCAAGAGCACAACAACATCCATTGTCAGTGTGAGCCTTGGCTCCAGACACACCACAGGGGGGCGGAGCCAGCATTGTGGAAGGCAGGCATAGCCCAATTCAGGCACAGGTGCTACTCCTCCCACCACTCCAAATGCAGATCAGGCCTATTCAGCCTAGTGCTGACTCATCCAGACTCCTGGAGCCACTGCACCTCCCCAGCCCCTGACACTCCAAAGCCAGACAGTCAATCCACAAACAGGCAGAGGCACACAGGATGGTTGAACAAGAAAATAGCCACTTTCTAAAAGTGCTATTTTCAAACACATAATTTAAAAACCATCATTACTAACATATGTGTTATTAAATCCTGAGTTCAGGGATATCAAACTCCATTTTTCTATCTTATCCCTATGGTAAGATATGCTTGTAAAATGTTACAAAGCATTCCCCATTCTGTCCTATGGGGCGAGATAGCCTTTCAATAGTGAAAAACGAAATTGGCAGTATTTCACTATCAGGACATGTTACACACACCAGTACATGTCCTACCTTTCATATACGCTGCACCCTGCCCAGGGGGGTACCTTGGGCCTACCATAGGGGTGTCCAATGTGTAAGAGAAGGGAAGGGTAGGTCCTGGTAAGTAGGTACACTTGCCAAGTTGACATGGCAGTTAACAAACTGCCCGCAAGCACTGCGGTGGCAGGCCTGAGACATCTTTTCAGGGCTACTCATGTAGGTGGCACAATCAGTGCTGCAAGCCCACTAGTAGCATTTGATTTACCCGCCCTGGCACACTTAGTGCACTTTACTAGGGACCTACTGGTAAAACAAATATGCCAATCAGGGAGAACCAATCACAATATCAATTTACACAGGGAGCACTTGCACTTTGACACTGATCAGCAGTGGCAAACTGCCCAAAGCATCTAAGCCAGCAAAAACGAAATTCAGCACAGCATCAAAAACACAGGAGGTAGAGGCAAAAAGTCAGGGAAAACCACGCCAAGGATGTCAGGTCTAACACGTGTCCCCTCCAGCTGAAAAGTGGGGAGAACTACCCACCCTTTTGGGAGTTCTCATCACTAAGGCGGAAGAATCTGGACAGACCATCAGCGTTGGCGTGTTCTGTACCAGGGCAGTGTTCCACCGTAAAGTCCATTCCCTGTAGGGAGATGGACCACCTCAACAGTTTTGGATTCTCACCCCTCATCTGCATCAACCATCTGATGGGCCTGTGGTCTGTCTGAACCCGGAAGTGAGTCCCAAACAAGTAGGGCCTTATCTTCTTCAGCGCCCAGACCACAGCAAAAGCTTCCCTTTCAATTGCACTCCACCTCTGTTCCCTGGGAAGTAGCCTCCTACTTATGAAAGCTACAGGTTGGTCCAAGCCCTCGTCGTTCAATTGTGAGAGTACTGCTCCCACACCATGCTCTGAAGCATCTGTCTGCACAACAAATTCTTTGGAGAAGTCAGGTGCCTTAAGCAGGGGCGCCGTGCACATGGCAGATTTCAGGGCATCAAAAGTAGGCCTGGGCGGTAAATTTCGTTCCGTTCGCGGAATTTGCGGAATTTGGGTAATTTCGCGTTCCGCGGAGAACGCGGAATTACCAAAAATTCCACGATCCGCGGCTTCGCGGAATTTTTTGCTTGTTCGCACTTTCAAAATGCGTGTTCGCGAGATATTTCTCCCCGAGCACGCAAACAGCGTTCGCGAACAGGAAAAAAGCATCGCGAACGGGCAGAACAAGCAATTCCGCGTGTTCGCTGAACTTTTGCGTGCTCGCGGAGATTTTTTACCGTTTCGCGGAGCTTTGCGTAGCGCGACTACGCAAATTCCGCCCACCCCTAATTAGCGGTCTGGCAGGCATCAGTCCAGATCACATTCCTGGGCTGCTTCCTTGAAGTCAGCTCTGTCAAGGGGGCGACAATGGTGCCATTCCCCTTGACAAACCGTCTGTAGTACCCGGTGAGACATAAAAAGGCTCTCACCTCTGTCTGGGTCTTGGGGGCTCCCAAGCCAGAATGGTGTCAATCTTCGCTCCCTACCTGGTGTTTCAAGTACACCACAGATCCCTGCCCTATCTGGCACTTACTCGCCTTGATAGTGAGGCCTGCCCTTTGCAGAGCCTTCAACACTTTGCAGAGGTGCTGCAAATGTTCCTCCCAACTGGAGCTGAACACAGCAATGTCATCCAGGTAGGCGGCGCTGAATTCCTCCAGCCCGGACAGTACCTGGTTGACCAGTCTCTGGAAGGTGACAGGGGCGTTCTTCAACCCAAAGGGCATAACCCGGAACTGGTAGTGCCCCTCTGGTGTTGGAAATACCGACCTCTCTTTGGCCCCATCGGTTAAGGCAATATGCCAGTACCCAGACGTTAAATCAAATGTACTGAGGTACCGGCCAGCTCCTAACCGAGCCACAAGCTTATCAGCTCTGGGGATGGGGTGCGTGTCAGTCTTGGTGACCGCATTGAGCCCACAGTAGTCCACACAAAACCGAAGTTCTGGAGTGGCACCGGGTGCAGCAGCTTTTGACACTAAGACCACTGGACTAGCCCACGGGCTGCTTGAGGGCTCTATCACCCCTAACGCCAACATCTTGGAAACTTTTTCCTTGATGCTGGCCCTGACTTTGTCAGCTACCCTGTAAAATTTCTGCTTCACAGGTAGACTGTCCCTAGTGTCCACATCATGGACGCACTAATTGGTGACTCCTGGTGTCAGGGAGAACAGGGAGGCGAACTGTCCCAGCACCTGGCGACAGTCCATCTGCTGTTGTGGGGTCATGGTAGGAGAGAGGTTCACCCCATCCACTGACCCATCATGTTCCTTTGCTGACAGGAGGTCAGGAAGAGGCTCACTTTCCTCTTCCATTTCATCATTTGTTGCAAGGAGCATCGTTACTTCAGACCTCTCAAAGTGTGGTTTGAGGTGGTTCACGTACAGGACCCTCAAAGGGTTCCTAAGAGTCTGAAAGTCAACCAAATAGGTCACCTCACTCTTGCGCTCCACCACCTCATATGGACCAGTCCACTTGTCCTGGAGTGCACAAGGCTCCACTGGTGTCATCACCCACACTTTCTGGCCAGGTTGAAATTCTACCAGAGTGGCATTCTGGTCGTACCATCTTTTCATTTCTTCCTGGCTAGCTTCCAGGTTCGCCTGAGCGAGTTTCCTGAAGCGTTGAGTCTGGTTTCTGAAGGCCAGCACATAGCTGAACACATCTTGTGGGGTCTTACCAGGAGTTCTCTCCCAACCCTCCTTCACCAGACTCAGAGGTCCTCTCACAGGGTGACCGTATAGTAGTTCAAAGGGACTGAACCCTAAGGACTTCTTTGGTACCTCCCTGTATGCAAACAGCAGGCTTGGCAAAAAGACGTCCCACTTCCGTCTCATGGGTTCTGCAAGACCCTTGATCATGCCCTTCAGGGTTCGGTTGAATCTCTCAACCAACCCATTCCCTTGAGGATGGTAAGGAGTGGGGAACTTGTATGCCACACTGCACTCCTCCCACAAAGATGTCATGTACTTCGAAATGAAGTTTGTATCGTGGTCAGAGACCACCTCTCTGGGGAACCCCACACGGGAAAAGATCCCCATCAATGCATAGCCCACCACGGGGCTGTGATTGTCCGGAGAGGGACAGCTTCCGGGTACCGGGTGGCATGGTCCATCAAGACCAAGATAAACTTGTTGCCTAAGGCTGTCTTGGGTTCCAGTGGTCCCACAATGTCAATGCCCACCCGCTCAAAAGGGGTGCTCACCACAGGAAAGGGTTGGAGGGGAGCCTTACACTTCCTTCCACTCTTGCCACTTGCCTGGCAAGTTGGGCAAGATCTGCAATGTGTACCAACGTGCCTTCTCATTTGGGGCCAGTAAAAGTGGGTGACAAGCCTCTGAAAGGTCTTGTCGCACCCCAAATGTCCTGCTAGAGGCACGTCATGAGTCAGACCCAGTAGGAAGGTCCTGAAGCGCTCGGGTACCACCAGCACACGGGCTGCACCGGGCTCAGCGACCTTAGGCTCACTATATAGCAATCCATCTTCCCAGTATATCAGATGTGATCCGGACTGATCACCTGCTGCCTGGTCTGCAGCCTGTTGCCGCAGACCAACAAGAGTAGGGCCCTCCATCTGCGCCTTGCAGAACTCCTCCATGGAGGGACCCCCTTCCTGCTGCCAATGGGTCAGCTTAGGCAGGTCTCCCAGTTCGGCTACTTGTTCCCCTGTAGGTTCCAGGGCATCCCCCTCAGGTTCTGCCTCCTCCTGGAACGTGGGAACTTCTGGGGCTGGTTTCCCACGCCCCCTGCACTTCCTCTTCCTGGCAGGCACCTGGGCCACTGTTTCAGGCTCCAGGTCCTCTTGATTACCCCTACTGGCTGCCATTAACCGAGTGGTCACACAGACCCACTCAGGCAGACCCAACATCTCCAAATGAGCCTGGCGTTCCACCTCCTTCCATGGGGAACTCTCCAGGTCATTCCCAAGCAGACAGTCTACAGGCATGGACGGACTGACAACGACCTTCGAGGAACCTGAGACCCCTCACTCAAAGAGAACTAGCGCCACCTTACATACGCGCTCAGAGTTGTCTGCCGCAACTACAGGGTGAATAACCTGCTCTTCAGATACCCATTGACACCTGACGGATGTCACACTGGCTCCTGTGTCTCTCAGAGCCTCCACCCTCCTCCCATTGATGGTCACCCACTGCCTGTATTTCTTAGTATTCTCAGGCAGATAGGATTCCTGGACCATCTCTCTGTCTCCTAATGAGACAAGGGTCATAACCGCTTGCTCCCCCCCCTTCACTAGGAGCCAATTCCTCCCCCAGCGCTACACTCACTAATTCCGGTGACGGAGCACCAGTGGGTGCTGGGGGTGCGTTGGGGCACTTGGGATCTCTTGCAATGTGGCCCACCTGACCACATGAATAACACTTGGGGGGACCCCGGTTGTCGTGCCTGCCCTTAGGGGGCCAGGACACCTTAGGCTTGGGGGGCTGGGACTCCTTACCCTGGGAAGTGTTTTGGGGCCCTTTAGAGAACTCCTTTTGGTTACCCTTGTCCCCCCCACTCTTCTGCTGGGGACCCTGCCCACCCTTGGCTGGGTTACACACAATCCCCTTGTGGACCCTGGTGCTAGTCCAGCGGTCCGCCTACTTAGCAAGCTCCCTGGGATCAGTTAGCTTACTATCCAATAGATACTGGTGCAGCTCTGGAACACACAGACTACTCAAGTGCTCCCAACTAATCAAGTTGAACAACCTCTGGTAATCAGTTACCTTGCTGCCCTTTATCCAACCTTCCAGTGCACACGTATACATGTTCACACAGTCAACCCAAGTACTTGAATCAAGCTTCTTGAAGCTCCTAAACTTCTCTCTGTACTGCTCTGGGGTGAGCCCATACCTGAGGCATAAAGCCTCCTTCATGTGGGCATAGGTCAGGGTACCCGCCTGCTCTAAAGGTGGTAGGGTGTCCCTCCCAGAGGCCTCAAAGTGTTTCCACAGGCCCGCCCCCCAATGCTTCCCAGGAACCTCATTCATCCTTAAGGCTATCTCATATGCCGTAAACCATGTATAAATATCATCACCCTTCTGGTAATTCTGCACTAAGTCCTTGGGTATGTACACCTTACCCCCTTGCACTGGCTGTGCGCTGCCGCCATTTGAACTGGACTCCACTTGTTTGGCCTTAATGTCCAGTTCCCTCATGCTCAACTCATGAGCGAAAAGCAATTTCTTTTCCTCCAAGGCACGAGCGTTCTTGCTCTCCTCTGCCATCTTTTCTTTCTCCATTTCCAATTGCTTCATCTTGAGCCTCATGACTTCTAACTCATGATCTCTAACACTTTGGTTCTCCTCCAGCTCCTCTGGGGAATAACTTCAAGCGGAATGGTGACTGCCAGTCCTGGAGGCTGCTCTTGCCACAGGCAGATCCTGTGACCTGAAGCCATTCCCTTGTGCATCCTCATCCACCTCTGCATCACCTGTCTCCCCAGCTTCTTTGGCCTCCCACCAGGCCCTTAAGGCCTTCTGTAGCTCCTCCTTCCTGGAGCTGCTCTTCATGGGACATCCCAAATCTTTGCAAAATTGCTTGAGCTGATCTACTTTGTAGGAATGCAACATTTCAATATCAAACTCCAATTCTGCCATCTCACTTGCTGGTTTACCCTTCTGAGACATGATGCATGGATACTTTAAGGGTTTCTCAAAAATAAAACCAAAAACAAGACACAGTATGTGGTTGCGTAGTGGTCTGCACTAAACTAGTGATGTACACCAATTACTGTGGGTCAAGTACAAATCGAGGTTCAAATCCTCACCGCTGACCACCAATGTTAGAAATGGGGGTCTCCAGTTGGCAGAGGTAGGTAACTTTGTCCAAATAGGGACCCTTGCTTCTAGTCAGGGTAAGGGGGATACACACTTTAGATAACCCCTGCTCACCCCCTTGGTAGCTTGGCACGAGCAGACAGGCTTATCCCAAAGGCAATGTGTAAAGTATTTGTACCAACACTCACAGTAACAACACCACAAAAGGACACCACACCAGTTTAGAAAAATAAAGTATCTTTATCTAAACTAAACGAGACCAAAACGACAAAAATCCAACATACACAGTTAAAAATATGACTTTCAAAAGGTTTCAAGAACTTGTACCATAGAAAACTATGGATCCGTGACTTTTCACCAAAGTACCTGTAGTTGCGTCAAAGTTCACCAAGCCAAACAGCTGCAGCGTCGGAAAACAAAGAGATGCAACACTCCTGAGACCCTGAGGAGGCGATGCGACAGTCCCGCTGCATGCAGAGGAAGGGTTGCGTTGATTCCGGTCTGTATGGGAAGTGATGCGTTGATTCTTCATGCCGGTCTGCAGGTGATGCGTCGGGGAAGCGTGCCACACAGGTACGATGCGTGGATCTTCGGGATGCGTCGGCGATCGATGCGGTGGCGTTGCGCGGCGCTGCGTCGGTCCTCTTCAGCCGCGATCCCTCGATGCGTCGATTCTTGCAGCGACGACAGGCGCTGCGACGGTTTTCGCAGTGGCACATCGATGCGTGGAAATTCTTCTCGCGCCATGAAAATGCGTCGGAAAAACAGCCGCAAGAAGAGCGATGCGTCGATTTCTGTAGTTCTTTGAGTTTCTTCTCTCTTCCAGCTCCCAAACAGCAGCAACAACCTCCAGAGGCCCAAAACTGGCACAGGCACCTCAAGGCAGGTCAGAACTCACAACAGCAGAGTTCAAGGGAATGGGGGTGAAGTCTTTGTGTCCCTGAAACTTCTGAACAGGAGGCCAGCTCACTTCAGGCCCTTGGAGATCTCCTTCAAGCAGGGGACACAGTACAAAGCAAAGTCCTTCTCCTTTCCTTGGCAGAAACAGCAACTGCAGGCCAACCCCAGACACACAGCAAGGGCAGTACTTTTCCTCAGTCTCTCCAGCTCTTCTCCTTGGCAAAGGTTCCTCTTGAATTCCAGGAATGATCTAAAGTTTAGGGGTTTTAGGTCTAATACTTATACCCCAAAATGTCTTTGTTCTCTTTGTGCAAGGGGCTCTGAGCCAGTTCAAACCAGTTCTGGGGGGCACTCTGCAAGAGCACAACAACATCCATTGTCAGTGTGAGCCTTGGCTCCAGACACACCACAGGGGGGCGGAGCCAGCATTGTGGAAGGCAGGCATAGCCCTATTCAGGCACAGGTGCTACTCCTCCCACCACTCCAAATGCAGATCAGACCTATTCAGCCTAGTGCTGACTCATCCAGACTCCTAGAGCCACTGCACCTCCCCAGCCCCTGACACTCCAAAGCCAGACAGTCAATCCACAAACAGGCAGAGGCACACAGGATGAGTTGAACAAGAAAATAGCCACTTTCTAAAAGTGCTATTTTCAAACACACAATTTAAAAACCATCTTTAATAACAGATGTGTTATTAAATCCTGAGTTCAGGGATATCAAACTCCATTTTTCTATCTTATCCCTATGGTAAGATATGCTTGTAAAATGTTACAAAGCATTCCCCATTCTGTCCTATGGGGCAAGATAGCCTTTCAATAGTGAAAAACGAAATTGGCAGTATTTCACTATCAGGACATGTTACACACACCAGTACATGTCCTACCTTTCATATACACTGCACCCTGCCCAGGGGGGTACCTTGGGCCTACCATAGGGGTGTCCAATGTGTAAGGGAAGGGTAGGGCCTGGAAAGTGGGTACACTTGCCAAGTCGACATGGCAGTTAACAAACTGCGCGCAAGCACTGCGGTGGCAGGCCTGAGACATCTTTTCAGGGCTACTCATGTGGGTGGCACAGTCAGTGCTGCAAGCCCACTAGTGGCATTTGATTTACCTGCCCCGGCACACTTAGTGCACTTTACTAGGGACCTACTGGTAAAACAAATATGCCAATCAGGGAGAACCAATCACAATATCAATTTACACAGGGAGCACTTGCACTTTGACACTGATCAGCAGTAGCAAAATGCCCAAAGCATCTAAGCCAGCAAAAACGAAATCCAGCACAGCATCAAAAACACAGGAGGTAGAGGCAAAAAGTCAGGGAAAACCACGGCAAGGATGCTAGGTCTAACAATCAGCATTGTAAGTCAGTAGCCTATTTAAATCTACATTGCAGTGCAGGATTTAGCCAAATTCAATTTTCAAAATACCAATGCCTTTCTTTTTAGGGGGCTTCTCAGCTATACTGTCCTTACAGGTGCAACAACCTGGATCTGAGTTTCAGATGGTACATCCCTACTTGTACTAGGCATCACTGCTGTCGTCACTCTGTCAGTGCATTTGGTAGCACTCCAATAGGAGTCTGCACTACTAAACTATCTCCTCCCGCACCTGTATCAACGCCTGCAGTATTAGGGGACATATCTGCTACTCCACCTGTAGATGGAGGAGGTATAGAATTCAAAAGCTCACTTATGAATTTATCATTGGAGGCAGCACCAGCAGAGCTTGCCAAAAGCCTGCTGGAGGTTTTGTGAAGCTGGGGAGAAGTCAAGACAGTTTCCGCTGGGGAGGACTACTACTCCCGATTCCCTCTGGTGCATCGCGCACTCAAAAGTGCATCGTGTTCCCGCGGCAGCTGAAGCCGCTCGCCAGAAGCCTGCTGGAGGTTGTGTGAAGCCGAGGAGAAGCCGAAACAGTTTCCGCTGGGGAGGAATACAACTCCCGACTCCCTCTGGTGCGTCCTGCACTCAAAAGCGCATCGTGTTCCAGCGGCAGCTGTAGCCACTCACCAGAAGCCTGCTGGAGGTTGTGTGAAGCCGGGGAGAAGCCGATACAGTTTCCGCTGGGAAGGACTACAACTCCCGACTCCCTCTGGTGCTTCGCGCACTCAAAAGCGCGTCGTGTACCCGAAGCACGGGGACCCGCTAGGGCAGAGCTCTGGCCAAGGGCGCGCCCGTCCATGCCCCTCGGAGCCCGGAATAGGCTGGGCTGGGCCCCCTCTCTAAGCCGAGCTGCTTGCCGTCAGGTGCAATCCTGGGTTGAAGACTCTGAAAGACCAGCTACACTCCCGGGACGGTGGACATTAACATAATGGGTAAGTGTAAAGCTGCAGCGCAAGTAACAGGGGGGGCGATAGTAAACACCCTAGACTGCTTCCTGGCTAGAGCTGCGAATGTTCTAGCCAAGGAAATTGAGGTCACGGAGTGAAGTCTTTCCCTGGAAGAAGGAATGAGAAATGGCCCCCTGTTGCAATCCCTCTCATCTGCACAACCAATAGTACCTGAGGGTGTTGAGTCGTGTGTCACCCCCAATCCCAGTGTGTCTGTGCCTGCATCACCCAATTTACTACCCTAATCGGACTCTCCAGCATCTAATGACTCTGCAGTTGAACCGGTTGTCAAAAGAAAGAAGCCTGGAGTGAAACAGAAACCAAAGTCCCTGAGGGCTTCAAGAGTGAATAAAACTGTTCAAGAACCTACGGTTGCAATACCATCACACCTGGGAAAAGACTCCGGCGAGGGTCTTAGTGGGGATATTTTTGCAAAACTGAAGAAAGTGGTCCATAGTTTGTTTGAGCCACTGAATAACAGCATGGGGAGGATTGAGGAGAAACTAGATTTTCTTATCAAAGGGGGACTTATTGGCAGGGATTTGCGGGTGGACCAGCCTCCTGTATCTGGACAAACTCCAGGGACACTGGTGATTGTGGATAGCGGGGACAAGGAGAAGGCAAACAGAAGAAATCACATCAACCTTTTAGGCCCCCCAATGCCATTAAACACCTCCCATCATATCCCCCCATACCACCTATTATGACGCAGGCGCACGCAAATAGTAGCATTCAGGGTAACACTAGTACTACCGCCAACGGAGCACAAGGAGTGCAGAGAAAACAGGGAACACAGGGTAACCCACAAATAATAGGACCAAGAGAGAGACAGGTGGCAGAGACCACACAGACAAGAAACACAAAGGGCCCCTACTCAAAACTAATTTGATTCTAAGGTTCTACACAGTGCTGGTGCTTAGAGTGAAGTCACAAATCCATACAATCATATGATATTCAATAATAATAAGTCAGTACAACACAGAAAACTAATAACAAACTAAATGAAACGTATAAAATGTATTCCATAAAAATACACAATCAAAGTTAAAAACATTTCATATTAAATGAGCCTAGTGAAATTGAATACTAGCAACGTCCTAATTTCTAGAAAACTGTCCTGAAGAAGGTGAACAATTAACTACTCACCGAAACGCAGCGTCGACTATTCTGTTTTCTTGTGATATTGTAATTGTATTTTAATATGAAATGTTTTTAACTTTGATTGTGTATTTTTATGGAATAAATTTTATACGTTTCATTTAGTTTGTTATTAGTTTTCTGTGTTGTACTGACTTATTATTATTGAATATCATATGATTGTATGGATTTGTGACTTCACTCTAAGCACCAGCACTGTGTAGAACCTTAGAATCAAGTTTTGAGTAGGAACCCTTTGTGTTTCTTGTATGTACTTACCCTGTCGCTGATCTGATAATAAGGGTACCTCCCCTGTTTTTCTTTAGAGACCACACAGAGCCTAGAGCCCTTGATAGCTGGTATAAAGCAGTCTCACATTTTAGATCTCCCCCCAGCAGCTCTCCCGGATGTCCTGGTTTTAGTTAACGTACCCTCATTGACCAGGGGCCAGAGGGAGTCCACGGACCAGTTAGTGACAAAAGTCCTGCACTGGTTCAGTACCCACGCTAAAGGTTTTGGCCCATGGGGCATCAGATTGGACGCGAGGGTAGGATGGGTGGGCCCCTCGGCTAAAGCAACAAATGGTGATTGTGTGGTTGTCAATTTTAACAATCTGTTTGTGGTAAGAGATTTGCTGGGGGCTTGTACAAATGCTCCTTTGTTTAACACACAGATTACTGTCTTTCCATTAGCAAAATTCGATAGACCCTCTCCACGGTTGCACCAGCAACCTTTTAATCTGAGAGCCCCAATCCAATCATTATGCCAACCCATGCCTGTGATACATGACCTTACAAGCCATCATAAAGAGGAGGCAATGTATGAGCTATCGAATCGCTACGGACCCTTGGTTGATTTAGAGTCTTGTGATTGACTACGCAAGGGGGGCGAAATTGGTGCTACAAGTAGCACAAAGGGGATAGCAATAACCCAGAAACGAATGGCGCTTATGAGCCAAGCTCAATTGCCTAAGGGGGGTGGTATTGGTAATGTAACCTACGTTCATGAGCACTTAAGCAATTTCAGTGCATTGCCCTCAGTGGGTGGGACGGGCCATCAAAAGCGAGTGGTGCAGATAGCCACATGGAATTGTGCAGGTATTGCTACTAAGCAGACCTTACTGGAGTGGGCATTGGCATGGCTGGGCAGAGATATTATATGTTTCCAGGAGACATCGGCCACAGACCCAATATCCATTAATGGCTATCGATCTTATCAAACCACCGCAGTTTCTTCCGCATCTAGAAGCGCTAAAGGGGGCTTGCTCGCTTTAACTTCCAACACCTTAAATATTAAGATCATAAAATTTTAACACTCTTCCTCCAATTTTCATTTTTTTGCCTTTAGAGGAGAAAGTGCGCAAATATGGATACTGATAAATTATTATAATAATAATTTCGGCGGGAGTATGGCCTCAACTGTAGATTCGGTGGAGAGGGATTTGTTAAAACTCATAAGGGTATTGCCATCAAAGGAACTTAACATTCTGTGGGTAGGGGACTTTAATGCCCAACCTTGCTTCCACTCATCGGAACCTGTTTGCAGGGTAGAAGACACTGAGGGGGATCCAGTGGTGCACTTTATGCACAATGACTATGGGACTACCCTAAATAGGCTGTTAATTTCTTGGAACCTAGAAGTCTGTAATAAAATAGACACAGTGGTAGGCGGACTGGAAAAACCTTTTTTCTGAGGTAATTATGAGTCGACAATCGACTTTATAGTTGTCTCCGCCCATTCTCATGGAAACATTCTCCATACTGATACCATACCTTCCAACTTTAGCGACAATGCAATACTGTTCTTCGAGCTATCTGGAGTCGGAGTTTATCTTCGGCAGACAGAAAAGGTACCAAAACCAATTCTAGCAAGACAGAATGGGTATCAGCTGAAATGGGACAATATAGACAAGAAGAGAACTATCCACCAGGTCCTAGCCAACAAGTTGGAACTGGTTATGAATTGTTTAGATCCTAACGCGGAATCAGACACCCTGATCCCAAATTTCCTAGAATTACTTGAGAAAATTAAACTGTCCCTGAATCGGCCTAACTCCACTAAGGAGAGGCGGGAAACTGGTTGGTTTGATGAGGCCTGTAACCAGGCTTTACAAGATCTTCGCAGGGCTCTCAAAGCATCCCCCAGAGATCAGCACCTGAATAAAGATTTACGTAAGATCTATAAAAAACTAGGAAGAACAGTGAAGTAGAGATGATCAAGGAAGCCTGGGACGACCTGGCCAAGGCAGCATCTTCCAACAATAGCAGGGAATTTTGGAAAGTTGTAAAGGCTCCTTACTTTAAGAATAACACGGAGAAAACCTTGGATAATCACATAAATGAAGACACATGGGTGGTGCATTTTGAAGGCATTTTTGGGAGTA
This sequence comes from Calotriton arnoldi, assembly GCA_963921515.1. NCBI lineage: Eukaryota > Metazoa > Chordata > Amphibia > Caudata > Salamandridae > Calotriton > Calotriton arnoldi. Next base: position 888,441 of record CAWUFW010004274.1, on the reverse strand, counting down.
AGATTGTCTCAAGCGACGACTCGCTTGACCTTATAGAACCTTCGAGCAACCCTTTACCTTTTAATTTGGATGAGGTGAGAATTGCACTGGCCAAGTGTAGTCGTGCTAAAGCTCCAGGCCCAGATGGGGTCCCTATTGACTTCTTTCTAGAACACTAAGAATTGTGGGCCCCATTGCTAAATATTATATTTAATGAAATTTCTAAAAGGGACCACTACCATCATGGCAGTCAAGTATTGTCCCCATACATAAAAAGGGTGACAAATCTAACCCTCAAAATTATCGCCCAATTTCCCTTCTGGACTTTACTGGTAAATTGTTGGGTCGTGTCCTATTAAATAGGCTAGAGGACTAGTCGAGAGAAAAAATATTTTGATGCCAACCCAGTATGGCTTTCAGAAGGGTAGAGGCATTATTGATCAATGCCTGAACCTAAGCTTGACCACCACCAAGTATACCGTAGCAAAGGGAGGGCACACTTACATGGCTTTTATGGACTTAACAGCAGCTTTCGACTGCGTAAGCCATGTGAAGTTATGGTCCATAATGTTGGAGATGGGCATTGATCCCCAGTTGATCAACCTAATTCACGAAATGTACTCACAGGCAACGGCGTGTGTCTGTTATGGAAGGGATGGTGAATGCACGAGACCCATTAAAATCCTGAGAGGAGTCAGACAAGGCTGTGTCCTTGCCCTATTTTTGTTTTCGCTATACACAAATGGAGTAGAAGCCGCCCTAACAGGATCTGCAGTAGATGTTCCATCCTTCCCTCCAGCACTACTTCCGATCCTGGCCTATGCGGATGATGCAGTCCTAATAGCCAGGATGGGAGTAGCGCTTCAACGCCCAATAAACCCCTATGTGGGTTACATGTCATCCCTGGACTTAAAGGTTAATGAATCCAAATCTTTTGTCATGATGTCAGGAGCGCTCCCTCCCAAAAGCATTCCATTTTTTTACATTGGGACTAGGAAATTAGTAGTAGTGGAGACCAGTATTCGCTGTAGGGCGCGCGCATGCGCGGGCGCGCATCCAACCTTTCCAGAGCGCCCAGTCTCTATCGTGAAGCGCACACACTTCACACATAGACCATCTGCAGCTGCTGTTGTCCTACAAACATGAGCAGCACGGTCACTTGCATATTGAGAAAGCACAGGGAGCAGCAGCGACAATTTCACGTGGAAAAGCAGACCACCATGGAAGAGGAGAGTAGCGGTTTAGCATACGTCTTCCACGGCAGTGCGTGGGGCTGCATGCGAAGCAAGTGGCAGCGGCACTTGCTGCATTCTTTTTGAAGAAGGCACCGGTATACGTGGGTATACAGGCAGCAGCTGCACCTCTAAAGAATGTACTTTTAATGGCAGTGCCTAATTGTACTAATTGGCATTGTTCGATCATGACGCTTGTCATTACCTCAGTATGTGCTCAAGATAGAAACACTTGTTTATTTGACCAGGGTTGTTTTACGAGCTTGTGGAGATGCACCTGGGAGCCTGTGAGAGGTACTGAGACCTGAAAGGATTGTGGCAGCCTGCTCAGCAACCCCAGATTAAATTCGTTTTTATCTCTACTGATGACGGATGATATCCAGAAACACGTGTCTAGAGATTTACAGTACTAACCTGCACCAACTTTGGTGAAATACTCCAGTAAATATCCAAGTAAGCATGTACCATGAACTGCATTTACCATAATGCTAAGGGGCGAACTGTGCTGGGAGGTGAAGCAGTGTGCTCCCACCCCTTCCTGTTTGTTTTACATCCTGCAAAGCCTTCGTTATAATGTTTTTTTGAAGTCTGCGCTAGGCATTGTTCGCGTTTACGAGCTGGGACGACTTCTGCTGTTTTTGGGCAACCCATTCCACTCCTTGGCATGATAAGAAAAAAGATAAAGATCAGCCTACTCTCCCTGCATCAGTGCACAGACCAGGCTGTCAAATGTTTTATTTTTTAGCTCTTGTAGGAGCTGCGCGCTGAAATGTTCTTGAGTAAATCATGCATCAGATAAAATATGATAAAGTCTCATCAAATTCGAAAAGCACCTTTCTCTGACATGCGGATTCTTTGACCTTAATAGGTCACTTTATATCACTGCACTGAGAGGCACTTATTAAAGGTGAGAGTTTTTAAACATGAACTTAGAACCATTCCTACCCTGCCCTCCTAACAATGCCGACTGCAACTATGACGCAAGTTAAGTTGTCATGTGCACCATGTATGTGGCCCACATACTTATAGATAGAGCAACATTATAGTCTATTAAATTAAAAACGAGATGTGTATATACACCTATTCTGAATTCATGTATTTGAAGGTACTTTCTTATGCAATAATGAAGAAAATGTTGAAATAAAATATTGGGCTAAGGTCTCTCAATTTAGTTAAGCGGGAAAGCCGGGATTAATCCCCGTTTTTCTGGTTTCACTTTAGTACAAATCAGTCACCAAATAGGTAGCTATTTGTCTCTTCTTTTTTACCTCAACTATTAATGCTTTGTTTTTAACTCACTGTGCATGATTTCCACGTTGCTTATGAAGTACTGGAGAGACAGGCATACTGTTTCTTTCCCTCTTCCCATCTCAGTTGTCCCAGTTTGTATTGAAAGAGAATAGTTAGATATCTCAGATTGTTAGACGTATTGTTAATTTTGTCACTACCATTATCTTAGAATGCCCGAGGAATTTACTGTGATGCACAGCACCAGTGGCATAGCAAGTATGGCACGGGACCTAGTCCAAGGAATAAAATTGGCCCCTTGACTGCTGCTTGATCTGAAAAAATGCAGCAATAATCAGTGTTCAGTGGGCCCCTCAGACTTACATGCCCCGGTGTCACTGCACCTGCTGCCCCAATGGAAGCTGCATGTGCACAGCATTAAAAATGTTAGCTTTTTTTCTTGGTGCACCTATTCACTGTTTTCATGTATTGTGCTTGAGCTGCTTCTAGTACCAGCGGTGTTTCTACAGTTCATGCAGCAGGTGCAGTGGCAATGGGGCCCATTGAACCATGTAAATTGTAGGAGAGGTTGTAACTCGCAGAGTTACAGTAGCTATAGTAACAGAAAACTCCGAAATGCACCAGAATATTGGTTAGGTTGACCTCTGTGTGACACACATAATTCTGGTTTACATGTTTTCAGTCATGCCCCTCTGAAAGGATTCTTAGTTATACTTCTTTGACCGTGCCCCTTTTAGAGATTCCTCACTAATTTCAGTCCACTTGAAGCACTGCTGTATATGTGCAATACTCTAAGGTCTCCCTCTGAACTGACACTGCAGGGAATGGTACCCACATAGTGTCTGTAGGTTCCCCTAAGGCCTACGGAGTGTGTGCACGTCTTCTCAACTCCTCCACACATGCACGTACGGTAAGGAACACAGATTCAAACACTCCCCCTACATACTGATGGTGGGAAAGTACATTTGTGATACACCACAGGCTCTATTATTATGGTATGGTCTCAGGAACCTGGGGTGATTTCAGTCTCTCTGGCTTCTAAAGTTTCAATCTGAAGAATGGCTCAAGGGTTTACAATCTGATGCCACGTCTTCGGTGTAATGTCAAAGTTGGTTGTCAGGTTTTAGGGTTGTCGTAATCTGCTGCCCATTCCTTATGGGGTTGTCAAAGTCCATCACCCTGGTTTTGCAGTGCTATCATCTATTGTACTATTATTGAATGCACATTTTAGAGAAATAACCTATTTTTAATTAGAAAGAGTCTTTATCATATTTTTTGCAGGCCACTTATTGTATCATTTCATGTGGGATCTTCTAAAGGATCGTACCTGGCTCATTCTTTCATTTGAATTTCTGAGCTCGCCCAGCTCTACTACTTGTGAATTACTAAGGCCAGGGAAAATCTGCATCACAGAAGGTTTAACACACAATGCAGGTTTATAAACCTGTTTAGTGTAATTAATGCTAATAAATAAACGTGAGCACATTCCTGTTTGGTCTAAACTGGCAGCGTTCCTTCAGCTGGCATTTTCTGTTCCTCTCAGGTACTTCAGTAACCTTAGGCTTTACCAACAAACTTCCCATTGTTTATGCACAAAGCAAATTCAAAATAAACCTTAAACAAACTCTAAATCACAACAAACATAGTGAATAATAACCAATTGCAGCGCTGCTCTGTCAAAAGTTAGCATATCACAGCACGACTTTGTCAGCAACCAACCAATCAGAGCACAAGTGTCACCAATCTCAGCGCGGCTCCCTGGCAGCATAACCAATCACAGCGTGACGTATCTGTGAACATGGAAACAATCACCAAATCTCTTTAAAACGAGATAAACCCTTGTCTGTTTAACCTAGAAAGGAAGGAAAAGTACAATAAATGAAGGAAAATATTTCAATCGCAAACCATGAAACTTCAGCAACAGGAATAAAACTCACTACCAGGAATGGGAAACGGAAAGCCCCTTTTAAACCAAATTTCACGGGGGCGTGGCCAAGATGGCGACCAAGTAGGACGTGCCTGCTCGTCGCTCCGTCTCGCCGACCGGGCCCACGGGCACAGCATACTGAAGCGGGGCCGTGGGGTCCGGCAATAGCCTGTGCTCACTGGCCTGAGTCGATGGCCACCCAAATCTGGCACTGCGGGAAGAAGAGACGAGACCCGCGCCCGCTTGCGGAGCGGGGGAGCGATCCGGCGCCGTGAGGCCTGACCGAGGAGCACCAGAGAAAGGCCGAGACAGATGGTCCCCGCGGAGCTCAACTGGAGGCCAGGGGGAGAGCGTCGCCCAAGACTGCGGACCCTGAATGCGGCACTGCCGGGAGAGGCTGCTCCTCCCGGCCGCGAGACGCACAGGGGCTCGAGGAGGTGCCTGGCGTCAGGTGGGACCCGGGCCTGGACGGCGATGAGGAATCAGCGCGGCTGGCCTAGCGGACGGCATGCAGAACACGGCGGACGCCGCGTGGAGCCCAGCCAGAGGTGAGGAGGCGGCTATCCCCGGGGGGGCAGAAGTGGGCCGAGGCGACTGCGCTGCAACCAGAGGGGACAGACTGCAGCTGAAAACACACGTTTCGTGGTTAAGCTGAGGAATTGAGGATCACACGCTCCCCGCACCACGGGCCCAGATTTAGGTGGGGCGCTGGGCCATCTCCTAGCTAAAGCGATCGCCTGGCAAGGACATAGCTGCTGGGGGCGGTCGAGGGCTTCGAGAGTGTAACCCCCCCCCCCAGAAGAAGAGCCCTTGCATAGACACGGAGCCAGGCCCCAAGCAGCCCACAGACAGCCTCAGGGTGAATATTCTGACCTACTGCGGACCCCCCCACCGGCCAGGAGAGCAGACAAGGAAGCTGGCCTGCACCAATGAGCCGAGGGCTGGGAGACTTTAGCCTGATGATCTGAGAGGGGGAGAGTTGAGTTTAAAATACAAGGCATACCGAGCCCACTCCTGGACCAAGATAGCCTTGTAGTGGCGCGCCTATACCCAGAGCCCTCCTTGAAACCGTAGAGGCCCGGTGACGGTGGGAATTGTGGGCTGGCTGCTCGAATAGTCCTCTGTAACCTGAGGCCTATTACCCATCGGAGTGGTTCGGAAGCGGGCCGGCGGGGGGGCCGAGGATTGCGCGGCCCCACAGATTGAAAGCGGTCCCTTGCCGGGCAGCCCAGGCCCTTGGACACGTGCCTGGTGCTCGGGCAGAGTGCCATCGTTGCCGGCGTGTGAGCCGTCTCCCAGGATACACTCGCGGGGCCCTGCCGGCCAACGCGTCCCTCCAACATGGCCGCACTCAAGGGGAAAAAAGATCGCTCAGTAAAAGACCTTTTGCTCAAATCTGCTGGCGCCGGAACATCAGAGGCGCAGAATGTGGCGGAACTGGGTGAAACAGAGGCCCCCCTCACACGTTCTTTCATAGAAACCCTCTTCGCCACGCTACAAGAGGACCTTAAATCTATGAAAACAGAAATATCCCAGGAGCTCGGCGAGGTGAGAAAGGACGTGGACGAACTGGGGGACAGAGTTGACACGCTCGAGTCACAGGGCGCAAGCAGGGACGAAGAGCTCGAACTGCTCCAGCAGGAAGTCATCCGCCTCCGGGATCAGCATCTCAATCTTCAGACGCACGCCGAGGACCTGGAGAACTGTTCTCGGCGCAACAACATCCACGTCCGGGGAGCCTCGCACTGATCTGAAGGCCAGAACATCGCCCATTTCATTGAGGGGCTCTTTAGATCATTATTGGAGGGCCCTGAAGACATGGTGATCAAACTGGATCGAGTGCATCGAGTAGGCCCGAAGAGACCCTTACCTGCTCCTCCAGTGGGTATCCTCACTTGCGTGCATGATTTTCAACTGAAGTAGCGCATAATGCAAAAAGCCAGAGATTCCCACCTAATCCACTACCAAGGACTTCAACTCACCCTCTATCAAGACCTGGCGGCTTCCACGTTGCAAAAACGGAGATCATTTAGACCAGTCACATCGCATCTTCGAGCCAACAAGATCCTGTACTCCTGGGGACATCCTTTCCGCCTCATCTTCCGCCACGATGGGAAAGTTCACCAAATCCGATCACTCAGGGAGGCATGCCAACTACTGAACATCGACGAGGATCTTGCTGTAAGCCCGACACGTCCTAATAGGGCACATGAAGGCCGTGACCGGAATAGATGGAGGACGGCGGGCCCCAGCCGCGCAGCTCTTCGCCCAGATCCAGAGACTATGGCAAAAGAGAGACAGGCGGTCTTAGCCTCCCTGCGGGAGGACTCGGCCGGCCCGGCCTGAACAGATCCATATCCTTATTAAATGGATGACCTCATAGTCAATTGGGGCCTCTGCGGCTCAATGTTGGCAACTTGTAGAGACTGTGGGCCCATGTGGGACGGAGAGGCGGGGTGCTCCGAGCTGCTTCCACCCTTCTCCCGTGGGTTTGATCACCCAGGACATTACGACCATATTTAAAATGTTGATTGTTTGTTGTTTAACTTCTGTTTTGTGTGGTGTTTTCTTCTCCTGCGCTCCCCGAATTCATCCACTAGCTTCATTGTCTGGCTGCCCAGTCGCCCGGCGGCGCAGACCCCCCACTCCACTAGTACAGCGCCTTTACCCCTTTCCTTACAAGGCACTCCCACAGCTATGCTCCACATGGGTACTGATGCCTTAGACACTTAGGATACTCACCCTGAACGTTAAAGGGCTTAATAACCCAGTGAAACGTCGAGCCATACTTTCCTTATCTAGAGAACTCGGGCGCGCATATTTGCCTGCTCCAAGAGACCCATCTCCTCCCAGGACACACAAACCGGCTTCGCTCTAAAACATTTCCCCAGCAGCTTTTCTCCTCTCTTTCCACTAAATCAGCTGGGGTAGCTATTCTCCTCCCAGCCTCATTTCCTGGGAAACTGGGCCCAAAAAAAGCCGAACTCATAGGTAGATTATTAGCACACTCCTTTCAGGTGGGCTCACACTCGGATCCATTTATGTCCCAAACGATAAACAAGAGAAATTTATCCAAATAGCAGTAGCAGAAATTAGCTTATCTCCTGACAGATTGTTAGTGATGGGGGGGACCTGAACCTGACATTCGATAACGCCCTAGACAGGTCGGCTCAAAGACAGGGGCAAACTGGTGCACTATCTAGGGAAGGGCAACAAAGTCAACAGAGTGCGGGATTGATCGACATCTGGAGAGACGTGCATCCCACTGCCCGGGACTACACATTTTACTCCCACTCATAAAACTAATGCCAGAATAGATTACCTGTTAGGCATCCATACCTTCAGGTCGCACGTCACATAGGTGGATATACTCCCCGCACCCTGTCCGACCACTCGGCGGTGACAGTCGATTTTTCCTTGCCGGTCGCAAACCCCACGCCCCACAGCTGGCGCCTGCGAGATACGCTGTGTATCATCCCGAGGAGGTAGATAGAATCACTATAAACCATACAGGATTGCTTAAAGACCAACGACACTCCCGAGACCCCAATAGCAACCCTCTGGGACGCCTTGAAGGCGGTAGTCAGAGGGGAATTCATAGCTATCGCAGCTTTTGACAACAAATGCGGAGGGATAAGAGGAACCTTCTTACAGGGCAAGTGCAAGAACTAGAGCGCATTCACCAGAGAACAGGGGCCCGAGGGTTTGGAGGCAGTTAGAGGTGGCAAGCACCCAACTAGCAGCGCTGGACATCGATAGAGCAGAGTACGCGGCGCTTAGGCTGCGACACACTTTCTACGCGGGAGGCGACAGGAGCGGGCGGTTGCTGTCCTACAGATTGAGAATGCAGAGACAGGCAGGCGGAATTGCCTCAGTGTACTCACCGACGGGGGAGCTTAGTGAGTCAGACCAACAGATTACTGACGCTTTCCGCCAATATTACGCAGAGCTCTATGAGGTGCAGAAACTCCCAGATGAGGCGCCATCCAGGTACCTACAAGGGGTGGCCACGACCAGACTGACGCCCGACCAGGCATAAAACCCTAGAATCTCCCATTCAGATTGAGGAAGTCATCACAGCCATTTCTAAACAGAAACTATTAAAATCTCCAGGACTGTACGGGATCACAGCCCTTTTTAACAGGACATTCTGCCAGGTCCTATTGCCAGTTCTCACTAGAGTGTCCAACGCCATTGGGACCTCCTCACAGATTCCCCAATCTATGCTAGCGGCCTCAGTGGTGGTGATTCCCAAGCCCGGGAAGGACAAGAGGCTCTGCGCCTCCTACAGGCGGACCTTAAATTATTCACCGGTATTCTGGCAACCCGGCTGTCCCCTCTTCTCCTGGGTCTGATTGACCCCGATCAGGCAGGATTTATCTCAAGCCGCCAATGTGCTTACAACACGAAGAGGCTACTGCACATTATAGATAAAGCGCAGAGGTTTGATACCGAACGTATGCTGCTTTCTGTAGATGCCGAGAAAGCGTTTGACAGAGTCCACTGGCCCTATTTAAAAGAAACACTAGTTCATTTCGGTCTCCCCGACAGATATATTAAATGGGTTTTCAGTAGCTACACCAAACTGACAGCTTCTGTTAGTGCGAATGGCTATACGTCCTCTCCCTTTCCGATTTGGTGGGGGACTAGGCAGGGGTGTCCTCTCTCCCTCCTCTTGTTCGCCCTGTACATGGAGCCTATGGCTCAAAGAGTGCACGACAATCCACAAATTGCAGGGGTGAGCTTCGGTAGACAAGCATACCCTAAGTCTGTACGCAGACGACGTGATTGCATCGCTGGAGGCCCCCCAGGTCTCCCTCCCAGCCTTTCTGACTGAACTGGAGAGGTTCACTCAAGCCGCAGGCTTTAAAATAAACATCCAGAAATCTAAGGCCCTCAGCCTCTCACTTAAAGCTCCCATGCTGAAGGACCTTCGTGAGGCATATCCCATCCAGTGGGCACCGGTTGAGATCTCGTACCTGGGAATACAGCTTGCCGCCTCTCCACAACTTACTGTATCGCTGAATTACACCGTCCTGCAATGGCAAATATGGGCACACTTTAGCCACTGGAAATCATACAAGCTGTCCTGGCTAGGCCGTATAGCGGCGATAAAAATGACAATATTACCTAAAATTCTGTTCCTCTTCCAGAAATTGCAGTTGGCGGGGGTGCGGGGCTCAGGGAACCTTAACGCACATTCTCTGGGAATGTCCGAACCTAGCTGGCTACTGGGAACAAGTCCTCGATGGGATCGATGCTTGCTTTGATATACAACTTCCTCGCTTTCCGGTCTATATTCTCTTGGGCCTACCTAATGCTCTCATGTTCCCCCTCAAATCCCGCAGAGGCCGGCAAATCGGCCTAGCTCTTGGGGCAGCCCTTCAACATATCCTGGCGTTATGGGGTACGGTCCGCCTTCCCACCCACATGGGATGGCTACACCGCATATGGCATGTCTTAGGCATGGAGCGCATCTCTCGCTCCCTCGCTAATCAAGGGGCATCATTCCCAGACATATGGAAACCATATATAACGATGCTTTCCTCTGAATTTAAAGAACTCATATGCCCCAAGTATCTACGAATTTTACGGCTTACTAAACAGTCACAGGTGGAACCCCAAGGGAGCACATAGACATATATCGCCGAGAGGGGTTGGGGGCGGGGGGAGGGCGAGAGGGGGGCAAGGGAGAGGGGGTTTCGTTTTAGGGGGTGGGGGTATGTTGGTTTACGTTAATGCACAAGCTGCTATCCGCCTTGATGTGCACCAATGGTGCAAGATGTTTGGTTTCTTTGTACAACTGTACCTAAAAATTCAATAAAGAAATTATAAACCTAAACCACAATTCACACTAAGCAAACTCCAGTTCAGTCACAATCCACCCTAGTTAGTGCGCTTACTCGTGCACTCTAGAGCAAGTTACAATAACCAAAATGAAACACAAAACCTAAGAAAAAAAATTCTTTAGTTCAGAATCCCTATCAATGTGTAAGCAGTGCCTCCCTCTTCACACCACAATTACAGACAAGTAATCAATACATCCCGAGATCTTGGATTTTTGACAAATTCGATAACTAGATAGACACAAATGATAAATCATGGACTACAAATGCGTTTACAAAAATGAACAGTACATCAACACTACAGGTAATAAATCCACCAGTTGAACCCACAATCATCATTATATACCCAAACAGCTGAACACAGAAGCAGAAATCCATCACAATCTCATACTTAAATGCACACTCACAAAATTAAATTCTTCCTGTTCATACTTATACTCCAAATCCTTCTGGAGTGCACAGCCTGTCACTTCTTAGGAGTGTCCAGCATCGGACTCTTGTCAAAGTTCCAAAAACTCTTTTCTCCTTTGATCTGGGCATGAAAAACTTTAAAAATTACAGGAAAATCTTAGAGGAACCCCTAGTAAAAAAGGTGCTTTTATGCAACCATTCTCTGCTACCACATTTGTGGGAGCCTGATGGAGCAGGGAAAATAAAAAATTTAACCCCTAACAAAATTTTATAATTAATTAAATAAAATGTTCGTTTAAATGTATTAATCAACACTGTATGTATGAGAATGGTAATATGCCAATGTATGTGCTAAATAATCTATTAATGGATGTCCGTGTGTCTAATTATAACATAAAAATAAATGCGTATTAATTAAAAATAAATGCATGTTTATGCTTCATAGAAATAAAACGTGTCGTTGCAAAAACAATAGTGATGGTAAGTAAGGAACAGCTTAAATGTTGCTTTCTGCTAGGTAACAACTAATTGGGGTACGTGAGACGATGGGAGGGAAACGAAAGGGATATTTTTCTCTATTTTAATTATGTTTTGTTTGCCTCAAATTAGTGCTTCAAAAGTATAACCGAGTGGCGAGATAAAATGGCCGCCAGTGGGAAGATGTGCGCAGGCGCAAGGGAACACATGACACGGGATGAAATGGGAGAAAGCAACCTCGTGGTATAACAGAGAGGCTAGGATGCAAGAAATGGTCAAGGCTGATGTGACCTAATTGAACTGATAGCGTGCCGTGATGATCAGCAGAAGGCCCGTGGGAAACAAGTTTAAGAGAAAGGACAATGACTGCGGAGTTCTCAAATGTGTCGAAAGAAGTTACAAATGAACTGATCGAATCGGATGGAAATGTTTAAGCGTATGGGAAAGGAAATGATCCAAGGACCCTTGAATCCAAGAGAACTTGATTAAAAGAATGAATAAGCTGACATGCATGGACCAATGAAAGAAAAGCGTGTTATTAATGTTGCAACAGTTAGTTAGCAAAGTTAGAATTAGGGTATAAGAGGGCCTACTCTTAGTGGGAGGGGGTCAATTGATGTCAGTCGTGGTTGCAGTCACAGTCAGGAGAGGAGTTGAAGAGTCGCGTTGGTGGCTTCCAGTGCTGGGTGGTCCTGATCGATCCCTTACTGAGCGGGAGATGCTGAAAGACTGTTAGAGGAGACGGGTTGCAGGTAGCTGATGCTGACGAGCTGAAGTTGCTGTTGCTGTCTTAATTTTACAGTTGAGTATGAGAATCAGGCTATTTCTAATTCCTAACTTAGGTTAGAAATCATTAGGCTAAATTAGGAAGCTAGGCAGGTAATTAGGGTTTTGGCTTCATGACAAAAATTTTCCTTTCTGCAATAAATTGATTATGCTTAATAAATATTTGAATTTAAGAATGAATAATTGAATAAAGTATTAAAATTCCTTTCATGCTTTTAAAAATTATATAAAATTTAAGATTCTTTAAACCCAAAATGACTCAGTGGTTATTTTCCTAAATGATTGTGACATCAGTAATTGGTTATTGTGATTCAGCTGGTCTTAATCACTGAACTAATTTCTTAAATGAATGATTCATCGACAAAACAATGAGCAGGAATATCTTAAGAAGTAAATAAAAGAAAGTGACAAATTAAGGTAATAAGATATCCTGGCTCTTCCAGCGGTACATAAAATGGTGTTCTCCATTTAGTTCTCATGCTTCTCCTAGGAGTACAGAATTTCATAAAGGTGTAAAGGAAATCCAGGAGTGTGTGTGTGTGTTAGGCGATGTTTATGGGCCCCATCGTCATGTGGATATGAGAAATATAGTTTGCCCCTGGATGACCTATAAGTAACCTGGGAGGAGAATAGTTTTTATTGTACGCGCTGCATCAAGCCCGAACCCCAATAATTCACTGAACTCCAATAATGTGATCACCCTAAAATTTACCCCTAGTAGGTCTGCTCTAGCACCCTTGATCTTGCGATCAGAGTTACCACCCTCTACAACATCAGGCCCAATAAATTTAACCGGGCAAAATCAAACGATGACTGGGACCACCCAATAACTGAGTTCTAGATTGATAAAATGTTAAAGGGTTTTATTACAAAAATCTCCAATAAGCTGTACAGAGAAATGCAGAAAGTGCCATGTAGGCTCAAATACAGAGTACAAAACCAGAAATCAGATTTTTTCAAATCTCTGTTTAAGCAGTAAAGTCTCTCAAAAAATCTAAGTGTCAACCTATAAAGATATGGGAGAAGAAAAATCTCAAGTAAAATGGACAGAGTTTCAGGAGGAAATCGAGAAGTCATCCCACGAACCCCAAAAACTAGGGGTTTTTATACGCATTTCATACATAACTAATAGCAAACCTGCAGATTCAGCATGACATGAGCCTCGTTAGCTCATATTGGACAAATCAGAAATAAGCACGCAATTTTAAGGTTTCATAACACTAACCTATTTCTAAGATAAAAGACTCATTCCATTAGTTTCCACAGCAACAGCAATCTGGGGATTCAAAATAAAATATGAACCATTCTCAAAGAAAGGCTCATACATTAGCGTGCTAGCTGGCCTACATCAGAACTTCCAGCGGAAGTGTCCTTCAGAAAAATACATTGGGAACACTATGGAAAGCTTCCTTCCCAATATATGCTCTTTAAGGAAAATAACGAATTTATGTCACAGGGTGTTGCCCTGCCAAAATTGTGAGGAGGGAAGACTCGCAATGGGAGATTGATTTGAAGGATGAGCAGCAGCAAGTTGAGCATCATACCAGATACTGCATCCATTTTTAATAAAAATGGGGTCACTTACAAAAATGTGGCACAACTAACTAGATTAATTAATCGCACTTCTTAGCATTATTCTTAAATTGTTTTGAGTGCAGTATCATTAATTCATCAGTTACAACTATATTTATCAATAAAATCATTAGTACGCACAAGTTATTGTCACCCAAAATTGCACATTAGAAAAATCTTCAACAATGGGACCTGGGGTCTTTATCTTTAGCTCTGTCTCAAGATCTGCATCCAGAGCGGGCATCAGAGGTTTCGATTGGCTAGCATTTCTGTCTGGCTCAAGGGCATTAAGGATTGCACTTATCTTGGTCTCAAAAATGTTCGACAGCATACCCGTGAGTTCTTGTCTGTGTGTAAGCTAGTATTTGATACACAATTAGGAACTGAAAAATCTTTCACAATTTCCTTGGCCGAATTGACTGCTTTCAGGATTTTAGAGGTATAACATTTCTTCTTTTCACAGATGATCAGTTGTTTACATTTCCTCTGTTCAAACATCAGGGCTACCCTTGTTGAGTCAGCATACTCAATTCGCCACATGTGTTCCAGTTTTGTGCATCCTAGTTTGGCTTCTTCTGCAAGAGTAGGGGAGTACGAAGGTGCAGAACACTAGGCCTTATGTCAGATTTTTGCTGGTAAAACCGTATTCACCGCAGATTGCACTCAGCTTACATAATTAACGTAACCTACAGGTACAGTATTTCCAGTATTTCTTTGGGTGACATATATGACAGAGCTCTTACCACCTCAGAGGTGTTTAATTTTGAGTAAGGGCAATATTTGTTCTGTGAGACCGTCTGCTTCCCCACGTTGTTTCCTTTCCATGTCTTAGGTTGCTGTGAGAGGACCTGGAAATGGATTAGTGAGTGGTCCGCCCATACCTGTGGGATGCCTTCTTCACAATAGATATGGCTAGTTGCCCCAAAAATCAAATCTAGTGTGTGCCCCTTGATATGACTAGGATCAGAGACTAGCATGTCCAACCCAAATGCTGACATACCCTCCACTAGGCAGCCCCTTCCAGGCAGGTAGGTGTATCTGCCCAAAGATTAAAATCACCCAGCATCAGCAAGTTTTTATAGGTCAGAGAGGCAGATAAGACCATGTCCAGAAAAGGGTTAATGAAAGCACCAGCAAGGCCCTGAGGGCGGTAACATAGTAAGACATTAAAAAGAGTGACGATCTGGGAGATGATAGGTAGACCCATGGTCTCTGCCATGGTCAAATCAGTAGCGCCCCATTCACGACATTGTGAACTGTTCCTGTGCTATGTACACTATGGCACCTCCCCGTCGATTAGGCCTTGACTCGTGCATGATGTTATAACCAGCTGTACAAATATTAGCTAGTACAGGAGTGCATGACTCCGTGACACAAAGGACTGCAAGAGGCCCCACACTCAGCAGCTCATGCAGTTCGAAGGCGTAGCACACTGCAGAACGTGCATTTATCAGTGCACATTGGATGTTATGCTGTGGAAGCGCTCTCTAGACCTCCCCTTACTTTTTAATGTCTTTTTATTGAGCATTTTGTAACATCTAGAACAGCACGTAAACAACGATTCCCCCATCCCTGATGTTGCGGAGAACAAGCGTGTGTTCTAGGAGTACATAACAGCTGTGGACACGCAGTGACAGGTCTCATATCAACATAGAATCAGCCCCAGGCCCCCATTGATCCACCATGGTTCCTCCCCATTAGGCGTTGCAGGCCCTCCATGTACAGCCTCAGGTATCTGCCCAATCGTACAACACAGATATCAGGGTGTCGCGTGCCCCATGTTCTAGACCTTCACTTGTTAGTCAGAGTGATCATAGATGTATTATCCTCTTACTGATTTCGCCAATGAACATCTTAATATGATCGCTCCTTATTGTCTTGGTCCCCCAGTCTGTCATCGCAGTGCCCCCCCCCCCCCCCCAGACAGTGTACCTTGGAAAGTCAATTCCCTTCCTTCATGTATCTCTCAATATCCAGCAACTGCTGCTTGGTGTATGTTATTCTAGGAAGATAGTCTGCTTCTAACATCACAAGGACAGCATGGCTGGTGATGAATGCAGACGGACAGCGGGCAGGTGCAGATGGGGTTGCCTTTGGCACACTCGCTGTGCAGCTGTCTCCATTAAATGGGTAAGCAGTGAGCGGCAACTAAACCATCACACCAAGATGGTGCCCTAGGCGTGCCTCTGAAGAGGAGTAAAAATGGCGTCCCCATACACTATACTTTCCAGACAAAAACAGTCCAACAAACAAATACAGGTAAGAAGTGCCTGAAACCTTTTCCCCCCCAAGAAAAGTTTAAAAGATGCAGCGGCGCAAGTTAAAAGCACAATTATAAAAAGTCCGATTAACACAGGGTCAGGAGTAGCACTCACTTGACTGGGACCTTTAGTTTTCACGGTCACGTAGCTGCATCCATTAAACCATCACTCCAAGATGGCGCCCTAGGCGTGCCTCTGAAGAAATGCAGATTAGAAGTGCCCCAAAAATGTTTCCCCAAAAAATGTTTAAGAGGTGCAGCGGCACAAGTTAAAAGCTCTATAACTAAAAGTCAAACCTGATAGAGACTTCTAGCTGCAGATTCCTTACCTTTGAATATCCCAGGCGTCAGGCTGGATCCGGAAACGTTTGCTGAGCAATACCCCTTGCGCACGCCTTCGAGAGGCTCCATTTGGCTCCGCGTGACGTCGGCATTGTTAGCATTTGTACCTATATAGGCGCCACCCAGGTGCACGGACGTCAGTTCTTTTCTTTCCACGCCAGTTAAGCGCCCATCTGGGATGAGCTACCCTCTGTCACTTTTTGACAGGTTTTTCTCAACTTTTTGTAGAATTTGGAATTTTTCCATCTTCGTGAGTCGAGGATGTCTTCGAGGAAGACAGGTTTCAAGCCATGTGGTGCCTATCACCGCATGATGTTGGATTACCGACCCCCACCTCGTCTGTCTCTGGTGTCTCGTGCGCGACCACGACTCAAATTCGTGCTCGGACTGTTGGGCCATGGCTCCGGAGGCCTTGAGGGAGCGTGCAATAAAGCTCCTTGCGGCCCGGCAGTCGACACCATTGAGTGAGCATCAAAACCATCTATGTTAAGTTTAACAGAACTTTACTGAATTTCGCTTGTTATGCGGCCAGTTTCACTAATTGAAGCGCTGCTTTTTAGAGAGAGAATACGCGTGTGCGTGCAAGGCTAATACTATCCATGAGGCAAGTCCTATGTAGTGGCTTGCTTAACGAACAACCCAGATAAATAGTGTTAGTGCCGGCCAAGCCTGGCAATAGAATGTAGCGTTGGTTCTGGCCCTTGCCTCACTTTCCCCTAGCATTAAACTATCCGCTTTTGATATATATACTACCTGCCCCACTGCGTGCATAACTGACCTGGTCTACCCCGGCCCACTGAATTGTGATTTCCGCCCACTGTACCAATATCCGCCCTTAGTGTACAGCAGTGAGATCACTCCAAGTGGCACCGAGTACCCTTGGAAAATAGAAAAGTATCCTGTGGATTTGCTTGAAATTGGTACAGAATAAAACTGATTAGGCATGCTGGTCAGAGCATTCAGCCCATTTCGCATCATGCTCCAACATGCACCATGACACATAGCAAAGCTGAACCATTACCGCTGCAGTAAAGATCATGCCCTTGACTGTTTAACCGTCTGAAGAATTCGGATAATGTGCGAGTAGTACTGGTACCTGCTATATCCATGGTAAGTCCTAACACAAACCACATGAGATGATCTGCTCATGTTCTGCAGGCCCAAAGCCCACTACTGCTGTCCCCACTAAGCTACCATCCAACGGTTCCTTGTAGTTACCAGAGTAGATGGGGTCAGAAACCTATTAAAATCGTGCATGAAATAAATTAGGCCTGCTAGCGTTATTAGAATTAAGTGAAATTAACCCCAGCGAGTTCAAAGTAATTAATGATGAGAGACTTGTCAATAATAAGAGACAAGTACTTATGGATAAACCGCTATATTTTAATGTCTGTTTTACGTACTATAAGGATTTAACGTGCTTAGTGTTTGAAAGACCCATGTATGTGTTTGCAAATTATACACAGCCTGGTTCCCAAACTTTTATGAACCTTTAAGTAAAACTAACTGCACAAAATGTAATCACAGTAGGAAATTATGGACTCAAATTTACTAATAGTGGAATTTTTGACCCAACATAATCTCTAAAAGTTAATGTGCTGCCGTATTGCGACATATCTGAAAAACCGCCTGGCACCGTGCCCACTGGTTTCTTATTGTGTGTAAGAGGTACCGCGGCGTGAGTTATCAGCCAAGCATAAAGGAAAGCCACGACTACGGTGAAGCTACCCCACCGGGCTAGCTGGGCATGCTCCATTCACCCGGCCCCCGAGGATAATCCCCCATACTGTGTAGCCACAACCGAACGTTTAATGTGTTAGCACCAAGGGAGAAACTTCTATCTGTTGTAGCATCCCCATACCAATTATACCTAAATGCGGGTATGCCCCAATGTGGTTACCCTGCAGCACTCCTACGACTCAATGGTACTTACGACCCTCTGTGTTCTTGCGCCCTTAGGATGATGAGCCCACCGAGACGCGAACTCGCTTCTTTCCTTGCCGTTCTGGCTCCTATTCCACCACCATGGCATATCCTATGGCATGCCCCATACAAACTGTTAAACTGTTACCACAGAGAACCCGGACTCCTTCACCCATGTGTGCTGGCACTGATATGACGGCCATCCTTAAGTTCCTGCCAGTTGCCGCCAGAAGACCATGTTACCGCCATTGTCGGCGTAGAGCGCTCCCGCCAGCATATAAAGGAAAAGAAAAACAAGCAGTCAATGTTAGGTGGTCTTCCACTTTGAAGGCGCTCATATGTGTCGAGCAGAAAGTACATCTTTATAAAACCACAAGCAATTTCCCGGTATAACCGCTGTAGCTTCAGTGCTCTTTGAAGCTGCTCATCCCCAAGCGTAATCTATGCAAGCACGCTCAGCATCACACACACCAACGCTTAACTCAAACCTATGAAAACATCACCCTGCATATTTGGAATGCCTTTCCTCTGTTGTGGCGCCAAATCTCTAATATAATTATTTCCCATCCTGCACTGCAGCTATTAAGATATTGCTGTAGGAAGAGTATGAAATAGCGCAGCAGAATTCCCAGCTGTCTCTGCACTCTGCCCTTGAAATCTATGGGTATTACCATTTCATTTACTGGCAGCACTCGTTCACTAGAATGGGTTACGGCTGTAGTAACACACAAGCGTAAGCTATGCAAGCACGCTCATCATCACACACACCAACGCTTAACTCATACCTATGAAAACATCACCCTGCATATTTGGAATGCCTTTCCTCTGTTGTGGCGCCAAATCTATAATATAATTTATTTCCCATCCTGCACTGCAGCTATTAAGATATTGCTGTAGGAAGAGTATGAAAATAGCGCAGCAGAATTCCCAGCTGTCTCAGCACTCTGCCCTTGAAATCTATGGGAATTACCATTTTATTTCCTGGCAGCACTCGTTCACCAGAATGGGTTACGGCTGTAGTAACAGCCTTATTCCACCTGTGAAGAGCACCATTTTCCACATTTAAATACTCCCCACAAGTGTTGCTTATTTCTTCAACACAGAAAAGGTTCTCCTGTTTTCGTGATCTTTCCAGCTTTTAAATATCACAGAACCATTGTTTTGCAGTCACCCATGGTACAGCAAACTGTCTGCTTATGCCCAGCAGTTCTTGCAATACAAAATTTCACCACGTAAATGCTGTTTTCAATACCATAGCTGGCAACATTTGCACTGCGCACGCTCTGTGTGAAACCATCTATAGCCTCGTTGTTCTCTTCACATAGCTGCTTATAAATGTGCTGGCAGGCGTTCACACTGTTTTGTCCGAATTTGCAGATGTACAGGTAAGTACTCGTTGTCATACAAATGTTTACTGCCAGCCCCCCACTTCGTTCCACTATGAACGCAGCAATAAATCAATCCTTCACTTTCAGGAGTTTGTTAAAGCGCGACTACTCACCCGTAAGGGTCTCAAGGCGCTAGGGGTGGGTGCAGGTTCCATTCCATCAAGGAGGGGGTCTGTCGAAGAGCCAGGTTTTGAGGTTTCTTGCGAAGATGGGGAGCGATGTTGTCTGTCTGAGGTGGAGCGGAAGGGCGTTCCATGCTTTGGCCGCGAGGAAGGAAGGAGCGGCATCCCGATCTGGTCTTTCTGGTGCGGGGGACCACGGCGTAGGAGAGTTGGGCTGATCGTAGGGTCCTTTGGGGTGCGTGGAATTTGAGTCGGCTGTTCAGGTATGCTGGTCCGGTGCCGTGGAGGGCCTTGTGTGCGTGGGTGAGCATCTTAAGGTGATTCTCACCTCGACGGGGAGCCAGTGGAGTGTGCGCAGGTGCTGGGAGATGTGGCAGTGTTTTGGCAGGTTGAGGACCAGTCTTGCGGCGGCGTTCTGGATGTTCTGTAGCTTGCGGATGAGGTTTTTGTTTATTCCGGCGTAGAGTGCGTTGCCGTAGTCGAGTCTGCTGGTGACCAGGGCGTGAGTGACTGTCTTTCGGTGTTCGAGGGGATCCATTTGAAGGTCTTACGAAGGAGGCAGAGGGTGTGGAAGCAGGAAGACGAGACAGAGTTGATCTGGCCGTCCATTTTGAGCTCGGAGTCCAGGATGATTCCCAGGTTGCGTGCGTGGTCTGTGGGGGTTGGCGGGTTTCCGAGGGTGGGGGGCCACCAGGTGTCGCTCCAAGCGTCGGGGTTTGGGCCCATGATGAGTACTTCTGTTTTGTTGGTGTTTAGTTGTAGGCAGCTGTTTTTCATCCATTTGGCGACGGCTTCCATGCCTTCTCGAAAGTTACGTCTGGCGGTGTTGGGCTCGTTGGATAGGGAGAGGATGAGCTGGGTGTCGTCTGCGTATGACACGATGTTGAGTCCGTAGTTTCTGACGATGGGGGCAAGTGGAGCCATGTAGACGTTGAAGAGCGTCGGGCTGAGGGAGGAGCCCTGGGGGACTCCTCAGGTGGTAGGTGTGGGGTCCGAGAGGAAAGGGGGGAGTCTGACCCGCTGCGTCCTGCCGGAGAGGAAGGAGCAGATCCAGTCGAGGGCCTTGTCCTGGATTCCTGCGTCATAGAGTCTGCGTATTAGGGTGCGGTAGGAGACTGTGTCGAACGCCGCTGATAGGTCGAGGAGGATGAGGGCTACTGTTTCTCCTTTGTCCAGTAGGGTGCGGATGTCGTCTGTTGCGGCGAGGAGGGCGGTTTCCGTGCTGTGGTTTTTCTGAAGCCGGATTGGGAGGAGTCGAGGATGTTGTGTTCTTCAATGAATGTGGCGAGTTGGCTGTTGATGGCTTTCTCGATGACTTTCGCTGGGAACGGGAGCAGGGAGATGGGTCTGTAGTTTTTAGGTCGGTGGGGTCCGCTGAGGGTTTCTTTAGGAGGGGTTGACCTTGGCGTGTTTCCAGTCGTCGGGGAGCAGGCGGTCGCCAGGGAGCGGTTGATGGTGTGGCGGAGCATGGGTGTGATGGTGTCGCCGGCTCTGTTGAAGATGTGGTGGGGGCAGGGGTCCGTGGGGGCCCCTGAGTCGATTGACTTCATTGTCTTCAGTGTGTCTTCGGTGGTGAGGGCTGTCCAGTCATCAATCGCTGGTTTCCGGGTGTCGGGGGTGGTTGGTGAGGGTTCAGTGTGTTGGTTGTCTTCGTCAAAGTTGTCGTAGATGCTCTTGATTTTGTGGTGGAAAAAGGTGCTGAGTTTGTCGCAGAGGTCTTGTGAGGAGGGATGTCGGTAGACTCGCTGGTGGGTTGGGTGAACTCCTTGATGATGCTGAAGAGTTCCTTGCTGTTGTGCGCGTGGGTGGAGATTCTGTCTTCAATCGCTTTTTCCTCGTTTCTCTGATGAGTTGATGGTGGGCGTTGGTGGCGGCTCTGAAGTTGTTGTGGGCTTCTGTGGATTTGGTGTTCCTCCAGGCCTTTTCGAGGCGGCGGCATGTGCGCCTGGACTCTCGAAGTTCGGTGGTAAACCATCTGGCTTTCTTGGCGCGGGTATTGTTGTTTTTCTTGAGGGGGCTATGGTGTTGGTGCTGTCCGAGATCCATCTATGCAGGGTTCGGGCTGCGGTGTTGGGGTCGTCGTTTTCCGCGATGGTTGGGGTGGAGTTGTTGAGTGAGGAGGTGAGCTGGTCGTCAGTGATTTTGATCCAGTTTCTTCGTGGAAGCAGGTGCTGGTGTCTGTGGATGGTGGGTGTTCTGAAGGTGAAGTGGACGCAACGATGGTCGGTCCATGGGAGTTCGGTGGTGTGGCTGAAGGTGATGGAGTTTCCTGTAGTGAAGAGGGGTCGAGGGTGTGTCCTGCTGAGTGCGTGGGCTCGGTCACGATCTGGCGGAGTCCAATGTTGTGGAGGTTGTCCAGGAGGGATGTGGTGTTGGGGTCCAGTTGGTTGTCGAGGTGGAAGTTGAGGTCTCCCAGCAGGGTGTAGTTGGTGGATGCGATGGCCTGCGGGCGATAATGTCCGTGATGGAGTTGGCGAAGGGTCCGCGGGGTCAGGAGGTCGGTAGATGAGGGTTCCTCGGAGGGTGGCGGTGTGGCTGGCCAGTATCTTGAAGTGAAGGTGTTCCATCAGTTCTGTGGGCTCGTCAGGAGTGTGCTCAGGCGGAGGCTGGATTTGTGGACGATGGCGATTCCTCCTCCTGGGCGGGTGGGGCGGTCCTTCCTGGAGATCTTGTATCCTTGGGGGATGGCGATGGCGATGTCCGGTCCAGAGGTGGTGTTGGTCCAGGTTTCGGTGAAGAACGCTACGTCCGGGGGTGGTGCTGTCGAGAGGTCCCAGATTTCTGTGGCGTGTTTGTGGAGGGATCGGACGTTGAGGAGGATGCATTGCAGGGTCTTCGGTTCGGTTGTGTTCTTGTGGGCGGGTTGTGCTGGATCCGTGTTCTTGGCGGTGCTGCAGGTGTGCCGGCAGCGGTGACAGCTGAAGGGTCCGTGGGTGTCGGGTGGTGATGCTAGCTTGCAGTTGTTGTTGCAGCCTGGGTTGAGTGCGTGGAGTGCTGCTGGGTCGTAGCGTAGAGACGTCTGCAACGCATCCAGAACGCCTCTGCACGTCTTATCCTCGACATCCCCCGACGCAGCCACATCACACCCCACCTGAGAGACCTGCACTGGCTCCCTGTCAACAAGAGGATAACCTTCAAGCTCCTCACCCACGCACACAAAGCACTCCACAACTCCGGACCAGCCTACCTCAACAGACGACTCAGCTTCTACACCCCCACCCGCCAGCTCCGCTCGACCAGCCTCGCCACAGTCCCCTGCATCCGGAAAACGACCGGCGGCGGCAGATCCTTCTCCCACCTCGCCGCCAAGACCTGGAACACCCTCCCCACCAACCTCCGACAGACCCAAGACCTACTGGCCTTCAGAAGACTCCTCAAGACCTGGCTCTTCGATCAGTAGCAGCACCACCCCCCTCTTCCCCCAGCGCCTTGAGACCCTCGCGGGTATGTAGTGCGCTTTATAAATGACATGATTGATTGATTGATAGCGTTGGCAGGGCGGAGGTCCAGGGTTCCTGGCGCTGGTCGCGGACGGGTCGCAGACGGGCGCAGACGGGCTTGCCTTTGACGCGCCTTCGGTGCACCAGCGGCGCGCCCGCGGCCGCTGTGCGGCCGCGCACTGGCCGCCATTAAGTAGGGGTCGGGGAGGGCTGGACAGCTGGGAGGGGGGAGGGGAGCTGGATTGGGCAGGTCGTGCTGGGGGGAGGGGGCCGCGGGGGCAGCAGCGGCGGGGAAAGGTAAAGGGAGGAAAGAAGGGATAAAGAAAAAGGGAAAATAAGCAGAAATAAGGCACAAAAGAGCAGAGATGCAGAAAAGTGCAGAAAGGTGAAAGATAAAAGAGGGTAGAAAAACGAGTGAAAACGAGTGAAAGAGCAGAAGCGAGAGAAAGGGAAAATGAGCAGAAATAAGGCACAAAAGAGCAGAGATGCAGAAAAGTGCAGAAAGGTGAAAGATAGAAAGGGTAGAAAAACGAGTGAAGGAGCAGAGTGAGAGGAAGGAGACAGAGGTCCACTGGACCACCAGGGATGAGGCGCAGGAAACCTGCGGGTGGAGGAAGGGCCTCGATCACCAACACTTAAGAGTGCCGGGGTAGGGGCACCTCACTTAATGGTGGAGCTGCGAGGGTGGGAGAGCAATTTCACTGACAATGAGTCAGTGGTCTTGCTCGCCTGTCCCCGCAGTGGCCGCCATTAAGTAGGGAGTCGAGGAGGGCTGGACAGCTGGGAGGCGGGAGCGGGGAGGGGAGCTGGATTGGGCCGGTCGCGCTGGGGGAGGGGCCACGGGGGCAGCAGCGGCGGGGAAAGGTAAAGGGAGGAAAGAAGGGATAAAGAAAAAAGGGAAAATAAGCAGAAATAAGGCACAAAAGAGCAGAGATGCAGAAAAGTGCAAAAAGGTGAAAGATAAAGAGGGTAGAAAAACGAGTGAAAACGAGTGAAAGAGCAGAAGCGAGAGAAAGGGAAAATGAGCAGAAATAAGGCACAAAGAGCAGAGATGCAGAAAAGTGCAGAAAGGTGAAAGATAGAAAGGGTAGAAAAGCGAGTGAAGGAGCAGAGTGAGAGGAAGGAGACAGAGGTCCACTGGACCACCAGGGATGAGGCGCAGGAAACCTGCGGGTGGAGGAGGGCCTCGATCACCAACACTTTAAGAGTGCAGGGGTAGGGGCACCTCACTTAATGGTGGAGCTGCGAGGTGGGCGAGCAATTTCACTGACAATGAGTCAGTGGTCTTGCTTTCACAGTTTGCAGTGTTCACCTCATTCCTTGCATTGTTGAACTGCTTGGGCGTTTGACTTTATAAAACCAGCATTGTCAGTTATTGCCTCATTTCAACCGACCAATGTAAATGGTATTGACAAATTACTGTAAATCTGCACAACTGAAGGCCGTTCCTTGCCAAACCACGGATCCGAACCCCAGAGTGCCCATCCCGACAACAAACCGGGTCCGCATGTAAACCAACAATCATTGCCAAAGTGACTTCACAAACCCCCCAAACGTGTTTGCATACGCTATAAGCTGTTTTCCGCAATTCATAAAGCTATGAATCTTTATGTAGCGAGACATTAAATTCAGATATCAGTTTGTCGAAAACCAAAGCTGCAAAGACTACACTTAAAGCAGGCAAAAGAATGCTTTAAAGTCCAGTTAGTACCGATTTATTGCTTAAATCAGGAAGAATGCCCTCAATGTCACAAAGCAGGTACCGAGAATGCTCCCCCAGAACGACGCGCCACACCCCAGCACATGTATCCGTATGTTGCCAGTCACCCTTCCGAAGAAAGCTCGGCCACAACCGATACTTTAAAACAACCATTTCCCAAAATTAAAGCCTGCCCCCCAGGCACAAATTCCTCCCAGCTACAGTTCCCGCCTCCAAGAAGCCGCCCGACTACCTCCGGACACACCAGACATCCTCCCAAACAATCCGTGCTTCCCCTGTGATGTTCACGTCACGCGTTACCCCAACTCATCGATTAGCAGCATTATCAAGCTGCTGTCCCTTACAGAGCCACGCTCTATATATACGTAAGATGCTGTCCCTTCCAGAGCCACGCTCTATATATGCGTAAGATGGATTATTAAAAACTGGTGCAAATCGCACGTGAATCCACCCACATCGGTTCAACGTTATCTAAAATAAGTACATTGCTATTCACTGGTGACCAACAACCCCGACATGCCTCCAGTTAGCTCTCAAGTGAGCGAACATGTTGAGGTATACACCAATGGACAACCTCCCAGTTTTCACAGTCTTCACATACATTAGATTAGCGAGAGTATGATACAACCCCGCCCACATTCCAACCGATCTCTAACACAGGAAGTGCTGTTATAGCCCTATACCCATCAAGGGGAGAAACAATATTAAATTCAGAACACCTCCCAGTGTGCTGGAAAATGAAGCACATGTGCTTCACAAGGCATGTGGATTATATGCGCAACATGGTTATCGCATTTGCGAGCAACAATAAATTACAGACCCAACCACATTTAAAATGATCGAAATGAATAGGCGCCTCCCGCAACCCCCTCGACCACGGTTCTCGGCGCGGCACCACCAGGCTTCCCCGCCTGCCTCCACACTCAAGCAACAGGGGCAACTGCTTCATTTACATGTACTGGCAGTTAACCACTCCACGGGCGCCCCTTCATAACGGAACCCAAAGTAACAGTCATCAACAAAACATGTACAATACGATAATACCGCAAAATATAATACAAACCGAATCAACACTACGCCTCGGCCCCCCGACCCAGCCCACCACATTCCACCCGTCACCGACCGGACACCGCTCTCCACGTCGACGACAGCTCCTGTAGCCCTGCTGTGGTCCGAGGAGACAAAGAGAACGAAACTCCCAGAGCCCACCCTTAAATAACCTGCTAAGTTTCGTTTCTTCCTGATGACATCAATTGGGCCAGCCCTTCTTTATCCAGCCCCTCTTCTCAGGGCCAGGCCCCGGAGGAGGCTCAGCCCCGTGGCGCTACTAAGGGCGCCCCTCCGCTAGGCGCGGGCAGCGCCTGCTCATTCTAGGAAGATAGTCTGCTTCTAACATCAAAAGGATAGCATGGCTGGTGATGAATGCAGACGGAGAGCGGACAGGTGCAGATGGGGTTGCCTTTGGCACACTCGCTGTGCAGCTGTCTCCATTAAATGGGTAAGGAGTGAGCGGCAACTAAATCATCACACCAAGATGGTGCCCTAGGCGTGCCTCTGAAGAGGAGTAAAAATGGCGTCCCCATACGCTATACTTTCCAGACAAAAACAGTCCAACAAACAAATACAGGTAAGAAGTGCCTGAAACTTTTTCCCCCAAGAAAAGTTTAAAAGATGCAGCGGCGCAAGTTAAAAGCACAATTATAAAAAGTCCGATTAACACAGGGTCAGGAGTAGCACTCACTTGACTGGGACCTTTAGTTTTCACGGTCACGTAGCTGCATCCATTAAACCATCACTCCAAGATGGCGCCCTAGGCGTGCCTCTGAAGAAATGCAGATTAGAAGTGCCCCAAAAATGTTTCCCCAAAAAATGTTTAAGAGGTGCAGCGGCACAAGTTAAAAGCTCTATAACTAAAAGTCAAACCTGATAGAGACTTCTAGCTGCAGATTCCTTACCTTTGAATATCCCAGGCGTCAGGCTGGATCCGGAAACGTTTGCTGAGCAATACCCCTTGCGCACGCCTTCGGGAGGCTCCATTTGGCTCCGCGTGACGTCGGCATTGTTAGCATTTGTACCTATATAGGCGCCACCCAGGTGCGCGGACGTCAGTTCTTTTCTTTCCACGCCAGTTAAGCGCCCATCTGGGATGAGCTACCCTCTGTCACTTTTTGACAGGTTTTTTTCTCAACTTTTTGTAAAATTTGGAATTTTTTCCATCTTCGTGGTTGAGGGATGTCTTCGAGGAAGACAGGTTTCAAGCCATGTGGTGCCTATCACTGCATGATGTTGGTTACCGACCCCCACCTCGTCTGTCTCTGGTGTCTCGTGCGCGACCACGACTCAAATTCGTGCTCGGACTGTTGGGCCATGGCTCCGGAGGCCTTGAGGGAGCGTGCAATAAAGCTCCTTGCGGCCCGGCAGTCGACACCATTGAGTGAGACTCCGCCGAGGTCCCGGTCGAAGAAGAGGAGGTCATGGGACCGCTCCCGGAGCCGTAAGTCCTCTTCGTCTCACTCTAGGTCCTCGGTACACTCGGGGAAGAGGCATAAGAAGAAGAAGTCCAAGCGGACTTCGTCTTCACCTCAGCTGTCGTCCGTCGACGAGAGAGGAAGGAGCATGGACGCTCTAGGCACGATTCCGCAGAGCCGGAGGCAGGGTGAACCCCCACCTCCCTCCCTCTCCAGGAGCTGGAGTGACCCCCGCTCAAGTAAAAGAGTTTTACGAGTCCTTGAGCCGCGTATTTGAGCAGGCTGACCCCTCTGGTGAGCCCTCGGGCCCCGCGGGGTCGGAAGGGGTCCCATCAGATTTGACGCAGTCTGCTCCAGCCACGACGCCGGTGGGGCCTCGTGGATCTGGTCCCGATCCGGGTCGACGCAGGTCGTGCCAATGCGACCTCCTCTGATGTCGGACCCGTAGTCGGTGCATATGGCGCTGCCGATGCCCACCAGCAGTGCCTGCCCCATCCTCATCCCCGACGACACGAGCCGGAACTACGTTGCTTGACGCCGATTCCGACTGAACCCAGAGGTTCTATGTTGTCGCCTGAGCACTTTGAGGATGTGCTAGGCTCAAAGGGAGGAATGGGAGGGGTCTATGGAGCCTTTGGAACGCCAAGAAGATTCTGCGGAGCAATTGGACTGGTATGGGGAACTTGCGGAGGCCAGTGGACTGGATACTTCCCCAGATACTGGTATGCTCTCTCCGCCTACAGTGGCTAAGGTGGCAGGGGCATTCAATGCCATGGTGGTAAAAAGGGTAGCTGAAGTTCAGGTCAGGACTAATCTCCTGACTGAGGTGCTTCAACCTGGGGCTTCCACTTCTGAACCCCTTTTGCCCTTTAGTGAGGCACTTACAGGCGTCCTTCTAGGCATGTGGTCCAAGCCTCCCACAGGGGCTACTGTGAATAGGACAGTTGCACACCGCCATCACCCAGCACCGGGTGATCCGAAGTTCCTCAGCCAACACCTCACCCCAAAAAGTTTGTTGGTGCAGGCCTCTACTTCCCAGGGCGCGTTCCCTTCTGCCCTTCTGGATAGGGAATCCAAGAGGTTGGATGCATTTGGGAAGAAAATGTTTTCTTACTCTAGCCTGACATTGCGGTCCGTGAATACCACATGCTTATTGGGCTGTTTCTCCCACTCCCTTTGGGAGACGGTTGTGCAAGTGCTGCCGCAAGTCCCGGAGGAGGCCCTGGCTGTGCTATCTCAAGCAGTGAAGGATGGGAAAGGTGCAGCAAAATTCACCATTTGGTGTGACCTAGATTCAACAGATTCGCTGGGCAGATTGATTTTAATGACAGTGGCCATAGGGCACCAAGCCTGACTTAGGACAACTGGCTTCTCGGGCGATGTCCAGGCCAATCTGATGGACATGCCCTTTGATAGAACCCGTCTTTTTGGGGGAAAGGCAGACTCGCCCTGATCAGGTTCAAGGACTCTCGAGCTACGGCCAGATCCTTGGGCCTTTCCCCTACTCCTCGTGGCCACTCTTCCTTTCGCTCCTTTCATGGCAACAGAAGGGGTTTCCAGCCGCGTCTTCCTTATCCCAGCCACCGTCCTGTACAGACTTCACGAGCCGTGCGGGGACGTGGACGCTGTGCATTTCGATCCAGGAATGGAGGCCAGAAGTTGTCGGCCACCCTGCCTCTGGCAGCTGCAGCCTCCAAGCACTCCTGGACTGGTTCTGCAGGACCACACTACCCCAGTTGGTGGGAGAATTCGTTATCACCTCCCCCACTGGAGATCCATAACATTGGACAAGTGGGTCTTGCAGATCGTCCAGGAGGGCTATTCTCTGTCTTTCTGTTTTTTTTCCGCCTCCCATTCTGCCAAATCAGGAACGGCTGACGGAGGATCATCTGAAATTGCTCCAAGAGGAAGTTACAGCTCTTTTGGCCATGGGAGCTATAGAAAGAGTGCTGGTTTCAGAAGTAGGCTGCTATTCCCGTTACTTTCTTATTCCAAAGAAAAACAAAGGGTTTCAGCCCATTTTAGATCTTTGGACCGTCAATCTCTTCCTCAAGAAGGAGAAGTTCAAGATGCTCACTCTAGTTCCGGTCTTGTCTGCCCTGGACCAGGAAGACTGGATGGTAGCGTTGGACCTGCAGGATGCATATTGTCACATCCCTATCCTACTGGGCCACAGGCATTACCTGCGGTTCAAGGTAGGCCACAAGCACTTTCAGTTCACTGTGCTCCCCTTCGGCCTTACCAGTGCTCCTCGGGTGTTCACCAAGGTGATGGCAGTGGTCGCAGCTCATCTGCGCACTTTAGGGGTGTCAGTCTTTCCCTACCTCGACGACTGGCTGTTGAAGGCGCCCTTGCCCCAGGCAGTCGTCTCCCACCTTCAGACTACGGCAGACCTCCTGCATTCGCTGGGGTTCTCTATAAATGTGCCGAAGTCACACCTGACTCCTTCTCAGATGCTCCTTTTCATCAGAGCTGTTCTGGACACAGTGCAGTTTCAGGTCTATCATTCCGAGCAGTGAGTCCAGGATATTCAGGCTATGATACCTTTGTTTCAGCCTCTATCCTAGATTTATGTGAGACTGACTTTGAGGCGGTTGGGCCTCTTGGCCGCCTGCATCCTGTTGGTAAAGCATACCAGGTGGTGTATGCGGGCTCTGCAGTGGGACTTGAAGTTCCAGTGGGCACAGCATCAGGGAAATTTCACTGACGTGGTTCAGATCTTGGAAGGAACTGCAAAAGATCTGCAGTGGTGGTTAACGAACTACGATTGGGTCAACGGCAGACCCCTCTCCCTTCCCCAACCAGATCTCACAGTCGTGACGGATGGGGCAGCCATCTGGGAGAGGTGGAGATCAGGGGACACTGGTCTCCGATGGAGTTGGGGCTCCACAGAAATTTGTTGGAGCTTTGAGCGATTCGGTTGGCATTGAAAGCATTTCTTCCGTCTGTCAAAGGGGAAGCTAGTGCAGCTGTTCACGGACAACATCACCGCCATGTGGTACTGCAACAAGCAGGGCGGGGTGGGGTCATGGACCCTGTGTCGAGAGGCCCTGCGTCTCTGGACATGCCTGGAACAGCAGGGCATAACCCTGGTGGTTCAACACCTGGCAGGTTCTCTGAACATCAGGGCGGACGAACTCAGCCGTCGATGCCTAGCAGATCACGAATGGGG
Organism: Calotriton arnoldi; assembly: GCA_963921515.1. Lineage (NCBI taxonomy): Eukaryota > Metazoa > Chordata > Amphibia > Caudata > Salamandridae > Calotriton > Calotriton arnoldi. The sequence continues at coordinate 858,128 of CAWUFW010004274.1, read as the reverse complement.
TCTCCAGTCGGAGGTGGCGCAAGGTCTCTTCCAGCAGTGGGGAGAACATTGGTTATATTTTTTCGCCTCTGAAGGGAACGTGCAGTGTCAGCAGTACTGCTCGCTGGAGTTTCCAAGGTGGCTATCGCTCGGCGACGCTTTTCGTAGCGAGTGGAGCTCAGGCCTGCTGTACGCCTTTCCGCCCATACCATTCCTGCCCAGGGTTCTGAAGAAGATCAGGAGTGACCGTGCCCAAGTCATTCTTGTGGCTCCGGACTGGGCGAGGAGAGTCTGGTATCAAGAGCTTCTGAAGATGAGCATCGATCCTCCGATCAGGCTTCCCCTTCGGCAGGTTCTTCTGTCGCAGCAGCAGGGGAGGGTCCTCCACCCGAACCTGTCAACTCTGGGCCTACTACATGCGTGGAGATTGAGCGGCGGCAGTTGATGGCTTTTGAGCTTCCTCCCGAAGTATGCAACGTTACTTTGGCTGCCAGGCAGCCCTCCATTAAGACGGTATACGCCTGCTGTTGGCAGAAATTTGTATTATACTGTACAGAAAGGTCTATTGACCCTCTTTTTGCTTCTCTTTCCACTGTCCTTTTATTCACTCTAACCCTTGCCCAGCAGGGCTCTGCTGTGGGAACTCTCAAGGGTTACCTTTCTGCTCTGTCTGCTTTTTTGTGGCTGCCAGACCAGCCCTCTCTCTTTAAGTCTCTGATTGTACATAGGTTTCTAAAAGGGCTGGCTCACTTGTTTTCACCCACGCCCTTCGTTATGCCACAGTGGGACCTTAATTTGGTCCTCACCTACCTGATATGTGCTCCCTTTGAGCCTTTACACAATTGTCCCCTCTGGCTGTTGACCATCAAAACAGCCTTCTTAGTGGCGATTTCATCTGCCCGGAGGATGAGTGAGTTGCAGACGTTATCTTGCTCACCTCCATATCTGAAGTCTTTTCCAGACAAAGTGGTGGTTAGCACCCGGGCTTCCTTTTTGTCAAAAGTTGTGACCCCATTCCACCTGGGTCAATCCATCACATTGCCTACCTTCTTTGCTCCCCTCATCCCTCTAAGAAAGAGGAGTGTCGCTATCGACTGCCCCAAAAAGAGCGTTGTCGTTCTACCTTGAACGCACAAGAGAGTTCCGGGTGGACCACCAGCTCCTTGTGGGGTACGTGGGATCGAAGAAGGGAAGGGCAGTGCAGAAAAGGACTATCTCTTGCTGTGTTGTTTCCTGCATTAAGATCTGCTATGCCCTGATGAAGAAGCAGCCCCATGGGGGATTAAGGACCCATTCCACCAGAGGAAAGGCTGCGACTACAGCCTTGGCTCAGGGTGTCCCAGTCCTAGACATCTGTCAGGCAGCAACATGGGCATCATTTGCTAAACATTACTGCTTGGACAGTCAGGTCCGCAGAGACAGGCATTTTGCCCGTTCAGTCCTGCAGGACTTCCTAGTTTAAGGTATTGGTCCGCAACCCACCGCCAGGATGGCATGGCTTGGGTATCTAATTCAAAGGTAAGGAATCTGCAGCTAGAAGTCTCTATTAGATGAACAAGTTACTTACCTTCAGTAACGCATTATCTGGTAGAGACTCCATCTAGCTGCAGATTCCTTACAGCCCCACCCATGCCCCCCCGCTTTTCGGACTAATGTTGTAGGGCTACTCCCCCTTTCAGGGCCCTAGTTTTGCACACGACTACGTCAGTACTTCGTGGCTCTGCGCTTCTGGTGTGGAAAAAACAAAAAGTACTGACGTCCGACCGCCTGGGCTGCGCCTATATAGGTACTGCGACGTCATAACCGACGCTAACGACGCCGACAACGTCACACGGAGCCGAATGGAGCCACCCGACGGCAAAAGTGTCCGGATCCAGCCTGACGCCTGGGAAAATCAAAGGTAAGGAATCTGCAGCTAGATAGAGTCTCTACCAGATAATGCGTTACCAAAGGTAAGTAACTTGTTCATTAATGCAGAGTCAGGAGTAGCACTCACTTGGCTGGGACCTTTAGACTGCCAGCGAGTGCCCCTGCTGAATTCTTCCAGGACTTTGAACTTGCAGTGCGTTCCTGAACGATTTTGAGTATAAGTATGAGTAGAGTGAATTGATTTATGAATGTTGTATGTATTTGCGAGGTATGTTGAAGTATGAGTTTGAGAAATGGATTGCTGTATTCTGTGTGAGATGTTTGGATATTCAATGCTGATTGTGGGTTCAGTTGGTGGATTAATCACTTTTTTATTAATATATTATTCATATTTGTGAACCTATTTTGTTGATCTGGTATTGGTTGGTGTGGTTAATAAATTTGTCAAAATCCAAGATCTCGAGATATTGTGATTTTACTTGTCCGTGTGAGGTAGTGTGTAGTGTGAGGCACCACATGCACACAGGGAGGGGTTTCTGAACTAACACATTTTCTTTCTAGGACTCTGTCTCTAATTTGGGTTGGTGTACTGTGCTCCTAAGTACCTAGGAGCAAGCACACTAGTTAGGGTGAATTGCTGCTGGACGGGGGTCTACCTAGTGTGAATTGTGGTTTAAACGGTGCTTTCCGTTTTCCTGTTTTGGCTTAGTGTTTCCATTTTCGAATTGCCTGATTTCTATGGTTTTCAATTTAATTTTTCTACCTAATTTACTGATTTACTTTTATATCTAGGTTAAGCAGACAAGGGTTTATTTAGTTTATTGCTCTAAAAAGATTTTGCGATAGTCTTCCTGGTTATGGAGGAGTCGCACAGTGATTGGTTAGTCAGCCCGGGAGCCGTGCTGGGACAGGTGGTGAGACATCACCACAAATCTGCACTGTCATTGGTTCGTTTCTGACAGAGCTGCTCTGTGATAGGTTGACCTTTGACAGAGCCGTGTTGGGATTGGTTGTTGTTCGCTAGTTTGCTGTGAATTTTGAGACAATCTTACATGAAAATAATGGGGAACGTTTTGAAAAAAATGAAAGTTTCTGTTGTACCTGCATAGGGTCAAAAATTACCTGATGAGGGAACGCCTGCATAAGAAATGATGACAGGCATCGCGCAATAACAACAATCCACTCCTGTTATTTTAGCATAAAAGGTCACTTTATTCTTAAGACAGGTAAACAGCAAATTTCCTTTAAGAACAAACATTGTCATTTCGCGGAACACCCTTTGCAATTCAAGATCCCCCAAAAACATCTTATCCTAATAAAACCAACTATTTCACAAACTTTATAAATATCCCCATATCATGTACAAACCCATCATTCCTTCCCCCTCGTTTGTTTTATTGACCTTTTCCTCCCCCCCCACCCCAGAGGGATGGATAAGCCCGCTCGAGACTATCCAAACCCCCGCCAAAAGCGCCTAATGCTGGTAACTACCTAACAACGTGGAAAAACTGATACCTGTCCTAATGTGACTTTTTTTTATTTTTTTTTATTTATTAAACATATACATACAAAAGGTGTGGGTGGGTGGGTCCACAAAAGACTCGCCTCTCCTTCTCCTCACAATACCCTCCTGCCAAAACCTTGCCTGTAAGCTCCTAGCTGCTAGCCCCGCCCATCCCTTCTCTAAGCCTATCGCGCCGCGTGGATTGTTCCACTGCGCGAAAAACCCCAGGGTGTCACCGGCTCGCGCCAAGATCCCCCTGGGTCCCCAATTGGTTTTACACATGGACCTGGATTTGTAAATGGCATGAATATACTGCATCTGACAAAATATACAGTTTCTTTAGATGGAACTTTTAACATAAAAAAGTTAGATTTTTTGAGACAGACCAAGTATGGTATGAAGCTGATGCTCCAGTTTGAGGCGTTAAATAAATGGGATCGAATGGCAACAGAAAAGGAGAGAACGAAAATGCCCAAGCAAGTGAAGGGCTCATTTAGACAGTGGATAGAGAGTTAGTGGGACCGGCAAGAGAGGTGTTGCAGGGAGGATATGATGGAATAGCCTAAACTGCTATAATTAAAGTAGCAAATGATAAAGACAAAACAAAAGAGGTAGGGAAGGAGACAGTTGATTCTGATGAGGTAGATCATTTCCTGAATGATCTTTTGAAACCCAGACTTCCTCTGTACATAGCTAGAGCAACAGGTACAAGTGGTTCTGGTATGAGACCTGATTTGGATGAAGGAGGACATAGTACTCCAGTACAAAGCTCCTACAATAGTGGTACCTGGTATGCCGACAGAGATGGCAATGACAGCATTGCATAGTACAAACAGACATACACAACCTGATACTCAGGTTCAAGTAGCCCCACCTGTAAGAACATTGGTGGTTGAAGAGGCTCATAGAGAAATTAACATTGCCTTTTAAAAAATGTAATTTAGTGAAATGTTACAGGGAAACATTGATTTGAACAGGTTGTTGCCATACAATGTTGATGAAATGAGATACTTGATCTGAGAATCAGTCAGATGCACAAATGAGTCAAATGATAAATTAGAAGAGTTTGCTGATGAAGTGAACATTAGCAAGATGAAAAGTTAAACAAAATTATAAAATGGACTTGACACATGACGAAATCACAGAAATGGGCTTAATCACGCTGAAAGCTCATATTAAAGATTTAATTAAAAAGAAACAAGAGAATGGGGTGATTTGAAAATTTACCGAGAAAGATGGAAGAGAGGGACAGCAAGTAAAAAGAAATTGAAAGGGACTGAAGGCAGGTCAAAAAGTGCAGTTAGTTGTGACATGAACTGTTTTAGAGTTTCCTTTAATAGCAGTGCAGTGGGGATATCCGGTGCACTTGCCATGCACACAAGCTTTTACTTCAAATTTTTTGAAATTGCGAGATGGCACAAAGAACTACACAGACTGACTACCATCTCGCAGATGTAGACTGATTTGAATCCCATATTCGATATTGTGATTCCTAGTGATTTGCTGGCAGAGTGTAAGGCAGTGCTTACATGGCCTACTGAAGAACCAGCTCGGATTCCTCCTAATAGTCTGGAGGAGTGACACTCAAATACAGACAGGTGATTACGTATTTGAAGAGGAGTGCTTGAAAAGGATAAATTGGGTAAAAATGTTGAGAACTTCACAGAAGCCAAAAGAGTCAGTACCAGGCCTTTTATAAGAGGTGCATGCAGATTTTCAAAAAACACAACAGTGTCGATGATCCAGACAAAAATGGTGTCAGTGATTGCGTTTTTGCTTTTGTTATGGGTTTGAGGCTAAAGCTTAGTATTCCTATACAGCAGAGTAAATTATGATGGTAAAGAGCATAGATGAGAACTTGAAGCTGGGGAAATACAGTAGTGAATACTTTAATGCTAAGCAGAAAACAATCAAGGAAAATCTGATGATTGCCCACATGAAGCAATTTGAAAGAGGGTCCCAAAACCAAATGCATTCATATATGAATTTTGTCCAGCCTGGAATTAATGGGTTGAATCAAATGCAAGGTGGGAAAATGGGAAATGGGTCGATGCACATGCAAAGTGATGAAAGAGGGATGATGACCTATGATGGGATGAATGTGAATGTTGAGATAATGAAAAGAAACACTGCTTGTCACTTCTGTGGGAGGATCAGGCTCTGGAAGAGGACTGTCACCAGAATCCAAAAAGAATACAGGGAGAAGTTTTTCCACAAATGCAAAAAAAAAAATGTATGGTCCTAACAATGCCAAATTTTGAGCGGAGTGTGCAGAATCAGAAATCATTGTGAATGTTGATGCCTTCAGCACCAGTGATGCAGCAAAATATGAGAAATAAGATGCCCTATAGTGCAGGGTACCAACAGAATCCATTGATTCTGAATGATGATTCAGCAGGGGGCAGTTCACAGTGATGTGCCTGGGGGGAGAAGAGGACTGCATACTTAGAGCAATCTAGAAGTAGACCAAAGTGGCCCATATGTTGACAGAAAAGTCGATGGCCATCCCATTATATTTCTAATTGATATGGGGGGGCTACCCATTCTACAGTTCATTCTGTGGAAGTCCTAACTCTACCTCTCTTGGGAAGAGAAGTCTAAGTTGTAGGGATAAGTAATAAACAAATTGTTAATCAGATTACAGCAGAGGTCCCAGTTAAAACTGGTCAAATGGAGAACAAGCACCATTTCATTTGGTATGATACAAGTCTTGTAAATCTATTGAGGAGGAGCTTACTTTGCAAAATGAACTGTGTGGTTTACTGCACACCAGATGGTAATTGTAATTGTATTTATATAGCGCTTGCTACTCCTGACAAGGCTTTGAAGCACTTTTCGGAGATAGAGTAGTGAATATGAGAGAGTTTTTCCCCAGTAGGAGTAGAGTATTAAATATATAGATACATAACAATATAAAAAGGTATACATGTATATGGAAAATAATAAAGAGATATAATGTTGTATTATATAAAGTCCCATATGTACATGTATGGATAAATAGAAACTTCAACTTTGAAGTGCTGCTGTACATAAAGCTAATTTATGCATGTATTTGTTTACTTTTTTGGGAAATCATGTTTTTGTTTTAATTTATGTATTTATATTTATTTATTTTTATTTTCCCACTATTTCAATAGTGAAGCTCTTATAGATACAATTATGATCATATTTACACATTATTATAGATACAATAAAATAAAACAGAGACCCATAAGTATATCATCAAATACCTTATATAACTTGTCCCATATTGTAAGAGATAAAATAAAAATAAAACAGAGAGCCATACGCATATAATCAAATACCTTATATGTAAACTATGCAGTGACCTATATGTATAAAATAAAATATATATTTTAACCATAAGTAATATAAACATTTGTTAAGCAGACTTTTTTTTATTTTTATAAATTTTTATTGAGCAGGGCATCAAGAGCATATTAATAACAAGATAATAAATAACGGGAGAACATCATTTGATCAAGACAAATCGAATATGGATAAATACATAGAACTCACTAATACAAATTAAGTGCAAATGGCTGCAAATAAATTCCATCGGTACTCTCGACGTGACCGTTTTTCCACATTTTCCACAGTAATAACATTCTTACAGTTAATAACATTACTACAAATTAATCCATATACTATTTATGTACACCTCCATACTTGAGTGTAAAATAATTAAAGTGCTAAAATGCAACAGTGTTCATATACTAAAACTGCCCCTCAACCTGGGCATAATTTCCCCTATTCCGCACCTTATAATCTAGAAAAACCTGAATTTTGACAAAATTAATCCACTAGTCTGTCTCGATTTCCAAATTCCTTAGATACTTCCAGATATTGTTAAACTTTTTAGAGGCTCCCACCCGCTTCGCATAGGCTTCCTCAAAATTTCTTGTTCGTTTCGTTTTGTTCAACCACTTCTCATAGGTTGGTACTTCTGCCGACTTCCAATTCTGCAGAATAAGAGACCGGGCAACAAGGGAAGAGATATATAAAAAAGTCTCTTCTGATTTACTAAAAGTGGCCCTACCTTTACTGATTCCAAAAAGGGCGACCTCGGCCTCTACCTGGACCTTCTTCTCAATTGCCTGATTTAAGGCCGCAAAAATCTTGCCCCAGAAAGGCCCTAATCTAGGACACATTAAGAAAATATGGAGCCAGGCCCCTTCACCTTCTGCCTGGCAACGAAAACATCTATTTTCAACTTCAGGGAATTTTTTGCTCAGTGCTTTAGGTGTAAAATAAGCCAGCCACCTGGACAGAAAGGCCATCCTTTTAAAATTAGCTGCTCTCAAGGCCTTATTCCCTAACTGGCAAACAACTTGCCACTCGGAACTAGAGAAGGTACATTGAGTTTCCCGAGCAATCCTTTCTTGGTGTTTCTCTACCAATAAGGGTTGCCCCTGGTTACACAGTAAACGATACCAGTTCCCTACCCCTCTTAACATTACGTCAAAAAGGGTGGTCACCAGTTTCGATGAGGTACTACTAAACATAAAATTGTGTCTATTCAAAAATGTAATGATCTGTAGGTATTCAAAGAAAACTGGCTTTCTCCGATCCCTACTCCTAGCCTGTACCTCTTGCCAGGTGATTGCTCTATTCTGAATTGAGAACTGTCCTAACTCTACTAACCCACATTCCTTCCAATCTCTGATGTGGGTAGCTTGGATTTGGAGGCCCAAGTTTTTGCATTCACCAATTTTTAGTTGAGAAAACCCAGAGGAGCCCGCATTTTTAAAAAAGATTGAAGTCGAGAGGAATAATCCTTCAAGGTCTTATACCTCGTCCTCTTAGGAAGTTTAGAAGTTTTTAAGAAGAGCGGAATCTGCGAGCCAGCTTCCTGCACCATTTTCTCAATAAAGAAGTTGTCTTTTAAACCGTTCAAAGCCAGCAAACGTGCGGTTAAATCTAAAAAAGCCTCATCATAGTATGTGCGTATGTGTGGTAATGCCAATCCACCTTGATCAATAGCTAATTGTACCGCCGAGAGTTTAACCCTGGTGTCTTCTTCCCCCAAATAAATTGTCTAAACAAGGTTTCCAACTCCTTAAAGTAACTAATATTAATTTTGATTGGAATATTTATGAAAAGAAAAACAAGTAAGGGAGGATGGACATCTTAATAAGGGATACACGGCCAATTAAAGTAAGGGGTAATAACAGCCAATTATCCAATAACTTCTTAATTTTGCCCTGCATAAAAACATAGTTTAATTTATATAAATGTTGATATTGATCGGAGACATAAATCCCCAAATAGCGTATTGGGTCGGGCTTATTGGCTTGAAGCTTGAGATTAGCTGGAAGAAAATTCCTGTCTGAATTTAAGACTAAAATTTCTGTTTTGTTTTGATTCATTTTATACCCCCCAATCAATTCAAATTTACCAAATTCTGTTATGGTCCGTTCCAAATTCAGGCTCTCTGGCATTAGATATAAGATAATGTCGTCCGCGAACAGCTTTAATTTGGACATACCCAAAATAGGAGCACTAATTGCATCATTATCTCAAATTTGGCTAGCTAGGGGTTCAATAAAGAACGTAAATAATAAAGGGGATAGCGGACATCCTTGTCTCGTCCCCCGATTTATTTTAACTGTCCCCACACGGTTCGTGTTAATTACCACCTGTGCCTGTGCCCCCTGATAAATATTCCGGAACATTGCTATCACCTGAGGAGGGACTCCAAACCTGCTGAGACCATAAAACAGAGTATTCCAGTTAACCAGGTTGAACGCTTTTTCGGCGTCGACCATCATAATACAGGCAGGAGTGGAATTCGAGTTACAATAATCAAGAGCCTGTATTAAAAATTCGGTATTGGAGGACATCGTCCTCCCAGCAATAAATCCAGACTGATCTTTATGGATTACTTCCTGTGCTACTGGTATGAATCGAAGCGCCCAGGTCTTCATTAGAATTTTGTAGTCAGCATTGAGAAGGCTAATAGGTCTATAGGAGTTTAAGTCCTTTGGGTTCTTGCCCTTTTTCACAAAGGTAACCACGATCGCCTCCTTGAAAGGTGAAGGGACCGCCCCACCCCCTTTAATAAAATTGAATAGCTTTGTCAAAAAGAGGATCAACTCCTTTGCGAACGACTTGTAATATTCTATAGGGAGCCCATCTTCGCCACAGGCTTTCGCCCCTGCAGTCGATTTCAAGGCGACCATAATTTCTGCACTAGTTATGTCTAACTGAAGCTGGTCTACCAGGGATTCAGGCAGTTTCGGGAGATCTAGCCCTGCAAAATAGTTCTGTATAGCGTCCTGCCCAGCAGGATATTCCGTTGTATAGATCTGTTGGTAGTGCTCCAAGAAGGCAGAGGCAATCTCATCCCTATTTGTCACTACAGATCCGGTCTTTGGGTCTATCACCTCAGAAATTAGGGCCGCTTCCTGTCTGGTTTTGGTAGATCCAGCTAACATCTTACCCACCATTTGGCTTTCTTCATATACCCGTTGTTGATATGTTCGGGAACTGCATATTTCCTCCAGTGTAAAAAATTCCCTCAGCTCCTGCTTGGCCTTCTCTAGTTGATTTTGTTGGGACGCGTTTTTAATTTTTGGGGCACTTTCGACTGCCTGTTGAAGTTCTATAATTTTTGACATGCGTTTTTTCAATTGGGCAGCCGAGTAGGAGATCATCTGTCCACGTACTGCCGCCTTGAACCCCCCCATACTGAGAATAATTCGGCCGTCCCCTCATTAATCGTAAAATATTCACAAATCCATTTTCTCAGATCCTCTATCCATTCTTGATCCTGAAGCAAGAGACGATCCATCTGCCACCTGGATCTCTCCCTCTTCCCCTCTTCTATTACTAAGTCAAGCTTAATATAGGAGTGGTCAGAAAATGAGTTGACCCCAATTTCTACCTTCGAAATATTTAATGATCGAGATGTTAAAAAAAAATCGATACGCGAAGCCGTCTGGAATTGGCGGAAATAGCATGTGTAGCTTTTGATGTCCGGATTCGCATTTCGCCAAGGATCCAACAGCTGGTAGTCATGCATTATTATGTCAAAGATTTTTTTGTATTGGGCTTAAGTTGTTTTTAGTTTTTATTGGAGGTATCTCTTTTTAGGTCCTGAATATAGTTAAAATCCCCGCCAAAAATAATCTGACCAGGGGCGCCCCTAAGCATCTCGTTAATCTTTTCCAGGGCTGCAGAGTCGTCCGTAACCGGACCATAGTAATTAACAAAGTTCAAGATATTCCCATTTAATTTAACCGCTACCCACAACCATCTTCCCAGAGGATCCCTCCGGACATGCACAAATTCCCAAGCCATATTTCTTGAGAAGTAGATTGCTACACCTCTCACTGCTAGCCCGGCTGATGCAAAATAAGCGTCCGAAAATATTCTCGGCACGAAAAGATTTGGTGAATTTGACTTAAGATGAGTTTCCTGGAGGAAAAGAACTTGGGGGGTGAAAGAAGCCAACCATCTTATAATCCCACCGTATTTTTGTTTGTTGAGCACACCATTCACGTTTACAGACATGATACTACATTTGCTAGCCATAAATATTAATTAAATAACCATAATATCCAATCAGATTCACCGCCCTGATTTCTCCTCTCTCTGGTTCTTTTGCCACTGCTCTTTTTACTGCTATTAACCCCCTACCCTGAACCCCCCCAAACCCACCCACCGGACATGTGGAAAACCCCACCAGCCACATCTCACCCTCCCCTGACACACCATGGGGTGCCTTGTTGCTGCACCCTGGGTGACCCTTACTCCTCCCCCGACCCTACAGATCTTTAACATTTACTTAAATATGGAATCAATTTCCAGATGAGATCTCTTTCAACAGATCCTGGGCTTCATCTATTGAAGAGAACATATGAAATTTCCCTTTAATAAGGGCGCGAAGCTTTGATTGCTGCGCTATAGAGGCCTGCGCCCCTTGCGCTTTAAAAATATGCAGAAGTTTGACAAACTCTTTCCGCCTACGGGCAGCAACCACAGACATGTCCGTAAAAATCCGGCATTTGGAAGTCTCATTAACAAAGAATTGTCTCTGCTGTATGGCTTTGTTCAAAATCCTCTCTTTAATCCGAAAATCTACAAAGTTTACCAAAATTGTTCGTGGGATCAACAAATTAGGTAGGGGATGTGATGGGACTCGATGCGCCCTCATGATCGTTAAATCGCCGGAAAACTCTGGCAGAACCTTCTGCTTAATGAAGGACTCGACCCATTGGAGAGCTTGAGAGCCCTCACACCCCTCTGGTACTCCCACAAAGCGTAAATTCGAACGGCGAGAATGATTTTCTAGTTCCTCTACTTTGTTCTCTAAGGCAGTTTTATCCTTTGCCGCTTCCTTAATTTTCAGAGACATTAGGTTCATTTGATCCTCCAATACGGAAATTCTTGCTTCAGCTTCTTGAATTCTGGCCGGGAGGCAGGCCACAGCCTCTTCAATTTTCCCTAGACGAAGATGAAGGGAAGCTATCTCACTTTCTTGTGATTTCTTCATGTCTCTGATTTCATCTAAAATCAGATTTAGCATAGCTTTTATATCGATTTGGAGAATGCTCGCTTCCTTGGTTGATGACTGTGGAATGCTCAGTTGTGGATTCCCATCTTGCTTCATCATCTCAGCTGGCTGATCTGGGCAATCTAGTACAGGCTGACAGACCATTAGAGGCTGTAGCTGGGGTAGAGCCTGTGCATCGAACGACTGTACTGCTGCCTCTACTGTATCATCCAAGAGTGGCATGGTCAATACCGAGGCCTGGATTGGTTGTTCTGATGAAGCAGACTGATTGTCAGATAGTAGGCCGGGCTTTACTGGTTGTAGGATGGCTTCAGAGGGAACCGGTGTGGACCCCGGTATCGGAGATAGCGATAATGGAGTCTGCCAAGGGTGGTTTAAGACTCCACCCTCTGGTGACCCCCCCTCCGTCCGTTGTACCGGGTCTGCTGAGCTTTTAGCCGGGGCTGTGGCTGATTGCAAGACTTTGTTGGAAAATAGCGGAATGTCTTTTAGGTACCTTGCCACTTCTCTAATTGGGCTGACTGCGGGCTCGGCTGTTAGTTCCTTTTCCTTTTCCATGCCAGAAGGGTCCTCTACTGGCCTTGATGCAGCGGACTCTCCCCCCGCTTGACAAATTTCTTGAGTCTCTTCCTCGGAACTCTCCCGACTAGAATTTAAACCCGGTTGACTTGGAAAGTTCTCAGCTTTAGCTGTTGATAGCGCTGCCTTTGCCTGGGTGAGTCGAGTTTTTGCCTTGAGCCCAGCCGCTGAGTCCACTTTTGCAATGGCGGTAGCCTGTTTAAGATGTTTGCCCATCTTTCCCCCTTGAATGTCCAATCCTGCTCGCCAAGAGGTAAAAACCTGAATTAGAAAGCAACAGTCCAATTTTGTACACAAACCTAGACCTTGAGTAATTACTCCTATCACCATCTGCCTCTGAAAAAGGAGTCGTGAAGATTTATGTTTATCAAAAAGTCCGAAATCTCCAGCGCCCTCCAACACCCACACTTAACTTCGAGCACACAGCGATATAGACAACTATTTCAGAGCCAGGCTCCCTTACAAAAATTCTTGGCCTCTTGCTGTGACTTTTAACCTTATATCCCCAACTCAGGACGAGCATAGATCAGAGTCCAAGTACCTCTTTCCCTTGTACCCATCCAACAATTCACAGCAGTACCATGTCCTGTATCCAAACCGCCAAAGGTTACTTTACTCTGAGCTGCTGCGCCGTTTGTCCTTTCATCTGTCACTATCGGCGTTTCCTCCTTGCGCGGTCCGCGGCATCCTCCACAGCCTTCCACAGCCTCTAATACCAGCCGCAGCCGCCTGACAAAAAACGTCTGCTGAATTCTGCGAAGCAAAGCCGCTGGAGCCCTTCGCGGCTCTGCGAGGTGAAGCGAGACCCGTCCTCAGCCCGTTCCTTGTTCGTGATTAATCCTTTACGTCGGACCTCTGGCCCGAAACGCTGCTGCTGTCCTTCATTACGGGGGAGGAGTCACCTGGTATTACGGAACGGCAGGGCTTTCCGCAACCATCACCGCCGTATCACTCTATGATTTGTTAAGCAGACTTGTAAGAATATATATTTTTAAACCATAAATAGTATATATATTTGAACAAAATAATGCACATATCTAAATACATACATATGATCAAATTATACATGTTTCCATATGCAGGCACATGTTGTTCATTTGTGTTTTGAGATGGTGGTCATCTAGGAAAGAGCCTACACTTGAGTAGTCTTCTGAAAATAATAGATTAATAGTATTTGGAGCTAATTTGCTTGCTTTTTGACTGCTTTGTGTGTGTTATACTTTGTGCCTCACAAAAAACCCCCCATCAAAACACATAAATTAAGGAATCCTAAAAAACATCAAGTACTCTGAGGTGGGGACTACAGTTTTGGGTGAATAATGATTTTGACCTGTGAAAGACAAGCTTTGATACTAAAAAAAAGTGACCTCTGTCTATGGCTAGAAGCCAATGTGCAAGGGCACAGTATATTTATTAAAAGTTGAGAAAACTTGGGATCAGGAAGATAGTCTAGTCTGGTTTGAGAGCCACTTGCCTCGGGGGAAGAGGCATGTGCTTTAGCAGAGTGACACTTGGCAATGGATCTGGGGCCAGGATGCCCAATCAAACATTTACTGACCGTCCGTGTCCACACAATACAACTTCTTACACCACATAGCAGTATAAGGTTTTCACAACCAAAAAAAGTGCTATACCAGGCATCATATAAAAGTTTTAGTGTGTCACACCTAAGCCCAGTGCCTCCATCCCAAATTCTACAGTAGTGCCTGCATCCAAACCCCACACCTATGCCAAGCTGTCGCACCTCACGTCAGTGCCAAGTTCATGCCCACTGAATTCTGACCCTATGGCCAATTGCATGCAAATATAAAGGTCTTCTTGTAAGAAAGATATGAGAGGACATTCACAGTTAGACCTGGCATCTTTTGACTTGTTTCTCCTGTCTTTTTGCTTTCTGAAATCCTGTTTTGATGGTATGCTGGACTTCGTTTTTGCTGGTTTAGTGTCTTTATGCACTTTTTTTTCACTGCTATTTAGTGTCAAAGTGCAAGTGCTCCTACTGTAAATTGTGTTATGATTGGTTTTCCATGATTGTCATATTTGATTTACTAGTAAGCCTTTTGTATAGCGCACTGTGTGGGCCCAGGGCCTGTAAATCAAATGCTTCTAGTGGGCCTACAGCACTGTTTGTGCCACCCACCTAAGTAGCCTTTCAAAGGTGTTTCAGACCTGCCACTGCAGTGTCTGCTGGCAGTTTTAAATGCCATGTCGAGCTGGGAAAGGCACCCCCTTGCCAGGCCCTAACCTTCCCTCTTATTACATGTAAGGCACCCCTAAGGTAGGCCCAAGGAACCCTCTTTCGGAAAAGATAGAGAAATTGAGTTTAGGCTTCCTGAGCTCAGAATTTAATAACACATGTTTTAGCAAAGGTGGTTTTTAAACTGTTTGTTTGAAAATGCCACTTTTAGAAAGTGGGCTTTTAATTGTTTAACCATCCTGTGTGCCTCTGCCTGTTTGTGTATTCACCGGCTGGTTTGGGAGTGACCGAAACTGGGGGTGTGCATTCATTTTGGTTGGTAGAGGTATGCATCCTGTCCAAGCGGGAACCACAATACTAGTCAGGGTAAGTCACAACACAGCTTAAATTATCCTGTACACTCCCTCTGGTAGCTTGGCACAGAGCAGTCAGGCTTAATTTACGAGGCAATCTCTAAAGTATTTATTCAACACATCAAACACTAAAATAGTGAAAACACCACAAAAATATTCCACACTAGTTTAAAAACATAGAGAAGAATTTTATAAATAAAACAAGACCAAAACGACAAAAATCCAATCAGTAGAAGGCAAGATATGAATTTTTAAAGATAAAATGCAAAAGTAGAGCATAAAAGCAGTAATCGCTTAAAGAGTTAATTAGTTGCGCTGAACCGGGACAAAGTCAAGAGTTCAGGCCGACCACGATGGACCGGATACAGGACCCACGCGGGGCCTGCTGAGCAAAAGTACCTTGATCCTAGTTGCAAACAACAAGATGCAGGGTGCAGCCGAGCGATGCGTCAGTGATCCCCACGCAGTTGGAGTAATGCGCCGGATTTCTCCACACAATGGCGGTGATGCGTTTGTTCCGTGAGTGATACACCATTTCTGGGGTGTGGCGGTTCCGAATGTGATGTGCCGGGTTTCTCCATGCTGTAGAGGCAATGTGGCGATCTTCTCCATGCCTAGCAGCGATGTGTTGGTCCTGAAGCAGTGGTTCTGGTGGCGATGCTGTGGTTCCAAGTGCGATGCGTTGATCTGGTTCCCGCAACGGCGATGATGCATCGGTTCCAGTCTGTGCAGCGGTGTTGATGCGTGGGTTCTGGCAGATGCAGCACTTTAAAAATACTTCCAAGGACCCAGGACTGGGTTGCCACCACTTGGCAGATCAAGACTTGCAGCAAGCAAAGTCCAGTTGCTGTTTGTAGTTTGAAAAGAAATCTTTGATATCCCTGAGACCTCAGAACAGGAGGCAAGTCAATAAGCTCTTGGAGATACACAGGGTTTGGGTTGTAGAGATGCAGGTTCAGTCCTTCTCACTCCCAGGCAAGAGGGCAGCAGGCCAACACAACACAGCAGTCCAGCAGAATGGCAGTCCCTCCAGCAGCACAGCAGTCCTTCTTCTTGGTAAAAGGTCCTCAGTTCCATTCCTGAAGTGTTCTGAGTTGGTGGTGTCAAAGGTCCAGTACTTATACCCAGTTAGGCATTTGAAGTGGGGGGGACTTCAAAGAGATGCCTATGAAGTGCACAGGTCCCTGCCTTTCTTGCCCTGGCTCCAGACACACTACAGAGGGACACACTACAGCCCTTTGTGAAGGGATACCACACAGCCCTTTCAGGTGTTAGTGTCATCTCTTCCCTTCCATTCTGCCCAAGATGGCCCATCAGGATGTGGATGGCCCATCAGTCACACCTAAGCTAACTTTGTGTGAGGTTGTCTCAAGGGAATGCACAAAGTCAGCTGTCACCCACCCCAGACATGTATTCAGAGACTGACAGAAGGGACCAAATGGTTACAGTAAGAAAATGACAACTTTCTAGAAAGTGGCACTTTCAGAATTGCAATTTGAAATCCAACTTCACCATAAGTTGTGTTTTTAAATTGTGATTCCAAAGACACTAAATTTGGAGGTCCCATCTCTTACCGATTGGAAATTACACTTATAAAATGGAATACATCAATCCCAATGTTATACTAGGGGAGAGATAGGCCTTGCAGTAGTGAAAAACTAAGTTTAGAGTTTTTCACTACCAGGACATGTAACACTTAAAAGGTACATGCCCTACTTTTTAAATACACTGGACCCTGCCCATGGGCTGTCCAGGGCTTACCTTAGGGGTGACTTATGTGTAATAAAAAGGAAGATTTGGGCCGTACAGTTGGGTTAACTTGCCAGATCGACAAGGCAGTTTAAACTGCACACACAGGCTCTGAATGGCAGGCCTGAGACATTTTTAAATGGCTACTTAAGTGGGTAGCACAATCAGTGCTGCAGGCCCACTAGTAGCATTTAATTTACAGGCCCTGGGCACATGTAGTGCACTTTACTAGGGACTTATGAGTAAATATATGAAATATGCCAATGGTGGATATACCAATGTTACCATGATAATAGAGAACATGCACTTTGGCACTCATTAGCAGTGGTAAAGTGCCCAGATTCCTAAAGCCAGTAAAAATGAAGTCACAAAAACAGTAAAACAGGAGGTCTGAAGGCAAAATGTCTGTCCTGTCCTTTCACCTTCATGAAGGTGAAAGGATGTATGGCAATGGGAAAAGCAAAGACAAGGGAAAGAAGGCACTTTCTCTCCCTAAAGAAATTAAAACAAGAAGAGGGTACTGATACGGCATGACATAAAGGTGCCAACCTCTGACTGATACATACAGCTGTACCATCCTGCCATTTTTAAGCCCTACTTCCTGCACCAATTCACTAGAATTAAGACATTTGAGTTCGCTGGAAGAGCTCCATTCTAGTTTTAGTTTGCCAGCAGAACCTTTTAGATATAACTACTGCGTGTGTGAGTATGATCACTCAAGATGAAGGGCAGCCACTAAATTGCATTATATTGTAAACATTTGTATGGCCCTTCCTACCTATAGAGACGCCCATAGTCACTTCTAGATCGTTAAACAAGTAGCTACTGAGTTTGTTGTGCGTGTTGGTACAAGCATGTGTTTACAGTGCAGTCCATGTGTAGTCGCACAGGAGGTTCGTTGGTATGTTCTAAATGTTTCACAGTTGGCTTCCAGCAGAAATATGCCTGGAAGTGATGAGGAATAAGAGTGTGATATATGGTGGTAGATTGTTTATGGACTGTTCCATCGTGCACCAGTCTGTTTATGTACTGTTCCATCTTGCACCAGTCTTAAGGAGCATGTGCTGGGAAACAGACAGTTCTGAATTGCTTTCCAGAATATCTAGAGGTCCCTTAATATGAAATACCAGCATTTGTACCAGCATTTGTAAAGCGCACAGCTACCTCCGGAGAGGTGTCCCGGCGCTGGGGGCCCTCGGGAAGATTAAGCGAGCTATTGCCCAGAGTCACATGGTGCTGGGCTAACCTGCCGCCGGCACCGGGGATCGAACCGTGAACTCCGTGGTCCGGAGTCAGGCATCCTGGCCGCTGCGCCACACCTCTAGCATGAGAGTTCCTGTGCTGAGATATCTGTATGGAAACAAATCTCCTGTCAATGCAAGATTTTCTTAATTAATGAATGATCAGGAGAGGGGCAAATGTGGATCAGGTGTTTGTTCTCTCTTGGCAGAACTTTAGCTTAGTGCAGTGAGCAAAATAAAGGGCAGTGAAATATATATATTGCAACTGAGAGCCAAAGAAGAATTTGTAGGGGGAGGTGACGTGCATGCAAGTGTAGAAGTTGTCATATCACAGCGTTTTGGACTAACAGTAGTCTGTGAAGTAGGTGACATGGTGCTGCAATTGGGACACAGGATGAAGATTCAGTTTTTTAAATAAATTCACAAGGGGAGTGGCCAAGATGGTGGCAGAGTAACATCGACTCCACAGAGCTCCACTCGCCAGGGCCGATATTAAGCTTCCACACCGATTCCCCGGGACCCAGCATGCCGAAGAAGAGAGATCTGTGGCCCGGAGCACTAGCGGCTGGTGTTGGGCTGAGTGCTGGCTACTTGAGCCGCTCCGGAGACCGTGCAGCGGAAACGCGGGCTGGCGCCTCTGATGCTGTGCTGCGGTGCCGCTGAGCAGACGCGTACCGCGGCCCCGCTCGAGGAGCTGACCATACAAGCTGGAGTGTCGGGCGGTGCACCTGAACTGCACCCGGCTGTGCTGCGGGAGGCCCGGACCATAGGGGAGGACCGAGGAGAGGCCCAAGAAAAAGTTGCCGCGAACGTTCGCCGGCCATTTTGGACGGTGGGCCAGAGGTGTGCACTGAGCCCATTAGCGAGATCCACCTGAATGAAGAGCGACTCGGCCCAGGAGACGCCCGGGACTGCCTGGTTCAAGGGAGACAGCCCGAAATCCCCGGCAGGTCCGTGTGGAAGGCCTGAAGAAGACAGGCCCCAGCAATAACTGTGAGGGCCATTCCACAGGAAGGCCGGACTCCATGCTAGGAGGCTGGGGGACCCGCGGTGGTGCTGAGAGGCCACAACCAAGCAAGGGGGCGGTAGGAGCACCCCTCCCTGAAGACAACAGAGGATTTGACCCCTGGGCCCCTAATAATCCTATCTGGACTCTCTACCGTACCGAACTACAGATGGGACGTGAGTGAAGGTCGTGAATAGGGGCGGCCCACTCCCTAGGCGGAACCAGGGATAGTGTACAGTCCGCCCCTGGCATCAGGGGGGACTGCAGGTCTGAGATTGCATGGCACTGGGGCTGGAGAGAAGGAAAACAGTTGCGCTCCGCTGACCCACTGTGGCTCGAATTTATTCTGATTACTGAGGGAGGGTCCCGGGCCCCCCACGGAAGTAGCCCCATCGAGATGACATCCCACCATACGAGAAAGGAGACCACAATCAAGGATCTTCTGCAGAAGCCCAACTCTAAGAGGGCGGACAGAAGTGGCCCCGATCAGCCGCCTGCCCAATCCCCTCGGGTGAGCACACAGAGGAACCGATCACTCGTAGCTTCCTGGAACAATTTTTTGGCACTCTCAGGGAAGACTTTGTGTGCCTAAGGCAGGATGTCGCATCCGACAATAAGCAGATCAGAATAGAAATCCAGGAACTTGGCGACCGCGTTGACTCACATGAGAGGTCCGGTGACCATAGAGAAGAGGACCTCGCTGACCATGCCCAGGAGCTGCCGCAACGAGGAACTCTGCCTCCGTCTGGAGGACCTTGAAAACCGGTCAAGGCAATCCAACACCCGCCTCAAAGGAGTGCCACTCCAGGCGGACGACAGGAAACTGGAGGAGTGGGTGATTCGCTTTTTTCGACATGCTGCGCCAGCACTTGGGGACAAGGAGATTATCCTGGATCGTATTCACCGCGCTGGAAGGCCGGCCTCAAGCCCGGGTCAACAATAGGACATCTTTACCTGCTTTCATTCATACAAACAGAAGGAAGTCATATGAACGCAACCTGGGACAAAGTGACCATCTCGTTCGAGGGTCTTCAGGTCGGAATCTACCAGGACCTCTCACCCCTCACTCTGCAGCGGCGTAAAACTCTGAAACCAGTTACGGCGTACCTGCGAGACAAAGGAATCCGCTATCGCTGGGGGCATCCCTTCAAACTGAACTTTGTGTGGAACAAGGAGATGCATGCGGTGCGGTCACTAGAAGAAGCACAGGAAGTACTCAGAATTAACTTGGAGGAGGGGGAGCTTTGGAGTCTCAGAAAGAAGACACAGCATCCCTGGGGCCACCGAAACCAGGACAGCGGCTTGGGGCCGGGAGGGAGAAGCGCACACGACCCTCCGAGTTGGAAAGCCAGAAAGAAAGAGAAGCTCTGCTTCGGCAATTACAGAGTCGAGATGGCACGGGAGAGCCTCCAATGACTGAATTAAAGGCCATGCACCCTTCCTCTGTTCACGAGCTGCCGAAGGGCGCTGGTGTGTCCTGGGTGGAAAACGAAATTGGCCTTGGTGGCTGAAGCTCGTTTCCCTCGAGATGATGACCGACTGCCGGTCATATGGACTCATGCACGATGGTGAGACCAACACCCACCGGAGGGCTGTTCTCTTGTTATATCTGTTTCCTTTGTTCTGCTCTCCTCTCAATCTTTCCTCCCTCTTTCTCTCCCTTCGATATTCGGAGACATTTTCCCCACAGTTAGGGACTGGGAATCAGCTAGGTAAGCCGGTGACACAGGGAGCGTCATGTTTGGAAGAACCACAGATCCACAGGGGCAGTCTCTGACAGACACAGGGGGGCCTTCTCTTGGGGATGTCCTGCTTGGGATTTCCAAGGGTACTAAATCATGGAAGGTTTTAACATAGGGGCCTCCATACGGGGCACTAGCACCGGGATCATCGTAGCTCCCTTCCCCTGGCAGCGAGTGGGGCTGGGGTTGGAGAAGACTCCCGCTTTCAGGTCACTACTGTCCACCGCCCTCCCTGGTTGGTGCGGGTTGGGGGAGGGAGGCCACAAACCCCCCCATAAATCTATCTACGACACATTCTGTGGCTTTCCCTTGAACCTCCCCCATGACTCCACTTAAGGTTGTGATTCTGAGCTTTAATGTCCGGGGCCTCAACTCACCTTTCAAACGGTGCGCGCTTGTTGCACTGCTTAGAGACACAAAATGTGACATTTGCCTACAAGAGACTCACCTAAAGCGCACTGACTGGAAACGCCTCCGGTCCAAATGGTTTGACCGACAATATTTTTCCTCTGTGGCGGGGAAGAGGGCGGGGGTGGCCATCCTCCTAACAACACACTTTCCGGGAACAGTGCTAAGCATGTATGCAGAAACGCCAGGTAGAATGTTAGCGATACGGGTGGCACTGGGGAGTCACACATATACTATAGCCTCCATCTACAGCCCAAATGAACACCGGGAAGCATTCCTCGGGGAAACACTGACCACCATCCTCGAATCCCCGGACGAGGACCTAATACTGGGAGGAGATTTTAACATAGTACCCGACCCCCAAATGGATAGGTCTGTGCAACGGGTGGGATACTCGGGGTCACTCTCAGACTCTTATGACACAGAGGCTGGGAGATGTTGGATTGAAGGACACCTGGAGACACCGCTATCCCACTGCTCAGGAGTACATGTTCTTCTCTGCGGCCCACCAAACCTATGCACGTACAGATCTTTTTCTGACATCCCCACGAGTCACGAGGGACACGCGAGAGGTCACGATAGGGACAACTGCTCTCGCAGATCACTCCCCGATTTCCCTTGTGTTACAGCTAGCCGGGGAACCCCCACACCAGAGAACATGGAGATTAAATAATAAACTGCTCACATATGACACAAATATTAAAGAAATCCGGGAAGGCAAACAAACTTACTTAACAACCAATGATGATGGCTCGACTTCTGTTTCCCTGGTATGGGACACACTGAAGGCAGTTATACGAGGGCGGTTTTTAGCCATAGAAGCTAGCTTGAACAAGGATAGGAGAGACACAAGGGACCACCTGGAGTCACAGATCAGGAAGTTGGAGGGGGTACATCGCCATACGGGCTCGGCCCAAGTCAGGCGCCAACTTAACGCTTAACGCCGAGCGAAAGCAACTGAGGGCCCTGGACTGTGACCGAGCTGAGTATGCCCTTCTGCGCACTAGACAGCGCCACTATAAGGGTGTAAACAAAGCCGGCAAACTTTTGGCACACCTGCTCGTTCTCAGACAAATGCGCGTTGCATTGCAGGGAGCTAAAGCTCCCAAGGCGAGATTCTCCGATCTGACAGCGCCATTGCTGCTGAATTCGAGTCCTTCTATACTGCTCTCTACTCAGCAGATCGCTTAGATCCAGCGGCAGCTGAGGCCTATGTGAGCCAGGCACCAGTGGCCTCCCTCCCGACCTCAGACGCAACTAAACTAAATGCGGATATCCACTTGGACGAAGTCCTACGGGCTATTCAGGGACTTGCACCAGGGGAAGACGGTTTTTCGGCCGATGTTTATAAAGCCTTTGCCTCCAACCTCACCCCGCTGCTCGCCCGTCTTTTTAACTCATTCTGCAACACTGGGGCCCTGACCCCTACCATGTCTATGGCGGAGGTGGTTGTGATACCTAAGCCGGGTAAAGACCCATTAGATTGTGCTTCTTACCGCCCCATATCCCTATTAAATGTTGATTTGAAAATCTTAACTAGCATACTTGCAGCTTGTCTGGCCCCCTATATACAAGGCCTCATGGACCCGGACCAATCCGGCTTTATCCCAGAGCGCAGCTGCAGAGATGGGACACAGCGAATGTGCCATCTCCTAGATAAAATCCAGCGCACTCAGCAGCCCGCTTTGCTCCTGTCTGTGCATGCCGAGAAGGCTTTTGCTAGGGTCCACTGGCCATGCTTGAAGCAGGTACTGTTGGATTGGGATCGGCGAATGATTCTTGAGGTGGGTGGACTGTATATACAGTAGCCCAGAAGCGCGCATCAGGGTGAATGGGGTTGCTTCTCGGCCCCTCCGGATCATGAGGGGTACCCGACAGGGGGGCCCGTTATCACCTCTGCTTTTTGCTCTTTACATGGAGCCGTTTGCTGAAAGAGTCTGCCAACATCCAACTATCACCGGGATTCGGATGAGAGATAGGGAACACAAGGTTTCGCTCAATGCGGACGATGTGGTGCTCTTCCTCACGCAGCTGTTCGCTTCCTTACCTCCCCTCCTAGGAGAAATAGAAGCCTTTAGCCAAGCCTCCGGCTTTAAAATTAACGTCCAGACAATGCAAGCCCTCATCTTAACCATCCCCAAAGCTGAACAAAACCAACTAGCAGCGCAGTTCTCATTTACGTGGGCTCCGAAAGGAGTTCCTTACCTGGGGCTGCGGATATTCCCCACGGTCGAAAAAACGGCCCAGGTGAATTATTCAACGCACTTATTTGAGATTAGGGGGGAGCATCTGACTTGGAAGAAACAAATAATGTCGTGGTTAGGCAGGCTAGCTGCTATTAAAATGACTCTCTTGCCATTAATTTTGTATGTGATGCAGACTCTCCCACTGCAGCCCCCGCCGCAGCTGGTGGCCCAACTGCAGCACCTTATCTGGGACTTTATATGGGGAGGGAGGAGAGCTTGCATGGCACGTCACCAAACATATCTGAGGCAGGAGGACGGGGGCTCGGTGATCCGCACTTGGAGCGATACTTTCAGGCAGCACAATTGCGATACATGATCAAATGGTATAAATTGGAGTCAGAGAAACATTGGAGCTTTTTTGATCGTTCAATCGCAGGTATGCATATTTGTAAGGTACCCTGGCTCCCTAAACGACATCGCCCGACCAGTGTTTATGTCTCCCCGGTTTTGCGAGTCACCTTCGGGTTGTGGGATAGGGTGCAGGAGCCTTGTAGACTCTCAACCCCCATGTCACCACTGACTCCCTTTATAGGAAACCCAGACTTCCCCCCGGCTAGAGAAGGGAATAGCTATCTCAAATGGCAGGAGGCCAATCGCAAAAGAATTGGCGATCTTTTTGACGAGAAGGGAGTAATGGAACTTCCCCAACTTATTTCAGACTTTGGAGTCCCCAGGGATGCGTACTGGCAATATCTTGCTTTGCGACACTGGGTGACTCAAGCACAGGTGCACCCCCACGCTAACCACCCACTAACTAAGTTTGAACAATGGTACATAACCCGAAATTCGGATAAGCGCCTGCTCTCAGATATATACACCTAAACTTAGTACTAAATCCCCCGCGCAGCACCGGTGGGAGTTCAAACTTGAACGTGAGTTCTCCCTCAAACAATGGCATGATATTATTCATAGGGTCAGGGCTTCCTCCTGTAGCACTACAGGAATGAAATGTTCCTCAAAATAGCAACATTACTGGTACTACACCCCAGCCAGAATTGCACGATGGAAGCCTGGAGGGGACAATCTTTGCTGGCACCGCTGCAGACAGATGCCGAAGATACAAGACTATTGGGACTCAATCATGCGGGACATAGACACCATCTATCGCATAGAAATACCCATATTCCCCAGCTATATTCTATTAGGACTCCTTAACGCGCTTACATACCCCCTCAAGTCCTGTCGTGGGAGATCAATCACGTTAGCGCTGGGCGCCGCTAAGCAGGTGTTGCTGTCTAAATGGGGAACAGAAGAGATCCAAACCAGACTGGACTGGTTACATAAAGTATGGGAGGTGGTGGGCATGTCTTACACGCACACTCCCCAGATTCGACAAAACCTGCGGCACCACCTTGGAATTTTTAACCACGGAGTTTACAGAACTCACGTGCCCGAGATACCTCCGGGTCCTCCGACTCACTAAGGCAAATCCCTCCACGGAAGACCATACCCACACATGATAAGACACCCCCTCTGTGTGCACGAGTTTACATCACTGGAATAAAGATCACCCTCAGCTACCCGGTCTCCTATCTTCTCTGATTTTCCCCTGCATTCTATCTCCTCTCACCCCATCTACAAAGTTAAGCATCCTCCTGTCGTTCCACACCGGCCAGTGGATGTAGGTTGCGGCTACTGTTATTTTTGCATTCTTAAAAATAATAAAAAATATCTAAACCATAAATAAATTCACAAGACTCTAGAGTTCAGTTGTTCCCAGTTTTATCAAACAAAGACCGACCTCTGGATTTAAGACATGCTGTCAATGATGAGGCATGGGATTTTTCTGGAAAAGAAATCGGATTGATCAAACAGCAAAGCCAGTCAAAATAAAAGTGAAGCCAGATGCATTATTGCCTAGAACTAAACAGTACAGAGGCACAAAAGAAGCAGAAGGGGTAATGAAGTAATTGATTGAAAAAATGATTGGACAGAGAATCCTCCGGGAGCTACTTAGTAGCCCTTGTATCTCTCCTTATCTGCCTTTATCTCTCCTGTGATAGGGTTAAAGAAACCGAACAGCAAATAGTGCATTGTTCAGGATTTGCGCAAGATTAATAAAATTGTTATCCTGTGGTACCAAATCCAGCAGTAATTTTGTTTCAAATTCCTTCAAATGCAGAATGGCATACAGTTATACGCCAGCGTGCTTCTCTATTCCTGTGCATGAGGAAAGCCAGTTTCTCTTTCTGTTTCAATTTTTGAATAAAGTTCTCATGTGGTGTAGAATTCCACAAGGGTATACAGAAAGTCCTTTAGTCAAATCCTGAAGAAAGATTTAGAAAATCTGAAGTTGTCCTGTAACTCAGTCTTGGTGCAATATATAGATGATTTACTAGTTGCATCTAAAACAAAAGAGGACAGTAAACCTGATACAGTTGCCCTGTTAAATTATCTAGCTGGCAGTGGACATAGGGTCTCTCCAACTAAATTGCAAGACTGTAAAAAAAAAAAAGAGATTTATCTTGGACACCATATTGATAAAGGTGTGAGGCAAATCTCAAAAGAATGTGTTTCTACAGTTCAGTTCTGAAAATTAGCCCACCAACCACCCAGAGACAGGTTTGGATGATTCTCGGAATTGCTGGCTACTGTCTTCAATGGATTCCAAACTTTTCCTTGTTTGCAAAGCTTTTTTGTGAGGCTGACCCACAGCGACACACAATATTCAATACCATTTGACAAAGAATGTTCTGATGCATTCAAAGAGTTGAGAGAGAGTCTGTGTCATGCACCAGCGCTTGGAATAGCAGACTATGTACTGGCTGTTGCAATTCAGAGCATGCTGTTGGATTTGGATTATTCCTTATGCTTGTGAGTAGATCTATACTTCTCGATAATCCATTTATACGCTCATATCCAAAAGGTGCAGCTTGTGGATTTAAAATTGTTGTTTGCGATGGATTGGGGCAGGTGGCCATTGTAGTTATTATATTATCTTGTTCTACTCCAGGTCGCCGATCCAAAAGATCAGTGTTTTGTATTGTAGATGGAGTCTTCGTTGTTTAACTTTGAGAGTTTTTCCTGTTTAATAGTCGCATTTCCTATTTTTAATATTTTTCCTCCTTACTGTTTTAGTTTTTGATGATTCATCAGTTTGATTTTATCCGCTCGATTGCAGCATAGGTAGAGGTTCCTTTTTAGTCTTTGCTTTGGTCTTCTCCTCAAAGATAGGGAACAGAGTTTTATCGGTTTGTTTTATCGGCCTGTCACTGTATGTTTCACAGACAATATGATAAAATATTAATAACACCATCTCCCGATACTATAAATAAATCCTTCTCCTTATTAATTGGTTTTTGCCTAAACGGTGCTCTCAAAGAATATGTACATTGATTCTTGGCCTTTTTCTTTTGTTATTATTTTAGAAGGCGTACAGATGGACCATCTACAGTCAGTTTCTCAGTTTGTAATCTATCCTCAATTTTGTATGGCACTGAGGTTAAAAATTAAATGTTCTGCCCAGATGTATGTATTTCCACAGCAGCATTACCATCAACAATCTCTTGTAATTGAGTCATATTCGTAAATGGAGGGCTCCTACTATTACCAGTTGTGTGCTCTACTATATGCTCTATTATATCGTTCCCACCAGGGTAAGGTACATCTGTCAGTGTTAGTTGGTCTATTTTTTTATTTGTATTTGAGAAAGACTGCAGTATAGCTGTTAGCATAGCTATAGTGTGGCCGGTCCCGCCAAGTGTCTTTCCAAAGAGCATCAGTATAAATGATAAAACACTATGCAATGAAAATAAGACCTCAGATATAACAGTACCCTTTTTAATCGTGCTTCTGGGTGAGCTGGCAGATGGCAGTTTACAGTCGGGGAAATCCAAGAAAAACTAATCTGCCATCATAATCTCTGTGTTTTCAATTTAATTTTGATCCATCACTGATTGTTCTAGATCCCTAGGCACTGGATCCCTATGCACTTGAGCTTCCACTCTTAGTATGTCCCTACTAGACTTCCTTACACGTTGAGTATTGTGAGAACATCTGGTAGGATAAAATTATAAATAATGGGGGCCACAGTCTCGGATATCAGAGATCTTGAATTGCCTGCTCGTTCACTTCTCTCAGTAAGGTAGTTATTACTGACACTGGTTGGGTCTTATTGCTTTCCCCATTTTTGCTATTACCCAAGTCGAAATTACTTCGGTCATTATTATTAATCCCCCATCCCTTCTAAATTACCACTACTTTGCTTTTCCACTGATGTATATTGTGCCTTGGTATTGAGGTTTTCTACAGTGAGCCTAACAGGAGATCCAGCGATTTTCTTCATCATTTCGGGCCCCTCTTGACTGGTCCTGGGTATTCCTGGTGCCACTAAAGTCCCAAGAGAACCCAATGTACCTTGTATTTCAGGCCTTCCTCCTGCTAGCATATGAGGTGTACCCCTTGAAGAAGAAATGAGTAATAAGTGTGGCTGAGAAAAATATATTGTTCCTTTTGTTTCTTTCACTATTTACTCTCATGCCCTCATCCTGTATTGCTGGATGATTGGGGCTCTTGATAAGAGCTTCCTACCCTTGGTCTGTATTGCCACTAGACGGTTGTAAACTCTCATTGAGCGCCTTGTGACTGTTTGCCTATCTGGAGCTCTTCCTTTCTTCGCGGTCATTTTGGGCTGGTACTTGGACAATTTTCCAAGGTGATACTGTCAATAATAATAGTCAATAATAATAAGAACTACTGACAGTGGTAGGCAGAGGTGGGCAATAATAGGCAGTAATGAAGGAGGATTCAGGGGAAGCAGCACACACAGGGAGCCTGAGCTGTCCAGTCACAAGCTGCACCGACACCTAGGCCGGCAGCTTCTGCGAGCGCTACAGCCCTTCCCCCATGTCTAATACGCAATGGGTGAAAGGTATTGTGGGGGCGTGGAAGGTGTGGGCAGTTCTTGATGCAAGTCCCACTGGTCTTCAAACAGGCCACATCCGCTCCTACTTAGCCTGTGACGCTTTTGATGCAATGCCCAGTATGCTCGCCTCCTTACTGCGCCACACCTCTCATTGCATCACTCCACTTTGTTCCTTATTCCTTACTTGCTCCTTTCTGGGTCCAATGCCAGGGGGAGCCTGGGGAGGCTTGGGGTGCAGTGTGAGGCGGCCTGGGGCTAGACACTGACAAAGTCTTGGCATCCGTATAATCTGTTGCAGCTTGTTATTCAGCTCCCCCCGCTTCAGTCCCGGATCAGATTGAGCTACTAGTTGAGCTACTGCCACAAGAATTATCCAGGAGAGGATAGGTGGGGGGACTGGAGATCAGAGCGCATGCTTGTGAGAGGCTGGACTGAGCAGCAGGCTGGGCAGGTGTGACCCTCCCACCCCCGGTGACCAACAGCAATCAGCCATCGCTCCTCCGTAAGGCCCACCAATCCGCTGATCATGGGCTGTAGCTGCAGACTATAAAATCCAATGTAGCAGCAAGGCCGCGCTGCCACACGACAAGCTGACACCAACACTCAGCACTGGCATCAAAACTCCACTGTGCCACCTATATTGTGTAATCAGCTACCGTATCCCAGCTCCGCGACTCGGCAGCTTGGAGGCGGCTTAGTGGAAGTGGCTCTGACAGCTCACGGCTTCTGGAAACTCCCTACCCGGTCTGGCTCTGTCAGCCTCCAACAGTGTTTCCGTCTCTATGTCTGCCCACCGCAAATGGCAGACTACAATCGGACCTTTTATTTGTTCTGTCATGAAAGAGGTGGATGTGTACTTTCAATCCTTACACAGAAGCATGGAGAGTTGATGAGGCCAGTGACATAACTATTAGCGGTATTGGATCCAGTAGTTGCAAGTTTTCAAGGTTGTTTGAAATCGATTGGAGCTGTTTGTGTTAAACAAAGTGTAGGAATACTGATGGGTCATAATTGAATTGTGTTTGTCCCATACTATGTGGAGATTTTATTGACCTGGATGAGAACTCGGCTTATGACAAATAGTAGTCGTACTTGCTATGAGCAGATCATACTTGCAGCTGAAAAATCTGTATTAAGAGATGCAATTCTTTGTACCCAGCAACACTGCTTCCTATTTCAGAAAAATGTTGTGAAATGAGAGAAATTTATGAAATTGATGAAACTGATGACGAACCAGAGCATGACTGCATCAAGGTTACTGACTCATGTACCAAACCAAGAACAGACATTAGAGAACTCCCTTTGGAAATGACTGATCAGACATTGTTTGTTGATGGTTCTTGCTTAAGAGACCAATATGGAGCATTGAGGGCTGTCTATGCAGTATATTCCATTTCTGAGACTTTGGATGCATCCTTTCTGCCGAGTATAGCTCCAGCTCAAGTGGCAGAATTGGTCGCATTAACAAGAGCTTGTTGCTTATCAGAGAATTTGAATGTGACAATGTAAAGCCAGTATGGTTTTGGTGTGGACATGACTTCGGTCAAACGGTCACATAGGGGCTTTATGACATCTTCTGGATCTCCCATAACAAAAAATGCTTACATACTGGATTTATTGAAAGCAATAATGCAGCTGAAATAAATTGCAGTGGTCAACTGTGTAGCCCATAATGCTGGAAAAGATTTAGTCACACTTAGAAATCAGTAGGCTGATCAAATGGAAAAATATTGTGCATTACAAGATGAGACCATTCTGCAATAAAATGAGAATGATGAGTTAATAAGTACTTTAAAAAAGCAGAAAATGTGAACAGTTGCTTTATTAACTGAATTCACACTTCTGTGAGTGAGCTGAGAGATCTCCAAGAGGAAGCATATGATGATGAGGAAAAAAAAGGAGAGAAATTGGGTTACAAGAAAAATTATCAGGATTTGTGTGTAAATGTTGAAAGTAAATGTATCCTTCCTGATGCAATGTTGTATCCAATGGCCAAGTATTTGCATACTAAATCTCATGCCGGAAGGGACAGCTAAATACTCATATTTAGTAAATATTGGGAAAAAACTAAATTCAGGAATGTTGCAGAGGACATCTGTAGCAGGTGTATGAACTGTCAGAGAGAAAATCAAGGTAAAAGAACATTAACAGTTATGAACCATATTGGCAAGTCAAAGGCTCCAATTACAAAACTAAAAGCAGACTTTGTTGATATGCCAATTTATACTGGATTGAAAATACATCATAGACATTGTGTTCTTGTTTTCTAAATGGGTTGAAGCATATCAAACTCTGAGATCAGACAGCCTTAAAGTTGCCAAATTGTAGTTGAGGGAATTAATACCACGATTCGGCATTCCAACTTCTATTGAGACAGAATGTTGTACTCACTTTAAAAATGAGTGTTTTCAAATAATCTGCACTGCGTTTCAGATAACCCAGAGATTTCATTGTAGTTATAGTGTACAATCTTCAGGTATGGTTAAAAGAGCTAATGGTGCTCTCAAGAAAAAACTGGCCAAAGTCTGTGCTTCAACTGGTCTGAAGTGGCCTGACACACTTTCTCTTGTTTTGATGAGGAGAGCATGAGAAGTACTCCTTACAGAAAGACTGGTTTGTCGCCTCATGAAATCATAAAGCTTCATTAGTTTCAATAACTGTTGACACCGTGCTAGATTACTGCGAAGGTCTGGCTGATATGGTGAAACCTGGCACTCATCAGGTGAATGTGGCAACAGAAGCGACAAAAGACATTCCCTGCCACATTTTGAATCCAGGAGAATGTGTAGTGGTACAGAAGCACTACAGGAAAAACTTCCTTGAGGGGAGGTGGTGTGGACTCTACCTAGTGATATTGACAATGAACACTGCAGTAAAGTGTGCCAGAGTGCTGTAGTGGATCCACGCCGCACGCACTAAGAGAGTGAGAGCAGTAGAAGAAGCGGTGGAAGAATCAGCTAAGGAAACAGACATAGACAGTCAAGCACAAGGTGTAGCTCAAGGCCAAGTTCAAGTTTGCAGTGTGGATCTATATCGGGGTGAACATTTTGAAACTGGTAAAGAAAGCACTGAAAACAATTGAATTGTGAAATTTCAGGTCAGTGAAGCTCTGATGAAGAACCTGAAGCATCTTAAGTCCAGTTTCAAAGCAGGGATCAGAGCAAAGGGATGTTACAGTGCAAAAGCATGAGTGGTAGCAAGAAGTAGTTTCTGAGCCAGTCAATGAAAAGTACAGTTAAAAATCTGAGCCACAAGGACCCCTGGAGGAGGTAAGCAGTTTGCAGTAAACAACAAAGACAAGGCTGATTAAGGTTCAAGCTTGAGTTCAAGTCTAAATTCTTTCTAAAGTAAAGAAAACCTGACCAAAAAAGACTCTGAAATAAGTGGGAGTGAATCACTTTTTTTGGTGGAAATATTTTTATTAAGATTTCCTTAGAAACTGCATGTGATGCATAGCTTTGCAGCAAGAACAATGAGCGTCTGGGAGTGAAAGACAGACAGTGGTACAGGTACATATATTAGCAGGCATGGTTATAAAAAAAAAATATATATATATTTTTTTTAAAGTAAAAAAAGTCAACCATTAAATCTCACGTTGCACACAGTGGTCAGTGATAAGGGCTCATCAATTCCTCCTCCCATCTCTAACCCATAATACAGCAGCCAGGGACCCCAGATCTTAGAAAACATTTTTAGGCACCCCCTTTCTCATGTTATTTTCTCAGCACTCATGTATAGGTCCATTCCCATTCCTTCAATGTGGGGGCTTCCGGGGCGCCTCAGTATTTGGCTATGTCCCTCTTGGCCACAATGAGTCTTAGGTTGCAATATAGGAGCTAATTTCGGGGAACATCAATCTCTGAGGGAATGTCTAGCAAGATGTACTTAGCGTCCATTGGTAGCTGTTCCTCCACTACTTTGTTGGGTTCCTTTATGACTGTGGAACAGTAGGACTGTATATGAGGGCATTTCCATAGTGTCTGTATATATATACCTCTTTCTGTTTTACAGCGTAGACAGTCGGGCGTCTCTGCCCTATCAAATCTTTGTAGGCGGGCCCCGTTGTAATATATCCTGTGAAGGATATTGATTGAATCAGTCATAGCCTTAGTTTAATGGCTACTTCTCTCGGGTGCATTAGTGCCGCCTCCCAGTCAATGTTGTACATTTTCCCCATTGTAGTTTCCCATTGGGCCCTTAACCCCTTTGCTGCCAGGCCTCCCCCGCCCGTGCCACGCCCTTTTATTTTGCTATTTGGGGTATTTCGCGCTTAGGCCCCCATACCTTTTTGTCTAATGCCAAATTTGCATCCTTTTCTTCCAACATCCTGAGGATTCTAAAGGTACCCAGGGTTTGTGAATTCCCCTGGAGCAGACTGGGAAATTAGGCAAAATACAGCAACATTTTGTGTTTTTTGGGGAAAATGGGAAAAAAGTGCTGCAGAAGACAGCATCTGTTTTTTTCCCTGCAAATGGTATCAAGGAAGGGTTTGTGGTGCTGAAATCACCATCTTCCCAGCTTTCAGGAACAGGCAGACTTTTGTCAGAAAACCAAAATTTTCTACACAGTTTTGGGATTCTACTGGAAAATAGCCTATGTTTCCTATTTTTTGTGCTTTGTGCTTTCAACCTCCTTCCAGTTAGTGGTAGAAATGGGTGCGAAACCAATAATGGATACTGGAAAGCTATACATTTCTGAAAAGAAGACAAAATTCTGAATTCAGCAAGGGGTTAATTGTGTAGATCCTTTAAGGTTTTCCTATTGATAGTAACAATTGAAATAAACAAATATTGAAATTGAGTTGAAAAAAACAGCCATTTGTGCCTACATTTTCACCTGTAACCTCTTCTAACTTTGCTCGATTTTTTAAAGCCATATACCATTACGTCCATGGAGCCCTTCTGGTTCTGGGGATATATCGGGTTTGTAGGTTCACTAAGAACCCGAGGTACCCAGAGCCAATAACTGAGCTGCACCTTGCAATGATTTTTCATTGTGTGCCGGGTATACAGCAATTCATTTGGTAAAATATGAAGAGTGAAAAATAGGTATCAAG
The DNA here is from genome assembly GCA_963921515.1 of Calotriton arnoldi. Lineage (NCBI taxonomy): Eukaryota > Metazoa > Chordata > Amphibia > Caudata > Salamandridae > Calotriton > Calotriton arnoldi. The sequence goes on along the minus strand of CAWUFW010004274.1, from coordinate 824,817 downwards.
GAAATCTATGTATTTCCAAAATGGGAAGATGATATGGAGTTTGGAAGCAGTGGTTATTTGCACGTCTCTGAATTTGTGGGCAGCCATACTAGCATGTGAATTAGGGGGCATTTTTCAAAATGTCTTCTTTTTTACACACTGCCTTACATTTGGAATGCAGAAATGCATAGAAAGACAATTGGTAATAACTCTTGTTCTACTATTCTGTGTTTTCCCAATAAAAACGGTACCTCACTTGTGTGGGTAGGCCTAGTGCCTGCGACAGAAAATGGGTCAAAACATAAAATGGACACATCACATTTTTCCGTGAAAACTGACCCTTTTCTTGCAATGTGCCAAGCTGTGGATTTTGAGCCCTAGCTCAGCCGGCACCTGGAGAAACCTAGCAAACCTGTACATTTTTAAAAACTAGATACCCAGGGGAATCTAGAATGGGGTGACTTGTGTGGCTCTCGCCAGGTTCTGTTACCCAGAATCCCTTGGAAACCTCAAAATGTGTAAATAAACACATTTTCTTCACATTTCTGTGATGGAAAGTTCTGGAATCTGCGGGGAGCCACAAACTTCCACCCACCCAGCATTCCTTCAAGTCTTCCGATAAAAATGGTACCTCACTTGTGTGGGTAGGCCTTGTGCCTGCGACAGGAAACGTCCCAAAATGCATCATTTTCCACAGAAAACAGACCCTTTTTTTGCAAAGTGCCTACCTGTGGACTTTGGGCCCTATCTCAGCCAGCACCTAAGGAAACCTAGTAAACCTGTACATTTTTAAAAACTAGACACCCTGGGGAATCCAGGCTGGGGTGACTTGTGTGGCTCTCACCCGGTTATGTTACCCAAAATCCCTTGCAAACCTCAAACATTCTCAGAAAGACAAACTTTCCTCACGTTTCTGTGATGGAAAGTTCTGGAATCCATGGGAAGCTGCAACATTCCACCTAACCAGCATTCCCCCAAGCCACCCGATAAAAATGGTACCTCACTTGTGTGGGTAGGCCTAGTTCCCGTGACAGGAAACGGCCCAAAACGCAACGTGGACACATCACATTTTTCCAGTGAGAACTTACCCTTTTTGGCAATGTGCCTAGCTGTGGATTTTGGACCCTAGCTCAGCCGGCACGTAGGGAAACTTAGCAAACCTGTACATTTTTTAAAACTAGACACCCAGGAAAATCCAGGATGGGGTGAATTGTGTGGCTCTCACAAGGTTCTGTTACCCAGAATCCCTTGGAAATCTCAAACTTTGTAAAAAAAAAAAAAAAGACACCTTTTCCTCACATTTCTGTGATGGAAAGTTCTGAAATCTGCGGGGAGCCACAAAATACCAACCACCCAGCACTCGCCAGGTCTTCCGATAAAAATTGTTCCTCACTTGTGTGGGTAGGCCTAGTTCCCGCGACAGGAAACGGCCCAAAACACAACGTGGGCACATCAAATTTTTCCAGTGAAAACTTACCCTTTTTTCGCAATGTGCCTAGCTGGGGATTTTGGACCCTAGCTCAGCTGGCACCTAAGGAAACCTAGCAAACCTGTACATTTTTGAAAGCTAGACACTCAGGGGAATCCAGGATGGAGTGACTTGTGTGGCTCTCACCAGGTTCTGTTACCCAGAATCCCTTGCAAACCTCAAACTTTGTCAAACAAAACACATTTTCCTCGCATTTCTGTGATGCAAAGTTGTAGAATCTGCAATGAGCCACAAACTTCCACTCACCCAGAACCCCCTCAAGTCTCCCTATAAAAATGATGACTCTCTTGTGTGGGTAGGCCTAGTGCCCGCGAAAGGAAACGGCCCAAAATGCAACATGGACACATAATTATTTCCAGTGAAAACTGACCCTTTTTTCGCAATGTGCCTCGCTGTGGATTATGGACCCTAGCTCAGCCGGCATCTAGGGAAACCTAGCAAACCTTTGCATTTGTTAAAACTAGACACCCAGGGGAATCCAGGATGGGGTGACTTGTGTGGCTCTCACAAGGTTCTGTTACCCAGAATCCCTTGGAAATCTCAAACTATGTTAAAAAAAAAACACATTTTCCTCACATTTCTGTGAAGGAAAGTTCTGAAATTGGGGAGTCACAAAATACCAACAACCCAGCATTCCGCCAAGTCTCCCGATAAAAACTGTACCTTACTTGCCTGGGTGGACCTGGTGCTCTCAACAGGAAATGGCCCAAAATGTACTGTGGAGTCGTCAAAATTATCGATCACAAAAAGACATGGTTTTGCAAGGGAGTCACCTGCTCTTTTGGTCCCGGGCTTGACGGCCATCTAGAGAAACCTGCCGAACCCAGACTTTTCTGAAAACTAGACACCCGGGGAAGTTCAGGGTGGTGTGGCTTGGTGGATCCCCCAACGTTTTGTTACCCAGAATCCCCTGCAAACCTCAAATTTTGCTAAAACAAATAAAATGTTCCTCACATTTCTGTGTGGGAAAGTTATGGGATCACTGGGCCGACACAAATTTCTTACCACCCAGTGTGCACCCAGGTCCCCCGATAAAAATGGTATCTCACTTGAATGGGTGGGCCAAGTGCCCACAACAGGAAATGGCCCAAAGCGTACTGTGGAGACTTCAAAATTATCGATCACAGAAAGACATGGTTTTGCGAGGGAATCACCTGCGCTTTTAGACCTGGGCTTAGCGGCCATCTAGGGAAACCTACCAAACCCAGACATTTCTGAAAACTAGACACCCGTGGGAGTCCAGGCAGGTGTGGCTTGCGTGGACCCCCCAACATTTTCTTACCCAGAATCCTCTGCAAACCTCAGATTTTGCAAAAATAAATTACATTTTCCTCACATTTCTGTGTGGGAAAGTTGTGGTATCACTGGGCCGACATAAATTTCCCACCACCCAGCATTCCCCTCAGTCTCCCAATAAAAATGATACCTCACTTGTGTGGGTGCCTAAAGCAGAGTCAGCCTAAAAAGTTTATGAAAAAAAAACCTGCCCTTTTGGACCCACTTTGGTTCCCCCTCAATTTTTCATTTTATACGTTGTTAGGCTCTCTCCTTTGGGCACCCACAAAAGTGAGGTGTAATTTTTATCAGGAGACTGAGGAGAACGCTGGGGGGTGGGAAATTTGTGCCGGCGCGGTGATCCCACAACTTTTCAACACAGAAATGTGAGGAAAGTGTGACTTTTTAGCTAAATTTAAGGTTTGTAGGGGATTCTAGGTAATAAAACGCTGGAGGATCCACGCAAGCTACACCGCCAGCCAAACGCCATCCATGCACAGCACCAGCCAAGTGACATCCATCGCAGACCGCTAGCCAAGGGACAATCCACGCACACTGCTAGCCAAGCGATAGTCCACACACACCACCAGCAAAATGCAGGTTCACACAAAGCCAGCCAAACGCCAGTACACACAGACCATCAGCCAAACTCCAGTTCACACAAAAACAGAAACGTTCGCTAGTGTCTAGTGGTTTTCTGCCCCTTTGGGGGCAGATGTGCCTACATTTTTTCGCTCTTCTGTCCCCAAGGGAAGGCAGAATCAGCCAAAATGTGTTCACATAAAAGGGGAGCAACCCTTGCCTATGGGGCCACTTCCTGACATGCCCATAAATATATCTCTGATGCCTAGTGGGCTTTCTTCCCCCCCGTAGGGAGATTGAGGGCTATTGCCCCCAGGGTTAGAAAGACTGGGTCTATTTTTTGGGGGAGAGGGTATTGGCATCGCCCGTTATGGGCAGCCCACACCTGTCTTAAAATAATCCCTGGTTTCTATTGGGCTCTTCTGCCCCCCGGGGGGAAGATCGGGGGCTAGTACCTTCTGCTGTTATAATTGTGGGTGGGGGCATGGCCTTGCCCATTGTGGGCAGCCCCCATCACTCTTTTGTAGTAAAAGAAAATCCTGCCCCCCCGGGGGGGCAGGTCGGGGGAAATAACCCCATCTGCCCCCAAGGGGACAGAAAGACTGGCCCTTTTGTTTGGGGGGGGTGGGGACATTAGCATGCCCATTCTAGGCAGCCGCCACCCCTCTTTTAGATAGAAAAAAATCTCTGGTGTCAAGTGGGCTTTATGCCCCCCCCAGGGGCAGAAAGACTGCCCCTTTTGTGCTTGGCGGTGGGGGCATTGGTATGCCCATTGTGGGTAGCTCCCACCTGTCTATTAAAAAAGAAAACAATAATCCCTGGTGCCTAGTGGGCTTTCTGTCCTCCCAGGGGGCAGATCTGGGGCTATTGCCCCGATCTGCGCCTCAGAGGGGACAGAAAGACTGTGCTGATATTTGGGAGGGGTGGAAGCATTTACAATGCCCATTTAGGGCAGCCCCCACCCCTAAGTTTGGACACAAAAACAAAATCCCTGGTGTATTTTCTGCCCTCCTGGGGGAGATGGGGGGGGGGCAGAAAGACTGAAAATTGCCAAATTTTAATGGGGTGAGCAAATGCTCTTGCCCAAGGTGCCGCTCCCCCCTCCCTGGTGTCTAGTGGGTGGATCCCTGCTTGGGGATCGCCCTCCTGTGGCGATCCCCAAGCAGAGATCCACTATGGAAGGGTACCATTGGAATGGGGAGATTCTCCCCTTTCCCATGGCATCTCTCCCGTCTATCTATATGCTTGGGGGCCTGGGATAGCCCCAGGAGCACGTAGGCAGTGAAAGTGAAATGAGTCGATTGGCTCATTTCACTTTCACTTTCAGTGTAATGGCGTAGGTGCGCCATGAGTGCCGATAGTCATTACACTGAGAAAAAAAATGCCTCAGGCAGCTGGGGAAGCTCTTCCCCAGCTCCCAAGGCTGAAAGAAAAAAAAAGAAATCCCTCTGCTGTTTACTGCAGAGGGATTTCTGACTGCTGTGCAGAGGATATAATGGCTGCGCCCTTGGCACAGCAGCACCGCAGCCGAGGACGGAACCATTACCTTCTCGACATGCAAGGGGTTAAGGTCTTCTGATTATTCTGGACGTTATTAATTAGTGTCTTGTAGGTCCATGAGACAACTTTATCAGCTATTTCTCCCTGAAGCAGTCTCCCTTCCAGGGGCACGTACTCAGGAGTATCGCTCATGTCCAACCCCTCCGCCCTCCATGCATGCTGCAGTTGTAAATATTTGAACTGTTGGATATCACTTAACTGGTATGGAGGGCGCTGAAGGAGATCAGGGATCCATCCTCCAAGAGGTCGCCCAATCTGGATATCCCTATTACATCCCAGGTCTTAAATCCCTAAAGCTTCCCTATTTCGGGCAGGCGTGTCCCCTCCCACAGTGGAGTGTTACGGGTAGAGTCTTTTGTCCCATCCCATTTGTCGTTCCGCCCCCTTCCAAACTTCTATTGTCCTCTGGGTTGCGAGCAGTAATTGTCTTACCCGCTTGCCACCGTAGATATAATGGCTGAATATGTAGGAGAAAGTGTGTGTGAAAGAAGTTATGAGGTGAGTGGGAACTATTTGTTGGGCGGAGTGCCAATTCTGAGAGGGATCTTTTATGTTTGTGGAAATACTCTTTATTTCAATTTGCCGCCTAATTGGTTTAGATCTTGTTAATTTGCTTTAGTGTTTCCTAGAGTTTTTCATATAGGTGTGGCAATAAATGAAGTGAAAATTTGACGTCTCCCTACTTCAGTTGATAAGTTTGCAGTAGAGACAGCAGGAGCATTGAAGTCAGTAAATTCAGAAATTATTGCTCTTAGGGCTAATGCAAAGTAGATTAGCAATAGATATTCTCGTGGCAAAGGAAGGCAGAGCTTGCAAGGTAATAAAAGCAAAAAGCTGCTGTACATACTTGCCTGATATCAGTAGGCTTATTGACTCAATTATAAATAACATTTCTAACCTCTCACATGTCCTTCAATCTTTGGAAGAGCCTGGTTTATGGGAAGCTCTGGGTTCCTGGTTTTGTGGGTTAGGAAAGGGTTTTGGCAAGGTTGGTAAATGGTTAAATACTTGTTTTGGAGTATGTTAAGACTAATCTTAACTCCTATAATAATAATGGTTTGTGCAATTGTCTTATTTCTTTTCTTGACATTTTTTGAGTATATGATTGAGAAATGTGGAAACAAAGGTAAAAATGGAATGGCGAAAAGAAAGAGGTATACAGAGTTTGAGACAGAGTATATCAAGGATTGTGTGTGTCTACAACCAACTGAAGATGCCAGAAGCGAATTCCAGAAAGAAACAGAAAGTGATACCAATAAATGACTTCCTGAATAATAAAGTTGTATTAATGCGTTTTTATTATTATTTGAATAATCCGGGGGGGGGTTATTTGTGATAGCGTTTTTTTCTGGGTTTATATTTGTGTGAAAAATAATAATTTTGAATACGTTTTACGATGGATCCAATATGCAAATGCTGAATTAACATGTTTACAGTTGAAACAAGTTTAATATGATATATAGAAGTGTGTTTATTAGTGTCGATTAGTTGTGCCACATTTATATAAAAACACCATATTGGATAACATGAATACTGTATTGATGCACCTTTGCCATTCACTACTGCTCTTTCCCCTCCCATCACATCCCTCTGCACATCTTGTCTCCCAACAGGCTCTGCAGAAGCGAAGGAAAGTTGATGTAAGTGTTCAAGGCCTTTCTGCTGTAGTTCAGTTGCTGAGCCTAGTCTTATTTATCGTTTTGTTTTTTTTAAAACATTTGTTTATTGCCATTTCCGTTGCATACACATAGGTAGACAGAATATTTGCAATGCAAGAATTACAATGTATGTTGATTTTACATAATCTTCGACTTCTTCCTGCTAGCTTATATTTTCCCAGACATTGACTCCCTGCAGAATACGATCTTATTGTCTGTTTGGTGCCTGCTGTGCGAGCGTGTAATGCTGGAGGAAGTCGTATCTTGCATCTTTCTGGGAGTGTGTAACCCGTCTAATATTTTGTGCTCAAACTTTTGTGTAATAAGAGTAGAAAAAAAGAAAGGAAAAACAAAAAAAAAGAGAGGACACTCTGGACCATAAAACTTATCTCTGCAGGGGGGGATTACGTGTTAACAACATACGGATGATCTAAATGGGTGTTTAATACCTCGGCGGGGTGGAGATCAGAAATTTGTGGTAAGTAATGGAACCTGTATGGAGGTCGGAAACAAAGGTAAAAATGGATTGGTGAAAAGAAAGAGGTATACAGAGTTTGAGACAGAGTATATCAGATGTAAATCTACCATGGGTGGGCTGAATTTTCTATTCGCCTATGTAGCTATGGGTATTCTTTCAGGTGTTATCGCTTCCTCAGCCTCCTCATCCTCCCTACTCGCCTGTATTGGGAACTCCCAGGCACGCACCAATTCTTTCCATTGATCAGCTATGAGATGATGCCTCAGACCTCTCGCCTCTTCTCTGGATAGCACCTCTCGCCTCTTCTCTGGATAGCGCCCGGCTCTCAGCCCAATTGATGAGATCCCGTCTCCAGGTGGCTATCTGTGGCCCCATATTAGATTTCCAGGCCATTGCTACCTGTCGTTTAGCCAGAGCCAGGGCCAAATCTCTGAATTTGTTCCCTACTACCCGTTTTGGTGGACGGGGAGTAAACCCAGCAAGCACACCTCAATGGAGCTGTCTACTGCTCTCTCCAGAGTGGCCCCTGTCTGCGTACATACCTCATTCCAGAACAGGCGCAGTACTGTGTAGTTCCAGACCATGTGTATAAAATCTGCGTCCTCATGGTCGCTAGTCTTTTTTATCGTTGTTGAAATCTTTCATATTATTTTGGACATCTCTGGATGACAATAACACAGAAGATGCTTGACGTATTTTCTCTGATTTGTTATGCAAGAATTATGTACATGATCCCCCTGTTTTTGGGGTGAGCCAGATTTTAAAAGATTTTTATGAATTCCTACTAGCGATGCTACTCAATTTATTTATGATTTTGCTGCTCATTTGGGACTTAAATTATTTCTTATTTTTACTACTCTGTATAACTTTGCATTTGAGCCTTTATGGCTTTTATTCTGTATCTCTTGATTTTTGTAATAAAACCCTTTCACTTTTCTCTGATCTATAACTCAGTTATGGAGTGGTCCTGGTTACTTATGATTATTAGTCTGCTAAATTGATATACGGGAGGGTGCCTTTTAGTGCAAGATCAACATGGAGCAGAACAGTCTAAGGTCAGTTTTGGGGTGATTTGAACGTTGGGGTGTCCTGAATATTGGGGTACGGTTCTACTTCCACTCAATCATTTAAATGAAAATGCTAGGCGCCACAGCAATTTCTGCAAATCATGCGATGGGGCGATCAGCTACAGGCCGCTTTGGCGAATCCAGTTTGAAATCTATGCACAATCTAAGGAGCAACTACTAATTCAAAAAAGTTGATAGATAAATTGATGTAACCCACAACTAAATTCAGTATGGACACTGGTTAATATGCCAGACAGTTCTCAGCCCCTTTAACAGTATGTGATGTCTATACTAGCTTTTCCAGCTTTGTATGAAACAACTGAGCAGGGTGACCTGGAAACTGCAAGTGGAAACAATTTAATACATTCTGAAGTAGAAAGCGCTTTAGCCTGTGTTGATCTATTGGATATATTGGATCTATATAGAGCCTCTACAAGTGTTACTAATCATTTCATAAATGTAGATTCAAACACTCTCAAACAGGACATTACAATTTCCCAGACTAAGCCACCTAGTGACATAGTACCTCTGTTTCAAATTCGTTGGAATATACATAAGTCTGAAAGTGGGAAAGAGATTTTATATCAGTCAATAGAAACTTCTAGGCAAGTTCCTTCCTCTTCATCTATGTTAATGAATCAGGCCCTGCCATCACCACAGACACAGATTGCAATCCTAGCCGAAGAAGGCCACAATGAACTGCTGGCTGAAGTAAATATAATGGCGGCTGAGACAGTTGTTTGCTCAAACAGATCCAAGGTTAATAACCCCAAACTGCTGCTGCTCTTGGAGAATATCTTGGGTGAGATAATAAAAATGAGGCAGCTTTAAAACAACAGGTACCATTCTCAGTATCTTAGGGCTTACCTGTGCCCGGAACTCCATCCAGGCAAGGCCCTTTTGAACCTGGCTCTAGCACCTTGAGGCTTCCTCCTCTCTTGGTCATTCTCTTTCTCTATTTCTCTCGATCACTCTCTCTCTCACACTCTTCCTCAGGTTTGTGCCACCCTTGGTGTTCTCACCATTTGTCCTCTCTTTCCTCACCCACTGACATCTCACTTTGTTTGTGCCATCACTCTGTTTTGTGCTCTTTGTTTTGTGACTCTTTACTCTGTTGGGTACCTCTTTGCTTCATTTGTGCCTGCTTTTTTGTGTCTCTTCACTGTTTTGTGCCTCTTTGCTTTGTTTATACCCACTTTTTTGTGCCTCTGTGCTTTATGCCCTTTCTCTGTCTCATTGCCCTTTGCCTATGCCCTTTGTTTGTGCCATTTCTCTTTGGCATTGGCATTTTTTTCCCCACTCTTTTCCTCTCCACCCGCTCTCCTTACCTTTCTCCTTCTGCTCCGCCTCCAATGCCCCTTATAGTATGCCCACAGCCCCCTGCGCTCTTCGCCCCCTCCCAGGACCTACTTAATGGCAGCTATGCACAGTGGCCGTGCTGCTGATGCCCCAATAGCAAGCCCACCTGCGCTTCGACCACGCCCAGTGCCAGGAACCCTGGTCCTACTCCCACCTTCTGCTACCCTGCCATACTCCTTCATGCTCAACTATAGCCACCGCTCACCTCACTGCTGCCGCATAGTTCCACACAACACTCAGAGTGTATATTCCTGTGCCTCATGCAAGTTCTCATGCACTCATACTCACACACCTCTCCAAACCTGCACCTACCTCAACCACTACTCGACCCCCCACACTCCGACAGACCAGCCACCACCCACACAGCACCACACACTCTCATGCATTCTCATCAACATCTGCTCACTTACCAAACACACCACGGATATCTGGGACCTGCTGCATGACCATGTCCCGGATCAGTTATTCTTTAAGAAACCTGGCTGAACCCCACAGTGAGTCCAGACATCGCCATAGCCATTCCCCAGATACAAGATCGTTAGGCAAGTCCGTCTTCACAATCACGGAATGGGAATCTCTATCATCCACAAGAACACCCTTAGCTACACTTTCTATGTGAACAAGCCTTTCACTAACATGCAACTCCTGTCTTTCAAACTTCACATCACTGCCAACTGCATCCTGTTCTACATTCTTATCTAGAGACCTTTGGGACCACGCTACAACTTCCCCAATACCACTACAGATTTCCTCATACCACACATCCTCGACACAAACAACTGCATTCTCCTTGCAGATCTGACCTTTTCACCTGGGAAACTTCACTGATCCCCAGCTCGAAATCACTACTCAAAGACCTCGAAAACCTGAGTCCCACCCAATGGGTCAAAGGACTTACCCACACCGCTGGACACCTCCTGCACCTGATCTTTACCTCCTTCAGCAACATTCACGTCGAAGAACCCACTCCGGTTACCTGGACAGACCACACCTTCCTCAAGTTCAGCATATTCCATCCCTTTCCAACGCACACAAACTACTGCTAGAACAGCCTGCTGGAACTGAAACAATGTCCTGGACAAGGACTGGAGCACTGCCCTCAGTGCCAACCCGAGTACAGCAACAGTCTCCACGAATACATCAGACACTTCAATGACTGGATCACCTTCTGCACTGATATCATAGTCCCCCTCAAGCACAGCAACACAATGAGATCCAGACCCCGTGTAAGCTGGTACACGGACGAACTCAAAAACTTATGAAGCGCCACTGCAAACAACTGGAGCACAGATGGAAAAGGAATAAGGACAACAAATACAGGAGCACATTCAAGTCGGTCCTGAAACGCTACTATAAATTGATCCAGACCACCAAACACACTGCCTTTGTGTACTGGATCTGAAACAGAATAACCCTAAAACTGCTAATGTTTTGGGTATCTGAAAGAGACAATTAGTTATAGATTCCTTACCTTTAGAATTACCCCCAGGCGTCAGACTGGATCCGGAGAATTCTTTCATCAGCAGTAACGCTGCGCGCCGAAAGGTGGCGTCGGTCGGCTCCGCGTTCGTCGTTGGCGTCGTGGTCGCTGGGATGACGTCGCGGTAGCTACTTAGACGCCGCCCTCGCACGCTGATGTCAGTTCTTTCTTTTTCCGCGCCAGCCAGCGCAGATCCGAAGAGAGTGGTACCTCCATTCACTTTTTGACTGACTTTTTTGCGACTTTGTGTCGACACCGTTTTTTGAGTCTATTGACTCCTGGTGCACGCAGGGATGTCCAGTCGTCCTCGGCCCGGCTTCAAGGCTTGCGACACCTGTCGCAAGCTGATGTTGGTTACAGACCCGCACCGCGTGTGCCTGTGGTGTCTGGAGCGTGACCATGATCCCAAGTCGTGCTCCGACTGCCGGACCATGAATCCGAAGTTTTTGCGGGAGCGGTCCCGAAAGCTTCTCGAGGCCCGGCAGTCCGCTCTGCGCCATTTGAGGTCCCGGTCGCGTGGGAGGTCGAGGGACCGGTCGCGGAGTCACCACCACTTGTCATTGAAGTCTTCGCACTCCTCAGGTAAGTCGAAGCACAAGAAGAAGTCGAAGAAGCATCGTCGCTCTTCGACTTCTCCCCGTCCGTCGGCCGACGCGAAAAGGGATGCGGACGGTGCCCGTCCCGCAGCTCCGCGTGTGGAGCCTGAAGGGTCGACTCCGAGTTTCCCTCCTTTTCCTGGAGCCGGAGCGATCCCTGCCCAGCTTCGGAGTTTCTACGAAGCGATGCATGCCATCTTTGGGCAGCCAGATTCCGCCGGCGCGCCTTCGGGCCCGCGGACTCGGCTGGGAAACCTGGGCCTTCGATGCCGGCGGCTCCGGCCCCGGCACCACAGGGTCCCCTTGGATCCGGGCCTGGATCCGGATCGGCGCCGTTCGACCTTGTAACAGCTCCCCCGGCACCGATTCCACCGGCACCACGTCCGTTCCCGGCGCCGGTTAGTTCCCCAGCCGGCGTCGACCCCGGCCTAAACCCTGACTTGGACACGTAGCCGGACCGACGTCGACCGACACCGGATCCGGCACCGAGCGGTACTTTTGTACCTCTGTTAGACCCTGGTGTTTCCTACAGGCCAGATTGGCAACCAGAGGAGGGTGAGGAGGACTGGGAGGGGTCTGTAAACCCTTTGGCTGACCAGTTAGATGAACGTGACTGGAAAGAGGAGTTGGGGGAAGCCAGTGATCTGGATACCTCCCCAGACCTTGGCATGCTGTCTCCTCCTACCGTGGCTACGGAGGAGGGTGCTTCATACGCAGTGGTGTTGCGTAGGGCGGCCGAGGCCCTCAACCTCGAGCTACCTACGGTGGCGGTCAGGACGAACCTCCTGACGGAGGTGCTTCAACCGGCAGCGGCCTCTTCAGAGCCCCTGCTGCCTTTCAATGAAGCCCTTACTGACATCCTTTTGGGCACCTGGTCCAGGCCCAACACAGATGCTCCTGTGGATAGGATGATTGCCCGACGCCACCGCCCGGCTTTGGGCGACCCATCTTTCCTCTTCCAACACCCCACCCCTGAGAGCTTGGTGGTCCAAGCCTCTACATCTAAAGGCACATTCCCTAACGCACCACCTGATAGGGAATCCAAAAAGCTGGACCATCTTGGGAAGAAGATGTTTTCTTCCTCCAGCTTGGGACTGCGGTCGGTGAACACCGCATGTCTGTTGGGTCGTTACACCCACTCTGTGTGGGATACGGTAGTGCAGGTGCTGCCACAGTGCCCGGAGAAGGCCCGGGCCGTGCTCTCCTGTGCAGTCGCCGAGGGGAGAGATGCAGCCAAGTTCACCATAAGATGTGGACTGGACACCGCCGCCTCGCTAGGCAGGACAATTTCAACGTCGGTAGCCCTTCGACGCTATGCCTGGCTGAGGTCGAATGGTGTTTCCGGGGATGTCCAAGCTACCTTGCTGGACATGCCTTTTGATGGCCGTCGCCTGTTCGGCGACAAAGCAGACAACACGCTAGAGCACTTCAAGGACTCCTGGGCTACAGCCAAGTCCTTGGGCCTCTCCACCCGCTCTGCGCTGTCTGCTTTTCGCCCCTTTCGTGGCTACGGAAGGGGTGTCCTGCCACGTTCCACCCAGGGCCACAGGACGTGGGACCCACTGTCGTGGGTCTGGGGGCCAGCGAGTGGGCCAGTCCACCAGCACCCCTTCTGCAGCAGCCTCCAAACCCTCCTAGTCCAACCTTTCAAGGCCACCAATTGCCAGAGGGCGGCAGGATTCGCATCACCACCCCCACTGGCGCACCATCACGTCGGACAGGTGGGTTTTGCAGATAGTCCGAAGGGGCTACTCCCTCCCCTTCAAAACTACCCCTCCTTCCATGCCACCTGAATACCATCGCATGTCAGAGGATCATTTGGCCCTTCTCCAACAGGAAGTTACGGCTCTCTTGGGCAAGGGAGCTATCGAGCGAGTTCCTGCTCCAGAAGTAGGTCGTGGTTGCTATTCTCTCTACTTTCTGGTGCCCCCAAGACGGACAAAGGCCTGCGTCCTATCTTGGATCTCAGGAACGTCAACCACTTCCTCCGGAAGGAGAAGTTCAAAATGTTGACACTAGCTCAGGTCCTGTCTGCCCTCGACCCTGGAGACTGGATGGTAGCGTTGGACTTGCAGGACACTTACTTTCACATCCCCGTCCTGCCGGGCCACTGGCGTTTCCTACGGTTCACGGGAGGCCACGAGCACTTTCAGTTTACCGTGCTCCCTTTTGGCCTTACCAGTGCCCCTCGGGTGTTCATGAAAGTGATGGCGGTGGTCGCAGCTCATCTGCGCAGATCTGGGGTTCCAGTCTTCCCCTATCTCGATGACTGGCTGTTGAAGGCGGGCTCACCCCAGGCAGTTGTCTCCCACCTCCAGACTACGGCGGACCTCTTGCATTCGCTGGGGTTCACTATCAACGTGCCGAAGTCACACCTGACTCCCTCTCAGAAGCTCCTTTTCATCGGAGCGGTTCTGGACACGACGCAGTTTTGGGCTTATCCTCCGAGCAGCAAGTCCGGGATATTCGGGCTATGATTCCGATCTTTCAGCCTCTATCCCGGGTTTCGGTCAGAATGACCCTGAGGCTGCTGGGCCTCATGGCCTCCTGCATCCTGCTGGTAGATCATGCCAGGTGGCATATGCGGGCTCTGCAGTGGGACCTGAAGTTCCAGTGGGCACAACGTCAGGGGAATCTGTCCGATTGCATTCAGATCTCGGAGGGCACAGCACTACAATTGCAGTGGTGGCTAACGAACCAGGATTGGGTCAACGGCAGATCCCTCTCCCTTCCCCCTTCCCCAACCGGAGTTCACAGTGGTGACGGCTGCATCACTTCTGGGGTGGGGCGGCCACATGGGAGAGACGGAGATCAGAGGCCTCTGGTCTCCAGCGGAGTCCGGGCTCCACATCAACCTTCTGGAGCTCTGGGCGATCCCTCTTGCGCTAAAAGCATTCTTTCCCTCTGTCCGGGGAAGAGTAGTGCAGGTGTTCACGGACAACACCACCGCCATGTGGTACTGCAACAAACAGGGCGGGGTGGGGTCGTGGACCCTATGTCAAGAGGCTCTCCGTCTCTGGACATGGCTGGAACATCAGGGCATATCGCTGGTGGTTCAACACCTGGCAGGTTCACTGAACACCAGGGCGGGCGAACTCAGCCGCAGGTGCATGATGGATCACGAACGGCGTCTTCACTCGGAGGTGGTGCAAGGTCTCTTTTGGCAGTGGAGAGAGCCTTGGTTAGATCTATTCGCCATCGAAGAGAACGTGCAATGTCAGCAATTCTGCGCGTTGGAATTTCCAAGGCGGCACTTGCTAGGCGACGCTTTTTGTCGCAAGTGGAGTTGCGGTCTTCTATACGCCTTTCCGCCTATACCACCTCTGCCCAGAGTGCTGAAGAAGATCAAGCGCGACCGGGCCCAAGTCATTCTTGTGGCTCCGGATTGGGCACGAAGAGTCTGGTATCCTGAGCTGTTACACATGGCCATTGATCCTCCGATCAGACTGCCTCTTCGGGAGGATCTTCTGTCTCAGCAGCAGGGGACGGTCCTCCACCTGAACCTGTCCAGCCTCCACCTCCTTGCGTGGAGATTGAGCGGCGACAGTTGACAGCCTTCGACCTTCCTCCCGAAGTCTGTGATGTTATCTTGGCAGCCAGGCGTCCCTCCACTAAGACGGTATACGCCTGCAGATGGAACAAATTTGTGGCATGGTGCGCAGCAAAGGCTGTGGATCCCCTTTCTGCCCCATTTTCTGAGGTTCTCTTGTTCCTCCTTTCTTTGGCCCAGCAGGGCTCTGCTCTGGGCACTCTTAAGGGCTACCTCTCAGCCATTTCAGCTTCCTGATCAGCCTTCTCTTTTCAAGTCCCCTGTTGTAAATCGCTTTCTTAAGGGCATTACTCATCTTTTTCCTCCTGTTCCCTTGGTAATGCCTCAGTGGGACTTGAACTTGGTTCTTACTTATCTTATGTGCGCTCCCTTTGAGCCGCTACATAACTGTCCTCTCAGACTTCTCACTTTAAAGACTGCTTTTCTGATTGCCATCACTTCTGCTCGCAGAGTGAGTGAGCTCCAGGCTCTTTCTTCGAAACCTCCTTTTCATGCCCCTGCTCAGGACCCGAGTCCCGTGGGTAAACGCAGACCACAGGACACATTCGTTTGCAGGGGCAGGATTTGGGCTCCTTACACTATCTATGGACGGGATGAATAATACCCTGTGATATGATGATTACCGCAACTCTCAATATATGAATATTGTGAATATGCTACACTACTTTCTAAGCCCTGATGAAGTTCCTAGGCATCCAGGAACGAAACGCGTTGGCTGATTTTTAGCAAAAATTCTGTTCTTGTGCAATAATTTGGTTAAATAAAGGAAGATGCTGGACTAAATGCTGCGAACTTGAAATACTTTTCTTTTCCTGGTACACCTTCCCTTTGAAGAATTTCCTGTTCTCTGGTCTCCAGTGGCACTGAACGGCGGCAAGTGCCGGAAGCGCATGCACAGCACACTAAATTTCACTTATTGATTTGAGGTGCAAACACTTGTGGTCCGCCGCTGTTGGCTTTGTTTGTACATACTGCATTATATTTGTCAATTTAATTCAATTTAGTATGCCTTGTCTCCCTGGAAAAAAAAACACTTTGGCTTTTTAGACTAGCAACCTATTACTTAGTATTGCCTTTATAGGGGATGTTTTCTCCATAAACTCAGTATTTTTCCACATTTGGCACCGGGTGTCTTCAGATACAAAATTGGGCAAAAATGTTTTTATTTTTATCCACTGTGTGACCCCTAACCGCGCTGAGCACTATTCTGATATTGAAAAACTGCCCATATATAGCATATGATATAATTCAACTTTTGGAATTACTACTGTTAGAAATGAGGGTCTCTAGTTGGCAGGTTGTTACCCTGTTCAAGTAGGGACCCTTCTTCCTAGTCAGGATAAGGGAGTTACGCTTCTGAAATAACCCCTGCTCACCCCCTTGGTAGCTTGGCACAAACAGTCAGGCTTATTTCAGAGGCAGTGTGTAAAGCATTTGCACATAACCAACAGTAATACAGTGAAAACACTACAAAAGGACACCACATCAGTTTTTTTTAAAAATAGCCAATATTTACCTGAGTAAAACCAGAACAAAACAATAAGAATCCAACATACAGTTATTAAAAAAATGCTCATAAAGCAAAAATAGACTTTAAAAACAGTTCTTTGAAGTCAATATCTCCGTCCGGAGCTATCATGGCATCATGAACAAACAAATCCAACAGTTCTGGCTGACCGCTATGGTGTCGGGAAGCCACAAACAGTACCTTTGGAAATGCGGGGTGTTGGGGACCTTGCGGTGAGCTCCGAAGAGCTGGCGTCGGTTCCGGAGGATGGTGCAGGAGTCGTCGGGGCCTTGAAGTCACACACGTTGCAGGTCAAACTCCATGCGGTTGAAGTCCGGGGTGCTGGCGGGCGTCGAGGCTGAGGTGCGAATTGCAGCGGTGCGGCGTGTGGTGCCCTCAGGTCGCGGTGCAGGCAAGGGCTCGGTGACGGCATCCAGCGGCGTCGGTGAGACCAGGGCTGCGGTGCAAAGTGGGGTGGTGCTCGTTGCGGTACTAGCAGGTCATGCTGCAGGCAGCGTCGTTGTTGTTGAAGCGCTGTTGTCGGCTGACGAACCGGAGTCGATGTCGGTGGGCCAAGGCTGTGGTGTGGGATGGGGCGGTGCATCGTGTAACTTACGAGCGGTGCCCCCAAACCACGGTGCAGGCAGCGGCGTCGATGTCAGCTTGGAGCGTCGTTGTCGGTGAGACCAGGGCTGCGGTGCGAAGCGGGATTGTGCTCCGTGTCCTCCATGAGTGGTGTCCACAGGTCACGGTGCAGGCAGCGGCTTTGGTGATGGCGTCGCCATCGGGAATACCAGGGCGGCGGTGTGAAGCGGTGCAGAGTGCGGTGCCCACAGGTCACGGTGCAAACAGCGGCTCATTGGCGGCATCAAACGGCAGCGTCAGTGAGACCAAGGTTGCGGTGCGAAGTGCGGCAGTGCCCTCCTCAGTGCCATCGGGTCATGGAGCCGGCAGCGGTGTTGTTGATGGCGTTGTGTTACTTTTTCCTTTGTTGCAGCTCAAAACACACAGTTCCCAGTGCTGGTAGCAGATGAACTTGAAGTCCTTGTTGTTCCTGAGACTTCTTGAACAGGGGGAAAGCTCTACCTCAAGCCATTGGAGAAACTCAGAAAGAAGATTGCTGAAAGTTCAGTCCAGCCCTTTCTCTTTCCAAGACAGAAGCAGCTACACAGCAAAGTGGTAGTCTCTACTTACATCTTCTCCAGCTCTTATTCTTGGCAGGTTCCTTGATCCAAAAGAGTTGTAAAGTTCTGGGGTCAGGGCCCCAATATTTATACCATATTTCCCTCTGAAGTTGGCACAAACAAAGTTCCACTGGCATACATAAACCAGTCTGCCTGGCTTAGGCCATGTTCACTCCAGGAGGTGGAGAAAGCTTTGTGGAAGGCAGCCCCAGTCCGTTCAGGTGCAAGTGACAACTCCTCCCACTATTCTAAATGCAGCCAGGTCTATTCAGCCTGGCTATGAGTCACCCAGGCAAGACACACCTCAGCCCCCCTTTTGTCCGTCTAGTGTGATTGCACACCCCTGCTCCTGTCACTCTGAACCCAAATGGTAAATACACAAATGGCAGAGGCACACAGGATGGTTAAGCATGAAAATGCCCACTTTCTAAAAGTGGCATTTTCATGAAACATAAACATCATCTTCACTAAAAGATGTATTTTTAAATTCTGAGGTCAGGAAACTCAATTTCTCTATCTTGTCCCAATGGAAAGTTATGCTTGTAAAATGTTACAAAGCAACTCCCATATTAGCCTATGGACAGATAGCCTTTCAATAGTGAAGATGAAATTGGCAGTATTACACTATCAGGACATGTCACACACACCAGTACATGTCCTACCTTTCACATACACTGCACCCTGCCCATGGGGTACCTTGGGCCTACCTGAGGGGTATTTTACATGTAAGAAAAGGGAAGGTTAAGGCCTGTCAAGTGGGTGCACTTGCCAGGTTGACATGGCAGTAGAAACTGCGCGCAGACACTGCAGTGGTAGGTCTGAGAACCCTTTGACAGGCTGCTGGTGTGGGTGGCACAATCAGTGCTGCAGGTTCACTAGCAGCATTTGGTTTACATGCCCTGAACACAAACAGTGCACAGTACTAGAGACTTAGGAGTAAATCAAATAAGCCAGTCATGGAAATACCAATCCATAAACACAATTTAAAGTAGGAGCACTGCACTTGAGTACTGATCAGCAGTATTAAAGTGCGCAGAAACACTAAACCAGCATAAACAAGATTTAGAGTACCACAAAAACCAGGAGGTCAGAAGCAAAAAGACAGGGGAAACACGCCAAAAGATGCCAGGTCTAACAACTACTACACAGTGTCTTACTTTACTTAATTTTTTAACATCTTTTTCATTATCTGCATTAGGGGTGCATTAGTTATACCATATTAAATTGTGTAATTTGTATTTAATTATGTTTGGCTGCCTCGTTGAAACATTGTTGACGATAATATTTGTATGCCCAGGTGTTAACATCCAGTAAAAGAAACTAAAGAGATAATAAGATCAATTGTGGTGGTATTCTGCTTTTTCCATCATCCATCTGCACAGGAAGTAGCATCCCTGGACCATCAGCTGCACCACATCCACGGACGCGCCATTCTCCAACACCTGTCATTCAAGCTCCACATCACAGTCAACTACAGACCACAAGGACAGCCCACCAACTTCACCGACCCCATCACAGACTTCATCTCACAACTCACCCTTGATGCTAGCAATTACATTCTACTCTGAGGCCTGAAGTTCTACCTGGAAGACCAAGCCGACCCCAACTCAAGAGCACTCATTGAAGATCTTGGATGCCTGGGCCTCACTCAATGAGTTATAGGACCTATCCACGTCGCCGGACACCTCCGTGACCCTATTTTCACAAACTTACGCAACATCCAAGTCGATGAGCCCGCACCAGTCCCCTGAGCAGTCCACGCCATTGTCAAATTTAGCATACCTGTGTCAGCCCAATGCACACACGCACCACCGCTAGACCAGCCAGCCGTAACTGGAACAGCATCACTGACAAGGACTAGAACAACTCTCTTAACTCCCACTGATCCGAACACAGCAACAGCCTCTCCAAAGCCATCAAGAATTTCAATAAGTGTGGTGTCTCCTCATCATATGGGAACCCACGGATCTTAGTGAGAAAGGGCAGCTCTTGGTCACACTGGGGCTCATAATTGCAAAACGAAATATTGCCGACATTAGGGGGCCCCGGAGGTGTAGGGCCTGCGGGAATGGGAGAGAGACCTTAATTGGTGTATGATGGCGGAGAAGACGGTGTACGCTAGCAGGGGGTGCCCCAAGAAGTGGGAGCAGATTTGGGATATGTGGAATGTATATTGAGGTAATTTGTGCCAGAGCCCGAGAGTGGAGATGCAGAGGAGAATAAATAGTATTGAGGGCTCCCCATAATAGTAACTGTGGAAGTACAGAAGCTACAGGATTGGATGGTGAACACAGAGATATACCCAGCAAGGTAAAATGTGTAAATGTATAAATAATGACACAGAGCCTTGAAAAATGTATAAACGTTTTTGTCTCCTGTCAATTTAATAAAAAGATTTTTTATAAAAGAAAGAATTTCAAATAGTGGATCACCTCCTGCACTGACTCCCTGGCCCCCCTCAAATGCAGCCTTACAACAAGAGCCAGACCCCAGGCTATTTGGTACATGGAGGAACTGAGACTGATGAAACGACACTACAAGCAACTGGAGCACAAATGGAGAATGAGCCAAGATAATGCAGACAGGAGCACGTTCAAATTTGCCCTGAAAGGCTACCACCAAATAATCCGGACCACCAAACATGCTGCTCTGGTGGACCACATCGATGGCAGCTCCAACAGAAGCAAAGAAATCTTCACCATTGTGAAAGATTTCACCTCACCGTCAGCTGCCTCCAAGTCGATCACCCCCTCGCAGGACCTCAGCAACAATCTCTCTCAATTCTTTAGCAACAAAATCATCGCCATTTACAGCAACTTCAGCCCACAACCAAACCTTACAGACCTTGCAAAACACTCCTGATCTTATCCAAAGAACAAATGGTAGCCACATGACCCATCATCACCCCAGAAGAAACTGCTGCCACCATGAAGTCCATCCACAGTGGGGCCCTTTCGGACCCTGTCACTACTACGCCTACTTGAGAGGACTGCAACCTATCAGCGCCATACTCACACCCATTCTAAGGGGCATCTACCTTTTCTGCGACCTTCCCAGATGCTTGGAAACATGCAGCTGTCCTCCCATTGCTGAAGAAACCCTCTGCGAACCCTTCAACGCTTGCCAACTACAGACTCTTCTCCCTGCCACCATTCACAGCCAAGGTGTTAAAGAAAATTATTAACAGACACCTCACCGAATACCTCAATGACCACCAACTACTTGACACCACTCAGTCTGGTTTCAGACCCAACCCTAGCATGGAAACGGCCCTCATCGCTGCCACAGATGACATCCCCATGACTCTGGACAGAGGAGACATGGCGGCCTTCATCCTCCAGGACGTTTCCGCAGCATTTGATACAGTCTCCTACCCCATTCTCATCCAACACCTACATGACATCGGAATCCAAGGAAATGAACTCCAATGAATGTTATCCTTCCTGATTGGAAAGACCAAGTAAGTCATCTTGGCTTGGATGCCTGTGACCTCATCGGCGTAGTTCCACAAGGATCCTCCCTGAGCCTGCCACTCTTCAACGCATATATGATCCCGCTAGTCAGCATCATTTGCTCTCACAATATCCACATCCTCTCCTTCGTTAATGATACACATCTCATTCTCTCCCTGATGGATAAGACTCCCGGTATCCAGATCAAGTTCAATGCCTGCATGACTGAAATCGCCCTCTGGATGAAGCCCTACTGTCTAAAGCTAAACACCGACAAGACCTAAATTGTGATCTTCGGGAAGAGCACATCACAGTCGGACTCTACCTGGTGGCCAATAGAGCTAGGACTGACACCCACTCCAGGAAGCTCGGGATCACCATCAACAGCAAACAAAACATGACTGCCCAAGTCAATGCCGTCACCACCTTGTACTGCCATACACTGAAGATGCTGAGGAAGATTTTCAAATGGCTCCCAATCAGCAACCAGGCACACGTCACGCACACCCTGCTTACAAGCCAGCTGAACTATGGGAACACCCACTATGCTGGGATCCACAAAAAAACTCACCAGAAAGGCTGCAGAACATTCAAAACTAGGTGGCCAGAATCACTCTCAACCTCCCACTCCACACTCACATCACACCACATCTGAAGGAGCTCCACTGGCTCCCCATTCACAAACTAGCACTATTCTGATTCCTCACCCACACTTTCAGGGCACTACATAGCACTGGCCCAGCATACCTCAACAATCGCATCTGCGTCTACAAACCTTCCCGACACCTCCACTCGTCCGGATTCCTACTTGCACAAATCACATGCTTACGGAAAACTAGATCTGGCAGTAGAGTCCTCTACATTGCTCCTAAAGCATGGAACATCCTGCCGCTACACATAGGAGCCTCTTATTTACTTGTTGAATTATGCAAGAAGCTGAAGACCTGACTTTTCGAGTAGTCCCACTAGGCTCTAAGTGTGCCTAGAGTCACACGTGATTAGTGCCAGGATACCCCTCCCGGTGATAGGACGCTCTACAAATATGCATAACATAACAGCCTAGTTACTACCCACTTAAAATGATAATCCATAAACACCAAAACATATTTTCCTGTGAGACCATTATGGCCACCCTATGCCTAACACCAGCTTGTGCCAAGGTTTATGAGAGATCTTCACAGTAGAAAAAGAAGATTTCCTGACAACCTCAGCTTGTCACTGGTGGGACAGGCAAAGCAATTCTTTAAAATATGTCCAATATTGGGCCACCAGTAAAAGGCATAAACATTCTCTTTAGTCAAACGTCTCCTTAATTGATTCTTATGGGCCAGCTTAATAATTTTATTGTAACTGAGTGGAATCAGTTTCTCATCCCTTAGGATTCTCCCTTCCGAAAGCATAGTTCATTTCTTACTCCCCTAAAGGACCTTGACGTTTCAGGTAAGTTATCACATTCTAATATGTAACTCTTAACTTCTAAATCACAGTCCTCATTCATCCCAATCATTCTTATGTAGCCCTAGCAAATCAATAGCCAAGGTAATGTACTGCACTGGTTTTTCCTCTACCACATCTTGGCATCTAGGGACATTCTAGATAACCAGTAAGCTGCAAAATTCCCGATACCTGGAAAATGTTCACCCTTCCGGCTGTATCCTTCTGATCATAAAAACCAATAAGCTAGCCTTGGGGAGGTGCATTCAGACCCTTTTGAGAAAAAAGCACACAGAATGCGTTTGTGGTCAGCCTCGAAGGTGAAGGAGAGGCCCAGAAATAAAATGTAATTGGCCTCACAGCCAAAAAGCAAGCAAGGGCTTCTGTGACCAAGTAATTGATCTCAGAACCTTCCTGGCCTGGGATGTAAATGGAGCTATATACAATCTTTACTACCACTGACTGAACCAAGGTGGTACCCAAGCATTTTGTTCCTGTATCAGTTGTCAATATAGTGTGCCTCTTAATGTCAAAATCGCCCAAACATGGGGCCCTAGCTATTGCAGTATTGTCCCTTTCTAGGCATCTGGACACTCCTCACTCCAGAAGTAAATGTATCCCATTTTTCAAAAAGACCATCGTGGGATTAACTAGGCTTGCAACATTTTTCACAAATGTAAACTAGTATTTGGGCAACCCTAGGAAAGACTTCAGCTCCACCTTGTTTGCCAGTGTGGGACCCTTTACAATATCAATAAAATCATCAATAAGTAAGGACAAACACATGGAATAGTTATCAAGATACCTTTATCAAACTTCAAGATGAATGGTCAAAGCACAAAAGTACATTAGAATCATTTAATAACAGTTATTCATTTGTATACAGGTAAAAATCACAAACATCACAGTTCAGAGCAAATACATCACAAATTAAGTATCTGGTGAAAAGGTGAGAGGGAGAGAGAGACTACACAATGCAATTACAGTATGCAATTGAGAATCATACGAACCAAAGATTCAGCTGTAGATTTATCAGGACCAGGACACGAGAATGGACCCAGTAGTATCAGGACCAGGACACGAGAATGGACCCAGTAGAAAGCTAGACCACACTGTGCAAAATCTTAAGTCATTAACCCTTCAGCCGAAAGGGTTTGGTCTGCTTGACTTCACCAGCCGGTAAAGTGCAGAGGAAAATCAGGAGAGTTCAGTTCAGGGAAATTAGAGTTCAGACTGACAGCATGTCAGGCCCAGGATTTGCAAGGAAAATAGCCGCACACGTCCGTTTCCCACGGGGCAATTATACTTCCAAACGTTCACAATTCCTGCCCACAAAGTAACTTTTGTGCTGTTTGCATGATTTCTATTGGTCAAAAATCCATGGTACGATTGTGATATGATCGTTCTCTAATCCAAATCGTCTGGAACCCTCACATAATACCTTTGTTTAGTGTACACCATTTTCTAAGAATTTAACAATATCACTTCCCTTGGAAATAGGAAAATACATTTGTAACTTAACATGTCCGCTCCACATGCTCTCCTCTGAGCTTGCAACAAGGTTGATACAGTTTGTTAGTTGCAGAGAAGATGTCCTTTATTCAAACTGTAGAAAGAAACTTCAGCTGTAATACTCGTAGTTACAGTACAATCAGGTCATCATTTTCTAGTCTATTTGAAGGAAATAATGAAGGACAAAATACATTTTTGAGGCTTACAGTGGAAAACCACAAAATCATCGTTTTCTAATAAACACGCTAATATTGAAATCATTTTAGAGAAATAAAGATACATAAGAAATAATATAGGATCACCATTTCATTACATTTATACGCATTGTCTGATTACGATTTATTAATAAACGAGCAAGCACTTTCTCTTAGAATTACAAGTCGGAGAAAATATAAGCAGAAATCATTTCACTTAAGTATTTTCATAAACATATTTGCTAAAAACTACAAACTGCATAATTATTTTTCATTTTATTGTCATAGCACATTAGTAGGTTTCTCTCTCTGTCAAGAATGACTTAACCTCAAACCAATTTGTGACACTTCTGAATGCTTTTACGATGCAGTTTTAAACTTTCACATATTTCACGAGACAATCTGTTAGTCATATTTCTTAAGTAGGTATTAGTGTCACACGTAATGAACAGGAATTGATCGAGCAAAATATTCTTAAATAATCATGCTCCATCAATCCCCCATCTGATGGCGAATTAAGCCATCACACAATGTCTAATAATCTAATTACAATCTGATTATCTTAATATGCACTTGTTTTCATTTGTTTCAGCCTAACACCCTCTACGTCTTTCATCACTTCATAATAAGTACCTTTTCTGTCTTCTAATTATATATCAGACCTTTTCCTCTTTCTACCTCTACTTTGTTTTGTTTCTATTTTTGCGTTTGCAACATCTATATATCAGTACTATAATTATTATGCCACCAGCAACAGCTATTAATGGTGTTAGTATTTGTCTCACTAGACTGTTAACTAGTGCTGCAAGCCAATTTCCCATTGAGGAAAAACCCTTACCAAGCTTCTCCCATGCACCATCAACTTTTAATTAGGTTAAATCGTTACTCAGGTTAGTAATGTTACTGATATATCCCTGTAAGACTCTGCTTTTGTCAGGGATATAAGTGCAACATTGTTGAATTTTCAGCATGCAACAGACTCCGCCCTCTTTTGCCAATAATACATCCAACGCAAGCCGGTTCTGCAAAACCATTGATCTAATAGCAACCATTTTAGTATCAATCACTAAGAACCCACCAGCGGTATCCGTTGATAAACGATCAACCACTGTAGACAGCTTTCTAATTTTATGTGAGTTCAAAATCACTCCCACTGAAGGTATCATCGCACCAAATATATCACCCACAATTCCTACAGCACTTAGTCCCCTTTTTCTTTGTGTTACTATCTTTTCATTGGTTCCATGATGATCATCCATGTGGTATATTATTGGGAAAACAATACCCATATAACAACATCCATACCAATGTTTAGGCAATTTATAATAAGCATTCTTACCACATATGAAATACACTCCTGGGAAAACTGGATCAGTACTACCTTTTAATCCCCAACCCCCCATAATTGGGAAGGTGTGTTCACACTCACTGGAACCAATTAATATATTATTTGATTCAGTCTTTTGTCTTAGTATGCAAAGCTTTCCCTTGTGATGCCAGTCCAGAGTCATTGCAGCATAAGTCTCACCTTTCTTATAATCACCCTCCTTATGAGCCCAAGGAGGTATTCTAGATTTCTGTTCTACAGCCTTTCTTTTAATTCCTTCTCGTCTATCCTTTACTGTGTTAATAAACTCGTGTATACAGTATCAATTGGCTTAGTAGTATGAAAAAATTCACCCATTATTTCAGCATTTTTCACCCTAGCCACTATGTTCATGTTCTTCTTAATAGGAATTCTGAAAAAACTAAATCATAATTTGAATAAAAATATTGAAACTGCTCCTTGCCATAGCATAAACTGGTTAGTACACTACAAGAGATTCCATATGTTAAAGGAAGGTGATGGTAAGTCACCCCTTCAGAGACAGATGTGAGTAATTGCATGCACACATAACAATCTCTTGCATCCATAGTATCAACGTACTCATACAAGAGTTTGGTAAAAACATTTAATGAAAAGTAATTAATTGATTTACTTTGGTGTAAGTCATTTACTGTTAATCCTTTAATATTCGTATCTTCTCCTAGGACTTTTGTTAATTCAGTAGTTATGCTCACATGTTCTTTAATAGAGTTAACAGGATAAACAAAATGAGGCACAATTAGTATGGACACTAACAAGACAAATATTAGAACAAAAATACATAAAAAGCAAGTACATAAACACCTTCTTCTAGGTAGACTTTCAGTCTCTGAACCATCCATTTGATAAATTCTCATCAAAACTAATATCAAAACAACCAGATTAGCAAAGTTTGTGTATCCGTCTGATTAAGGACTTTTTTGTTTTTTAGCACCCTCTTTCTCATGCACAGTTCATTTAGGGTGGCTCGTATGATGAGTTGTCTTTAAAACAAAACGCAATGAATTCTTTTTCCCAGTCACTTGTAGCAGCCAGATATGTCCATTCAGGTGCTGCCAACCTTTTACTTGGGACTCGTGCTCTTTTTGTTCTGCGTACTGTAATTTCTTCTCTGTCTGTATCACTTTGCTCAGTTTGATTAGAGACTTCAGCTACAGTGGTTAGGATTCTTTTGGCCAAAGTATCTTTCGACTGTTCAGTTTTTCCAGGCCATTAGTCACCTCTTCGCACTTGTTTTTCTGGTACACTGTCTATTACATTTGTCTCAAAACCTTTCTTAATTGGTTCCCTTTGTTTTCGTTATCTTCAGAGATTAACTCTCTTTCAGGTTCAACAGTGTTACGAGACCCAGTAGCTGGTGCCCACTTTACTTGGTGCTCAGTCTGTTCAAGCTGACTTTGTTCACCTTCAACTGACTCTGTCCTTTCAAGTGGACACGGGACACGAAAAGTGTGTGCTGCATGCACCCAATTAGGTAGACCACCACATTTAACTGCAGTTGTTGTCACAAGAATCACTTGGTATGGCCCATGCCAACGAGGTTCCTAACAGGATTTTCTCATGTGTTTTTTTACAAGCACCCAGTAACCTGGGCACAAGTTGTGTGTTTGCTCCTGTTGAACAGTAGTGGTGACTTCTCCAACCTGGTGAGACACAGAACGCACTACGTCAGCCAATCCTTTACAGTAATTGAGCTCTAAATCATCAGACATGTTCACAAACTGAGTTGCTGGGACTGTAGGCTGTCTCATAGCCCTCCCCATAATAATTTCATGAGCGGACAGTCCTATTCTTCTGTCTGGATACTTCTCAAACTCATCAACACCAGTGGCAATGCATCGGGCCATTTCAGTGACGTGGACGCACAAACCTATGCTAATTGTGATTTTATTGTGCAATTTACTTGTTCGACCACGCCTGATGCTTCTGTTGGATAAGCACAATGCAATTGTTGCTCAAATTGTAAAGCAGCACAAAGCATCCGCACCACTTCATTATTAAAGTGCGTTCCTCTATCTGATTCTAACGAGACTGGAAATCCAAATCTCGGTATTAGCTCTCTAAGTAGCAGTTTAGCAACAGTTAAGCTGTCATTTCGTCACTCAGGGTATGCCTCAACCCAACGTGAGAACAAACATACAATCACAAGGACATATTTTAATCCATTACAAGGAGGCATTTCTATGAATCCATCTGCATGCGAGTAAATGGACCACCTGCTTTTCCAATTTGACCCAAATAAACAACTGTATCTGAAAGAGACTATTGGTTATAGATTCCTTACCTTAGAATTATCCCCCAGGCATCAGACTGGATCCGGAAAAATTTTCTTCAGCAATACCCCTGTGCGTTGGTAGGTGGCGTTACTCGACTCCACGTCCGTTGTCAGCGTCGTGGTCGCCGGGATAAAGTCGCGGTGTCTACTTAGACTCCGCCCCTGCGCCCTGACATCAGTTCTTTCTTCTTCCGCGCCAGCCAAATAGCGCAGATATGCCCCTTAGTCATTTTTTGACTAAACTTTTTTCGACTTTTGTCGACATCTTTTTTGAGTCTTCGGCTCCTGGTGTGCGAGGGATGTCCCATCGTCAGACCGGATTCAAGCCTTGTGACTCCTGTCACAAACTGATGTCTGTGATGGATCCGCACCTCGTGTGTCTCTGGTGCCTGGAGCGCGACCACGATCCGAAGTCGTGCTCCAGCTGTCGCCCCATGAATCCGAAGTTTTTGCGGGAGCAGAACCGAAAGCTTTTGGAGGCCTGGCAGTCGGCTACGTGTCGCTCCCGGTCTCGCTCAAGAGGAAGGTCTCGAGACCGGTAGCGGAGCCACCACACCTCGTCCAAGTCTTCGCACTCCTTGGGTAAGTCGAAGCACAAGAAGAAGGCGAAGAGGCACTGTCGTTCTCTTCACCTTCCCACCGTTGGTCGGCTGACGCGACGAGGGAACCGGAGCGTCGTCACTTCAAGGCTCCGTCTCCGGTGCCTGATTCAGGGACGACTCCGTGCCTCCCCCCGTTTCCGAGAGCTGGGGCGTTCCCTGCCCAGCTTTGTGCATTTTACAAAGCCCTCTATTCCATCTTTGGGCAGCCCGACTCCGCTGGCGCGCCTTCGGGCCCCACGGAGCCGGTTGGGGGCCCTGAGCCTTTGATGCCGGCGGCTCCGGCCCTGGCGACGCAGGGTCCCCATGGATCCAGGCCTGGATCCGGATTGACGTCGGTCGACCTTACTCGACCTTCCCCGGTGCCAAAACCGGCGATGACGCCCCCGGCGCCGGCCGTGCCCCGGGCCAATGCCATCCTCATCCCCGAGATGGACCCGGAGTCGGATCAACGTCAGCCGACGTCGAATCCAATACTGCAGAGTACTTTTGTGCCCTTGTTCATCCCAGGTGTTCCCTATCACCCTGAGGGTGGTGATGAGGACTGGGGGGGTTTGCTGGACCCTTTAACAGACCAGCTGGAAGAGCCGGACTGGAGAGAGGAATTGGGTGACGCCAGTGGTCTGGATACCTCCCCAGACCTGGGCATGCTTTCTCCCCTTACCGTGGCTACGGAGGAGGGAGCGTCTTATGCAGTAATGGTGTGTAGGGCAGCTGAGGCTTTGGGCCTGGAGCTCCCTACAGTGGCAGTCAGGACTAACATCCTGACATAGGTGCTTCAACCGGCGGCAACTTCCTCTGAACCCCTCTTGCCCTTCAATGAAGCCCTCACGGACGTCCTTCTGGGCACTTGGTCCAAGCCCAGCACAGGGGCTCCTATGGAATGGACGATTGCTTGCCACCACTGCCGGCTCCGGGCGATCTCATTTTCCTCTCCCAATACCCTTCCCCCAAGAGCTTGGTGGTCCACGCCTCTTCTTCCAAGGGCGCATTCCCTTCTGCACCCCCGGATAGGGAATCAAAGAAGCTGGATCATCTTGGGAAGCGTATGTTCTCTTCCTCCAACTTGGCGCTGTGGTCCGTGAATACTGCATGCCTCTTGGGCCGCTAAACCCATACAGTCTGGATATGGTTGCGCAGGTGCTGCCTCAGTGTCCGGAGGAGGCCCGGGCCATTCTCTCCCAGGCAGTGGCGGATGGGAGAGATGCAGCAAAATTCACAATCCTCTGTGGACTGGACACCGACGACTCTCTGGGCAGAATGATTGCCACGTCGGTAGCCCTTCAGTGCTACGCCTGGCTGAGGATATCTAGTTTTTTGGAGAATGTCCAAGCAACCTTGTTGGAAATGCCCTTCGATAGCCGTTGCCTTTTTGGTGACAAGGCAGACTTGGCACTCGAGCGTTTTAAGGATTCTTGGGCCACGGCTAGATCCTTAGGCCTCGCTGCGTCCTCCCGTCCCCCACAGTCTGCTTTTTGTCCCTTTAGTGGCTATGGAAGGGCCACCCGACCACTTCCGACCCAGTCCAGCCACCGGCACATGCAAGCTGCCCAGCCTCTGCGTGGCCGCAGACGTGAGCCCAGCGACGCGGGTCTGGGAACCAGCGGGTGGGCCAGTCCACCCTTTCCCCCCTGTAACAGCCTCCAAACCCTCCTAGTCTGACCATTCAAGGCCATCAGCGACCAGTGGGTGGCAGGATTCGCCATCACCTGCCCCACTGGCAATCCATCACGTCAGACAGGTGGGTTTTGCAGATAGTCCAAAGGGGCTATTCCCTCCCCTTCGAAACTATCCCTCCCTCCATGCCACTTTCTCCCGATCGCATGTCGGAGGATCATTTGGCGCTTCTGCGCCAGGAAGTCTCGGCTCTCTTGGCCAAGTGAGCTATCGAGAGGGTACCTGCGCCAGAAGTAGGTCGTGGTTGCAATTCCCGCTACTTTCTTGTGCCCAAATAGGACAAAGGCCTGCATCCTATCTTAGACCTCAGGGCCCTCAACTGCTTCCTCCAGAATTAGAAGTTCACAAATGCTAACCTTGGCTCAGGTCCTGTCTGCCCTCGACCCTGGAGACTGGATGGTAGCGTTGGACTTGCAGGATGCTTATTTTCACACCCCCGTCCTGCCAGCCCACAGGCGTTACCTACGGTTCACGGTAGGCCACGAGAATTTTCAGTTCACCGCGCTCCCCTTCGGCCTTACCAGTGCCCCTCGGGTGTTCACGAAAGTGATGGCGGTGGTCTTAGCTCATCTGCGCAGATCTGGGGTTCCAGTCTTCTCCTATCTCGACGACTGGCTGTTGAAGGCAGGCTCGCCCCAGGTGGTCGTCTCCCACCTCCAGACTACGGCGGACCTCCTGCATTCGCTGGGGTTCACTATCAACGTGCCGAAGTCACACCTGACTCCCTCTCAGTCGCTCCCTTTCATCGGAGCTGTTCTGGACACAGGGCAGTTTTGGGCTTATCCTCCCGAGCAGCGAGTCCGGGATATTCGGGCTATGATTCCGATGTTTCAGCCTCTATCCCACATTTCAGCGGGAATGACCCTGAAGCTGCTGGGCCTCATGGCCTCCTGCATCCTGCTAGTAGATCAAGCCAGATGGCATATGCGGGCTCTGCAGTGGGACCTGAAGTTCCAGTGGGTGCAGCATCAGGGGAATCTTTCCGACTACGTCCAGATCTCGGAGGGGACTGCGCAGCAACTGCAGTGGTGGTTAATGAACCAGGATTGGGTCAGAGGCAGATCCCTCTCCCTTGCCCAACCAGATCTCACGGTGGTGACCGATGCATCACTTCTGGGATGGGGCGGCCACCTGGGGAAGACGGAGATCAGAGGAGTCTGGTCTCTGGCGGAGTCCGGTCTCCATATCAACCTGTTGGAGCTCCGGGCGATTCGCTTGACACTGAAGGCATTCATTCCCTCCCTCAAGGGGAAGGCAGTGCAGGTGTTCACAGACAACACCACCGCCATGTGGCACTGCAACAAACAAGGTGGGGTGGGGTCGTGGACCCTTTGTCAAGAGGCTCTTCACCTTTGGACATGGCTGGAACATCAGGGGATTAAACCTGGTGGTTAAACAACTGGCAGGTTCTCTGAACGCCAGGGTGGACGAACTCAGCCGCCGGTACCTGGTGGATCACGAATGGCGTCTTCACTCAGAGGTGGTGCAAGGTCTCTTTCACCAGTGGGGAGAGCCTTGGTTAGATCTGTTCGCCACCGAAGAGAACGCACAATGTCAGCAGTTCTGCACGTTGTAATTTCCAAGGCGGCACTGGCTCGGCGGCGCTTTTCGTCGCAAGTGGAGCTGCTGCCTCCTGTACGCCTTTCCGCCTGTACCACTTCTGCCCCGAGTTTTGAAGAAGATCAAGCACGACTGGGCCCAAGTCATTCTTGTGGCACCGGACTGGGCACGAAGAGTCTGGTACCCCGAGCTCCTGAGCATGGCCATCGATCCTCCGATCAGACTGCCCCTTTGGGAGGATCTTCTGTCACAGCAGCAGGGGACGGTCCTCCACCCGAACCTGTCCAGCCTACACCTCCTTGCGTAGAGATTGAACGGCTGCAGTTGACAGCTTTTGACCTTCCTCCTGAAGTCTGTAACGCCATCTTGGCAGCCAGGCGTCCCTCCACTAAGACGGTATATGCCTGGTGATGGAATAAGTTTGTGGCGTGGTGCACAGCAAAGGCTGTGGATCCCCTTTCTGCCCCTCTTTCTGAGGTTCTGTTATTCCTTCTTTCTTTGGCCCAGCAGGGCTCTACTCTGGGCACTCTTAAAGGCTACCTGGGGCCATTTCTGCTTTTCTTCGGCTGCCAGATCAGCCCTCTTTGTTCAAGTCCCCTATTGTAAGCCGCTTCTTTAAAGGCATTATTCACCTCTTTCCTCCATCTCCTTTCATAATGCCTCAGTGGGACTTGAATCTTGTCTTGACTTACCTTATGTGCGCTCCCTTCAAACCTCTTCACAACTGTCCTCTCAGGCTTCTCACTCTGAAGACTGCCTTTCTCATTGCCATCACCTCTGCTCGCAGAGTGAGTGAGCTTCAGGCTCTTTCTTCTAAGCCTCCTTTCCTTTCAGTCCATCCGGACAAGGTAGTGCTTCAAACGAGACCCTTGTTCTTGCCCAAAGTAGTCACTCCCTTTCACATCGGGCAGACTATTACTCTGCCCACCTTTTTACTGCCTCCACACCCTTCCATGGAGGAGGAGAGACTCCACCGTCTGGACCCAAAACGTGTGCTGTCTTTCTACCTTGACCGCACAAAGGAGTTCCGGGTGGACGATCAACTCTTTGTTGGCTATGTGGTTGTTAAAAAAGGTCGGGCTGTGCAAAAGCTTACCATCTCTCGATGGGCAGTCCTTTGTATCAAGATTTGTTACGCTTTGGCTAAAAATGAACCTCCAGTGGGGCTGCAAGCTCATTCCACTAGAGCTACGGCAGCAACCACTGCTTTGTCACGGGGAGTTTCACTCATCAATATCTGCCAGGTGGCCACGTGGGCTTCTATGCACATGTTCACCAGACATTAGTGCCTGGATAGTCAAGTCCGGAGGGACGGCTACTTTGCCCGTTCTGTCCTCCAGGATTTTCTGGTGTGAACTTGGTTCGCAGACCCTCCTCCAGGGATGGTATTGCTGGGCTATCTATTCTAAGGTAAGGAATCTATAACTAAATGTCTCTTACAGATACATTGTTACCGAAGGTAAGTAACTTGTTCTCTTCTCCCTGCATTTTTTTGCTGACATGTTACACATCTTTGGCACAGACACTCTGCAATGGCTCTGAACTTAGCATTGTACCATGTCTGTTTAAAAAGTCTCATCATAGCATCTCTACCTACATGAGTTGGACCATAGCAGACTCTTGCAATTGGTGACAGCAAACTATCTGGCAACACAGGTCTCCCATCTGTGTAAACCCACACTTCGTCTTCTGATCTGCGTGTACATTCTGCTGTGATCCATCCCTTCCTTTTCGGCCTCATTAACTGAATCTTGTAATTCTCTAATCTCTTCTCTTGTTTCAACAATTGAAAACATTAGTCTGTATTCAGATTCATCAGATTGTTCTTTCAATGATTCCCCATTTATTTCATGTGAATTTAGAGCACAATAGTGCACAATTTCATCAGCATATCTATTGCCAATTGTGACATAGTCACGGCCAAATTTCTAATTTCTGATCCCTACGTGTCAGGTTCATGTGGCAACCTTCGGCGGTTACCCATTCAGCCATATGGTTCAGCCAGTCTGCCACTTTCGGGGCCCTAGGGGATAGCCACCCTATTACTATTCTACGTTTGGCCAATACCAACCCTATAATTACAAATTTCCTGCTCAGCTTTCTCTTCTTACAGAACTGAATGAGCCCTAGGAGGCACTGGGTTATATGCCTGGGGACCTCCCAGCCCGTCACCAATTGAAGCTTTTGGGTAACACGGCCTGATTTATGAGCTGAACATTTTACCAGCGCAATTTGGGCTGGCAGCTATAGTGCCATCAATTAGTTCTTTACACACTCCCTGTTTCTTATTGGTGAATCCGAAGAGGTCATAAACCCACGCTGAGACCACAACTGCCCAAAATCATGCACCACCCCAAAACCATATTGACTGTCTGTAAATATGGTAACTCGCATCTATTCTGTAATGCAACATGCCCTAGTGAGTGAAATCAACTCTGCCACTTGTGCTGATTTCACTCCTTTCAACCATGATGCTTCAACAACACCCATCACTGTACAAATTGCATATGCAGCTCGCACAATATCTTCAATGTCTCTCAAGCATGATCCATCCACAACCAACACATGATCGTTTTCAGTTAATGAAGTATCCTGTATATCCGGTCTCGGTTTTGTACACAACTCAGTCACAGCAAGACAATCATGATCCGCTTCGTCCACCACCACTTCACAACTAGTAAGTGGCAACAATGTAGCTGGATTCAGAGTTGTACATCTTGTCACAGACACATTTTCTGTACCTAAAATCATCTGTTCATATTTTGGTAAGCGACTGCTTGTAAGGTGCTGGGTGCGAGTTCGCGTTAACAAAATTTCAACTGAATGTGGCACATACATTTTCAATGGATGTCCCATCACAATCATTTCATTCTGTTCCAAGCTCACACTTGTATCAGCTACTGCTTTCAAACAACCTGGTAAGGCAGCAGCTACAGGATCCAATATGGCTGAAAAATATGCCACTGGACGGCATGCTGTTCCATACATTTGCGTCTGAACTGAAAGTGCACAACCATCACATTCACTGCAAAACAGTGCAAAATTCTTGTTGAAGTTGGGCATTCCCAATGCTGGTGCACTACACAAATTGTCTCTTAGTTCAAGAAATGAACTCATGCATTATTCATCTAGATGAACAGGATCTGACACATCTTTGTGTGTCAGCCTTTGCAATGGCCTGGCTATCAGTGAAAAATTTGGGATCCACTGCCTGCAATATCCGACCATTCCCAAAAACATTCGAACCTCCTTTTGTGTACTCGGTGGATTCATTTGCAATTGCTCACCTACTGCCAAATGGTTCGGTAGAGCAATCGTATCAGAAACCCAAGCCTCTTTGGATCCTGATGCAATCAACAAATCATCAATACGTTGCACTAATATTGAGTTATTAGGCATTATCAATGACTCTAGACTTTTTTTCAAAATCTGATTGAAGATTGAGGGGCTTTCAGTATACCCTTGTGGAACTCGGCACCATGCCAAGACACAGTTTCCGAACCGGAACGCAAATAAATATTGGCTATCCGGATGCAAGGGTATCGAGAAAATGCTTGACACAAGTCAATCACTGAAAACCATTCTGCTTCACATGGAATTTGGTACAGAATCACAGCTAGGTTTGGGACTATTGGACAAGAAGGTATCACAATCTGATTGATTTTTCGAAGGTCTTGAACTATTCTATATTTCCTATTAGGTTTGCGAATTCCCATGATAGGTGAATTGCATGGACTCCCCAAAATCTCTTTCAGAATGCCTTGTTCAATCAACATCTCAATTACAGGAGTTACTCCTGCAATTGTCTCAGGACTTGTTTTGTAAGCTGGTGTTCTCGGGAACTCTGCATTTGGTTTGACAGTTATCCGAATTGGAGCTACTCCTTTCATCAGACCAATATCTTTTCCTGAAAAGTCCCACACATCAGTCAACACTGTATTTCAATTCAACTGGTAAATCATTCACTGTAAATAAAGGATATAGACTATTCACTTCAATTTCCTGTCGTGCCATTTTAATCACCACATCCTCATCTTTCGTATGAAATGCTATTCCATCTGGTGTACAATAAATGGAACAGTTCATCTTGCACAATAGGTCTCTACCTAACAGGTTAACTGGACTAGTGTCACACACCACAAATTTGTGTAAATCTTCAAAACCTCCAATTTGTACTTTCATAGGTTTGGTCACTGGGGTTCTAATCAATTTGTTTGAAACTCCTACAACTTGGATACTTTCTCCGGAGAGGGGTAGGTTGGGAATTTCCACAGTTCTCACAGTGGAGCGGGTAGCACCAGTGTCTACGAGGAATGTAATAGATTTTCTATCAACCTCGCCATCCACATAGGGACCACTCTGGTCTTCCGCCAAGGATGCGCCAAGCACGCATTCCTCTTCCCCCCTCAGGCACCGTCATTGAGATGTATCTGAATCGCTCCCATCCAACTGCATCAAGTACTGTGAAGACACCTGCATATTTGAATTCAATTGATCATTGGTATGGAAACACATATTCGTATTGTACCTTTGCACTTGACCATTCACATCTTGCATAGGAGCTTGGGGCATTCTCTGACCCTGCCCTCTGTCAACCGTCATCTGCTGATTCTGATTCTGTTGATTCATTATCTCATTATTCATTTTTGTCTTTCTCATTCAATCTACTCCTGTGTCTATCAACTGTATACCACCTGTATTTGACTGAATATTTCTAAAATGCCCGAATTTGCTGCACCCATGACATGGAAACTTTTTCTTCATTTCCTCCAAATTACCACTTCGACCACTCCCTTGTGGTATCAAATTTGACACAGTATTTGTCACTACACCTCTCATTCCAGTAGTAGTCTGACCATTTCCCTGATAAGCCCATGTAAAATCCGTATTCATATTAATGAATCCTCCTTTCTGTGCTGCTTTCAACTGAGCCAATATCAATTTCTCTTTTAACTTTTTGTGACGTGAATCAATATCATCGCCACAATATTTTGCATATCGAAGAATTTCGTCAATCGACTTGCTTTGCCAACAAATCAGATGCTGTTGAATCATGGCACTTATTTCTGTCCTCAAACCGTACACAACTGATATACAAAATGTCCCATATCTTTCTCAGAAACATTCTCAATACCAGTATACTGTTTAAATGCCTGCAAAGGCCTTTCATAATACGCATGAACTGACTCCTTCAATTCCTGAATAGTCCTGTCTATTTTCACCCAATCTGTTTCTTTTGGCGAAATGTTTCCCTTCAAATAAGTAATAACCTAATTATATTTTTTCATGACTTCTTCTGATGGAGCTCCTGTTTTTGGATCTCTCGGATATTCTTCTTTCGACCAGTCTATAACAATTTTACACTCAACCCATAAATCAGTCGGAACTACAATATCGAACAATGCATCCAAATCTTTCCACAAGATTTTAGAAACCTTAACAAACCTCTCCACTTGTTTGTACCACTCTACTGGCTTCTCTCTCAACCTAGGGAAATCATTTGTAAATGATAATATATCCTGCCTGGACCAAGGTACATGAATAAAACCACCTACTGGTACCTCTCTCATAGGAAATACTGTTGCATTCGCTTCTTCAATTTCTGCCTCTCTCACAGGATACAGAGGTAAAGTTACTATCATGTCGTCTTTCCTTTTTGCCCATCTGCCTTCCCATCGATCCACTTCACCACAACTCTTTAGAGTGTTAATCAACTCCTTTATCTGCAAACGCTTTCCTGAAACATTTAAACTCTCTAAATCTTTGTCACTAAAATCCAATCGATATGTCTTTTGTAAAGCTTTGGACTTCTTTATGTCAACTCCATATTTTTGTGCAATCTCAGCAAATCTCTCATGTGTATTTCTCGCTTTCCGAGAAATATCCTTACATATAAAAAGTAATTCTTCATCACGATAATTATCTAACCTCTCTGGACTAATTCTTCCCAGTATCATTTCTTCTATTTCCATCTTTAATCTGCTCACATCTATGCTCGGCTCTCGGGAAGAACAATTATTCTGTATGCTGCAACCTGGTGCAATCTCTTTTATCCACTCATCTAACTCTTCTGGGGAAGGTCCTAAAGATGTAACCTGTCCTGATCTCTGAATGTTTTTCACTAACTTCACCTGTCTTTGACCCTCGTGAAGACGATGTCATCCACCTCTCCATCTGCAACATCCTTCTCGTTTCTCTCTGTGAACCTCTTTTCGGAGTTTCAACTGTTTTGCCTGAAATACGAATCAATGACTCTAACCCTTCTCCCGTAATAGCATTTGCTCCATTATTCTCATTTGACCCATTCATACCCGTTTTTCCCAAGACGGTGTGAACTCCATTCATATTTCTATTAGGAACTGTTAAAGTATGAACTTGCAAAACTCTTTGTTCATTATTATATAATGGAACAATAGGACCTATAGTTACTGGGACCGATAAAGCATCTGGGTTAATTGATGTCATTACTTTTGGCAACTCTTCTCTAACTGGAGTCTGATTCTGTACTAATGATGTCTTCTCATGTGCTGCTACATGCACAATTGGGGCTCTTGGTTGTAGCATAAAGGGTCTTGCCTCCACATAGTTCTACTCTTCATGATAAGGTGGAGGTCTGTTCAATAATAATTCATTCAAGAAATCATCATCTATATCTTCAGCTTCCTCAACAATTAAATCAGTGTTTTTAGGTTTCAACTCCTCAACATGCCTCTTCTTTTCTTTATATTTCTCTCCTTCACTGGTCTCAGCTACCATGACCGGAAACATTCGTTCCCTCTCAGCTATATCCTTCCTCCACATTTTTTCCTGTGCATCCCATTTTGTCTCAACATATCGACTCACAGTATTCCTGTATCTACTCTGATGCTTTTCTCTTTCTCTTATATGCTTTATGTTCCCACTCTTCAAGAGCTTCATACTGCATAGGTCTATGTTTGGTACGCAAGCTATTCATTTGACTCCTTAAAGTTTCTAAAATTCTAGTATGAAAAGTCCCATTCTCTGGAAATGCTAAACTACCATCTTGCTCAGTATATTTAATCCAGTTCTCCAACCACGTACACGTATGATAGCCCTTCTCCAATGACATAAATGAAGCAGGGGTTCCTTCCGGAGCCACAGGAACTCCTCATGGAATTGGTATTGGCTCATCTTTACTAAACAGAGTTTTTATCAATTTTAAAAACTTCATTATTCTCTGCGCTAAAAGCTTTCTTGTCTTTACAAGGAAAAAATCATCAATTTCTTTTCCGTGTTATGATTTTCTGCCACCAATCAAAGCTGATCACGCTGTCCAATACCAGCGCGGCTCCACACCAACCAATACCAGCGCAGCTCTTGATGACGATCTCTTACCAACCAACCAATACCAGCGCTCCACCTAGTGACGATCTCTTACCAATCAACCAATTCCAGCGCTGCACCTAGTGACGTCAGTTTAACTCCTGCGACTGACTCTCCCTTTACACAGTCATCGTCGTTATTACAAAGTCTTTAACAAAACAAACAACATAAAACAACTTGTCTGTTCAGCTAAAAGGAAAACGATAGAACCACACAATCTGAGAATTTCTTTTGCTTCCATCAAAATCTTGAACAGTGCAATTTCACCCTCAATTAAATGAAAATTTTCAAGATCCCTCCAAATGTGCTCTTTTGAAGAAACCTCAAGAATCTCCACTTGTCACACTTCAAGTTCCCTATGCTAGCACCGGCAAGGCCTATGCACAGTACTACTTCTGCTGCATACAAAACACACTTAGTGTATGCCACACCGCCCTTAGACTTTATCCCGGGATCTTGAGTCAACAACGGACCGGTTTACTTTCCATTAAGGTCAACGACGGACCACAACATTAAACACAAAAGAACACATTTTCTATAGTCAGTCAATCTCTCTTAATTCCGTCTCTTCATTACGTAGTATTTTTTAGTCAAAATAACCATCCGATTACGCTACCTGAAAACTGATCCAGCGGAAGCGGTGTAATTTTTGTGGGTTCAATCATGAGCTGCTCACCACACCGTAAACTCAATCCTCAGTAACACTATTCACAATAACACAGAGTTTGGTCCATAGAAACTCTACAATAAAGCACAACCATAAGGTCCTCCGACAGATCTTTGTATGAGCTAATAGGGACTCCGATAACTAGAGACGGAAGCTACTCCTTCATGAAGACCTGGAATAAAGAAGTGCCAGGCTAATAACAATATCTGTACAATATCAATAAAATCATCAATAAGTAAGGACAAACACATGGAATTGTAATCAAGATACCTTTATCAAACTTCAAGAAGAATGGTCAAAGCACAAAAGTACATTAGAATCATTTAGTAATGGTTATTCATTTGTATACAGGTAAAAATCACAAACATCACAGTTCAGAGCAAATACATCACAAATTAAGTATCTGGTGAAAAGGTGAGAGGGAGAGAGAGAATACACAATGCAATTACAGTATGCAATTGAGTATCATACGAACCAAAGATTCGGTTGTAGATTTATCAGGACCAGGACACGAGAATTGACCCAGTAGTATCAGGACCAGGAGACAAGAATGGACCCAGTAGAACGGTAGAGCACAGCGTGCAAAAGCTCAAGTCATTAACCCTTCAGCCGAAAGGGTTTGGTCTGCTTGACTCCACCAGCCGGTAAAGTGCAAAGGAAAATCAGGAGAGTTCAGTTCAGGGAAACAAGGGTTCAGACTGACAGCATTTCAGGCCCAGGATTTGCAAGGAAAATAGCCGCACACGTCCGTTTCCCACGGGGCAATTATACTTCCAAACGTTCACAATTCCTGCCCACAAAGTAACTTTTGTGCTGTTTGCATGATTTCTATTGGTCAAAAATCCATGGTACCATCGTGATATGATCGTTCTCTAATCTAAATCACCCGGAACCCTCACGTAATACCTTTGTGTTCACCGTTTTCTAAGAATTTACAATATCACTTCCCTTCGGGAATAGGAAAATACATTTGTAACTTAACATGTCCGCTCCACACACTCTCCTCTGAGCTTGCTACAAGGTTGATACAGTTTTTTAGTTACAGAGAAGATGTC
Organism: Calotriton arnoldi; assembly: GCA_963921515.1. NCBI lineage: Eukaryota > Metazoa > Chordata > Amphibia > Caudata > Salamandridae > Calotriton > Calotriton arnoldi. The sequence goes on along the minus strand of CAWUFW010004274.1, from coordinate 783,918 downwards.
CATTATTCTGTAGAAAGAAACTTCAGCGATAATACTCGTAGTTACAGTACAATCAGGTCAGCATTTTCTAGTCTATTCAAAAGAAATAATGAAGGACAAAATAAATTTTTGAGGCGTACAATGGAAAACCACTAAATCATCATTTTCTAATAATAAACACGCTAATATTGAAATCATTTTAGAGAAATAAAGATGCATAAGAAATAATATAAGATCACTATTTCATTAAATTTATAAGCATTGTCTGATTGCGATTTATTAATAAACGAGGATAGCACTTTCTCTTAGATTTACATGTCGGAGAAAATATAAGCAGAAATCATTTCACTTAAGCATTTTCATAAAGATATTTGCTAAAAACTACAAACTGCATTATTACTTTTCATATTATTCTCATAGCACATTAGTAGGTTTCTCTTTCTCTCATGAATGACTTAACCTCAAACCAGTTTGTGACTCTTTTGCATGCTTTTACGATGCAGTTTTAAACTTTCACGCATTTCACGAGACACTCTGATCAATTGATCGAGCAAAATATTCTTAAATAATCACGCTCCATCACTCCTTTACCCTAAAAAACACCTACTTGTGAAGTAAAGGCATGCAGAGTGAAGGCACATGCAAAGTAAAGGGTGGGGAATAAAGGCTATGCGGATTAAAAACTGTAGAGTTCCATAACTCTTACAACATTGGCAACACAGCGACTGAGCATTTTGGGTAGCCAGAGGAAAACTACGAGTGATTTGAGTGCATTTCTAACACATCTCCACAGCCTCTAATGCAGATATTTTTTTTTGTTCACATTCCTAGTGCTAACCTTTGCCAATACTTTAGTTATTATCACTAAGATAATCTTTAAATTTCTGTGCTCTAAGTTAGTGCATGATAAAGAGTTGTAGCTATATTCTTGTGATACTTCTTGATTCCCCTGAACCCAAAGTGAGGATCACCCACATAAAGAAATAAAATTGGAAGATTGTCAGGTTCGGAGCATCCTTGATACTGACTCATCGCCCATGACCCTGTCAGGTCTCCCTGCTTTGCAGGCTCATAGGCTGTAAATGCAGGACAGACTGCTATAGCGATCTAATAGCATAATTGGGTCCCAAAATCCTCTGGCTCTCATCATTTGCACTGAACGTGGATCCCCTTGTTAGGCCCCTAGGGGCCACAACTCAAAGAAGTCTGAAAAACCTTTACTAAACGTAGAGATATCAACCCAGTGCATTCAAATTTCATACTTCAGTATTCAAACTGTTACCAAAGTTTTGTTAAGCTTACAATATAAAAAAAGTCCCAACTTATTAGTCAATACCTGTCTTTAAAACATGGCTACCATAAATATACCTGATAATTTATGCTAACTACACAGCCCACCTCATTTGACGAGGTGTGGTAGTTATGAATGGTGATGTCATGTTTGTCACGTATGTAGTAGGAACCAATTCCAACCATAATACTGAAATATTCTATCCCTGGAAGACATTCTTTGTAATTGACTGTACTTTCTGTACTTAGTACACTGTGAACAATGTGTCTCCATCGTACACATGCACTAGTTTTAGGTGCTATTACCACCCATTACAGGTCCTGTTAGAATGGTTTACTCATGTTACTGGGTCAACATAGTCTTTGTTAGCAGGTTACACCCTTTACCCGTATATACTTTTTGTTAGTACTTTATATTTTAGTAGCAGGATATTAGGTTTGTAGGGGAATAAGGTGGGAAATTATTGAAAATATATTTTCAGATTGATGTGTTACTGGGTCTTTGTTAGCAGGTTACACCCTTTACCCATATATACCCAACAGAACCTTCAGGTCACCTGAGCTATGTTAGAGGAGGTAATATGGGTCTACAAGATAGGGAACTATAAAAAAAAATTGAGATTATTCTGGCAGAATGGGAGACAGTTACCCATCATAATATGAAAAAAATATACTTCCAGTAGTATTGATCGCCCTAGGCGCCAACTGCCCAAATCTCAACTAAAAGCAAAGGTGGAAACAGAGAAAGGGCTAAGAGCCAATCCCTGAAAGATACAGGGAATAGCATGAGCATATTTTCTACTAGAATACTCAAATCCCAATTCCAGGTCAAGTCTTGCAGAGGTTAACAATTATTAAGTAATAAAGTGATTCAGTCTCCAAAACGTTATAGCCTTACTAATGTTGCAATATCCCGATATATGAAGATTGAAAGACAAAGCAGCTGCTCAGACACATAATCCAGCGACAAGAGGAGTGACTGAACAGACTCCCATAGGAGTGATCAGTCTTTCCAAGAGAAAACTTCTGACAAGGTACAAGCCCGACCGCAACACAAGGAATTCACTGGTAAAAAACGGTAGAGAAGGTTTCAGATAAACAAACCATTCAGGTATCTGCACTGACATAGCAACTTCTCCAGACATAGCTCAGGGTTGTATGTGGACTGTGCCAGCCTTGTTTGTATTAATCTTTTCTGCAGGTATGCGGCACTCATCTCACTCTGCATTATTTAATTATGGCATACTTTTAGTTACTAGCAACTAGAGTGCAGGGTTACTAGGAATTACTTATGGATAGACATGGATAGATAGAATTATCAACAATTTATTCATGAACGGCAAACAAAACCTAATCATTCTAATACTAATCAATACCCATTGCTAGCTGCACTTTTTTTTTTTTTTAAATAAATTCTCTTTATTGAATTTTTCATAATAACCAAAGATTTATCTGCCACGCAGGGCAGTGCATTCAAGAAATACAAAAGAAACAAAAACCACATGTCTAGTGTATCTTCAGTGATCGGAAAACTTGCCAGTAAGTATTAAACAGGTCATCACATAGTCCTATATGAGTACACTCAAGGCAGTATATCAGTATAGCAATACAGATGTTCAATCGGGCGATGTGCTATCCAATTGGGCCTTCGTTAACAGATATTGTCGCAGTGGTTCCCAAATGTCTTTGGGTCTGGATGTTGTTGGTAGCTCCTCCGCAAACAGTTCTAGATTTTCACGGCAATACACTAGATCACTTGACCCACCCTCAATCTGTGGAGTGAGTTTGCTCTCCCATGTGGGCGTGATTCGCCTCTTGGCCATCAGGAGGGCCACTCTGGCGAATCTACCCAGTGTACCCTTTAGCTGAGGAACATAGCCAAGAGCAGACATGTGAGGGGTGTGCACTGTAGCAGGGTACTTGTCATGGTGTGTAGTCGCTGCAGAACTTCCTCCCAATGTCGTAGAACAGCCCTACAATTCCATTGCAAGTGTGGAGAAAGTCAGCTGCCTCCTGCCACGCATCGTTTGCAGCTGATCAGAGTCTCAGAGCCCCATTTTATACAATTTGTCAGGGGTATAGTATATTTGATGAATACATTTAAAATGAAGAATACGAAGATTACCATTGGGCGTTAGTCTGCCAGTCAGTGTGCAGATATGCTCCCATTCCTTCAGTGTAATTTGGGGTTCGAGTATAGTGTTCCAGCGCTCAAAACTTTTGCCTGCCGCCCTCACCACCTCTTCCTGTACTGTCCTATATCATTTCGTAATAAGCTTTCTCTTGGAAGGGTCTATTAAAAGTAGTTGCAGTGATTGGAGAGGAGGTGGTTCAGTGGGGAAATTCGGATAGTGATCTTTAATGGCTCGTTTTAATCGATACCAGGTGTATTGAAAAAGTGGAGTGGAATTGGTGATGTATTCGAGATCCTCACCGGTAATGTAACTACCCTCAGAGTAAAGATCGCGCATACGTGTAATTCCAACTTCTTGCAAAGATCTCATGGGACCAGTCTCCTGGGTGACAGACAAAGCCGCATGACCAGAGAGGGGCAAAGCCGGGGCAAAGCCGGGGCGTATATAGGGAGTTTATGAGCGAGTTTGCCTATCGATTGCCAGGCCAGAATAGTAGTGTCAATGGTATTTATTTCCGGTTTGGAGGTACCCTGTGACAATGTGTAAGCAGACTGGCTAGTGGTATCGGATATCGCATCCCCCTCTTCCACTGCAAGGTGTGGTGTGAAGTCATGTGGTCTGAACCAGTAGTAGGCGTACTGGGCACAGAGCACATATATAATATATATAAAAATCTGGTGCCCCAAACCCGCCACGTGAGTAAGAAAGTGTTAGTGTGTCCCAACTGATTCTGGCTGTTTTGTCGCCCCATACCAGTTTCAAGAGTTGTGTTTTAATTGTAGCAAAGAATTGCTTGGTGGGGCTAATAAGAATATTACAGAACAGTGTATAAAAACGGGGGAGAATGATCATCTTAATGACTGCTATGCGACCCGCCAGGGATAGCGGTAAATGTACCAATTTATCCACCTGACTCACCAATGCATCGTACGCGCGGCCATAATTTTCCCTGATCACAGTCTCAGGGTCACGGTGTACCCACACTCCAAGATGCACTTGAGGGTCTGCCGTCCATATGAGCGGATATTCCAGCGGGGGGGCATGCACTTTGTCCAATGGAATCATGACCGATTTCCCCCAGTTGATCGTGAGGACCGGAGTAAAGCCCGAATCTAATATATTCACGGAGGATCGGGGGAGAGGTACTGCTGCGGTTCCCGAACAAAGAGGACCATATCGTCTGCATACAATGAGATGCCGACAGGTCTCTGATGAAAGTTGAGTGCGGAACTCCTATGTCGCTGACGTATTATGCACGCCAACGGTTCCAGCGTGATGGCAAATAAAAGGGGGGATAAGGGGCACCCTTGCCTGGTGCCCCGCTCGATATCAAAAGGATCAGAGGTGAGGCCTCCCACACGCACCCGTGCCGAAGTATCAGTGTACAGTATCTGCAGCCATCTCAGCAGCACTGGAGGAAACCCCATTCGTTTTAACATGTGAAACATGTAGCTCCATTCAATGGAGTCGAATGCTTTAGCAGCATCGAGCATGACTGCTGCAGCGGGGAGATCCGGATTTAAAACATGAAACATAGCGAATATGGTCCTGAGATTGTGTGAAGTGGACCGCTCCGGTATAAACCCCGATTGGTCCGGTAAAACTAACTTGGGCATAAGAGGTTTAATTTTAGTGGCCAAGATTTTCGCCAGTATTTTCGCGTCCAAATTGATCAATGACAACGGGCGGTATGATTCGCAGAGTGTAGGGGATTTGTCTTTTTTGAGAAGGTTGATAAGTGCCTGTCTGAGGGAAGGAGGTAGGGCACTAGATTCATGAGCCTCCGCGAACATTTCTAATAAATAGGGGACTAGGAGATCCATATAAGTCTTATAGAATTCCGCAGTTAAACCGTCTGGCCCCGGTGCCTTTTTATTAGGGAGTGAGAGAATTGCCTCTTTAACGTCAGTCTCATCTATGGGACGGCTTAAATATTCACGTTGGCCGTCTGACAGCCAAGCACAGGCAATGTCAGATAAGTAGTCATTAAGGGCGTCGCCTTCCCCGCGCGTGGTGTACATTTCACTGTAGTAATTTCTGAACTGGTCCACTATTGCCTGGGGTGTGTAATGCTCATTCCCGTGATCGTCCACTATCTTAGTAATATGGTGATGGCTCGACCTGAATTTCAACTTAGAAGCCAGATTTCTACCCGGGCGTCCCCCTTCCCCGTAAGCTTTGGCTATATGACTGCGTGCTATATATCTCGCCTCAGAGTCAGCTAACGTGTTATATTCCGCAATAAGCTCCTGAATACGAGCAAGAGAAGAAGCAGAGGGCGCGACTGAGAATTGTGCCTCCAGTTCACCCAGTGCCTTCTCCGTCTTGGAGAGTTGGCCTCTAATATCTTTCAAAATACCCGATGTTGTACTTATACACACCCCACGTATCGTAACCTTAAAGGCCTCCCATAGCATGGAAGAGCTTTCCACCGAGCCCACATTCAATACAAAATACTGCGTGATCGCTTGTCTAATAGTGTCCTCATATATAGGGTCAAGCAGGGCCTCAGCGCGGAAACGCCAGGTGAAGGGACGGTGTGGATTTGTGGGAATTTGGATAGTTAAATACACAGGATTATGATCCGAGAGGGTGCGCGGCAGATTGTGAATGTGCGTTACCCATCCGTTAGCCTCTTCATTTAATAGCTAGAAATCCAAGCGAGACCAGCTGTTGTATGCCGGAGTGATATGAGTGCCCACTTTATCTTGAGCATTACGAAGGCGCTATACATCCACCAGACCCATTTCAGACATAGCCTCCCGCACGCACTGAGCCATTTTAATAGTATGTGCACCTTGCGGATTAGATTTATCCATGTGCGGGTTAAGATGCGTGTTGAAGTCACCCCCCCAGAGAATGGCCGAATCTGGCAGCGAGCGCAGCACATTCAGTATCTGTATAACGGTCAGAGGGTCATCCACCACTGGGCCATATATGTTGATAAGCGTAACCAATGTCATACCCAATTTACCCTGCACAATGGCCCATCGACCCTCAGTATCTGAATGTGAGTGAATAGGAAGGAAGGGTATTCCTTTTTTGATCAATATGAGGACCCCTCGAGCATATGTGGAGAAAGACGAGGCCAGCCTGTAACCTGCCCATTTGTATGCAATATTAACTTCCGTCTGTTTATTCAGATGTGACTCTTGTAGTAGAGCAATCTGCACACTGTGTCTCTCTAGATAAGCAAACACTTGGCGAATTTTTTTGGGGGTGTTGAGCCCACGAATATTCCAAGTTAGAGCAGTTATACCTCTCCCCCATCAACCATTTTGAAAATACAAGGTGTACTCTGAGTATTAGACATTCTGCATTCTAAAAGTTCCATGTTTAGACCTGTACTGCGAGCCATCCATCCAATCACAAACATTGTGGTCATAGTAACAGTAAAACGCCCCCCTCCCCCCCCACCTTGGTAGCCCCAATTTGCCAAAGCCATGATCCCATAATACAACCAACTTAATACTAAAAGAACAAAATGCAGCAATTGTGTGGTGGGGAACACCCATAGGGGGACGTAGCGTCACCTACCACTCCCCGGTGTAGTGAGGAGGGGGCCGCCACACAGAATGGAGGTCTCTACCTGTGACCTACCCGCGGCTGGAAAGAAAAATTATTATTCAAAAGGATGTAAGAGACATAAGCAAAATAAGAAAGCACACCCGTGCCACAGAAACCATACCCCTGAAGCAGACCTAGATCTGCGTACGTCCAAGCGCCTGTAAGGAAACATACACATAACTGATCATTATATAACGATCACTGCAGAAATCTGGATTAGCCACGCAAATATATACCAGGAGATAAAAACATAATCATATAGCATGACAGGCGCCATCTCAGGTAAACCTATGCCAGACCTGTCATTTACATTCTCTCGTTCTTCAATAGAAGGAAATATTGAATTTCAAACATACAGGTCCCCAGCAACCAGTAGATGGACCTGGCAAACAGACATAGACTGTGGTATTATTCGTCCAATGTCCGACGTGTTGCCTGGAGGTTTGCTTTTTGCGCCTTAGAGTTTTAGCAAACTCAATGCCAGTTTCGGATTAACAAAAATCTTCGCCTTGTCATCTGTGCCTATACGGGCGTGCGGGATACAGCATCGCGTATGGTACTTGTTCCCTTCATTAGCAGTTTCTTGACCGCCTTGAAATTCCTTCCTTGCCGCCTGGACTGAAGCCGTAAAGTCGGGATAGAACGACAGCTCATTGCCCTGGTAATTAATAGCACCTTTCTGCCGAGCGATGCGCAGTACAGTGTCTCGGTCTCTGAAATTTAGTAGCCTTGCGATGATGGGCCTAGGAGGAGCACCGGGGGGCGGACGCGCCGCCAGAGATTTGTGGGCACGCTCCACGGCCAACATATTGGACAAGTTTTCAGCACAGCAGAACGTGCGGCTCGGGGCCTCAACGTAGTCCTCCAAGCGCCCCACGTTCGTTGACTCCGGAAGGCACAAAATGCGCACATTATTGCGCCGTGAGCGCGCTTCAATGTCCTCGTTTTTATCCCTGATGAGCGCCAGTATCTTTTCAATATCCGTGGTTTTGGCAGCTACCTGTTGTAAGCCATCTTCGGCATCAGAAATCCTCTGCTCCGCTTCACCCAGCCTAGCTGTCTGTTTGTCTAACTTGGAAGATATATGGTCCATGCGGCCATTTAACGCTTCTATTTTCCTGTCTATGGACAGTAGACTGGCTTGGATCACAGCAAGGGTCCTCTCCAGGGCAGTGGGAGCCTGCGCGGCAGAATCCAGCTCGGAGTCAGATGCAGCATTTTGCGTCGAACTGCCACCTTTGCCCAGTTCGAAAGTAAGACGAGGCTGGTTTTTATCTGGCTTGCCCATGTTGTCAGCCCACAAGCTATTGAGTACTGCAGGTCTGTGGATGAGGCCCAGTCCGCAAATGCCCCACTGTTACCAATCAGTGGGAGTGTTCTCTCCACAGCCCAGGTATTGGGCGTTCTCCAGCCAAAAGTAATCCGCCACACTCTCCTCGCCCCAAGACGCTGTTACACACACACTGGTGAGCTTGTGGGATAAAGCGGGGATGCACTCAGCGGATCGCTATTAACGGCACACGACCGCAACTCGTGGCGAGGCCTAACCTGTAATGTGAAGCCGGGTGCTCGCGCAGCCCACACAGCCCCAGAGCAGGCCGGGCCCTGGCCGCACGTCCGACGGCCGCCAAACCCCGCAAAGGCCGTACAGGCAAAGCGCTGCTCACCCGCCTCAAGAGTCTCTGCACTGAGTTCCCGCTGTGCCACACACAGGTCCCTCAGCGACGTTGCGAGAGTCTGCAGCAATTTCGCGGCCCCGTCTACAGCCAGCGCGGCCGCCATCTTGAATTCCGGCGCTCACACCGGAGGTCTCTGCTCTGTCTCCCCAGGCACTTTGTACCCGCCTGGACTTCACCGGGTGGGAGCCCAGCTCATCAGCAGTCGCTCGAGTCTAACTAACGCTGCGGATGGCCACAGGAGAGCAGGATAGTTGGAAGGATATTGCTGGCAGCCGGCAGAGCTACATTACCGTGCGGCCATCTTGCCGCGCGCCAAGCCACGCCCCCTGCTAGCTGCACTTTAAAGAAAATAGCTTTTTCCAGCAAACTACCCCAAAATTAACATGTAACAGAAAAAATACATAACGGGTAACATCAAATATGGTCCTATATTGCCATCTTGGGGTTCTGGTGCCATTTACAAACCGCTCAGCCTTTGGTTTTGTGATTTATGAAGTCGCCAGAGGGCAATATTGAACTATATTACGTAGTCACCCGTTATAGATTCTTTTTCTGTACATTTTTTAGTTTTTTTTTTCGTTCTAAAAAGAAAAGTGATTTGGCGCACTTTTAAAATTTACCACTTCAAGATGGAATAAGTTTTTAAAAATGGCTATCGAGTCATAATGTATGCGTGCTCAGATGTGGTGACACTCTGGTCTTTTTAATGTTATGATGCATTTGCACCTATATGTAATTATGCATGCTCACATATGCCTTGTTACACAGTTTTTTTTTTTTTGGGCATTTATCGCCTTTTCTTTTTCACAGAAGCATTTTTTTGCCGTTGTGAAAAGCATTGTTAAAAGGATTCGGAAGGCCAAAGGTCTGGTAACTACCATCGAAAGGTGAGACATTATAGTTTAGCCAATGTTTGTTTAAATGGCTGTGTATATAGCCTCAACCTTTCTCCTTGCTTTGTGAACGGTTCTTATAAGCAATCTTCAGGAGCAAGCATCCATTCTTTCTGATGGATGATCCAGTTCACACAGATGCCTTACATATGACTTTCTTAGGTGCCAGACTAGATCTGGATTTTTTTTTTGCTAATCGCATTTTAACTGTTGGTATTGTTAGTATAACTGTTGTACATTTTAAAAATTTTAGTCCTTATTATTATGGCGTTTGGAGAAGCGTCTGACCGCCATCATTGCAGGATGGATACTGGCCAACATGCTGTAGTCGGAGGTTCCGCCTGTCCAATTTCGATCCGACCGCCGTGCAGACGGTTGGAAACATACCTTTTTCTATTACTCCTTGTGCAGCGGCCCGGAAAAGGGCACAGGGTCTATGGATGTTTGGGGGGGGCAGCACATGTGCCCCCCCAAGCCCCATAGCGGAAGCCATCGGGGGACCGGGGCCCTGCTAGGGGCCCCCAAAGTCCATTTCTGTGTGACTGTACAGACCGAGGGAAACGGACATCGTAATCCTTACGGCCCACCCCTATTGTAGGGATTATGGTCCAACCACTGCCCCGATGGGCTCCTAGAGCCCGGAGGAAAAGCAGCGGTCTGTCCCTGCGAATGATGCCTCCGACCGCCAGATCATAATTGCGGTCTCACCGCCATCGTAATGAGGCCTATAGTTTGTCATTTTAAAAATGCAATTTTTATTAGTAGTTTATAATGTATTAGTGAGTTGTTGGGTTTGTTGGGGAGTAGGGTGAAAAGTTAATTAAATGATAATTATTCTATTTTACACTTACTAATTTTGTTAATTAAATATTTAATTGATTATTAATTATGTAAATTGTCTAATTATGTTTTTTGTTTAAATTTAATTTGTTGATTTTAATTATTATTTTATGTTTTTAAATTTATGTTAGTGATATATATATTAGTAGTGGTTTGTTGGTTTTGTAAGGGAACAGGGTGGGAATTTAATTTAACTATAATTAATTTCATTTATGTATTCTGTATTCTAAATTAAATATTTAACTGATTAAGAATTTTAATTATTTAATTTTATGATTTATATTTTATTTGTTTAAGTTTAAATTGTACATTAAAATGTATATTTAATTATTATACTTTTGTTAGTACTTTATATTTTAGTAGCAGGTTATTAGGTTTGTAGTGGAATGAATTGGAAATTATTGAAAATATATTTTTAGATTGACTTATCTTAACTATCTTATTGATAGCTATGCATATTTTTAACTGGTATTTAATTGATTTTTTGATTTATGTATTCATTTATTGTTACATGGTTTTAATATTAATATTTGTTAAATGTATTTTTATTTTTTTATTGTATGTGTCCAATTTAAGTAATATTTTCATTTATATATTTTTATTAACCCTTTCGTTGTTTTTGACGGAATGGTTCCGTCATGAGCACCAGTGCTCCTGTGCTCATGACGGAACCATTCCGTCATGAGTACAGGGGCACTAAATTCCTCTGCTGCAATCCCTCTGGTGAGAGCCAGACAAGTCACCCCATCCTGGATTCCCCTGGGTGTCCAGTTTTCAAAAATGTATAGATTTGCTAGGTTTCCCTAGGTGCCAGGCAGAGCTAGGGTTCAAACTCTACAGCTATGCACTTTTCAAACAAGCATTGGCATAGCCAATAGGTCTCGCCTATGGGACCTTATAAGTGTTTAGCCATGCACCACATTATCCCGGCTGGTGCAATTGTAGCTTAATTCCTGAATATGTGTAAGATTATATCAAGCCCAATTTGGAATGTATGGAAGTTCACGGCACTGGGAGCAGTGTCGGGTAGCTTGCAGTGGTTTAGAGGCAGCAGAGGGAAGCTTGCAGAAGTGAGGAATGTGTGGAAGCTTGCGGCATTGGGAGCAGTGTTGGATAGCTTGCAGTGGTATAGGTGCAGCCAAGGGAAGCTTGCAGAAGTGAGGAACGTATGGAAGCTCGCCGCATTGGGAGCAGTGGCAGGTAGCTTGAAGTGGTGTAGGGGCAGCCGAGGGTAGCTTGCAGACACGGAAGTGGCAGCCTCTATCATTAACTTAAGCATTGGTAATACCGTAAAATCAATCACTGACAGAGAAACTTCGGTGATCTACAAAATAAAATCAGAACATTGACAGTAAGCAATGCATTGAAACACTTAGGGGCATATTAGCAAGAACGGCGTTAAAATTATCGCCGCTTTAGCGGCAGGAAACTGCCGCTAAGCGGCGATAATGGATTGATAATATGCCCTTGAAATCCAATAGAAGCCCAGGATCACAGCAGAACATGGGCTTCTGTTGGTATTCTCAAGGGCATATTATCAAGCCCATTATCGCCACTTTAGCGGCAGTTTTCTGCCGCTAAAGCGGCGATAATTTTAACGCTGTTCTTGCTAATATGCCCCCAAGTCCTTTCATAACTTCAAAGCACAATAGTAAAACAAGTATCGATGTTGTGGGCATGTGGTGTTCTCATATTGTGTAAGACTCACGGTAGACCCGCCCACACCACTACGCCTAGGTTGTAGAATTCAAACTGAGACTCTTTTTTTATCCGTGTACTCAAAAGCATGCAGGGAGCATGTTACTGTGAACATTGCAATTCGGCTGCCAAACAGGTTGAGGGGTAATGAAGCTCGCACCGCTAGGTGATTGTGTCGGGCCTCCAGTAACATTACCCACTGCATACAAGATCAGCAGGTTGCCAAACTCAAAGAAGAAATGTGCGCGGCCTACAGCAACAGTCTGTGCCCTAAAACCACAGGTTCAACCAGTCGGGGGGAGCTGGAGCACCGGGGCCTGGGTCTCCCGCAGCCCCTTCTGTCACTACATGAGGACAGGCTCAGCAACACCGCCTCCAAAAGGAGGAAGCAGAGGGCACTGGAGGATAAGCCAACAGGCCACGAGGAGGGGACTGCAGCAAGAGTACAGGGCAGAGGGTAGTACACCAGGCTAAAGGAAACATAACCAGGGTGTGTCAGTGCTCAATGACTGCATCGCAAAGATTAAAAATCAGGGAGGTAGAATTGAAGAGCAATCAGGAGCCGTAACTGTCTAGAGTAAACACAGGTGACTTTTTGCTACACAATCCCGCCATCGATAAGCGTTCACAGCTCGGACCCTAGAGAGACCTCGTCAAACAAGCTACATGTAATCTGATCCGCAGGGTGGCCCCTGACACCAAAACAAAAACAAGCGCGCCCGCGAAAGTAAAAGCGACCTTTGTAATTTTACCCAGAACAGATGGCACCCTACATGCCGCTGCTCGCTCCCGACAGCTGTAGGCCGTGGGAGGAAACACTTACTGGGAAAGGTGGGACATACACCCGCCTTTGGCCAATTGCGTGCTTTCATTTTTGAAAGCCACACGCAATGGGCAATAAAATGTGTGCAAAAAAAAAAGCCACACGCACGAGTTTGCTGAAAAGCTGGAGTGATTCCAAGAGGTCATCTCCTAGTGTAGCGCATGCGCGCTGCGCTAGGCTCGACCTAAAAAGGGGTCAGTTTTCACTGTAAAACTGTGGTGTGCCCACGTTAAGTTTTGGGCTGTTTCCTGCCGCGGGCACTAGGCCTACCCACACAAGTGAGGTACCATTTTTATCGGAAGACTTTGGGGAATGCGGGGTGGGTGTAATTTTGTGGATCCACGCAGATTCCAGAACTTTCCATCCAGTGCTTAATTTGTAAAATATTAAGTGCCAGGGCTCTGACCAGGAGGCCACTGCTGCTTGCACCACCCATCGCCCTTGTCATTGCTGCCAAAACAACTACTAACCATCTCTCTCGCATGTAAATGCGACAGTTCAGATTATTCCAGGTCCCCAAATCTAAAGGAATGGCTGGGGAGGCAGGTATTAGCAATTTTTTAATGTATGTTGTTTTCCTAAACTACTGTTATACTGCTCATCTCTAAATTACATGAGCAGCGCCACCTTGTGGCAGACTGCCCTAAGTGTGGTGTTGACAATTAGGTGCCGGTGCCGAGCACGCGAGCCAACTAAGTGCCGGTGCTCAGCACCGGAAAGCACTGACTCAAATTAAGCACTGTTTCCATCACAGAAATGTGAGGAAAATGTTTTTTTTTTTTTTTTACAAAGTTTGAGGTTTGCAAGGGATTCTGGGTAACAGAACCTGATGAGAGCCAGACAAGTCACCCCAACCTGGATTTCCCTGGGTGTCTAGTTTTAAAAAATGTATAGGTTTGCTAGGTTTCCCTAGGTGCCGGCAGAGCTAGGGTTCAAAATCTACAGCTAGGCACTTTGCAAGAAAGGGGTCAGTTTTCACTGTAAAGATGTGGTGTGTCCATGTTGCGTTTTGGGCCGTTTCCTGTCGCGGGCACTACGCCTGCCCACTCAAGTGAGGTACCATTTTTATCGGAGGACTTTGGGGAATGCGGGGTGGGTGGAATTGTGTGGATCCATGCAGATTCCAGAACTTTCCATCACAGAAGTGTGAGGAAAATGTGTTTTTTTTTACAAAGTTTGAGGTTTGTAAGGGATTCTAGGTAACAGAACCTGGTGAGAGCCAGACAAGGCACCCCATCCTGGATTTCCCTGTGTGTCTAGTTTTCAAAAATGTATAGGTTTGCTAGGTTTCCCTAGGTGCCGGCAGAGCTAGGGTTCAAAATCTTCAGCTAGGCACTTTGCAAAAAAAGGGTCAGTTTTCACTGTAAAAATGTGGTGTGTCCACGTTGCGTTTTGGGCCGTTTCCTGTCGCGGTCACTAGGCCTACCCACACAAGTGAGGTACCATTGTTATCGCAAGACTTTGGGGAATATGGGGTGAGTGGAATTTTGTGGATCCACGCAGATTCCAGAACTTTCCATCACAGAAATTTGAGGAAAATGTGTTTTTTTGACAAAGTTTGAGGTTTGCAAGGGATTCTGGGTTACAGAACCTGGTGAGAGCCAGACAAGTCACCCCATTCTGGATTCCTCTGGGTGTCTAGTTTTCAAAAATGTATAGGTTTGCTAGGTTTCCCGAAGTGCCGGCAGAGCTCGGGTTAAAAATCTACAGCTAGGCACTTTGCAAAAAAGGGGTCAGTTTTCACTGTAAAAATGTGGTGTGGGGGGGCGTGGCCAACCAAGATGGCCGAGTGGACGTAATCCACGAGGGCTACGCAGTGAAAGAAACAAAACCATGGAGAATATGGACTAGAAGTAGCATTAATGGCATGAAAAGGCAACAGAGGGCCACATATACACTGGCAACACCGACAGCAGCGTGAAACCCCGGCTGAATATACTGGATGTCACCAGATTACACTGTGGCAGGCGGGGAACACTGAGGACTGGAAGGCCACAGCCGGCATCGTGCACGGATCGGTGCTCCGAGGCCGCGGCAGACGGAGAAACGGCGGGCGGGGTCAGGGGACCCCCGGTGAAAACAGAAGCCGATGGTGGCGATGGACGGACTGTCCCCCCTTGCTCCCTCCCTGTCGCCGCCAACGAGACCTCCGGTGGGGCGGCGGGAGGGCCTACACGCCTCACCGCGGGATTCGCAGGGAGCGGAGATGCCTGGCTCGCGAGCTGCCGGCCGAGAGAGTGGCGGTCTACCGGAGTCAGCTGCACATACCTGAAGGTTGGAGCTTCGGCGGGCAAGGCAGGGTGAAGCGAGGAAGGCTACGGCGGCGGGGGCGAGAGGTAACCGAGAGACCAAATTCACCCGCGCCTGACTCCAAGATGGCGCTGTGAGGGGAAAATTGAGCAGCAGCAATCAGTCACGCCTGACTCTAAGATGGCACTGAGAGGGGACAATTGAGCAGCAGCAATCAGTCTCCATTTGAAGAGCACCAAAGGGTCGCAGGGCCCCACTATCACTGTGGCCCTGGAGAATTTCCTGAATTTGGGACAACGCATTCCCAATGAGGAGAGTGGCGGCATGCGGGGGGAAGGGGCCCTCACCATTCATCAACGAAAGAATTCGCACTGGGCGTGAAGGAAGCACGGAGAACAAGCTGAAACTGGTGATCCCCTAGAGGAGATAGAGAGGCAAAGGTTTCAGACTTAACTAAGGATAGAGAGGCCTGGAGGAGGCAGAGAGAGTAACAGGGCACAGAGGAGAGCCAAGGCGGAGACCACCGAAGCAGGGGAGAAGAAGGCATTGACATGGGAAGAAGATGGCCCCATGGTAAACTTAGCCATATACCCTTCAAGGGAGCGCGACCGAAGATAAGCACAAGTCTTTAATCGATAGGAGTCCCGGCACGACGGGGGGGGGGCAGCGAAAGTGTCCTCGGTCCTCCCAGATGGCAACTCGACACTAGGCTACAAACAGCATCGAAGAATTGAAGGGACGCTGACAGGGGCCGTCTGGGGAAGGCGAGGGTCTGACGGGTATGGGGCCTGAGGAGCCCCATATCACGGTGCCACGACGTGGCCACCCATATGCCACCAAAGAAGACCCAGGAAAACAGGGTGTCCAGTTACTTTCCGCCATCCGAGGTCCGTCAGGTAATGACTACAGACGAAACCATGGCCCTGACAAAAGAGGACCTCATCGCCTCACTCCAGGACTTTAAGAAGGAGTTAAGAACTGACATGAGCGCTTCCATTGAGAACCTGAAAGCAGATATGAATGGGCGCCTGGTGTCACTCCAACACAACGTGGATTCCGTGGGCACTAGAACACTGGACTTAGAAACCAGAGTAAAAGAACTGGAACAGCAGGCACACAACATGGAAGAAGCAGCTCATCTCATGCAAACACAACTTCAGTCCGCCATCTTAAAGTGCAAAGACCTGGAAAACAAGTCTCGTAGGGACAATAAACTTATACGAAACCTAGCAGAGTCAAGAGATGGTCCGAATCTGGAGGCCTTTGTAACGGGACTGTTTGCGGAACTGTTAAAGGATGCGACAACGAAAATCAAAATCGAACGTGTACACCGAGTGGGTCAGCAACAGGGGGGCCCTCAAAGGGCCCCTGAGATGTTTTGGTCAAACTCCACTCATTTCCTGTGAAAGAAGCCATACTGCAAGCGGCGCGTACAGCGGACAGCGTCAGTCCCCTTTCAGGGACTCTCTTGTGCACTATTCCAGGACATCGCACCAGCTACGCTATCCAGGCGCTTTCAATTTAAATCGGCTATTGATAAGCTGTGACAAGAAAAGATCACATAAAGATGGACATACCCATTCGGCCTAGCATTTGAGATGCACAACAAGTCGTACCATGTTACAGAGTTTAAAGAAGCAGCAAAAATATTAGAGATTCCTCCAGATGGAGAACAAGCATCAGTCTCCAGCATTAAAGTTTCTTCCGGCGCCGTCAAGCCAGCCACAGACATACGACAGTGAATCACGCAAAAATGCACAAAGCACCAGAAACAACCAACAGAAGCACTTGATGGCCAGCCGCCGGTGACCACTTGAGCCACATAACGAACATCTAGGACAGTCGGATACATCAAACCCCCATGGGGCACCTACTCAGATAAGCTAAAAGGGGCATCTGGGCTCTAATAGGTGCCCTCCTAACGGGGGGATCCAACGGGGGAGAACAGTGGATTACATACCAGCCCATGCCCTAGCAGTCCAAAGGCAAACACACATCTATGGAGATTCTAGCATACCCCTTCGGGGCATATCCCGTGGTTCATGAGCTAAATATAAAACATGAACAAGCGGAACAGATCACGACCCCAGAAAAACATTATTAATGATAAAAAGATGTAAGAATGTTAACTCATGTTGCAATGTTATGTTTAAAGTTAACAGTTCTAAACTGGTACATGGAGCACCAATAAGGAGGGACAACGTGGAGGAGTTGGTAGGGAAGGAACATCCATACCCTGCAGGGAAAGGGGCGCAGACAGGGAGGAATAATCACCTAGTCGGGACAAAAACAATCAGCAGACACACCACTGGATAGGAAAATGGTGATCACCACATTGACCTGGAACGTGAAGGGCTTGAAATACCCGGCGAAAAGTCAAAAAGTATGTAAATATATCACAGATAGGAGAAATGACATAGTGACCCTTCAAGAAACGCACGTAAAGAAGTCCGATGGACACAGGTTGCGCCACAAAGACTACCCCCTCATATATCAATCAATCAGGGATTTGTTAAGCGCACTACTCACCCGTGAGGGTCTCAAGGCGCTGGGGGTGGGGGAGAGAAAGGGTAAGCAGCTCATGTCAGTCGAAGAGCCAGGTCT
This sequence comes from Calotriton arnoldi, assembly GCA_963921515.1. NCBI lineage: Eukaryota > Metazoa > Chordata > Amphibia > Caudata > Salamandridae > Calotriton > Calotriton arnoldi. The sequence goes on along the minus strand of CAWUFW010004274.1, from coordinate 766,160 downwards.
TGAGGGTCTTCCTGAAGATGTGCAGAGAGGGGGCGTGTCTGATGTCGACCGGGAGCTCGTTCCAGGCTTTGGCCGCGATGTAGGAGAAGGCTTCCGCCCGTTCTGGCTCTGCGGATGCACGGGGTTTCGGCGAGGGCGAGGTCAGCGGATTGGAGGTTTCTCTTGGGTAAGTGGAAGGATATTCTTTCATTGAGGTATTGGGGTCCGGTGTTGTGGAGGCATTTGTATGCGTGGGTGAGTATCTTGAAGGTTACTCTCTTCTCGACGGGGAGCCAGTGTAGGTCTTGCAGGTGTTGGGATATGTGTTCTTGTCGAAGAATGCCGAGGACGAGTCTGGCTGCGGTGTTATGTATGGTCTGGAGTCTGCGGAGCAGAGACTTGTTGATCCCGGTGTAGAGGGCATTTCCGTAGTCCAGTCTGCTGGTTATAAGTGCGTGGGTGACGGTCTTTCTTGATTCGGGGGGGATCCATTTGAAGGTCTTGCGAAGGAAGCAGAGGGTGTTGAAGCAGGTAGAGGTGACTACGTAGACCTGTCGGGTCATGGAGAGGGAGGAGTCGAGTACGATGCTGAGGTTCCGGGCGTGGTCCGTGTGGGCGGGCTGCTGAGGGCGGTTGGCCACAAGGTGTTGTCCCATGCAGTGAGAGAGGGTCCGAGGACGAGGACCTCTGTCTTCTCCGAGTTGAGCTTCAGGCAGCTGCTGCTCATCCAGGATGCAACGTCCTTCATTCCTTCCTGGAAGCTGAGTTGGGTTGTGACGGGATCCTTTGTGAGGGAGAGGATGAGCTGGGTGTCGTCAGCATAGGAGATCATGTTGAGGCCATGCTGTCTGACGATGGCGGCTAGTGGGGCCATGTAGATATTGAAGAGCGTCGGGCTGAGAGATGATCCTTGAGGTACTCTGCAGTTGATCTCTGTGTGTTCAGAGCGGAAGGGTGGCAGTCTGATTCTTTGGGTTCTGCCCGTGAGGCAGGAGCGGAGCTATTCGAGGGCGGTTCCCTGTATGCCTGCGTCGTGGAGTCTGGCGGCGAGAGTGCGGTGGGAGACGGTGTCAAAGGCTGCGGAGAGGTCAAGTAGGATCAGGGCCGCAGTGTGGCCTTGGTCGAGGAGGGTGCTGATGTCGTCTGTGGCGACAAGTAGGGCGTTCTCAGTGCTGTGGTTGCTGTGGAATCCGGATTGGGAGAGGTCGAGGATGGAGTTCTCTACGATGAATTTCATTAGTTGGGTGTTTACGGTCTTCTCAGTGACTTTGGCTGCGAAGGGGAGGAGGTAGATGGGATGGTAGTTCTTGAGGTCCAAAGGATCTGCCGAGTGTTTCTTGAGAAGGGGCTTGACTTCTGCGTCCACAACCTCTAAACATAACGGGGTGGTGCTAATGTTCCACAAATCGCTGCAGTTCTCCCCGATGGGCTATAAGGCAGATAGAGAAGGTCGGACAGTAATGGTCAAAGGCCAGCTCCGGGGACGCTTGGCTACCTTCACCACAATATACGCCCTGAACTCCAACCAGAGCTCCTTCATGCAGTCCTTCTTAGACAAGTTAAGGGGGTTTGCCGAAGGGGAAATCATTCTCCTGGGAGACTTTAATCTGATGTGGGATCCTAAGCTAGATAGCACACACGCCACCAGACATGGCACGGGCAGTTTCTCCAAGCCACTGATGGAGAAGCTTGAAGAACTAGGGCTAGTAGACACTTGGCGAACATTGCATCCCCAGGACATGGACTATACCTTCTTCTCACATTCGCACAGAAGTTACTCACGATTAAACTACACCCTTGTGAGCAACGCCCTGAGGCTATACGCTCGGCCTCTATTCATCCCATAACGCTATCAGACCACGCGCCGTTAGAAAACAACCCTAGAGTGGGCAGCTCCCCCGGCCCCCCCCAAATACAGACGTTGGTACTTCCCCAACTCATTGACCCGAGATAGATTGTTGAGGGACGAACTCCGCACCTCAATAAAAGACTACTTCCTCCAAAACAACACAGGGTACACTTAACCCTCCACCACTTGGGATGCATTCAAAGCGGTGATAAGGGGGCAGTGTATTGCCCTGAACTCCACCCTGAACAAGCAGAGAACCGCTGAGAGACAAGCACTTGCGGCTGAACTTGCGGCAGCCGAAAAGCTACACAAAGAAACCCTGACGCTAGCCCACCAACGTAAGGTGACAGCACTGAGGGGGAAACTAAATGCCATATTAGCCAATCGAGCAGAACTCACCCTTTTGAGACTACAGCGGATAGGCTACGACCAGGGCAACAAGGTAGGCTCACACTTAGCGAGACAACTACGAGTCAAAAGGGAAAAATAATACATTGGGGATATTGAGGACGGGGTGGGAGGGATTGCAGGGTCAGACACTGAGAAGGCACGAATCTTCGGGAGCTTCTATGAAACATTATGCAAGGCAGAACACCCAACACCACAAGCTCAGTCGGCGTACTTGAACGACGTCCACCTACCCCAAGTCACAAGAGCACAAAATGAATGGATAGGGAGCCCAATCACGGAAGAGGAGGTCCGGAAGGCAATGACGGCCCTGAAACCTCACAAGGCCCCGGGGCCAGATGGGCTGACGGCCCATTTTTAAGACATTTGGGTCGGAGCTCATTCCCCAATTGGTGACCCTCTTCAACCACATGGCGACCACCGGAGCTGTGACACCCATGATGACTGGAGCAATCATTTCTTGCCCAAACAAGGAAAGAACCTCAAACAGTGCTGCTCCTACAGACCCATTGCCCTGTTAAATCTCGATGCCAAACTTTATTAAAAAATTCTGGCTACACGCCTAGACACCATTCTCCCTGAACTCATACACCCTGATCAGTCGGGGTTTATTAAAGGGTGACAAACACACAACAACATCCGAAGGGTCATACACTTAAAAGAGAAAACATCAAAATAGGGGGTCCCGGCAATTTTAGTGGGTCTAGACGCTGAAAAAGCTTTTGACCAGGTGGACTGGGCCTTTCTCTTCTCCACACTCCGAAGGTTCGTTTTGGCGACCAATTCATAAACATGATTCGGGCAAACTACGTAGCACCGGTTGCAAGGTTATTGGTCAATGGGTGAGTTCCGACCTTTTCTCCTTGGGGAGGGGAACAAGACAGGGGTGGCCACTGTCACCCCTTCTATTCGCACTGAGCATTGAACCTCTAGCTGCTAAAATACGCTCCACACAAGGGGGTTCACTTTGGCGCCACAGAACATAAAATATCCCTATTTGCAGATGACGTCCTGCTCGCCATGACCTCTCCCCACACATCGCTGCCCCCGCTAATGGAAGAATTGAGGCGGTTCGAACAGGTGGCGGGCTTCCGTATCAACCTAACAAAATCTTTCATACTCAATTTAAATCTGCCCCAGGCCGACAAGGACTCTCTGGAGGCGACTACACCATTCCAATGGGCCAAGAAGGACATAACTTATCTGGGCCTTAAAATTACTCCGCGACTTGAGGGGCTATATAAAGCCAACTATCCTCCATTGATACAACAATTGAAGGCAGACCTGAAGCAATGGGCGCCACTTTTCCTGTCATGGGTGGGGCGCATACAGGCGGTGAAGATGTCGGTACTGCCCAGGCTTCTTTATTTGTTTCAGGGCCTGCCTATCACATTGGACAGGGGAATTTTTTCGGACCTCCGCACCATGGTGACGCAATTTATTTGGCAGTGTTAGAAATGGGATCTCTAGTTGGCAAGGGCTTGCACCTTTGTCCAAGTAGGGGCCCTTCTTCCTAGTCAGGGTAAGGGAGTTACACTCCTAAAATAACCCCTGCTCACCCCCTTGGTAGCTTGGCACGAGCAGTCAGGCTTATTCTAGAGGCAGTGTGTAAAGCATTTGCACATAACCAACAGTAATACAGTGTAAGCACTACAAACGGACACCACACCAGTTTAGAAAAATAACCAATATTTTTATATACTCAAGACAAGACCAATTACGACAAAAATCCACAATACTATACTTTAAAAATGAATGCTCGATAAGGTAACTTCTTCTTTGCAGGAATAACACAAAAGCAAAGTTCGATGCGAGTCGGTAGCCCCGTCCGGGTCTACCGCGATGCTGAATTACACAGAGTCCAACAGTTCCAGCCGACCGCGTCAGCTACGGGCCAGCAGAGTCGTGAACAGACTCGGTCACAGTACCTTTCTCGTTGTGGCTGGTACGGAGTGTATGAGCCGGTCGGCGTTCGTCGCGGTAGCGGTGCAAGACGGAGCGATGCAAGGTGTGGTGTCCCTCAATGCGGTGCAGGCAGCGGCTCGATGAGCGTCGTGCAGACGGAGTCGGTGAGTCCAAGGCGTGCGGTGCAGGGCGAGACGGTGTACGATGCGGTGCTGACAGGTTGCGATGCAGGCGACCAAGCCGGAGTGCGGGAGCTGGCGTCGGACAGCGGTGCGAGTCGGAGCGGTGCGTCGCAAACGTGCGAGCGGTGCCCCAAATGCGATGCGGTCACGACTGTTGAGCCAGTTACAGCGTCCGCGTCAGTCGGGTCCGGCTTGTTCAGTGAAGCGATGCGATGCGAACTGCGGTGCCCACAGGTCACGGTGCAAGCAGCGGCTCAGTGTTGACGGCGTCGGACGTCGCCTACGGTGAGACCAGTGTTGCGATGCGAAGCGGGGCGATGCGGTCTGCGGTGCAAACAGGTCACCGGCCAGGGATGGATTCGGTTGACGGAGTCGGTTGCGGTTCCCTTCCTCTGTGGCAACTGAAACAGCGTTCCAGAAGCGGTACCCAGAGGCTTGTGAAGTCTTTGTAGTCCCTGAGACTTCTTAACAGGAGGCCAGCTCGGTTTCAGGCCCTTGGAGATACTCAGCACAAGTTTGTAGAAAGTTCAGTCTAGTCCTTTCACTGCCCAAGGCAGAAGCAGCAGCTGCAGGCCAACCCAACAAAGCAACAACACAGCAAAGGGGTAGTTCTCCTCCTGGCAGCTCTTCCAGCTCTTCGTCTTGGCAGGTTCCTTGATTCCAGCGAGATCTAAATTCATGGGGTCAGGACCCCAATATTTATATCCCAAATTCCTTTGTTCTCTGAAGGCAGAGAGGCCTTTGCCTAGTCCAAACCAGTTCTGGAGCACTTTGTTGACAAGTCTCCGTCCCTTCTTTCAGAGAGTAGGCCAGGGACATCAGACGCACCACAGGAGGTGGAGCCAGCATTGTGGAGGGAAGGCACTGTCCTATTCAGGGCCCAGGTGCAACTCCTCCCACCCATCTACATGTAGATCTTGCTATTCAGCCCTGTGCTGACTCACCCTGTCTCCTGGCATCCCCCAGCCCCTGTCACTCACACTCCAGACAAGGAATACACAACCTCGCAGAGGCAGGTTTGGATGGTTAGACAAGAAAATACCCACTTTCTAAAAGTGGCATTTTCAAACACAGAATGTTAAAACCAACTTCACTAAAAGATGCATTTTATCATTCTGAGTCCAGGCCTACTAAACTCGAATTTCTACCATGTTCCCGGGGTCAGTTAGGATTATAAGCTGTAATAATCAAAACTGCCCGTTCTGGCCTATGGGAACAGGTAGCCTTGCAATAGTGAAAAACGAACTAGGCTGTAATTCACTATCAGGACATGCCACACACACCAGGGCATGTCCTACCTTTCGCATACAACGCACCCTGCCCACAGGGGTACCTTGGGCCTACCTTAGGGGTGACTAACATGTAGAAAAGGGAAGGTTTAGGGACTTGCAAGTGTGCTCACTTGCCAAGTCGACATGGCAGCCCCAGGCTGCGCACAGGCTCTGCGATGGCAGGCCCGAGTTACACTTTACGGGCTGTTTGCGTGGGTGTCACAATCCAGTGCTGCAGCCCACCAACAGCATTTAGTCTATAGGCCCTGGCACTCGCAGTGCACTTTACAAGGGACTGACACATAAACCAAATAGGCCAATCATGGAAACACCAATTCATAACACATTTTATACAGGAGCACTTGCACTTTCCCACTGGACAGCAGTGAGGAAAGTGCGCAGAATCATTACACCAGCAAAAACAGAGTCAAAACCGGGAGGTCAGAAAGCAAAAAGTCAGGGGAAACACGCCAAAAGATGCCAAGTCTAACACATGTCCCCTCCAGCTGAAAGTAGGGAGAACTACCCAACCCCATTGGAGTTCTCTTCACTAAGCCGGAAGAACCTGGACAGACCATCTGCGTTGGCGTGTTCTGTACCAGGACGGTATTCCACCGTAAAGTCCATTCCCTGTAGGGAGATGGACCACCTCAGCAGTTTTGGATTCTCACCCCTCATTTGCATCAACCATCTGAGGGGCCTGTGGTCTGTCTGGACCCGGAAGTGAGTCCCAAACAGGTATGGTCTCAACTTCTTCAGCGCCCAGACCACAGCATAAGCTTCCCTTTCTATGGCACTCCACCTCTGTTCCCTGGGGAGTAGTCTCCTGCTAAGGAATACTACAGGCTGATCCAGGCCCTCTTCATTCAGTTGTGAGAGCACCGCTCCCACACAATGCTCTGAAGCGTCAGTCTGCACGACGAATTCCTTGGAGAAGTCAGGTGCCTTGAGCACGGGCGCCGTGCACATGGCTGCCTTCAGGGCATCAAAAGCTTTCTGGCAGGACTCAGTCCAGATCACTTTCCTGGGCTGCTTCTTAGAAGTCAGCTCTGTTAAGGGGGCAACGATGGTGCCATAGCCCTTAACAAATCTCCTATAGTAGCCGGTGAGACCTAAGAAGGCTCTCACCTCTGTCTGGGTCTTGGGGGCTCCCAAGCCAGAATGGTGTCAATCTTGGGTTGTAGGGGCGCCACCTGGCCGCTTCCTACCTGGTGTCCCAAGTACACCACAGAACCCTGCCCGATCTGGCACTTACTGGCCTTGATCGTGAGGCCTGCACCTTGCAGGGCCCTCAACACTTTCTCAAGGTGCTGTAAATGTTCTTCCCAGCTGGAACTGAACACAGCAATGTCATCCAGGTAGGCGGCACTGAAATCCTCCAGCCCAGCCAACACCTGATTGACCAACCTCTGAAAGGTGGCAGGGGCATTCTTCAACCCAAAGGGCATCACCCGGAATTGGTAATGACCTTCTGGGGTTGAGAATGCTGATCTCTCCTTGGCCCCATCGGTTAAGGCAATCTGCCAGTACCCAGACGTCAAATCAAACGTGCTGAGGAACCGGGCAGCTCCCAACCGATCAATGAGCTCATCAGCTCTGGGGATGGGGTGCGCGCCAGTCCTGGTGACGGCATTGAGCCCACGGTAGTCCACACAAAACCGGAGTTCTGGAGTGGCACCGGGCGCAGCAGCCTTTGGGACCAAGACCACTGGGCTGGCCCAAGGACTGTGGGAGGGCTCAATCACCCCTAACGCCAACATCTTAGAGACCTCCTCCTTGATGCTGGCTCTGACCCGGTCAGTCAACCTGTAAATCTTGTGCTTCACAGGAGGGCTGTCACCAGTGTCCACGTCATGGGTACACCAGTGAGTAACACCGGGGATCAGAGAGAACAGTGGGGCCAACTGTCCCAACAACTGGTGACAGTCCCCCTGCTGCTCCTGAGTCAGAGTAGGGGAGAGGATCACACCTTCTACTGACCCATCATGCTCCTTGGTAGACAGGAGGTCAGGGAGAGGCTCACTCTCCTCTTCCACCCCATCATCTGTCACCAAGAGCATACTCACTTCGGACCTCTCGAAGTGGGGCTTGAGGCGGTTCACGTGAAGGACCCTCAAAGGGTTCCTTGGAGCTTGCAAAGTAGGTGACGTCACTTTTGCGCTCCACCACCTCATATGGCCCAGTCCACTTGTCCTGCAAGGCACAAGGTGCCACTGGGGCCATGACCCACACTTTTTGCCCAGGTTGAAATTCGACCAGAGTGGCATTCTGGTCATACCATCTCTTCATTTCTTCCTGGCTTGCTTCTAGGTTCGCCTGAGCGAGTTTCCTGAATCGGGCAGTTTGGTTTCTAAAGGCCAGCATGTAGCTAAACACATCCTGGGGAGTTTTCCTGGGAGCTGCCTCCCAGCCTTCCTTTACCAAACTCAGAGGTCCTCTGACAGGGTGGCCATACAGGAGCTCAAAGGGGCTGTACCCAAGAGACTTCTGAGGCACCTCCCTGTATGCAAAGAGTAGGCATGGCAAGAGGACGTCCCACTTATGCCTCATGGGTTCTGTTAGACCCTTGATCATGCCTTTCAAGGTCTGGTTGAATCTCTCCACCAGACCGTTTCCTTGTGGGTGGTAAGGAGTGGTGAACTTGTAGGTTACACCGCACTCCTTCCACAGGTATGTCATATACTTGGATATGAAATTGGTCCCCCTATCAGAAACCACCTCTCTGGGGAATCCCACACGGGAAAAGATCCCCATTAACGCCCGGCCCACCACTGGCGCCGTCGTTGTCCTGAGAGGGATTGCCTCCGGGTACCGGGTGGCATGGTCCACCAAGACCAGGATGTACCTGTTGCCCATGGCTGTCTTGGGATCCAGTGGCCCCACAATATCCATCCCTACCCTTTCAAAGGGTGTACCAACAACAGGAAAAGGTTGGAGAGGAGCTTTGACCTTCCTCCCACTCTTACCACTTGCCTGGCAAGTTTGGCAAGACCTACAATGTGCATCTGACTGCCTTCGCATTTGGGGCCAAAAGAAGTGTGTGACAAGCCGGTCAAAGGTCTTGTCCTGCCCCAAATGTCCTGCCAAAGGCACGTCATGAGCCAGACCCAGTAGGAAGGTCCTGAAGCGCTGGGGTACCACCAGCACACGGGCTGACCCAGGCTCAGCAACCTTAGGCTCACTGTATAGGAGACCACTCTCCCAGTAGATCAGATGTGACCCGGACTGATTACCAGCTGCCTGGTCTGCAGCCTGCCGCCGCAGACCCTCCAGAGTAGGGCACTCGTTCTGCTCCCTGCAGAACTCCTCCCTGGTGGGACCCCCTTCTTGCTGCCAATGGGTCAGCTCAGAGATGTCTCCCAGTTCGGCTACCTGCTCCCCTGTAGGTACCGGGGCGTCCCCCTCGAGGTCCGCCTCCTCCCGGTCCGTGGGAACTTCGGGGGCCGGTTTCCCACGCCCCCTGCCCTTTCTCTTGGCAGGGACTTGGGCCACTGTTCCAGGCTCCAAGTCCTCTTGACTACCCTTCCTGGCTTCCATTGACCGAGTGGACACGCATGCCCACTCTGGCAACCCAAGCATCTCCAAGTGAGACCTGAGCTCAACATCCTTCCATAAGGACTGCTCCAGGTCGTTACCTAGCAGACAATCTACAGGCATAGTAGGGCTCACAACCACCCTCAAGGGACCTGAGACCCCCCCCCCATTCAAAGGGAACCTGCGCCACTATACACTGGCGCTCAGAGTTGTCTACAGCAACTACTTGGTGGAATGCCCCTGGGACTACCTGCTTCTCAGAGACCAGGTGACACCGGACTGAGGTCACACTGGCTCCAGTATCTCTGAGAGCCTCTACCCTGTTCCCATTAATGGTCACCCAGGTGCTATATTTCTTTGTGTTAGGGGGCACCTGGTTTCCTGGGACCATCTCACTGTCCCCTAGTGAGACAAGGGTCATTTCTGCGGGATCCCCACCCTCCTGTGGGCACCCCTCCTCCCCAAGCGCTACACTAGCCAACACTTTGGACTGTCCACCGGTGGGTGGCTGTGTCCCCTTTGGGCACTTGGGGTCCCCCTTAAAGTGACCTACCTGGTCACATGCATAACACTTGCGGGGCCGGTCTCAACAGGCTTCCCTGTAGAGACCCCTTTCTTCTTATCACCGGGGGCTGGGAACCTTTACCCTGGGTACTAGTTTGGGGCCCTTTAGAGAACTCCTGTGCTTTACCCTTGTCCCCCCCACCTTCCTGCTGGGGACCCTGCCCACCTTTGGCTGAGTCTCCCCCAAACGCTTTCTTGTGGACCCTGGTACTCACCCAGCGGTCCGCTTCCATAGCAAGCTTCCTGGGGTCAGTTAGCTTACTATCCACTAGGTTCTGGCGCAGATCTGCAAAACATAGACTAGACAAGTGCTCCCATGCAATCAAGTTGTAGAGCCCCTGAAAATCTGTTACACTACTGCCCTTCACCCAACCATCCAGCGACCTGCAGAACACATCCACACATTCCAACCACGTGTTGGCATCAGACTTCTTACTGGACCTGAACTGATCCCTGTACTTTTCAGGAGTAAGACCATACTTAGTGAGAAGGGCATCCTTCATGTCAGCATAGGTGAGGTGATACCCCTTACCCAAAGCTATCAGAGCATCCCTTGCTTCTTCAGGGAAAAGTGGCCACAATCCTGCTCCCCAATTTTCCTCAGGGACCCCATTCATGTGTATGGCTGCCTCATAACCCTGAAACCACCTTTGTATGTCATCCCCCTTCTTGAACTCCTTGCCTACATTCTTGGGAATGTGCACAATCCTGTCTGCCTTTCTGGACGAATTGCTGCCACCATCTGAGCCTGACTTACTCCTAAGTTCTAGCTCCTTCAGTTCTCTCTCATGCTCTAAGAGCATCTTCTTCTCCTCCATGGCCAATCTCCTCTCCTCCCTCTTCTCCTCCCGCTCACCCTCCAGCCTGAGCTTCTGCAGCTCAAACTGCCTTGCCTCCCGCCTGTCCTCCAGCTCCTCTGGGGACAGACTGCTGCTGCCTGACCTGGCGGGTTCCCCCTCACCCAAAAGCACATCCACCCTGGAAATAGGCTCCTCCACCTCCTCACTGAGATTACCAGGCTGCCCACTGGCATGTCTGGCTGCTACCCAGGCCCTCAGCGCCTTCTGTAGCTCCTCCTTCCTTGTGAGGCCTTTAATTTGGACTTTCAGGTTTTTACAAATCGCTCGTAGTTCCTTTACGGCGTAGGACTCCAACCTATCCTCCTCAAAGATAACTTCCAGAGATGCAACGGATGATGCAGTTCATTCAGGCATGACAAAAGTAGTGAGTTGAAAACTGGCAAGATCAAAAATAGGCCAAAAGAAAAAGAACCAGTATGTGGTATGTAATGGTCTGCGATATGGTAGTAGTGCACACCAATCACTGTAAGTCAAGTGCAAACACAAGTCCTATCCTCACCGCTGACAACCAATGTTAGAAATGGGATCTCAAGTTGGCAAGGGCTTGCACCTTTGTCCAAGTAGGGGCCCTTCTTCCTACTCAGGGTAAGGGAGTTACACTCCTAAAATAACCCCTGCTCACCCCCTTGGTAGCTTGGCACGAGCAGTCAGGCTTATTCTAGAGGCAGTGTGTAAAGCATTTGCACATAACCAACAGTAATACAGTGTAAGCACTACAAACGGACACCACACCAGTTTAGAAAAATAACCAATATTTTTATATACTCAAGACAAGACCAATTACGACAAAAATCCACAATACTATACTTTAAAAAGGAATGCTCGATAAGGTAACTTCTTCTTTGCAGGAATAACACAAAAGCAAAGTTTGTACGAGTCGGTAGCCCCGTCCGGGTCTACCGCGATGCTGAATTACACAGAGTCCAACAGTTCCAGCCGACCGCGTCGCTACGGGCCAGCAGAGTCGTGAACAGACTCGGTCACAGTACCTTTCTCGTTGTGGCTGGTACGGAGTGTACGAGCCGGTCGGCGTTCGTCGCGGTAGCGGTGCAAGACGGAGCGATGCAAGGTGCGGTATCCCTCGATGCGGTGCAGGCAGCGGCTCGATGAGCGTCGTGCAGACGGAGTCGGTGAGTCCAAGGCGTGCGGTGCAGGGCAAGACGGTGTACGATGCGGTGCTGACAGGTTGCGATGCAGGCGACGAAGCCGGAGTGCGGGAGCTGGCGTCGGACAGCGGTGCGAGTCGGAGCGGTGCGTCGCAAACGTGCGAGCGGTGCCCCAAATGCGATGCGGTCACGACTGTTGAGCCAGTTGCAGCGTCCGCGTCGGTCGGGTCCGGCTGGTTCAGTGAAGCGATGCGATGCGAACTGCGGTGCCCACAGGTCACGGTGCAAGCAGCGGCTCAGTGTTGACGGCGTCGGACGTCGCCTACGGTGAGACCAGGGTTGCGATGCGAAGCGGGCGATGCGGTCTGCGGTGCAAACAGGTCACCGGCCAGGGATGGATTCGGTTGACGGAGTCGGTTGCGGTTCCCTTCCTCTGTGGCAACTGAAACAGCGTTCCAGAAGCGGTACCCAGAGGCTTGTGAAGTCTTTGTAGTCCCTGAGACTTCTTAACAGGAGGCCAGCTCGGTTTCAGGCCCTTGGAGATACTCAGCACAAGTTTGTAGAAAGTTCAGTCTAGTCCTTTCACTGCCCAAGGCAGAAGCAGCAGCTGAAGGCCAACCCAACAAAGCAACAACACAGCAAAGGGGCAGTACTCCTCCTGGCAGCTCTTCCAGCTCTTCGTCTTGGCAGGTTCCTTGATTCCAGCGAGATATAAATTCATGGGGTCAGGACCCCAATATTTATATCCCAAATTCCTTTGTTCTCTGAAGGCAGAGAGGCCTTTGCCTAGTCCAAACCAGTTCTGGAGCACTTTGTTGACAAGTCTCCGTCCCTTCTTTCAGAGAGTAGGCCAGGGACATCAGACGCACCACAGGAGGTGGAGCCAGCATTGTGGAGGGAAGGCACTGTCCTATTCAGGGCCCAGGTGCAACTCCTCCCACCCATCTACATGTAGATCTTGCTATTCAGCCCTGTGCTGACTCACCCTGTCTCCTGGCATCCCCCAGCCCCTGTCACTCACACTCCAGACAAGGAATACACAACCTCGCAGAGGCAGGTTTGGATGGTTAGACAAGAAAATACCCACTTTCTAAAAGTGGCATTTTCAAACACAGAATGTTAAAACCAACTTCACTAAAAGATGCATTTTATCATTCTGAGTCCAGGCCTACTAAACTCGAATTTCTACCATGTTCCCGGGGTCAGTTAGGATTATAAGCTGTAATAATCAAAACTGCCCGTTCTGGCCTATGGGGAACAGGTAGCCTTGCAATAGTGAAAAACGAACTAGGCTGTAATTCACTATCAGGACATGCCACACACACCAGGGCATGTCCTACCTTTCGCATACAACGCACCCTGCCCACAGGGGTACCTTGGGCCTACCTTAGGGGTGACTAACATGTAGAAAAGGGAAGGTTTAGGGACTTGCAAGTGTGCTCACTTGCCAAGTCGACATGGCAGCCCCAGGCTGCGCACAGGCTCTGCGATGGCAGGCCTGAGTTACACTTTACGGGCTGTTTGCGTGGGTGGCACAATCCAGTGCTGCAGCCCACCAACAGCATTTGGTCTATAGGCCCTGGCACTCGCAGTGCACTTTACAAGGGACTGACACATAAACCAAATAGGCCAATCATGGAAACACCAATCCATAACACATTTTATACAGGAGCACTTGCACTTTCCCACTGGACAGCAGTGAGGAAAGTGCGCAGAATCATTACACCAGCAAAAACAGAGTCAAAACCGGGAGGTCAGAAAGCAAAAAGTCAGGGGAAACACGCCAAAAGATGCCAAGTCTAACAGGCAGGGACAGAGAGCTCGACTCTCTTACAAGGTACTGCATGCGCCTAAGTCGGCGGGGGGTCTTTCACTACCAGACTTCCTCCTTTACTATAAAGCAGCTCAACTCCATGTGATACCGGAATGGTCTGTAAGGGAATCTGATAAACATTGGCTACATATGGATAGAGAGGTGGCCGGGAAATATATCTGGGATCTAATCTGGAAGCCCAAAGCGGACCGCCTGACAAATGTATATTTAAGCACACCCACACAGACCACCCTGTGAGTCTGGGATGACATTAACAGACAGAAGGGGTGGACTTCCCCCTACACACCCATTCACTTCAACCCGGCATTCCCTCCGGCACATCGATTGGGTCCATATGAGGCTTGGCGTCAGGGAGACTGCTTAACGATCTCTGACATGTTTAAATCTGGGGACATTAAAACATTCGAGCACTGCAAACGTGACTTTAAACTCTCGGACACGGAACTGTGCAGATACACCCAACTTAAGCACTGGATCTTGCAGCCGGCCATAAGGGAGGCCGCTAACAGAGAGCTGACTCCCCTGGAACAATTCGCAAGGAGGGGCAGCGGGGCCAAGGGCTGCATCTCCTTCCTATATACACAGTTACTTTTAGCACAGCCACTGGTCAGGCCTTGGCACGTAATACACTGGGAACACACATTTGGGGAACCCTTTCTAGAGTCCGAGTGGTCAAGGTTGTGGCGAGACATCTCGTGGTGTAATCATTCCATGGGATTGAGGGAGGCACACTACAAACTCATGTATGACTGGTACTTATACCCCACTAAACTCAAGAAAATTTTCCCCCACTTATCAGACCTGTGCTGGAGAGTGTGTAGACTACTAGGGGACTTTAAACACATCTGGTGGGATTGCCTGACCATCCGCCCCTTCTGGATGGAGATTCTTGCCAAAAAGAAAACCATATTAGGATACCCAATACCAGATGATCCCAAGATGATTCTATTGGGGATGCACAATGATAATCTTCCTACCAGACGAGCACTGACAGAGCTGTGATATGGCTTTGTCTCGGGGCGGCGAAGATGGCGGGGCAGCTGCCTGGAAGCGCTCATCTTCACCCTCGCTACGCAATTGCAGGCTAGACTATGGCCAGCGGTCACGATGGAATGAATGGCAGACATTGCCTCAGATTCATATGGGGACCCCTGGTGGAATATCTCTCTACAGGCCTGCCACACTTCGCCTGCCCCACACGCACCAGAGCCCTCCACCTGTTTCAATTTTAGATTGAAGCGATTTCAGGGAAGACACACAGGAAAGGGGAATGGCCCCATAGCCCCCTAGCTGATGAACCTCCCAGAGACCTCCACAGGACATTCCAGAACTCAAGCCAAGAACATATCCATGTACCACAGTTATGTTGAAAGGGGTTGGGGGGGAAGGGTGGGGAGGTAAAAAGGTGTACTCAGAGAAAGTAAGGAGATCAATGATTGTACAATAAGGCGCTGAATTGTAGCCAACTGTAAATTAGAAATGTATTTTACATGATAGCCTGTTATATTGCGCGGGAAATGTGTGACTACTTATCTGATATGCCAATAAACACAGTTTTGAGAAAAAAATGTGGTGTGTCCATGTTGCGTTTTGGCCGTTTCCTTTCATTGGCACTAGGCCTACCCACACAAGTGGGATACCGTTTTTATCGGAAGACTTTGTGGAATGCGGGGTGGGTGGGATTTTGTGGATCCACGCAGATTCCAGAACTTTCCATCACAGAAATGAGAGGAAAATGTGTTTTTTTTTTTTTACAAAGTTTGAGGTTTGCAAGGGATTCTGGGTAACAGAACCTGGTGAGAGCCAGACAAGTCACCCCACCCTGAATTCCCCTGGGTGTCTACTTTTCAAAATGTATAGGTTTGCTAGGTTTCCCTAGGTGCCGGCAGAGCTAGGGTTCAAAATCTACAGCTAGGCAATTTGCAAAAAATTGGTCAGTTTTCACTGTAAAAATGTGGTGTGTCCATGTTGCGTTTTGGGCCGTTTCCTGCTGCGGGCACCAGGCCTACCCACACAAGTGAGGTGCCATTTTTATTGGAAGACTTTGGGGAATGCGGGGTGGGTTGAATTTTGTAGATCCATGCAGATTCCAGAACTTTCCATCACAGAAATGTGAGGAAAATGTGTTTTTTCTTTTTTTTACAAAGTTTGAGGTTTTAAGGGATTCTGGGTAACAGAATCTGGTGAGAGCCAGACAAATCACCCCATCCTGGATTCCCCTGGGTGTCTAGTTTTAAAAGATGTATAGGTTTGCTAGGTTTCCATGGTGCCGGCTGAGTTAGGGTTCAAAATCTACAGCTAGGCACTTTGCAAAAAAGGGGTCAGTTTTCACTGTACAATTGTGGTGTGTCCACGTTACGTTTTGGGCCGTTTCCTGTTGCAGGCATTAGGCCTACCCACACAAGTAAGGTACCATTTTAATCAGAAGACTTTGGGGAATGCGGGGTGGGTGGAATGTTGTGGATCCACGCAGATTCCAGAACTTTCCATCACAAAAATGTGAGGAAAAGGTGTTTTTTTGACAAAGTTTGAGGTTTGCAAAGGATTCTGGGTAACAGAACCTGGTGAGAGCCAAACAAGCCACCCAATCCTGGATTCCCATGTGTGTCTAGTTTTCAAAAATGTATAGGTTTGATAGGTTTCCGTAGGTGCCAGCAGAGCTAGGGTTCAAAATCCACAGCTAGGCACTTTGAAAAAAAGGTCAGTTTTCACTGTAAAAATGTGGTGTGTTCACGTTGCGTTTTGGGACGTTTTCTGTCGCGGGCACTAGGCCTAGCCACACAAGTGAGGTACCATTGTTATCGGGAGACTTAGGGGAACACAGAATTGTAGAGCAACTGTTATTACCTATTGACTTTCGATGCATTTCTGCCTTCCAAATGTAAGACAATGTGTAAAAAAGAAATCACTTTGAAAAATGTCCTATAATTCATATGCTAGTATGGGTACCCACAATTTTGGAGATGTGCAAATAGGTACTGTTTCTAAATTCTATATTTTGTTCCCATTTCAGAAATACATATGTGTCTTTCATACCGATTTTTCACTGTTTATATTTTCCCAAATGAATTGCTATATACCCGGTACACAATAAAAAACCATTGCAAGACACAGCTCAGTTATTGGCTTTGGGTTCGTCGGGTTCTTGGTGAACCTCAAGTCCTATATATCCCCACAACCAGAAGGGTCCAGCGGATGTAACGGTATATTGCTTTAAAAAATCTGTCATACTTGGAAGAAGTTACAGGTGAAAACATTGGCACAAATGGCTGTTTTTTTCAACTAATTTTCAATTTTTCCTATTTTCAACTGTTCGTTTCTATAAAAAAAAACCTTGAAGGAGCTACACAAATGACCCCTTGCTGAATTCAGAATTTTGTCTACTTTTCTGAAATGTATAGCTTTATAGATTTTGGTTTTCTGACAAAAGTCTGTCAGTCTCTGAAAGCTGGGAAGATGGTGATTTTAGCACCCCAAACCCTTTGTTAATACTATTTGCAGGGAAAACACCAGACGCTTTCATCTGCAGCACTTTTTTCCCATTTTTCCACAAAAAAACAAACAAATTTAGCTGTTTTTGGGCTAATTTCTGTATCCCCTCCAGGGGAATCAGCAATCCCTGTGTACCTTTAAAATCCCCATGATGGGGGGCGTGGCCAAGATGGCGGCGGGATAGGATGCACCTTTGTATTCCTCTGACTCCGCCGCACTTAAGCTTTGCTTTGCTGTCCGTTCCTGGCCCTCTGCTGCTGCAGGGGAGGTGGGCTGGTGACCGGGACTCCGTCGGGTCTCGAACGACCCGGAGCGGCGACAATTTGGTGCCTGAAGTTAGCTGCGTCAGACACCGAGGTGTGACGAGGCCTGCGGCCGAATAGTGGAGGCAGAGGCCGGGAATCCCTGGGGCTCGCTGGCCAGAAAATCGGCACATTGGAGGAGTGGCAGCGGCCCGGGCTACTCACGTCTGCTACCAGACACTGTGGAGCGCACCTAATAGCGGAGTACTGAGAATACGGTCGGTGGCCTGAACTGCTGGAGTTTACGGCGGTGCGCAGGGATTGGCGCCCGCCGTCTTGGTGATCGTATCGGCGGTCCGCGGCCGGGTCCTGGAGGTCGCTGACTGCTCCCAAAGTCTACGGTGGCCTAGCTGGGGGGTGCCCGGGCCCCCGGTGGCACTAACAGGTGAATCTTACTGCCCCGAGATCGGTGATTGGCGGGCCTCGAGGCACGGGAATATCGCAACGGAGCACGGCGTTCAGCGACTGCCACTTTCAGGCCCGCCCAGTGGAGACATGACGGCTGCTCATCGGGCCTGCTGCGGCCTCTCGGGTGAGTGAGGATGGCCCTGGCTGCCCCATCCGACGAGGAATAGCGCCGCAAGACCAGCGCAGCCTGCGGAGGTGAGAAACGTCAGCTATTCTGGGTGTGAGCGGTGTGGCCGGCCTTCGCTGCAGGGGCTAGCTAGGAGCGCCTGGGCATGCTGTGATCGGGCTGGAGGGTCCTCGGGCCGACCGAGCAGACAACACTCAGCTTCCCTGGGACACGGTCATTGGGGGTTGAGTCCCCCCATCACCGATTGTGTTTTGGCCCTCCCCTGCTTGGCCTACCGGGAGTGCACTCAGATCTGTCTGCCCTGGGAGGCTCCCGCCGGCCAGAGAGACGGTAGGTGGAGCACATGGCATCCCTGGGCCTACCGGAGGAGGATTTAAAGGCGGCCCTGAGTAGAACTGGCCACCCTAGCTGGCATTGAGTAACGGCTTGGGGCATGCTCACAGCCTTCACACGTTGCCCAGAAAGACACACCTAGCTATAAAGTCCTGGCTGCATGGGGCTTCCTGCGGGTGCTAGACATTGCCCAAGAAGTAGGGAGACAGACCAGCGATCGCCCCGAGGTCCCGCACTACGCAAAGGGGCCGAAGAGACTTACATGCTGCCATTTTGTGTATACCCTCCTGCGACCTGGAAGTACTTGCGCAGCATTGAATAGATCCTCAAGTGGCGGGCGATCTTTCCCGAGAGGACCTCGTGGCCCCATGGACCCTATGCCCCTCCTATAGCACGGCATCCGGGAAGTTCCTAGTGCGCTGACAACGGGGGAAGCGAGGCCTGAGACTCCAGACACTGAGGAAGTAAGCGGTGACGGGGGCACGGCTGCATACACCCAAAGCATTTTCTGAGTGGGCCCAGACAGTGCACTACATAATTCAGTGGCCAGTCCGCAGAGTGCCAGAGCAAAGCGTGAGAAGCGTCCGACCTTGAATGATTCTCCTTATTGCAGTGCAGGCCCATGTGACCTAAGATCTGAGCTGGGGGATCACCTCAGGTGCCTGGGGGGCGCATCGAAACCTAACGACGGACTAACATCTTTGCGGGACCCCTTAGGTGTTTAGCCCCAAGAAGGAGTATTACCAGGTGTCGGACATCGCTAAGGCCACAGCGCGCGCAAAGAAGGACAGATCTGTGAAAAACATGTTACTGAAGCAGCCTGGGGCGAGCGGCCCAGCGGGAGGGGCTCACAGCGAGGAGGGCCACCAAGAGGTGGCAGAAGGTGCTGATGGCCTGGCAACCAAAGCTTTTATGACAGTGCTGTTTACTTCCCTCAAGGTAGACCTCCAGGACTTGAAAGGACAACTCTCCCCTATTCCATCACGTTCTAGGCAGCGATTACACCAAAGATATGCAGTAGGATCGGGTGCATAGGGTGGGCCTTCCGAGAGGGAATAAGGCCCCACCACCTGACATACTTGTGTGTGTCCATGATTTTCAGCTGAAGGAGAAGATCATCCGTAGAGCATGAGAGACCCAGCCCATCCAATTTCAGGGGCACGCTCCTACCTTCTTCCAGGACCTAGCGGCGTCAACCCTGGTCAAAAGGCGAGAATTTCGAGCTGTCACCACCCACCTCCGAGAACAGGGAATCTCATACTCTTGGGGGCACCCCTTTAGAATTATTTTCAAATATCAGGGGCGTCTGAGGCAACTGCGCTCCCTGAAAGAAGCGTGTGAGGTGCTGGGTATTGCGGACCCCTCTGCAGCTGAACATGGCAGTGGCCCCCGAGAGAGCCCTTCACATAAGTTCGCACGATGGCGCCTGGTCGGTGCGCCCGCCTCCAGGCTTAAGCTAGATCCGGCAACGATTGCTAAAGAAAGGGAGGCAGTGACACTTCACTGTCCCGATCGCCGGATCGACCAACCACCCCCTGTGACAACTTTGCAACAGGTGCCAGGATGGCTTACACAAGGTGGAGCCAGGGGGACCCACTGAATCGGCCTGAGGTTCCCCGATGACAGACTCTGACTTGTCGGCCGATGGAGGCTGGGGGCTGAGTCATGAAGACCTTCCGCCGTGCCATGACCCTTATGGGCTTTCCCACCTCGATGAACTTTTGTCGTTATATGTTTTGTGTGTTCTAGGGAAGGGGTTGTTAATTTTATTTTTGGGAGTTGTTGTTCTTCCTTTTTGTTTACCCGCACCAGTCGCTAACGGTCCTTACACTCGCTCTCCGACATTAAAGCTGGCCCAATTTGGTCTAGTGGGACCTTGGGGGAGACCTGCGCGCCATATAGCACACCAACCTTAATGCCACAGTATAGGTAGGGACTTAGAGTTTGTAAGCTTAAATGTTAGAGGCCTGAACAACCCGGTGAAACGGTCTGCGATCCTCTCCCTGTTGGAGAATTCAGGTGGGGATATCTGCCTATTGCAAGAGACACATCTCCTCTCAAGAGATACTGCGCACATGCGAACATGCCGCTTTCCACAACAAATATGGTCCTCAGGCCCGGCTAAGAAGAATGGTGTTGCAATTCTGTTTGGAGCAAATTTCCCTGGGAAGGTGGTGGCCACATTAGCTGAAATACAAGGGCGCTTGCTCGCACTTAGAATCTTATGGGAGAACACATATATCACGATAGCCTCTATATATACCCACCAATATACAACAGGAGTCCTTTGTCCTTAAAGCTTTAATGGAGGTCCTCTCCAGACGCGGCGATCCTGGTGGGAGGTGATTTTAATCTGGTTATGGACAGCGTGCTGGATCGGTCGGGGAAGAGGTCGATCCAAGCGGGAGCCTTCTCATCGGGGGGGCTGGAATGGCTCGCAGAGAATGGTTAACGGGATGTCTGGCATATTCACCATCCCGGGGTAAAGGATTACACCTATTATTCAGCGGCCCATAATGAGAATGCGCGGCTGGATGATTTTCTTGCCTCCAAGTCTCTTGTGCCTCGCCTAGCAGACTCTTCTATAGAGCCTAGATCTCTCTCTGACCATGCATTAATCTCGGACAATATCAATGCATCGCACGGCCAAACAAACCACCCAAGATGGCGCTTGAGGGAGAGCCTTTTGCGGTCTCCAACAATCTTGACAACGATAAAAAACAGACTGGTAGGCGGAGGGGTGGTTTATTAAGAGTTTTGTTCTTCTCATGTTCGTTTAGTCTGTAGGTGTTTATAAAACCCAGGAATTATTCTATTGACGCTGCCAGCCTCAGGGTTGTGGGCACACAGCTGTGTAATCTCAATCGATGTAAGCGCTGCCGGCCATTGGTTGTAGGCATGAAGCTGTGTTCTCTCACTCTGAATCTCCTTAATAAAAAGATTGGTTCTCTAAAATCCCCATGATGTTGGAAGAAAAGGACGCAAATTTGGCGTGGATACCTTATGTGGTCAAAAAGTTACAGGGGCCTAAGGGCGTACTACCCCAAATAGCAAAAAACAGGCTTAGCACAGGGGGGAAAAGGCCTAGCAGTGAAGGGGTTAAGTTTTTGGGGTGTTTGTGTTTTTGGAGTTGTGGGTTTTAATTTGAATTAATTATTTTTTAATTATTTTGATTTTTTTTATGTTTTATATAAAATATGATTTAAAATATTATTTTTGTTTGGTATTTCAATGTTTAGTGTAAAAGAATTGTAAATCTAACCCCTCCAAATTCCAGCACTTTCCCTACTATTGCTCGAACTGCAATGGGATTAGTAAATCTAACCCCTGCAAAGTCAAACACTTTTCCTACTGATGCTTAGACTGGAGTAGGAATAGTAAATCTAACCCATCCGAACTCCAACACTTTCCCTATTGTTGCTTAGATTGGAGTGGGCATAGTTAATCTAACCCCTCCAAAGTTTTATTTTTTAATAAACAAATTTTTATTTTTTTATTATTTGCAGTGCAATTGGTCACATTAACAACCCAGAAAAGGCCCCGGCCAGCATCATTTCCAACTAAAAGCTTATTCATTATAATAGTCAGTGTGTCATGCAAGTGAAGTAATGTAATTTCAGCATCTGTAATTTTACAGCAATTTGACACCAGTGGCCCCAAACCACTTACTCCAAATCTTTGAATGTTTAGCAGGACATCCCCGTGCCTCATACACGGGCGTCTCCTGCTGGGCACACCAGTCCAACACTCGTCTCCACAGCGGCAGTGTCGGGGGCTTGGAGGCCTTCCAATGAGCATCAGTGCCCATAAGGGCCATTCCCAGTAAGGCCCTGCCAGCTAGTGAACCACCCACACCATCATCCACTCCCAGTAACCCCTCCAAAGTTAAACCCTTTCCCTATTGTTGGGTAGACTGGATAGGGAATAGTAGATCTAATCCCTCCAAAATCCAACACTTTCCCTACTGCTGCTTAGACTAGATAGGAAAATGTAAATCCAAACCCTCCGAAGTCCAACGCCTTCCCTACTGTTGCGTAAATTGGAGTGGCAATAGTAAATCAAGGCCCTCCAAATTCCCACAGTTTCTCTGGTGTTGGTTAGAGAGGATTAATATTATTTTTATTATTGTTGTCTAATTTTTTATTTTTAAAAAAAATATTTTGTTTTTTTAAATGTTTATGTTTTTGTTACAAAAATGTTCATTTATATGTGTTTATATTTACCATATTAGATTAATTAATATTGTATATATTTATATACTTTTTCAAGGTATTTTTTGTTTCTGTTAATATATGTTTGTATTTTTTTTAATTGTCAAAATATTGCTATGAATGAATCATTTATTGATCAGTTAAATAAAACTTACAATTAAAAAGAACAATAAAAATCAACCTCCTCTTTGTTTAAAACCACAGTAAAAAATATCAGTCCTTATGGTTTTGTGTCATTAGAGCCATTGTCCATTTTACTTCAATGGCAGTCCATGTAAGCCGGATTGTACTGATACTTTTTCAAGTGTAGACGATACCCCTCCCCCAGTATCCAAGCATAATATTGGAGTGGATAAGAAGGAAAAGGGTATTCTTCAATGAATTCAAGTGTCTGAGCATCAAATTGTAAACATGTGTTGTGCAAGTGAGCCATATAGGCTATAAACTTTAAGGCTCCCTAAATTTAAGTGCTTAGTGCGCGTACAGGATGCTAAATGCTAGAGCAGCAGTACCCACCTCATTGATTACGACCATTACCCTAAATCATTGGGTCGTTCGACATATACCCACTAGTCGACACAAGTTCAGGTCTAATGCTACCTCATGATTGAAAAATATTGCTTTGTTTTTTAAATATATGTGTATATTGTTTTCTCATTTAGTATAGGTATTAAATCAAACTATTTTTGATATGCTTATTTTAGGAACACGATATTATAGTAAACAACATTTTTGTGTCTCCGTAATTGTTTTCACAATATTCTGTCAAACAACCGCAAAGGCCACCAGTAGCGACTTAATTCTGGATATATAGGGCACCACCACGCTGGTGATGTCATTTTAATGCATTCATTGTGCACCCCATCAAGGCTGAAATAAAGAGGATGGAAATATTAGGTAACGTAAATCAAACAGATCATACAGGATTTGATTACCCTTTAGTGGAGAGGTGGGACCGTGGTAAAGAATTTGCGGAGGATAAATCGTTCATCACAAAGAATGTTACTGAAGACAAAGTCACTTGTTCTTTTATATTGAAAGGGCAAGTGTGTTTGTTTGTCTCTATGAATAGATTCACCCTCTCTTAGTTAGGTTAATGGAGAAGAAGAGATGAAAAAGGTTACTAGTGAGTAATCAGGTAGATATCTACCTACCCTTACCTTAAATGTATGACATTTTTACATGTGCCATTAGCATCCATTGGTGAGCGAGAATCTGTACGTAGCCTGTAGAATATGTTGACATCTGAAGGCAATAAAATACTTACCTTTATCGGTTGTATATTTTCTTTTTTCTTTTTTAAAACCTTTATTGAAGGCAAAACAAGGAAGAATTGCAGAATACATCACTATGCCTACATCCCCAGAGGGGCCGGCCGTGGAATGCGTGATCGTGTACCGCAGTGAGAGTAGGTAAAGGATACACAGCAAGCGCCTACAACCACTTAGGGCCGGCCGCGTCATGGAGGAAGAAACAGGCAGATAGGTATCAGCATAATATTACCTCCCTCATCGCCTAGAGGAATAAGAGACAAGTAATAACAACCAATCATAGCATAGGAACAGAACAAACACCCCCTTCCCCCCCCTCCGGCACATTGATGGTATGGCAAGTAAATCAGAAGTAATTTGGCTTTTACTAAGTACATCCACAGGGATAAGACAGGAGTCCGGGGGTGAATGAGGCAGGTACCCCCATTAACGAAACGTAGAGGGCATACCAGCCTAAAGGTCGGGATGACTCATGAGATACAGAGTAAGCGGGACCCAAAAATCTTTAGGGCGGGACGACTCGGGCAGTTCCTCCGCATAGATTTCCAATTGCTCCCTACAGTAGGATAAATCCCTAAGCCACTTACGAACCGTGGGCAGCCCCTTTGCACCCCAGCATTGCGCCACGGCTCGCTTAGCCATAAGTGTAGCCACTGCGACCAGTCTCCTATTGCACGGCTTCAAGGACGTTACACTGCCCAACAGGCATATCTCCGGCGTACATTGCACCCTCTCCGATACAACATCCGTGAGCACATTCATCACTTTAGCCCAATAGGCAGCTATCCCCGGCATAGCCATGAAAGATGTAAGAAATCAGCGTCTGCCTGTCCACATCGCGCACAGCAAGCGTCATCTCGCAATCCGAATCTCTGCAATTGTGCGGGGGTATAGTAAAGTTGGTGCAAAAATTTAAAATGTATAATGCGAAGGTTGCAGTTAGCCGTCAGTCGCCCAGTCACTCTACAGCAATAGTACCAGTGGTCCTCCGACAGCACCCCTCCCAGGGCCACGTTCCATTTAGCATAGGATGGATGTGCCTCCGCCTCCCGCTCACGTAGAGATGTATTATAAAGTTTAGTAATCAGTCCCTGACGAGCCTCGCCCGCAAGCACTGTCTGGAGTGCCCGCAGTGTCTGAGGCTCCGCGGGGAAGCCAGGGTAGACAGCCCGAATAACCTGACGAACCCGCACGTACGTAAAACTCAGCATAGCATCAGGAGGCCCGCTCGCCTGCACGTCCTGTAGCGAACGGAATTGGCCCTGGTTGTAGAAGTCCCCCATCTGGGGCCTGGAACGTGGTCCGCGCCAGGCGCTCCTGCAGTGCGGATATACCGGGATGCGCTGCTATCGGCAACTTGGGGGCATAAAGGTAGGATAGCGTCGCACGACGCACCAGCGTCCGCCAGGCCCAGGCAGTGCATTGTACTGGGTTAATTTCCGTCCGAGGTCCTCCAGCCCCCCCGAGAGAGCCGCAGCCAACAATGGGAGTGGGAGGATCCCATCCGCCTCAATCGCAGTGTGAGGTAAGAGACGCTGCGGATAGAACCAATAATGCGCAAACTGCGCCTGAGCGCATAAATAGTAAAGGCGCATATCAGGAGCCTCAAAACCGCCGCGATCAAAGGGCTGAACTAGGGTGTCCCAGCTACAGCGGGGCTTTTTGCCTCCCCAGACAAATGACAGTAGGGCCGTCTGTAGAGACTTAAAAACTGAAACGTTCAGGCGGATAGGAATATTCACAAATAAATATAATAATTTAGGCAATATGACCATTTTGATGACTGCTATGCGGTCTGCCAGTGAGAGCGGCAGACGAGCCCAACGCTCCGCCCGCTCGGTAAGTTGAGAGATTGTGCGTCCGTAATTCATGGAAATCACCTGCGCCGGATCCCTGTGCAGCCAAATCCCGAGATATTTTACTGGTTCCTGAGTCCAGGCCAGAGGGAAGTCCATTTCAAACTCGCAGGTTCCTGCCGTCAGAGGAAAAACCGTTGACTTGGCCCAGTTTATCCCTAAGCCAGAGAAGCCCTCGAACCGGACATATTCTCGCAGCAAGGCCGGGAGGTAAGTCGCAGGTTCACGAACATAGAGCAACATGTCATCCGCGTATAGCGAGTCAACCAGTGGTCGAAGTCTGAAGCGCAACGCCGCAGAGGCATGGAGCTGGCGCAGCTTACAGGCCAGAGGCTCCACTGCTAAGGCAAATAGCATCGGCGACAGGGGGCATCCCTGCCTCGTGTCCCTGCCAATGGGAAACACCGAGGACACCCAACCGTTTACCTGAACCCTAGCTGCAGGGGCGGAGTATAGCACTCTGATCCACCGCAAAAAGAACGGGGGGGATACCCATCCTGGTGAGGACGGAAAACATGTATTCCCAAGAGAGGGAGTCGAACGCTTTAGTAGCATCGAGCAGCACCGCCACGGCCTAGAAATCGGCATCAAAATAGTGTAAAGTAGCGAAGATAGTGCGCAAATTAAGCACAGTAGACCTCGCAGGCACAAAGCCCGACTGGTCCGGGAGCACCAGTAGGGGGACCAGAGGCTGCAAACGGAGAGCGATCATTTTGGCTAATATCTTGGTGCCAATATTAAGCATTGAGAGGGGCCTGTAAGAATCGCAGCGGTTGGGCTCCTTGTCGGGTTTCAAAAGCATGACTAGGAGAGCCTCCCGCATCGAAGGTGGAAGACGGGCGGTGTTGTAGGCCTCCGCATAGACTTCAAGGAGTCTAGGGGCCAAATCATCGACAAATGCCTTGTAAAATTCGCTTGGAAGACCGTCCAGGCCCGCCGCTTTGCCAGTAGGGAGGGACATAATAGCTGTTTTCACATCCTCCTCATCGAAGGGCTGGGTGAGATATTCCCGATGGCCAGGGGCCAACCAGCCCAACGCTACATCATCTAGGTACGAGTGTCGTCTGTCTGCGCCATGTCTCTATTGCTATAAAGGGTTGTGTAATAGTCAAGTATGGTCTCACTGATAGCCGCCGTGCCGAAGCGGGCCACGCCTGCCTCATCAAGCATCTCAGAGATGTACTGCTGGCTCCGCGGCGCAGCCAGCTTCCGAGCGAGCGAGCGACTGGGCCGACCCCCCTCACCGTAATATCTGGCCGTGCTACGTCTAGATTTATGTCTCATCTCCTGATCCGCGGTTTCATTATGTTCCGTGACTAAGGCACGAATCTTGGACAGGGTTTCGGGCATTGGGTCCGCCTCATAGGCTCTCTCCAAAGCAGAGATATCGCCCGCGAGTTTCTGGATCCTGCGTCGCAGATCCCGCAGCACTACAGCCTGTGCCCCCATGCAGACCCCTCTGATAGTGACCTTGAATGCCTCCCACAGGGTCCCAGCACTATCTACAGAGCCATCATTCTCCCGGAAGAAATTACGGATAGCCTCCCCCACCGTGGCCTTAAAGACCGGGTCCGTCAGGGAGGATGGCTGCAGTCGCCACTGAAAGGGCGGTCTCCCACAGGCCGGGACGCATAAATCCAGCAGCACCGGGGAGTGATCTGACAATGTCCGGGCTAGGTGACGCACCCCTATCGCCCAGGGGCATGCAGCTTCCGTGACCAGCCAGAAGTCCAAGCGGGACCATGTCCCGTGCACCGCCGACCCAAACGTACTTTCCCGCGTACCAGGGTGTTGCAGCCGCCAGACATCCCTCAAACACCCAGCATCCATCATGCCACGCAATGTCTCCGCTGCTAGTTTAGGTCGCGCCCCCTCGCAACATATTCGGTCAGCATCCATGTCCAAGCATACATTAAAATCCCCCCCCCATATAATTTCTGCATCAGGGAACCCAGAGATACGGCGCCAGACATCACCAAAAAATGCCGGGTCGTCAACATTTGGCCCATACACATTCACAAACAGAACACTCGCCCCGCCTAGCAGACCGTGCACCATCGCCACTCGCCCCTGATCATCTATCTCAGAACGGAGGACCTGAAAGTGTATCCCTTTTTTTATCAAAATCAGCACACCCCGAGCATAACTGGAGTAGGAAGAGGCCACCCGGAGCCCAGCCCATCGTGCCCCCACATTTTTATCAGATAAGTTTGTGAGGTGAGTCTCTTGTAGGAAGGCAATGTGAATATTCATTCTGTCTAGGTAAGCAAATACTGACCTGATCTTTTTAGGGGAATTAAGGCCCCGGACATTCCAGGTCAAGAGTCGTAGACTTCCACTCATCCGGTCAGTGATCGGCTAGCTGACAGAACAATTGGATACGGTAGAGCCATATACTGGTACAATAATAAGAAAGATGAAATGCAATAATGCACAAAACATACCGTGCCGGAGGGTGTCCCCCTTTCACTTCCCCCTCGCCCCCCACCCACTTCAGTATTCCCAACTTGCTAAAGCCATCCCAACCAACCCCCCCCTCCCCATCCCATCAAACAAAGGTGAAAACCTTAGTTGGGGTATACCCATGTAGGGCGCTAGAGTGCAACTACCCTCCCATCTAGCAGGAGGTGGCTGCGCGGGAGCTGGAACTGTGCCTACAAACAACAGCACGCAAGAGCTCCTACCCACAAGAACGGTATATGTAACACATTGGACCTAGGCAGCAGCTACTTGGGTATGGGAATACTACATGGCAGAGGTAGAATAGAAACTCGACCTGGGCAACAGACAGAACCAACTCAACAGAGGAGTAAACCAAGCAGCCAAGTGTGTCCATAAGTGCACCCCAGGAACCTAATGTTCCTCAGTGTCCGACTGCATACTGGCATTGCGTCGTCGTCGCTTGAGACTTTTGGCATGTTCAAGAGCTGCCTTAGGGTTGCTGAAAATATGAGAGGCTCCATCGGGGCCAATTCTCAAGCGGGCCGGGTAGAGCATGGCGTAAGGGACCTCCTCAGACCTGAGAAATTTCTTAACCTCGGCAAATTCCCTTCTCGCCGCCTGAACTGCCACATTAAAGTCCGGGAAGAAGGAGAGCCGGTTCCCCTGATGTTCAATGGTGCCTTTCTCTTGTGCCAGGCGTAATATCACATCACGGTCCCTATAGTTTAATACTCTCGTAATGATGGGCTGCGGGGGAGCCCCAGGCGCCGGGCGAGTGGCCAGTGAGCGATGCGCCCGCTCCACAATAAACATGGGGGATAGCTGCTCCGTGCCAAAAAGATCAGTAATCAGTTTTTCCATAGAGATCTCCATTCTGCCAACATTAGTAGATTCCGGTAGACCAATAAGGCGAATGTTATTACGCCGTGAGCGGGCCTCCAAGTCCTCGTTCTTGGCCTGGATAACAGACAGGACCTTTTCCATATTCAGAGCTTTCCCGGCGACTTCACTCAGACCGTCCTCCGCTGCGGAGACCCTCTGCTCCACCTCCCCCATGCGAGCACTCTGCTTCTCCAACTGTGATGACATATGGTCCAAACAATTATTGACCGCTGCCATTGTGCCTTCGATTGATTGGAGGCTTTGCTGCATCGCCAAAAGCGTGGCCTCAAGGCCCGAGGGGGCCCCCTCCGATGTATCCGCTTCTGAATCCGAGGCGGCCTTCTGCGACACCTTGGCTGACTTGCGCGCCTCGAACGTGAGGCGGGGTTGCGTTTTGTCCGTTTTACCCATGTCGCCCAGTGCAGTGGCTTGCCACAGGGGAGATCAAGGAGCCCAGCACAGACAATATTCCCAACAGGGGCCGAGCAGAAGTCCGCAGTTTCCCTCGCCTCCGTCCAGCCCCCCAGGAGGCCACCAGCCCGCAGTCGGAGAGCGGAGGCCCAGACCAAGATTAACGGGCGGGCGGGCGGATGGGGAACACAGGGAAGGACACTCGCACAGTAGACACCTAATTGCAGGCCGGCCCACGGCCGCCGGGACCGCTATTCGAGCGTAGTTAGACCTGAGGGGCCACAGCCAGCAGAGGCCCCACTATCTCTGCCGCGCAGCGTCGAAGGCCTCAGCGCCAATCGCACCCTCACCGAACAATGGCACCGTGGCTGAGTGAGCCTGGGTGGTCAATGCAGCGGAAGTCACTCTGCTGTCGACACTGCCGCTGGGCTCCGGTCACTCCCCGTCGCCACAGCCAATGTGGCCAGCCTGCGCGGTGCAGCGCAACCAGCGCCAGATGTACGTCTATATCTGCCAATTCTAGTGTACTGTCTCTGGGGAAGACAACCGGGAGGGAAGCAGCTCAGTTCAAGGCAGTTCACACGGCCCCCTGCAGTTCTCCCAGAGTGCGGATCATAACAGCGCCAGCCAGTTCCTCTCAGCGGCAGCGCAGGAGGCCCATCCACTGCCCCACTAGCAGCAATGGGGTCCGGCAGTCCTCCCACTCACAGCTCACAGGGGCAGCTCCACACTCAGGCCTCGCTAGGGCCACCAGCACAACCCCAGCACCTTACAGCAGCCCATAGGGCGCGGCCCGTTTACAGGCCCGTACCCGCCTCCGCAGCCACCGGCCTGCAGTAGGCCACGCCCCACTCACCACCTCCGGCGCCAGGGAGACCGGGGCCCGCTGTCGTCGCCGCCTCCGCTGGCGCTCGCACGCCCTCTCGTCACCGCAGACAGCCTCCCGGGGTCCACCGCAGCAGCGATTCTCGGCACAGCAGTCCGCCGGGTGTAGCGCCGTTCGCCCTTCGCGCCAGCAAGGGCACAGGTCGCCGATCAAGGCAGTGGGTCTCAAAGCCCCTCGGGCGCCGCCATCTTAGAAGCGCTCAGCCGCAGCCACCTCAGCTGAAACTACGCCGTTCCCCTTGTCTCGGGCAGCCCCTATTGCAACTGTCGAGTCGGGTACAATCCCCTCGTCAGGCACACTCCTCTATGCCTCAGGATGAGTAGTTTAGAAGGCGGATTCTGGACGGATTGTGGCGCAGCCGGGCAGAGCATCACTAGGGTGCGGCCATCTTGCCGTGCGCCCTCATCGGTTGTATATTTTCAATTGAACCCCAGGCATAGTGCACTTTCCCAAGAGTCAGGAAGGACCATGTTAGCTTCCATTTTGCATCAACTTCTGTTGCAGGGATTCTGCTCAGGAACAGAACTATGCTTGGGATCATAGAACATCGGCTTGTAGGGACTGAGTCACCATACCACCTCAGTACCTTTGAGCCCGAGTCCAACGAGCTATAGTGCCTCACTTGCCCTCCTAAGCCGTGCACAATTAGGCTAACATAGGGAAAACTACATTGGGCCATGCAGGAAACACACAACACTTCAAGCATACACCACTCAGGCCACATCACGAGTCTGGCTGTCTGAAGACTGCCAGACTTGTGGTGGTGCGGCTGTGGCGGATCCAGGCACTGCCGCACCGGCGTATTGACCGCCCGATTAAGACTCGGGCAGTTAGATCGCCCTAGGACTGCCGGCTCCGCCAGGGAACCGCCATTCCCTGGCGTAGGAGCAGCGGTCAGAGGCTGTAATATGCTTGCTAAGCATATTACGAGTTTCCTCTCAGCCAGGCTTTTCATGGCGGTTCCACTGCCATGGAAAAGCCTGGCAGAAAGGAAACAAAGGCCCTACAGGGCCCCCCTGTGCCTCAAACATATGTGGATGCACACAAGGGGGCATAACATGTGCCACCGCTCTGCTGAAAGGTCGTAATGAGGCCCTCAGTGTTTAAGTGTGCCCGGGCACATGGCAGCAGCAAAAGCTTTAGTACCTTTGGCTAGGCTGCATTACCATCATCTGGTTCCAATATGTAGAAACATTAGACTACCCTAGTTCTCACAAGCTTGAGCAGTGATTCCGGTTCCACCTGATATCAAAGATGCTCTTTAATGATTGTTAGCACCATAAATCTTGGAAAAAAAGGATAGATATTCTTTTAGCTTCACACCAGCCTTATCCTCATTGGTCCTCTGATGATATCAAAAGAAAAATAATAAAAGAAAAAAAAAATACAGGGACTATGGCTTCCAGAGACGAGAAAAAGCACCCAGTTGGAAAGAGACAGCAGGAGTTTTCATACACCTTCAGGAACTTCTTCCAGTCGTAAATCTGGATCTCAGTCTCTGTGCTCCTGAGCTTTCAGGATGGGGCCTTTGGGCAGATCTCCCCCTCCGATCTTCCATCTTCCCTCCATTCCTCTTACTACTTCTCTGGTTTATTGTTCATGTTTATTGTAGGGCTGCTGTTCCTGTTATTGTTACTATGTAAAGCGCATCTATACCTCTCAGTGTCCATGCGGTATATACCTCTCTGTGTACATGTGCTGAATAAAGCTTAAATAAACAAATGCATCCACAAACACCATCAGGATAGCATTTAGCTGGCTGGTAGGTAAAAGCATATTGTGGACTATACTAAAAACTTACAGCAGGCTTAGAACCTTCCTGGTGCTTACAATTGGTTGGCTTTATTTTCACTCTCATTTGTTTGCTTCTTATTCGATGACTGGCCTTCTTCTCTTGTGTTGCCCCTAACCTAGAGTATATACTCTTTAAATTCTATGTCAGGACTGGAGGCGAGGATTATGCCTTCTCTCTTCACTTTATTAAACAGCAGCCAAACTTAACAAACAAACTACATTTCCCATGAAACCTTGGGAAAAATGTAGTATGGAAAATTATCCAATTAGGAACAGTCTGAGGCCTCCAATCAGGGCTCTCCAACTCCAACATAGTCTGTCCGCACTGGCCCTTCATTCTCTTTTTTCGCTGCTGCGCAGCCGAGATAAGTGCCTTTCCTACTCTGTGGGAATTTATTGCCTTTGTAATTGTTGATTGTTTATTTAAATTACTTCTAAGCTTATCTTTTGTGCGCTCATATGCACGGTTTGATTTGTACTGCACCGTGGTGTTTACTTTATTCAGGTTTGACCCTCGTTTCTTTATTGATTCCAGACGTGGGTCGCTCTGCTCAGCGAGCCTCAGCGCATCGTTAAATTGACAGTGTCAGTTACCTCAGTAGGGGATTCCGAGGTTAATTACCTCAGCTGCTCGTGTTCGATTCAGACGTGCTGCCGCTGTGCTGTGTGTATTGTTTCCGGCCAGCGCGTCTGAGTGCAGCGTCTTTTATTTTCCCTTTTTCCAGGTTGCCGTGATTGAAGCCGCAGGAGCGTTTCCGCTCCTACGCGGCTGCTTCTGGTGCGCTCGCCCTGACCTCCTGCCGCCAGGGGGCGTGGGAGGCAGCAGGACGTGGCGCGCGCATTTCAAATCCCTGAGGGGATTAAACGGTGCGCCGTAGTCCCGACGAGCCTTGGCCTGAGGAGGACGCCTCTGGTGTAACGATCGAGCCGCGTTGAAATTTACCGGCCGATCGGTGTAATTCATTACGCTCTGCTGCCCAGGCACTTTCCTTTTCAAACAGGCAGCAGAGTCTGTATTTTCCCCTTTCCACGCCCTCTGGGGTCTGTATTTCTGGTTTCTGAAGCCAGTATTGGGCACATAACCAGGCCTGTGTGTGAGATATATATATAAAATTGTTTGTTGCACCAGGCATTATTGTGCCCAGGGCCTAGTCCCTCGAAATCAGCGAGATCCTCGCGCTACTCACTCGGCTGACACCCAGCCTGACAAGGCACACCGTCTGTCACCCAGACCCCACTATCTCCGCTCATCTACCCTCATTACAGTCCAGGGAAATGGAAAGGGACTATGAGGATGACTCCCAGGGAGGGGAAAATACCCTGGCAGACCTCCCTTGGGACGATTAGTTCTATGACGCAGTAGATGCGTCAATTTACAGAGCGGTGGGTGAAGCCATGACGCCATTAGAGGAGAGACTATCTAAGAAAATAGACCAAGCCTTAGCACGGCTGTCTGCCCTCCCCATGGTTCCCGCCCTCCAACCTGGGCCCGCAGATCCCGTTCCCCCCCCCTGCCAAGCACGCACGTGATACTGGGGTAGATCCCAGGGCTTTCGAGAGGCTCAAACAAGCCTTTCTGGATACTCAGCCACCTTTGCCACCTGCAGGTGACGGTTTGTCGACCCCCCATGACGTTCAACCCAACAACGACACAGGGGACGCTGACGACGAGCCCGGCCCATCCAGACATTGGCTCCCTTCCCACCCCTCCTAGGACAGTTCAGATATGTTCGATCCCAACAAGATCATACACCCCAGATCGTCAGATTGGGCACCGGCAGATAAGGTTGCCAGTTATGTGGCAATGTGCATAATGAAGCCTCTAGAGAAGGAGGCACGGAACTGTGTCCGGTCGGAATGCCCAAGACCGTCCCTGGAGGATAAAGTTGCCCTCACTCCGGAGATAGACGCCCGTATGGCCACTTTTCTCCAGAAATTTATGAGAGATCCTAAAAAATGGATCGATAGGTCCTGGCGAGCGTGCCAGGACAAGCTCTTGGACGTTTTAGGGCCCCTCACGAAAATTTTGGACATGGCCGAAGAGGCCAATACGTCAGGATCCCTGATCTCCCCAGAATCCCTTTCAGGGTGGGCACAAAGGGCCATCGTATTTTTGGGCAATACCAACTGTGCCCTTTCCACTGAGCGCCATCGCTCACTCCTGATCAAAGTGGACCCCAAGCTTGGGGATCTTGCTGACTCAGAGGCGGGAGGGGTGGCACAAGGAGGCCTGTTTGGGGAACCCTCTGTCAAGGAGCTAGGTAAATTCGTCAACACGTTTACCTCCCTTGACAAGGCACAGACGTCCATCAAAAAAATGTTCCCCCGGGTTTTCCGCAGGACCGGTCGAGGTAGGGGCCGCTCGACCGGCTGCCCTTCCAATCCATCCTCGAGAGGACAAGGCTCCAGACAGGGCCAATATCAGGACCAGTCACGCTTCGGCAATTTCTACCCTGCAAGAGGCAGGCGAGGCAGAGGCAAAGGATGTAGAGGAGCAGCGACATCCAATTATACCGGTGAGTGTACTCCCTTGTTCCCGGTTAAAAATAGGGGGGAGGCTGGGGAATTTTTTCCAGACCTGGACTTCCATCACAGGGGACGCATGGGTGCTACAAACAGTCCAGGGTTTCCACACAGAGTACATGGGCAACCCTGTCCAACAGTACAAGCCCGTCCCATCCAGTTCTCCCAGCAGGAGTCTGCCTTAGTAGATGTGGAGGTCACTTTCCTTCTGGCGAAAGGAGCCATTGTTCCCTCCATCCTGCATCCCAGGGGTTTTGTCAGCAACATATTTTTGGTGGACAAAACGGATGGGGGAAAACGCCCCGTGATCAACCTCAGCGAGTTCAACGAGTGGCTTGTATATCACCACTTCAAGATGGAAGGGATCCATCTCCTCAGGGATGTCTTACGTCCTTCGGACTGGATGGTGCGTCTAGACCTAAAAGACGCCTACCTAGTGATCCCGGTTTTCCCTCCCCACCGGAGGTTCCTCCAATTCATCTGGTGACATCAGACGCTCGAGTTCGCTTCCATCCCCTTCGGTCTGTCATCGGCCCCTTGGTGCTTCACCAAGGTCCTCAAACCGGTAGTGGAATGTTTGAGATCTCGGGGAATTCGAATGATAGTCTATTTGGACGACCTGCTCCTTATGGATGCGTGTCCTCATCAGCTTCTTCGTCATCTCCAGATGGCGGTAGATCTTCTCCAGAGCCTGGGCTTTGTGGTCAACGAGACGAAATCCATCCTCACTCTCTCTCAGTTGCTGACATTTCTTGGCTTCGTAGTAGACTCCACATCCCCCACTCTCAGTCTTCCAGCCAGAAAGATCTCAAAGATTCGACACGAACTGAGACGATCCTTATCCAGGCAACAAGTGTCTCTCAGAGACGTGGCCCGGATTGTGGGCCTTCTTTTGGCCTCCATCCAGGCCAGCTTCCCGGGGCCCCTCCACTATCGAGCCCTGCAACGCCTCAAAGCGGTGTACTTGGGCAGAGGGTGCCCGTACTCCCACAAGGTGGTTCTGTCCGAGGAGGCGCGGGAAGAAATCCAGTGGTGGCTACAGCACATGAAGGCCTTGAACGGTCGAGCGATTTTTGGGTCGGCACCAGACCTGGTGATAGAGTCCGATGCCAGCACGGTAGGCTGTGGAGCCAGGTGCGGCGATTTTTCTACAGGAGGATTGTGGTCTCCAGAAGAGCGGAGATTACATATCAATTGTCTGGAACTCCTTGCAGGCTCCTTCGCAGTCCGCTGTTGGACGAGGGATTCCATCCAATCGTCTGTCCTTCTAAAAATGGACAACATATCCGCGGTTCACTACATCAACCACTTTGGGGGCACAAGGTCCAAGGCCCTCTCACTCCTGGTGGGCGGCTTTTGGCAATACTGCCTGGACCATCAGGTCTCGGTCACAGCAGAATACCTCCCTGGACGGGAGAACCTGGTGGCGGACTTTCAATCCCGCAACCTCAGGGATTCCAGCCTCTGGAAGCTGGACCCAGATGTGTTTCGGAAGTTAAACGACCTCTGGGGTCCTTTTTCAATAGATCTATTTGCCTAGAGACTCGACGATCAGCTCCCTCGGTTTTACAGCTGGAGGCCGGATCCACTGGCAGTGGCCACGGACGCCTTCCTCGAGGACTGGAGTCAGGAGAAAGGGTACGCCTTTCCCCCTTTGCGATGATCACGAGGAGGATGGCCCAGATCAGGAGACAGCGAGCGGAGGTGGTATTAGTCACCCCGTTTTGGAGATCGCAAGTTTGGTTTCCAGTTCTTCTGGAACTTTCTTGGGATTCTCCAATCCTACTCCCCCACTTTCCGGCTCTCCTTCAGAGCCCCGATCAGACTCTACATCCTCTGATTCAAGGGAACTCGTTGTGGCTCATGGCATGGAGGATTACAGGAGACAATGGGAGGTCCCGGGCCTCTTTAGGAAAGCTGGAAGAACTCATGGCCAGGGCTTGGACGGACAGCACGGTCAAACGTTACAGGTCCGCTTGGGGCAGATGGTCCCGCTGGTGCGTGCAACGGGGTCTCAATCCCTTGGACGCCGATGTAGTCTACATCTTGAATTTATTGGCCCACCTGGCCTCTTCTGGCCTAGCATACAGATCGATAAACACTTTTCGGTCGGCCATTTCGGCAGGCCTTGCGCCGCTTAATAAGGCGGCAGTAGGAGAACATCCTCTCGTATGTAAGCTACTTCAAGGCATCAGACTGTCTCTACCCCCAGAACCCCGTTATTCAGCCCTCTGGGATGTGAACCAGGTCCTCAACCTGTTCCTGTCTTGGCAACCTAACAGATTTCTATCACGGAAGGAGCTGTCGGCCAAGCTGGCCATGTTGTTATGCCTCATTTCTTGCCGTCGGGTGTCAGACGTGCGAGCTTTGGACATCACAGCCAGAATGTTCACCCCGAGTGGAGTAACCTTTACGCTGCATAGAAGGACCTGCATACAAGAACAATTTCATATCCGGAGTTTCCGGATTCACCAAAGTTGTGTGTAGTTCGCTGTTTAAAAGCTTACGAGGAGATGACGGAAGAGTTTTGTCCTCCTGGTGAACAGCAACTCCTTATTGCCTTAGGCAAGCCATTTAAGGCGGTATCTTCCCCCACCATTGCCAGATGGGTAAGATGTGTTATGCAGGAGGCAGGCATAAGTCTTAAGGATTTCGGTGCCCACTCAACTCGAGGGGCAATGGCCTCAAAAGCATTTGGCTTGGGTGCCCGTTTGGAGGATATTCTCAACGCGGCAGATTGGTCTTCGGACTCTACCTTTAAGAGGTTCTACTTCAAGCCAGTGCTGGACATGGCTCACCTCGTGGTGAGCAAGCTTTGAACTAGCATAATCCTCGCCTCCAGTCCTGACATAGAATGAAAAATGTCCTATCTATCGTAACGGAAAGTTTCAATTCTATTAAGGACTCGGAGGCGAGGATTATCCCACCCTAGGGTTTTCAATGAAAGGGACCCCCCCCCGTATCGGAGTAAGTAATACAGTTTGATTTCTACGCTGTTGCCATTAAGGATTGTTTTCCTGTGGAATACTCAGTCTCACTGTGATTGGTTTACAGGCTTGACGAATTACATTCGTTAAGTGACAATGTTCCTTTGTCCTCCTAGGTTCTGATACAAATAAACAGGACTCTTAAAAAGGATCCACGGCTGACTTTGCGCGATGAAAGAGGATGAAGGGCCAGTGAGGACAGACTATGTTGGAGTTGGAGAGCCCTGATTGGAGGCCTCAGACTGTTCCTAATTGGATAATTTTCTTTACTACATTTTTCCCAAGGTTTCATGGGAAATGTAGTTTGTTTGTTAACTTTGGCTGCTGTTTAATAAAGTGAAGAGAGAAGGCATAATCCTCGCCTCCGAGTCCTTAATAGAATTGAAACTTTCCGTTACGATAGCTAGGAAATTTTTCATTCTTTTGATTGACTGACTTGTATGCTTTCACTGGTCTCATTTAAGGAACAACTTTTTTCTTTATATGAGTGTATGTATTTTCCAGCTCTTGTGTGCTGCAATTCTCGTGTGCTGCAATTCTCGTGTGCTGCTTATCCCCTAAATGCTTGCCCCGCCTCTATGTTGCTCCATCCTCCCCTGCATGCTGTTTCTCCCGTTCAATACCCTAGCATGCACTCTGTCTTGCTCCCTCCTCCCAGCTTTTTTTAAAATGTAATCACCCCCTAGTCCTAAAGTTACGTTTGTTGCTCCTCCAGCCCCCTCTCCATTGCTTACCTACACCCTCTCCTTCATTGCTCCCCCACATCTTGTGGGCCTTAAAAAATATTTTTTACTTTGTTTGGCGCTCCTATTTGCTGCCGGGCCTCTCAACTTTCATGAATGCACTTTTGCGCAAGTGAAATATTTTTTTTATTTACCTATCCAAGTGGTGTCCAACATCTTGGACCAGTAAATAAAAAAATAACCAAAATGATGCCTGTGTTATTCGACAGGGGCCGAATGCATGCGTGTTGTAGAGTCCTTATATTCCAACTGCCAACAGTGTGCTTCTGTCTCTCGTTCCGTTTTTGGTTATTGTGTCGATGTTGCTGGTAATTTGAGGCAGTTCAACGCGCATTTCCTTTTGACTCTGGCTTGTCTGATTCTCAAAAGCAGAGATTTGATTAAAGCGCCGCCATTACGCGGAGTGATTCTGCAGCTTGCATTCCAAAATGTTGGCAACATCGACACAATAACCAAAAACGGAACGAGAGACAGAAGCACACTGTTGGCAGTTGGAATATAAGGACTCTACAACACGGAGCCTTTATAACTCGAGTAATTAAGAAGATTGTTAAATATCCAAAGTAGGAAAAACCTTGAGCTACAATCAAGAATAAAAGTTTCAGATTACACTCAGTCAATTCGCCCTGAAGAAAATCCCTCAATAAAAACAGGGATTGGAAACGCGTCGGCGGCACCTTCACTTCACACCATGAGGGCTTCATGTTAAATATAGCCAGTAGGCAAGATAGGGATTGTGAATATAAAATATATCCCATCAAGAGCCCCTTGGTTAGGGAACTCTATAGAAAAAAAGCTGTTAAATAGTTGCCAATATTAGAGTTCCTTCAGAAAATTGATCATTTTGACAAATGGCGGTGAAATGTGATTTTTGCACTTATAACTAATGTGATTGCTTTACATTTGTTCACAGAAATAATTGTTTTATATTTTCACATTTTTGCTTATGAGTTGGTGATGCTTAATAGGTGTATCAATCGATGTTTTTTGTATACATTTGATTGTATTGACACAAGCACTAAAACATATGTTAATAATGGCAATGCAATAGCCAGGACCAAGGAAAAAATTACATTGGTCCTTATCTGCTAAAATAAAAAGCAGAAACAGAAGCAAGGTGGTCAGATCCCTTTTTTCGTAAAATGTTTTTCCCGTCCTATCTGGCCTCCTAAACTGGACGGAACCCCTTTGTATCAGACTTTTAGAAAGGTGGCACATTTCTGCTCTTAAACCCTGTGTGCCTCTGCTTGCCTCCAATACATGTCTGGGTTAGGTGACAGCTGGGCTTTGTGCATTCCCTCTAGACAGTCACACACAAAGGGAACTGAGGTGTGTCATTCACATCCTGATGGCCCATCACCAGGCTGACGGGCTTTCCTGAGCTAGATGGGTGGGAGGAGCTGACACTTGCCCCTGATTAGAGCTGCATACCCCCCCTGTAGTGTGTCCAGAGCCTGGGCAGGAACGGGAGGACCTGGTCACTCTTCAAAGGACCCTACCAGAAGCTTCTCCCACCTTCCAGAACCAGGACCTTAAAGTATAAATACTGGGCCTCAGACATCATCATTGTAGTACCCTTCTGGACCTGTGGATACTCTGCTAGAATGACTGCTGTGCTACTAAAGTACTGCTACTCTGTTGGACTGCTACTCTGGAAGAATTGCTTTTCTGCTGTGCTACCCTGCCTGCTGCTCTCTCTGCCTGGGTGAGAAGGACTGGACTTTCACCACGTGACCCAGAGTGACTCAAAGGGCTTGACTGTTTGCTTCCTGTTCTGCAGTCTCTGGGAATTTAAAGACTGCCTACAACTCTTCATCTAGCCCCTGGAATCTGCCTATTGTGATTTCTACCCTGCCAAGCCAGTCCTGGGCCCTTGGAAGTGTGTTTGTCTGTCCTGTTCTTCTAAAACCCACACAGTCCCGACTTTGCGCTAGTCGGAACCAACGCATTTGCCATTGAGGCTGATGCAGTGCCTTCAACACGGAGGCTTGACGACAATACCGGACCTCCAGCGTGGCTCGACGACGACTCATTACTTTCATCGCAGAAGCTTAATGACAATGCAGGGACCCAACTACGTGACTCGGTGCCGATGCATCGCCTACAATCCTTCAGATTGCCTCTGTATCTGACCCGCACTCCATTGCGGTCGGACTCACTTTTCGAATCTGACCCGGTCCACCGCGACCTCAAGTAACCCCTAAGCGCTATTGATTTTAAGCACTAGATTTCAAGATATCCTTTAAAAATTCATAACTCCGGTTCTATTTATTGGATGTTGGTCGTTTTGGTCTTGTTTTGTTCAATAAATCAAGCCCTATTTTTTAACCTGGTGTGGATTATTTTTCTGTGGAGTTTCTCACTGTTGTACTGTAATAAGTGTTGCACAAATTCTTTACACATTGCCTCTTAAGTTAAGACTGCCTGCTCTGTACCAAGATAGCAGGGAGTGAGTGCAGGTTAATTTAGGGAGTGTATCTGACTTACCTTCACTGGTGTGGTGGCTCCTACTTGGACAGTGTGCAGTGTGCATACCTCTGCCAACTAGAGACCCCATTTCTAACATTGGTATTCAGCAGTGAGTATAGGGCTTGTGTTTGTGCAGAGCCTTACAGTAATTTGGTGTACTATACCATCCATATTTTCAAGACCATTAAAGATGTTTTTTTCTTTTTCCTGCCTTAGTTTTTCAATTGACTTTTTGTCCCCTTTTGTAAATTTCAGTGCCCCAAACCTTCACATGTTGTACCATGGATGTCTGCAATCTGAATACCCTCAGCAGGTCTGAGCTACTAAAGTTTTGCACACAGAGGGGGCTGAATGCAGACAAGAAGGCTACCAAAGTGAATCTGCAGGTAGCCCTCAGGGCCTTTGAGGAGGTACAAAGATGGCAAGCCACGTCAGGAGAGGAGGAGGTGGATGACAATGAGGAGGAGGAGCACTGTCTGAGGATGAGGAGAGGGAGACCCCAGAACAGGGCCTGGGGTCCAAGGAGGGTTCACTCCTGCCCCAGCAGATGACATGGATGCTCCTGGTGTTCAGGATGGAGCAGGAAGCAGTGTTTCTGCCAGAAGCCTGTTCCCCCATGAGCCGGAGGACAGGAAGGAGAGGAAACTTAAATTGGAACTAGCAAAACTGAGGATGGAGAAGAAAAAGTTGGAGCATGAGCTCAAGTTGAAGGAGCTGGATATCCAAGCCAAACAGATGGAGTCTAGCAGCAGTGGTGGCAGCATACCTGTACCTGCAGTGTCCCATGGGGAATACAAGGGTTAGCATACCAAAGGATTTGGCGCCCAACTAAGTGGGAGGGAGACAATATTGGCAAGTGGTTCTCAGTTTATGATGTGGCTCTAAGCATGCACCGGTTTCGCCAGAGCAGATTTTACCCAATGTATTACACCAGCTTGTAACTAAAGTAACTGTGAACCCTGTTTGCTAGGGAATGACCTAGAGCACACTATCTGGAAGGAAGTGGAGCTCAGGTCTCACCTGGAAATGTTGGGGGTACCTGAGTGGGCTTGTGCTATCATCAAATCCATGGCTGTCAGGAGTGGGAGTCGAAATGTTCTGGAGTCTGGAAAAATGGCCCAGACAGCTGCCAAACCAAGGAGGGGTAAGCCAGCCCTGAGTGCCTGCTAACTGAGGTGGATGGGGAGCCCAAGGAGGCCATGGTTCATTGCAATACATAGACTGACCAAGGAGATAAATTACAGAAGGTCTGGAGACACCCAAAAGCCTTTGTCTCTTAAAAGAATAGATGGGTTAGCCAAAGAAATTGTGATCATTTATGTGCATGTTCCAAGGTTTTTTTTTTTTTTTTAAAGTATTTTGCATTGGTTTTTACAACAAAATAGTTTTCCCTTATATTTATGTTAGATTTTGGTGAAATCTGAATAAGATCTTCTACAATTTTCCCATCTTCAATAATAGAAATAAAATCCTAAAAAAAGAAAGCTATATGTCAAGAGTGGCAGCTTGAATTGAAAAAATTACTGTATGAAGTCAGCACCAAACTTACGTTGTCCTGATTTTGTTGAACCCTACTCCCATTGTTCAAATCTGTGACGTAACACGATTGGTTTGTCGGCTTTACATGTACAACATGGAGATACCTAAGTTACAGCTATTAAGGACAAGCGACCCTCCAATGTATGTTCGTTGATTTTCCCTTGCATGGCACTTTTTATGCTTAATGGACCTATATTCTCAATACCAAAGGGTCGCTATTGTGGTTATACTGTATATGCTATTATTGTTCTGCTTTTATTGCCCAGTACAAAATGTCAATAAACAGATTAAAGTAAAAAAATGAAGTCAGCACCAAGATACCCTCCTGAGTGATAGTGGTTCTACAAATCTGCATAACATATGAAGTTCCCTTTTATGCAGAAATGGCTGTGCCCTGTGACTACTCTTACTGAACAGGTTGTTCTACATTGACGCTTGAGGGCGATGTATTTCACTCTTGTGTGGCGCTGTTTTATGTTATGAGCATTTGCATAGGGCACATTCTGTCCTATGACTTGGTAGCGTTGTTGACAGGGACTTTCCATGCCCTTCCGGGGTTACTATTGCAGAGCAGAGCCTGAAGCTTATGATGATTGTACTGAGCCGCGGGACCTCGTAGCTCAGTATAGTTTAGTTTAGTTTAATTTATTTGCATAGTTACCAAAAACCATTGCAATGCAATGAGTCAACCAATAAAATCATTAATACACATAATAATAAAATTACAGCTGCACTGTCATGTCTGCTAAAAAAATGTCTTTTGCAGACTTAAGTCAATTAAAGCAAGCAACTCTTCGTAAAACGTTCTATTGTTGCTTCAGTGCGGTTGGAGAAAGCAGCATTGACAGTTTACACCCCGACTCTTTACGTCCAGCCTAATGTTACAAAGTGCTCCTAGTGCAAAAAGTGCTTGAGGTATTTTTAAAGTGCTAATCTCATGTTTCGTCCCAGCATGATTTACTCGGGCTAGGTGACATTGGTCTGGGCTGAATATGATTTTTGAAATTGCCCCCCACTAGAGTGTAGACTGCCTAATAAGTAAATTTGAGTGAAATAGATTTACTGCACGATTGTGGTGCCCAGTACTTTAAGGGCAAGCAGTATTACAGTCTTACAGATGCGCAGAACTATTGTAATGCAATGAGTCATCCAATAAAGTCATTAATACACAATAATAAAATTACAGCTGCACATTCATGTCTGCTAAAAAAAGAAAGTCCTTTGCAGACTTAAGGCAACTAAAACAAGTAGCTCTTCGTAAAACGTTCTACTGTTGCTTCAGTGCGGTTGGAGGGA
Source organism: Calotriton arnoldi (assembly GCA_963921515.1). Taxonomy (NCBI): domain Eukaryota; kingdom Metazoa; phylum Chordata; class Amphibia; order Caudata; family Salamandridae; genus Calotriton; species Calotriton arnoldi. The sequence goes on along the minus strand of CAWUFW010004274.1, from coordinate 722,696 downwards.
GCAACATTGACGGTTACTACCCGACTCTTCACGTCCGGCCTGATGTTACAAAGTGCTCTTTGTGCAAAAAGTGCTTGAGGCATTTTTAAAGTGCTAGTCTCATGTTTTGTCCCAGCATGATTTACTCGGGCTAAGTGACGTTGGTCGGAGCTGAATATGATGTTTGAAATTGCCCCCCACTAGAGTGTAGACTGCCTAATAAGTAAATTTGAGTGAGGTAGATTTACTGCACTTTTGATGGTGCCCAGTACTTTAAGGGCAAGCAGTATTGCAGTCTTGCGGATGCACAGATTTGTGATTTGCGTGTTTGAAAAGTCGATTGAGGCCTCTTTTTTTGTTTTCTTGCGCCTTTGCAAACATGGTGTTTCATTTGGAAACATTATGTTTTGATCTCTGTGTGGGAGTAGTGCATCTTGAGGCCCAGTGCTCGCTGCAGGAAAGGTTTAAAATTGTTCCGAGGAATCTTCCCTTGGTCATCCATTATTCTGGCATTTTTTTTCCCACCAGTCTCAGAAACTTCACCAGACGGCAATTCAACTGTGGGTCTCCAGGTGCAAAACAAGTCAGCCCTGCTTGTTTCCGAGTGCGTATCCCTCGTTGGTTTAAATGAGGTTTTAGTAGTTGTTTCCTTTCTTCTGAAAGTTCTTTACATGAGCATAGGAGGTGCAGCAGGTCTTCTGCTGCTAATCCACATAAGCGGCAGTTCGAGCCGGCTGTTTCCTTGAGCCAGTGAGGGAGGTGTTGTATGCAGTGTGGCTGGCCTAGTCGGTACTTCAAAAACGTAATTTTAGTGGCTTTGGCGTAGCCCAAATCGAAATAATTCTGAGGATCTGGGGCTGTACAGGTGCTTAGAGTCATCCTACCTGGAGTCCTTTTTGAGAGGGAAGCCTTGTCCTCGATCCACGAGAGATGCTTGACCGTTTTCCATACCAGTTTTTTGAAAATAGTATTGTTGGTGGGAGTGTCACAAAGCTGAGTTAACCCCGTGTTGGTCAGGCTGTTTTTGAGGTATTTTGAAGCGGGTGATGCAGCTTGCAGTAGTAGCTCTTTCCACAAGTATTGATTGAGAGTTCCTGGTGCGGCTTTCCGGACTTTGTTCTTGGTGATAATATACGCCCCTTGTCTTGCCGGGGACTGTTTCTGTAGGCCAAATTCGACCCTGATCTGTGTGGGCGATGTGTATTTAGGCAGGCCGAAAATGATCCTGTATGCTGCTGTGACTGTATTGTCCAGTACTTTTGAGTCCCTGCCCCTCTGTGCTTCGAAGCTGTAGGCGATTGTTGGAAGGAGTTTGGCACGTATCACATTGGCCAAGGGCAATATCGATGGGCCGCTCAGTTTGGAGTTAAGGTCCTTTAATGAGACTGCCAGGGCGAGTCCATTGCGTCTGATGCAGTTTTTCTGGGCAGTGAAGTAGCCTCCTTTATCAATAGCCTTCGCCTAGATATTTATTTTCCGGTGCAGATTCAATGTGTGTGCTGCCCCAGAACCAGGTTGAAGATTTCATTAGGTTTTTCCTGATCGTCATAGTCCTTGTTTTCTTCAGGTCGATGATTAGGCCATTGGCTTCGGAGTATTCCTGCATGGTGGTGAGGAGATGTTGTAGACCCACCTGTGTATGACTGATCAGGACTATGTCCTCCGCGTAGAGGAGGCATGGTAGTACTAAGCCACCTAGTCTTGGTGCGTGTGAGTTGCAGGCGTTTAGTGCCGGGACGAGGTCTGCTAGGAATAGATTGAACAGGATCGGGGCTAAAACGCATCCCTGTTTGAGCCCCTTCTCAGTCGGTATGCGCCTTGACAGAAAGGATCCGTCGCCCAGCTTTATCTGGACCCATGTGTCTGTGTGCAAATTAATTATCAGGTTTAACAGAGTTGGTGGTATGCCCCAGCTCGCCAATTTAGCCCACAGGTTGTTACGATTTACATGGTCGAAGGCGGCCCTATAGTCAATGAAACATAGGTGTAGTGGCATTTTTGTTGATTCCGCCTTGTCGATTAGCATTGCCATGGCTAGGATGTTTGTTGTTCCGACGGATTTTGCAAAGCCGGTCTGGTTTAGGGCAATATCTGTATTTCTCGTCGGCCCAAGCCTGAAGCTCTTCTAATAGTGTTCCTGCAAAGTATTTTGCCTCGTTATCCAGGAGTGCCACTAGTCAGTAGATTTTTGGCAAAGACTTGTCACCTGACTTGAAGATTGGGGAGATTATCGAGCCTCTCCAGGAGCGTGGGAGTCTGCCCAGTAGTCTTATTTCGGTGAAGAGAGGTTCGAGGGCCTTGGCCCAGAGGTCTGCATCCTGTTTGTACAGAACCAGTGGAATTCCTTTGGGGCTCGGGGCTCCCTCTCTCCTTCCCTTTCCTATTTGCTGCTTGATTGTCCTGATTCTGCTGCTTAAGGTTGCAGCCATTGGCAGGTTCCCCCCTAGCGCTTCAGGTTCTGTGGCTCTGCGTTCCGCCCGGTAAATCTCCAGTGGCACACCTCCTGGGTTAAGTGTGGTTACTGATTCTGTGACCAGGGGATTGTTTTCTTGATGGAAATGGGCCCTGAGGTAGCTTTCCCAGTCTTCCTCCGAGATGTTAGATGAGATTCCCTCATGTGAGGGGCGGATGAAGCGGTTTATTGTTCCCCAGAATCTTGCACTATCATTCTGTTTGGTGTCAGCGTATAGTTTCGCCCAGAGCTTGTCCTCTGTGGATCTGTTAGCCTCCCATTTTGTCTCCTTAACTGCACCTTTTGCTGTCGTAGCAAAGCTAGGTGTCTTTTGTCGGTTGGATTGTATCGGAAATGTCTCATCGTGCGATAAATTGAGTTTTTGATGAGCTTGAATTCATTTTTTTGTGATTTTGACATGTGCTTCATGCTAATGTGGCTCTGTGGTGCCCTTGATTTGGTCGGGATGGCGTAAGATGCCATTGTTGTAGTGAAGTTCTCCCACTTCTCAGTTTCGCTTGATTTGACCCGTAACTCAAAGTGGAATGTTGCGTTTTGCAACAGGCACCCATCTGCTGCTTGTGCAAATTTGATTTTTATGTAGTTGGTTGTAAACTCTGTTCCTTGGAGGGTCCGAAACCTATCAAGTGTAGGCATGTTTGTTTGGAGCATAATTTCTTGAGGGCGGTTATCGCTGTCAGCTTTATCGCCCAGCTGGAATGAGGAGATTTTTTTGAATAAAGATAAGGAGACAAAAGTGTAATCTAATATAGAATTTACTGATGATGAATAGTGAGTGATTGCAGGAGGGTTGTCGCCGGCACATCTGCCGTTAATTGCTCTGAGGTTGAGGTGTTCAAGGTCCTAAAGTAGGCGCTTGCCAGTTTTGGTTGGGCGACCTGTTGGGGATTTCCTCTGCGGAGGAATGTTCCAGATTGAGTTTTGAGTGGACATTTCGTCATCTGTAGAGGAGCCCACTAGGTTAAGGTTTAAGTCCCCAGTGAGAATAATGTCTGTTGTTGCCCCTTCGCTTATGCGTGCCTCCAGGAACTCGCTCATGTTCTTTGCTGCCTTGGTCTTCCTTTTTGTGTGGACATAAGCGTTTATTATTATGGTGTTGTGGACGGGGTTAGTAGATGTATTGCCATGGTTGCTGGAAAGCCTGGCCAATTGCGCGGGCTGTAGATGTACTTGTATTGGAGACGTAAGTTACAAGGCCGCCCTGGAGGTGGCCGAATTTTGCCCCCCTGAGGGCTGGGGTGAAAAAGTGCAGATATCCTTGAAGGTGCGGAGGGTCTGTCAGACAGGTTTTCTATAGTGCTATGATGTCATATGTCCTTTGATAGGTGACAAACTCTGGGTCTGACATCTTGCTGGTCAGTCTGTTGATGTTCCATGAGCATATCCGTAGGGAGCTTTTGGCGCTGAATATTGGTGATTGGTGGCAGTGTTGTCAAACTTTTTGATTGTTTATTGTCCTTGAAATCCATCTCAGGTCCGCTTGCCAAAACAGTGGCGATGTGGGTTCCAGGCAGCTTCTGCTAATGTCTTGAGGATGTTCAGTAGCTCAGTATACGTCAACACGCACTGGGGCGGCCAGGTGCGGTCGAGCAAATAAAAGCCCATGGAGCCCATGTCTAATCTGTGATGGGTGTCGGGTGACACCTGCGGCGGTCGGAGTAGTGGTTGTGGCTCCGCGCTGCGCAGAGTGAGGAGTAAGAGCCTTTGCACGCCTCAACTGAGGCAGCGCGACCAGCACGGCAGTCACGGAGAGAGGGAGAGTTGATAGGCAGCTGCGATCAGCACAAGGAAGAAAGGTGGCCTGCGAGGCATACAAGGAGGTGAGGAGGCCCCGAAAGCAGGCGGACGTACACTGAGACAATCAGCAGAAATCAGAGAGAGAAAAAAAAAGAAAGGGAAAAAGCAAAGAGTGATGGACACAAAATAAAATAAAAAAGGAAGTAGTAAGTTGGAGAGTCCCAGCGATATAAGGGACTAGGGATGCCCCAGCTTTAGAGTATCAGGGGAAAAGAGGACATTGACACGAGGCCCATCAGAGAGGCTCGTAGGCCATAGCACGTGAAAGCAAGGCGGCAGTGCACCCGACAAAAGTGTGCCCCGCCGAGTGTTACTCGGTGGCATGATCAGAGGATGGCTGGGGACGCCCAGGTGGCAGGGGTCAAATAGCGGGCAAGGGCCCTTCGAAGGATGCAGCAGGAGGTGGCACAAGCACGCAGGTGGCAGTGAGTGTGCTGGCACTGTTCAGTGAGTTGGCAGACCCAGTAACTGGGGCACCGATGTGGAAGACCTGGGTAGGTCGATAAGAGAACTGTTTCAGGGCCACAAGGGAGAGGGACAATGAACAACAGAGCTCGACCCCACACCCACATAACAAGCAAGGAACCTCAGAATCATACTTGACAGCAAGCTCTCGATGAGGAAGCAGATAAATGCTGTCTCATCCTCCTGCTTCCTCACCCTATGTCCAGGTCTAAACTGGGGTGGCATGGTGAGGAAAAGAATGATGGATTTAACCCAGATCTCTTGACTGGGGGTGAATGTTTTGATTTGTTCTGCATTCCTTCCATCAATTGTGTGTCTTTTGCTTCCTCGCCCTAAGTGCGCCGGGTATGCCCAGACGTGGGTCCCGGGCTCACTGTGCCACTGGATTCAAGCTATCCTGGCTGAAGAGGGGTGAAACCCCGAAACCGGTCCTAGGATGCTTGTTTCCGGTCCAGGGAGGACCTGGCTTAGCAGTTCGGGCTCGACTGTTCCCATGAGGCACAGGGTCAAGACTGATTTGCATATGGCCAGGTCTAAACTGGGGTGGCATGGTGAGCAAAAGAATGATGGATTTAACCCAGATCTCTTGACTGGGGGTGAATGTTTTGATTTGTTCTGCATTCCTTCCATCAATTGTGTGTCTTTTGCTTCCTCACCCTGTGCATGCTCAAGAAAATCTTCAAATGGATCCCCACCAATGTCAGATGCACAGTCACCCAGGCCCGCATCACCAGCTGCCTGAAGTACCGCAACTCCTGCTACATGGGTATCACCATGCCACTGGAGTCAAGCTATCCTGGCTGATGAGGGCTGAATGCCCGAAACCGGTCCTAGGATGCTTGTTTCCAGTCCAGGGAGGACCTGGCCTGGCAGTTCGGGCTGGACTGTTCCCATTGGGGGCAGGGTCAAGACTGATTTGAATATGGCTGGGTCCAAACTGGAATGGCATGGTGAGCAAAAAAACGATGGATTTAGGCCCAGATCTCTGTACTGGGGTGAATGTATGACATTGTTCTGCATTCTGTCCATCAATTGTTCTTTTTACATGGGTATCACAGCACAACTACTAAACAGACTCCGGACTATCCAAAATGCAGCAGCCAGGCTCATCCTCAACCTCCCGAGGAGACCCCACATGACACCCCCACTTCATGGCGCTCCAATGGCTCCCCCGCCAGCAACAGTGGCAGTTAAAACTACTCACCCATACCTATAAGGCCCTGCACAACAAGGGTCCATCTTACCTCAACCACAGGGTGAGCTTCCGCCAACCTACTCGTAAACTTCGCTCATCATCCCTACTTCTTGCCCACACACCCCGCAGCCACAGAAGCAAGAGCGGCGGAGGAGCTTTCTCCCACCTGGCAGCCAAATCGTGAAACAGCCTCCCCCTCCTCCTCCGCATGGCCCCCACCCTGCAGGAAATCAGGAGAAGCCTTAAAACCTGGCTGTTCGACTAGACCAGCCCAGTAGCAGCAATGCCCATCCCCCCAGCTTGTACATACCCTCAAGGGTGATAAGTTGCACTCCACAAATCCTGTTGGATTGATGGATTGCAGAGATCCCTGCTGCTACATTTTGTGGGGGACGAGTTATACAAACTGTTTGAACAACTCCCGAACACTAGGGGTGTTGGGGATTACGACGCTGCAATAATGACGCTCAGTGCACATTTTAATCCTCAGTCAAACCCCGATTTTGAAAGATTCAAGCTGCAACAGGCAAGACCAGGGGGAGTCCATTAATGCCTTCTATGCCCACCTCTGGGCACTGGCAAGCACCTGCACTAATGATGATCAGCCCAAGGAGGTCAGAGCCCAGATAATACAGGGATTCCGGTAAGTGACCCTAAGGAGACTGATTCTCCGTCAACCAGGCATCAAGCTGGAGGAAATGTTGGTAATGGCACGCACGTATGATTTATCCAGAGCAGACGAGATGGAAGTGGCCCTCCATCAAGGAATGGGACAGCCCTCAGGCAGTGGGGGAGCACAGGACAAAGTGGAATCTGTCAACGCACTGCGCATCCGAACAGCACACCAGAGGGGCAGTGATAGATTGGATGTGGGTGCATCAAGTGGAAATTGTAGGCAGGAAGCTCACCCCGCTGAGAGATGACCTGCAACCAGATGCACGTGCTCTGCGTGCCGTAGGCAGAATTCCTTCGCCAGGGTGTGTTGAAGCAGTGACATGGGGTATCGAGCACGAGGCCGCAGACCTCCATCGAGGGCTGTGAGGCAACTGTCTCTGGATAATACCTTGCTACCGGATGTACAGGAATATGAAAGTACGGCCGGAGGGGGAGGATCCTGATGACAAGGAGGTGTTCCTCATTTCGTTTGCAGATCCGGGATCGAGAAGGAGGCTTCTTCAGCCTGTGTATGATGTTGCGATCATGGGCATGAAGGTGTGCACTCTAATTGACACTGGGTATCAGTTATTGTCATTGACCAACATCAGTACCTGAGACTGTGTCCCAGACTGGTGCTGTGGCTGTCCCGCACAAGGATCTATGCGTATGGTGACACAGAGCCTATTCCACTTCTAGGAGCTATGGATGTGGCAGTAAGGCATGAAGACTTAGAGGTCATAATGTTGTTCCACTTGACCAACAAGGGTGAAGGCATATTGATTGGCTGCGGCCTGGCAGAAGACTTGGGACTGGTGTTTTTCGCTAAGGCAGTTCATGACCTGCAAGTGAATCATATCCTGGAATGCGTTTTTGCAGCTGTTCAAACGGTTGGGGCGTCAAAGGGGGGCCCCAGTAAAGCTACATATTTACACTACTGTACAGGCCACCGCACTGTGTCACAGACATATACCATTTCATCTGAGAGCTCAGGTGAAGGGAGAGCTGAAGAAACTTGAAAGCATGGACGTCATTGAAAGAGTGTCAGGACCCACTCCATAGGTGTCTGCCCTGGTGATCCTGGAAAAGCCCAAGCAGCCAAGGGTGGTAAGACTTTGTGTAGATATGAGGCTGCCCAACCGTGCCATCCGTCGGGAATGACACATCACCTGACAGTGGGTGAGATCATTGCATATCTCAATGGATCCAGGTGGGATTCAAAATTGGATTTAAACTCCGGTTATCACCTGCAAGAGATGCACCAGGACAGCCATTACTTCACTACCTTTTCAACGCATCTGGGATTAAGGTGATAAAAGAGACTGAGTATAAGGATTTCCTCAGCCGCCGAAGTGTTTCAAAATGCCATCAAGAAAACACTGTTGGGGCGTCAAGAGGTCCTTAATATCAGTGATGATATTCTGATCTATTCGTCCACTCTGGTAGAACATCAAAGGCGGTTCAAGGCAATGCTACAGAGGCTGAATGATGCAGGGCTGACTCCACAAAGACAAATGTTCGTTTTTCGAGCCTCAATTGAGTTCTTTGGATTCATCTTCTCGAAGGAGGATTTGCCGGTAGACCCGCGAAAGTCAGCAGCCATCACATCGGCCCCGGCCCAAAGAACCCCACGGAAGTACAGAGTTTCCTGGGGATGGTGACTTATTGAGGGAGGTTCTTACCGCATTTAGCAACACTGTCAGAACCTTTGAGAGCTCTCAAAAAGACTGGTGTCAAATGGGTTTGGGCCCTACTGAGCAGAAGGCATTTGAGGACATTAAGGAGGCATTGTTGACTGACGCCACAATGGCGTATTTCTAGCTGGATAGAACCATGGAGTTGGTGTTTGATGCTATACCAGTGGGACTAGGTGCAGTCTTGACCCAGGAACAGACCCTTGAGTGTGGGCACTCCTGTCATTTGCAAGCAGAGATTTAACGGCGACAGAAGCACGCTATGCACAAATCAAGAGGGAGGTGATGGCTATTAAGTGGGCATGTCCCCACTTTCATCTCTATGTGTATGGCAGAAAGTTCTGAGTTGTAACTGACCATGAACCGCTGCTGATTATGTTTGTGGGTACAGCACCCCACCCGCCACCAAAGATTGAGCGTTGGGCTGTTCAGCTACTACCATACCCATTCAATGTTGTGTACAGACCTGGCGCTGGCAATCCAGCAAAATTCCTCTCCCATCACCCCTCTGTAGGGGCGTAGCTTCGGGGGGAGGGGGGAGTGTTTGTGGTTTTAAACTCCCCCCCACCCCCTAAATGTATTTTCTCATAAATAGTCGGCTACAGGTGCTTTCAGTCGGGTATTGTGAGAGGGCAGTCGGATTTCACAAGGGATTTTTACATATACACAGACAAAAACGTGCACACACTGTCTCCCTCTCTGTTTTGAAAGTCCTCAAAAATATTGGTTACTTTACATAATATTGTGTTTCTCTCTTAGCACTACTACCAACCTGCATTCCTCTCCCTTTCCACTGCCCCTTAGGCCCCTCTCATGCACCCTGCTTGTCATATAATGTATTTAAACATTATAAACCAGCCTGATTGACGGAAAATCTGAAGCTCACACCCCCCTCCCAGTCTTTCTGACCAAGCTACGCCCCTGCCCCTCTGAGACTGTGGAGAAAGGGGTGGAGGTGGACATGCCGAATGAGATGGAGTTTGCTCACATGGTGGTGGCTGCGGCCTGCCCAAAGGCCCAATTGGAGGAGCTCCGACGGGACACTCAGAAGGATGATGGTTTGGTGCGCGTGGTGGAAGCCATTCCAAGTGTGTGGAACCTGTTCCTGCAGAATGCCAATCAATGGGATCCGGAAGAGAAACACCAGTTGTCAGAGTTCTGGAAAGTGAGGGAAGGGCTGTGCTCCGTGGATGGGGCATAATCATAAGGGGGCGCCGAATGGTAATTCCCAAATCGTTGGAGAGTCGAGTGGTGGAGATGGCGCATGAGGGGCATCAAGGCATTGTAAAAACGAAGGCCCGGATGAGAGCAAAGTGTGATTTCCTGGCATGGACTTGCGAGTGGAGGAGACAGTGAAGAGCTGCATGACCTGTCGGGTCATAGGGAGCCACATAGCACCAGTCCCACTAGCCACGGAGGAAACACCCACTACTTCATGGCCAAAAAGAAATCTGAAGTTTGGAAGCTTCCTGGATGGGCAGCTCACCCTTGTGATTGTGGATGAACAGTTGAAATACCTAGTGGTTGAACTAGTGCCCACCACAGCATTTTCTTATGTGTGCCCTGTGCTGGAGAAAACGATGGCAGCGTATAGGCTGCCGGAAATTATCAAAACCAACAATGGATCTCCGTTTCAGGGGTGGAATTCCAGAAGTACTTAAAAGGGCTGGGCATCCAGCACTAAAAAATAACACCGGAGTGGCCACAGGCTAATGGCAGTGTGGAAAGGTTCATGAGAACTCTGAATAAGGCGCTCAGGATTGCAGTGGATCAGCAAGAGGATATGGAATGGAGCTTACATCGTTTTCTGCTAATGTATCGCAATACGCTTCACTGCACCACCCAGTGCAGCCCAATGAAGTTGTTTTTTTAGAGGCCAGTCAAAGACAGCATTCCCAGTGGGCCAGGGTGGACCCATGTCCCAGTGCACCTGGAGGGCACTCAGAGAAGGAGTAAGCAAACCAATGAACGGGCCAATAGGGACAGAAGAGCAGTACCTCGGAGCCTGGGAACAGGTGATCGAGTACTGATCAAGGATCGCCATCCTGGGTGGAAATTTAAGACCCGGCTTGAGGGAGAGGCCTGGATGGCCACGAGAGTTCAGGAATCGATATTCACGGCTTGCCGTTGTTCAGAGACTATCCCCCACAACATATTGCTGTTTCGGAAGGTGGACGGAGGCCCACCACAAAGGGGTGTGTAATACACCCCCGCTTGTGATGAGCTGGTGGGTGACAATTTCGACATTTGGGATGCTCAGGTGTCAGGACCAGAGACGCCTCGCTCTCCAGATCTAGGAACTGGTATTCCCGATGACCGAGCAAGAGTCATCCTGTGTGAGCTGAGGTCATTCATTGGGGGTTGGGGCCTAGCAGTAGCGGCCACGAGGGGGCCCCAGTACAATGATGTGTTATGATAGTGTGTTATGTTCACGGTTTGGTCCCTATGTCTTACTCATGATTTTGCTTTTTAAGGGTTCAGGCTAGAGGGCTTCGCAAATTGTGCTTCTCTGAGCTGTGCCGGGTGTTCGTTAGTTCTATACAACGCGTGAACGGTTGATATCTTTCTATTCATTCGTGTAAGGCGGTCAATCAGCAAATTCGTAATGGAAAATAGATTTCCCAAGTATACGACATCTATCAATTCATCATTGTGCTATCTATCCCACGTTGTAGTACTAATGCAACCCATGGCATGTGGGCGCTTTCAGGCCTGGCATTGCAAGGGCTCATTTCTCATCTGAGGCGGAGAGGAGTCACGCGCGAGCCAGTGCAAGCAGTGCCGCGAGCAGCCCCTTTGTTTGAAGAGCATCTGCCAATGAAGCCATTGTCCCTTCGGACAGCTGGCCGGTCGTCCTGGCTTCATCTGCGTGGATAAAGCTGCAGAGCAAACGAGGCAAGGCAAACACGTCCCGGTGGTACGACAACCCTCGCAGTCAGTGCCAGAGCAGCGCCAGGGGTGCAGCCATCCGAGGAGGCCTCTGGAGGGATCCGTCCAAGCTGTGGCCTGCCAGGCGCCTCGCAGGCCTCGTCCACTCATGGATGGGAACGGCAAATGGGTACGGTAGGACGGTGTCTTCCCAAGCTCTGGGACGGTGTCACGTGGCCCTCTGCTCTACCTGACATTTTTTTGTACAGGCGTTGCGTGAATTTGAATGGCATGGACTCTCAGGCAGGTGCTCGGTGACTTCTGGGGAATAAACTGGCGATAGTACTTGAACGTAGTGGGGAGTCGCACCAAATTCCTATACAGGTAGTCTGTGTCCATTGAGTTTTGTGTGACAAAATCTGTTATGGTATTTAACACTTACTCTCGCAGATATTTTCAAAGGGGCTTGTTACAGTTTATGGACTCTTGTCACTAGTTTTTGTTACGATTTGTAATAATTTACAATATTCCTACCCTTTTAATAGGGCTTGTAAGTGTATGGAAATGTTATTTTATTGTTTTCATTGGGCGTGTAATTGATTTGCAACAGTTTTACCCCATAGTTTGCAACTTTCTGACCAATTTTTCTCAAGGGACTTTGTAATAAATAGTTTTGCAAACATGTTCTCTTGCCTGTTCTTAACGAGCTCTTCTAACATATTGTTCTCATCTACACCAGACACACGTTTGACGTATTTTAAATGATACTGACGTGTGACATAGTAAATTCGTAAATTCTTTCAAATTAGCTTTTTCCTCTTGAGCACAAGTGACGCCCATCTTCTCACAAAATTGCAGTCTGTAAACAATTTCTTCGACCCGCTGTCCCTACAAGGTGGTGCATGTTGACTGGATACAGAGCTTTGTTTGTCACCGCGAGGTCTGTTGAGTCAGACTTTTAAAGTGAGCTGGCTGTTTTAATCGTGCCACAGATATCTTTATGTCGTAATGCGATCAGCAAGTCTAAAATCTCCCTTTCAGATCTCGCCTTAATATTCATGTATATTAACAGGCTCCCAGGGTGTTTGCCGACTGATTTAAAGCGGGAGGTGAGAATTGCCTTAAGCCGCGTCCACTCCTCTGTGAGACTGGCCTCTGGGCCGTTAGCAAACTCAGTTGTTTGTTTTTCACTTAATTGACTCAAAGCCATTTCTCTCTGACAACCACTGAGCTACTCTAAATGCCAGCTGTACGTTAGCGGAATTTAACAGAATACTCCAGCAGGAGCTTCTCTGTATGTTTTCTACATGGACGTCATTTGAGCAGAACGTCAGCGGAAGTGACATCATGTACCCTTTTACCTCCCTCGTGACATCACCTGATTGATCCCTTATGCCACCATTTCTCGCTTCCTATTTGCTGCTGTTGGGTTAAGAAAGAGCAACAAATGTGTAGTGTATTGTATAACTTTCCTTTTACTTTTATTGTATCTGTACTATAGTTTAGTATTTCTTCTATGTTGCATTCATTATGCTTTGTATTCCATTCTGGAATCTATCTCCTGTTGCTAGGAGAAAGGTCAGATCTTCTGGACTTTCTCCTGAGCATCTGGCGATAGCTGTGGGTCCCTGTACTGGAGATTTAACTGTTGTGTTCTCATTCTTTATTAGAATTTATATGACGTAATCTTGGTCATGGAATTGCTCTATGTCAGTAAGAATTTCCTGATGTCATTAAGAATGTATTCCTTCAAGAATGTTCAGTTACGGTTTAAGACTTGAGCTGTGGTCATGCTGCCTGCAGCTCCTCAATGTCATTAAAGGATTCTTACTTAAATTGGATCCAGTGTCCTTTGTAACACAGCGATACCAGACGTGGGTCCCTTGCTCACTTTGCCGCTGGATTCAAGCTAGCCTGGCTGATGACGGCTGAATAGCCAGAAACCAGTCCCAGGATGCTTGTTTCCGGTCCAGGGAAGACATGGCTTGGCAGTTCGAGCTGGACTGTTCCCATGAGGCACAGGGTCAGACTGATTTGCATATGGCCATGTCTGAACTGGGGTGGTGGAGTGATCTAAGGAATGATGATGGATTAAACCTAGATCAGTTGACTGGGGGTGAGTGTTTGATTTGCTCAAGTGCTCCGTCCATCATCCCCTTTGGTATCGCTTTGTTCGCCCTAAGTTGGCAGGGTATGCCCAGACGTGGGTCCCTTGCTCACTTTGCCACTGGATTCAAGCTAGCCTGGCTGATGACGGCTGAATAGCCAGAAACCGGTCCCAGGATGCTTGTTTCCGGTCCAGGGAAGACATGGCTTGGCAGTTCGGGCTGGACTGTTCCCATGAGGCACAGGGTCAGACTGATTTGCATATGGCCATGTCTGAACTGGGGTGGTGGATTAAACCCAGATCAGTTGACTGGGGATGAGTGTTTGATTTGCTCAAGCACTCCGTCCATCATCCCCTTTGGTATTCCTTTGTAACACTGGCGACGAGTTATTGAGGAGCCAAGAACCCACACTACGAAGATTTCGGATTTCTACATTTTGGGATTTCTACATGAACCGCTTTCATTTGTACATGAATCGCTTTCAACGTTTCATTTCTGGATTCCGACTTTGAAGGGAAGTGCTACTGAGCGAGTAAGTGGCTGCGCGGCATATTTACAACTTTATTTGGCATATTTTAACTTAAATGCGACTTTACCGTCAAAATTGAACTTTGCTGCTTCAACTGCCGCTGCTCGTGCACTCCTGCTCGTGCTTCCATCTGGCTCGAGATCACTGCACGTTCCCTTCATTCTACAGAACCTCCGACGTCTCCAGTACTCTCTGGCCATTCTGCGTTGCTCCTGTGACGTTTCCCTTACTCGGAAGCTTCCTTGTCGTCACGGCGCATTTCTACGCAGGTCATGCTACGTGACCTCACGCAGCGGCCATTTTGGGTTTCTGTCAGCTTCATCGGAGATCGGATTTCGGAACAGCTGTTCTTCCGGAATTACTTCCTGCTTACTTGAAGGTTTAACAGCATTTCCACGGCGTAATTATTTCATCCATTAATTACACTTTTGCTCATTCTGGGTAAGAGTTTCTACTTGTTTTTTTTTTTTTTGCATTACTCAGTGTGGTGAAATACAGTGAACTAGTCCTTTAAGGTGAAGTGCGGACACTGATTAAGTCCACACGCTATGAGCCACCAAAGCTACAATATTAACCCTCCCCAACCCTTTTGGATTTCCGGTGCGGAGCCTGCTTTAAAGTGGTTGGAATGGAAAGCTGACTTCCAAAATTACATTGAAGCCTTGGATGAGGATGGCAAAATGTCTGCTGCTCAAAAGAAAAGACTATTGTTACATTCCTTAGGCCCTATTGGTTTAAAAGTATATAATGATATGACTAAACCTTGCTTTCCAGGTGATTTAAATGCATATGCTTTAGCCCTGCTCCACTTGGACACGTACTTTACACCAAAAGTTTGTATTGGCATAACCAGATCTAATTTTTTTTCAAGGAAACAGAATAAGAATGAGACTGTTGATCAATATGTTTCTAATCTTAAAAGGTTGGCACTTGATTGTAAGTTTGGTGTTATACAAGATGACTTGATAAGAGATCAGGTAGTTATGCATACTAGCAACCCTGTTATACAGGACAGACTTTGGGTAAATGGCGATGCGCCTTTGGATGATGTCCTCGCCATTGTCCGAAAGGCGGAAATTTCTGGTAGATGTGCCAATGTCCTTAAACAGGACCACAATTCTAGTGAAGTGGTGGGTAAAGTGAGTGTTCCAAATGAAAGAAAGAAAGTTTTTCCTTCTGTTAAAGACAAACCTAAACCTAAATTTCAGCCTAAATGTTACAGATGCGGTAGTTTGGAGCATTTAGCCTATAGTAAAACTTGCCCTGTTATCAAGTATAAGTGTACAAATTGTGGTATCAAAGGCCATTTTGCCAAGGTTTGTAATAGAAGACGAACCAATGTAAGATTTGTATCTAAAACGGATGACACAGAAAATGATTACACTGCTAATGATGAAACTGAGGAGACCATTGGGGAGGTTGGTGGATTGGTAATGAATGTACGTGACAATTTGGTGCTCAATATTTGCGATGAATCTTGTAAAAACAAACCTGTGTGTTTGATGGAAATAGGCGGTGTAGAAATTAGAATTTATGCCGACTCAGGCTCCCCTTATACCATTATTAATAGCGAACTTTGGCAATCATCTTTTGTGCAAAAAGTAGGAAGCCAGTTGTTAGAGCCTGATATACGACCTGAAGGATACGGTGGCGAGCCCATCGATCTTCTTGGCTTTCGTTGGTTCACTTTCAGGTTTAAGGGGAGAGAATGCAGAGGCAAATTGTACATTGCTAAAACTGGTCCGCCTGTTTTAGGATGGTTTGATGAAAAACAATTACATATTATCCTTGATCCCAACAGTAAGGAACAAGTTCTTGTGGTTGAAAAAGGAAGTACTGTAGGTGCTCAAATATTAGCCCAATTTCCCAAAGTTTTTAGCAAGGTTTTAGGGAATCTTCAGGGGTTCGAGCACAAAATTATTCTCAAGCAAGATGCTTCTCCCAAAGTACATAAATGCCGTAATATCCCTATATTAGTGAGGGATGAGGTCTCAAAAGAATTGGACAAACTGGTTTCTGCTAACATCATTGAGCCTATTGAAACTTCTGATTGGGTTTCTCCGATTGTAGTGGCCAGACGGAGCAACGGTAAAATTAGGCTCGGTGTGGATTTGAGACATTTGAATAATAATATTGTGGTAGACAAATTTCCGTTACCCAAAATAAATAAAATGGTTACATATCTTAATAATGCGAAATGGTTCTCCACGATAGATTTGTCGTCTGCATACCACCAGATCTCTGTGTCCCCTGAATCCATGAAATTTACTTCTTTTATCACCCCCTTTGGGTGTTTTCAATATAAGCGCATGCCATTCGGGTTAGCTTCGGCTGCCGCTGTTTTTCAGCGCTTAATGTTCCAACTTTTCAACAAAGAACGTGGCGTCACCTTTTTTCAAGACAATATTCTTGTTTTTGGTGCCAGTGAGGAGGAGCACGCTTCAAGATTAAAAAGAGTTTTTAGCATTCTAGAAGATAAGGGACTTACTGTAGAACATTCCAAGTGCAAGTTTGCACAAAGAAGTGTCACATATTTGGGTCATATCATTGACGAGTATGGTGTAAGACCAAAACCTACCCTTGTTTCGGCCATTTCAGGAGCTCCTGTACCTACCAGAAAGGATGATGTCCGTTCCTTTTTAGGTATGGCTGAATTTTGTTCTAAGTATGTGCCCAACTTTGCAGAAAAAACATTTAACATTCGCCAGCTACTTAAAAAGAACTGTACATTTGTTTGGTCAGCCGCTTGTGACAGTGATTTTATAGCCATAAAACAAGCTATCGCCAAAGCCTCCGCACTATGCAGTTTCAACCCTCTGTTGGATAGTGTTATCACCACTGACGCCAGCAACAAGGGTCTAGGTGCTGTGCTGTCACAATTGGACAAACAAGGGAAGGAAAATATCATTGCTTATGCTTCAAGATCCCTCTCCCCTTGTGAAGAGAAGTACCCCATTATTGAAAGGGAGGCATTGGCGTGCGCTTGGGCGCTGGAACATTTTAAATCTTTCATTTGGGGTAAGGCTTGCACACTTCGTTGCGACCATAAGCCTTTAGTGAAAATTTTAACCACGGATGGTGCAATCACTGCATCTGCTAGACTCGCCAGAATATCTATGAGAATGCAAAACTTTATTTATAAGATAGTTTACGTGCCTGGCAAAAACAATGTGGTTGCTGATTTCTTGTCCAGAATGCCAGTCATGCTTGAAAAATGTGAAGACAGTGAATGGAATGATTTACAAGTAGCCCTCATCCATGATAATGGATTTGCAGCCATCGGCAAAGAAGAATGGGACAATGAGTACAAGAAAGATGGTATTCTTCAATCTGTAATTTCTTATGTCGTTCGAGGTTGGCCTAAAAAAAGAGAACTTTTAAGCTCCTCCGACAGACCCTTCTGGGAGATCAGGTCAGAGTTAACCATAATGGAAGATACTCTTTTAAGAGGTGAAAGGATTATTCCTCCTGAAAATCTTCGCAAATGCATTGTTGAACTTTGTCACGAGGGTCACCCGGGCATCATTAGAACTAAATCATTTATTAAAAGACTGTTTTGGTGGCCAGGGATGGACTCTCAAATTGAAAAAGTTGTAAGGGACTGCATCCCTTGTTCCACATCTGATAAGTCTTTAAAAACATTTCGCCCACGCATGTCTAAAGGGTTGTTACCTAAAAACCCTTGGGAAGTTGTTGCTGTAGACATTATGGGGCCCATTGATGAATTTCATTGCTACCTCATTGTCCTCATTGATTTGTTCTCCAGATGGCCTGTGGTTAAAGTTGTCAACAATGCAGATACTGATTCGGTTTTACAGTTTCTTGATGAAACCTTTGTCGCTGAAGGTATTCCTTCATGCATTCTCAGTGATAATGGTGTACAATTTTTGTCTGTTAAAGCTAAAACTTACTTTAAGAAACTTGGTATCACCCACAAAACCACTTCTCTCTACAACCCGAGTGGTAATGGAATGGTGGAAAGATTTAGGGGCCGATTCCGATCTCGGCCGGTAGGGCTCCGAATCGGATTCGGCTTTACCGGATCCGATTCAAAGCCCTGTTTCCCGACCGATTCGTACGCGGGTCCGGCCGAGCGAGTACGATGCAAGCGCCCGCGAAATCGCCGACCGACTCGTACGCGGCTTCAACACGCTCCGACTGACTCACACGGACTCGACTCGCACCGCGCAATGGAGACGTTCCCCGGCCGGGTAAGTACTATGCGCACCGCGAGCAGTCCGACCGACTCGCACCGTCCGGCTCGAAAAAGCTGTCGGAACCGGACTTTGGGGGTCCGCGTCGGACCCTCCTGTACGTGTGGCCGCGCGAGTCGCACACAGGGGGGACCCATGGGTCCCCCCTACCTGTGCATGTACGGCACGATGCGCTTTGCCGCGTACACGCTGTAGGGGGCGCCCTTGTCCGCCTCGCACCCATTGAGTCAATGGGAGCCCGCGTACGCGTTGTACGACCGGCTCCCATTGACTTCAATGGGAGTCCGACCGAATCGATTCCGATAGCCTACGAACGCATCGTACTCGTCCGGTCGGACTGCCAGAGTCCGATTCGGTCGGAATTCTCTCCGGGTCCGGCTCGGTCGGAGAGATTTCCGGCCCGAATCGGAATCGGCCCCTTAATAGGGTTCTAAAAAGCACCATTCAATTAGCGTTCAACAGTAACCTAGACTGGTCTACTCAAGTAGGTAAGACCGTTTGGGCTTACCGTGTCACGTGCAATGATGCCACGGGTTTCTCTCCTTTTGTACTTATGAGAGGTCGGAATCCTCGTTCTAAATTCACTCCTGCCTGGTTAGTTTCCTCTGATGCGCAGCCCTGGCCCAAAAGTGAAGTGCGTGCACGCATGGAGTTTATGCACAATAAAAGCAAAGCGCACTATGATGCAAAACATGGTACCAAAACCCCTGTTATAGGTATCGGAGACTGGGTACGTATCAAGAAACCAGGTTGGGTTCCTAAGAGTGAAAGCCACTTTTCTGAGCCAATTCAAGTGATTGAAGTGTTACTAAATGCTGTGAGAGTAAGTGATGGAAAAGTTTGGAATTTAAACAGAATTGCTAAGAGCCACTCTTTTTCTTCTGAACAGATTGTTGATTATGATTGGATGTCTGATGACCTCAACGGTGATGTTACTGGTGAGGTTGTTTCAGAGGACAGTCGTGTTAACCTTGACTCAGCTAATCCTTCCAGTAGCAGCAACACTAATGAAACTTTTGATGTTGTTTCTACAGTGGTGACATTGCTGACAATTTACAGCTATCTCAAGAGCCATCCTCCTCTTCACCTACACTTAATGAGAATGTTTCTCGTCATTCGTTGAGGAAGAGGACGGTTCCGTTGTGGTTGAAGGATTACATTGTCAGTAATAAGTAAATGCTATTTTCATTTTTTAAACTTTTTAAAAAAAATTTTGTTTATTTTTTTTCCTTCCTTTTTTCCTTCTTTCCTCCTCTTTTGGTTGCTTTTTCCTCTTCCGAAGAAAGGGGGATGTGTTGTGTTCTCATTCTTTATTAGAATTTATATGACGTAATCTTGGTCATGGAATTGCTCTATGTCAGTAAGAATTTCCTGATGTCATTAAGAATGTATTCCTTCAAGATTGTTCAGTTACGGTTTAAGACTTGAGCTGTGGTCATGCTGCCTGCAGCTCCTCAATGTCATTAAAGGATTCTTACTTAAATTGGATCCAGTGTCCTTTGTAACATTAACTCTTGGAAATAAACTCCTTTTGGATCACTCTTCGTTTCCAGAGTCTTCTGTCAGCTTCCCCGACACTTCATTTGGTACCAGGAGTAGAGTACTGCTGACTTTGGTCCCTACTACTTCTACGCTGTTCCTGCCTCCGGACCCACCAGCTTCTTCCTTCATTTCGCCTGCTTCTTGGCGAGCAATTTACTACTTGAGGACTTTACCCTCCTTGTTCAGGTGCGTGACAATTTTTTCAAGCAAATAATTGCTATTTGCATTCTTACCGTTATTTTTTAAATAATAACGCTGCCTTCGAATCCTGCTGCCACGTCAGCCTTCGCGAGCCATCGAATCCTGCTGCCGGGTCAGCCTTTGCGAGGGGATTCATTGTCAGCGTCAGCCGCATGAGCCTTCTAGCTGAATCCTGCTCCCGCACGAGCCCTCTCGAGCCTAGTCTTTGCTTTGACGTTGCGGCTCGAGACACTCTGCCTCGTGTGCGCTCTTGGCTCTGTGCTACCGCACGCTACGGCCCCGCCTTTCTGATTTCCGACTATTGTGAGCCTCACCCCTGTGGCTGTGGGAGCGTCGGTTTGCGGCTTCGGCATTCTTGCTCCAGCCCGAACCAACGCTCTAAGTGGTTTTCTTCTTTGGCTGTGGGAGCGTCGGTTTGCGGTGTCGGCATTCTTGCTCCAGCTCAGACCCATTCACAGCTTCAGATTTTGGGACAGGAAGGAGTCTACATGGTGTCCTTTCCTGTTTTGCTTCACACATAAACTCTGCCTTGAACTTTCATCAGCCATATTGCATCTTCTCAAAAATAAAAACAGACTCTGTTTTGCATATATTTAGGTTTGTTTCATGATTCATATCATTAACTTTAGTTATAACTTAGTTTTTTCAGGTATTTTTACGCAATTTTGTACGACTCGATTTTACTTTCTGACTTTCACCACGTAACTTCAACTGTGTTCTCTGTGTCTATACTTTTTCACCTCTTATCATGGCCTCTTCTCACAATGTTTTACATCCTCCTCCATTCTTACAGAAACCTGGCAAACCTGAGATCAAATGGAAGTAATGGCTTAGCTGTTTTGAAGGTTATCTGGTTGCTATAGATGGTCTTGAGTACACTTCAGCCAGGAAGCTTGGTTTGCTTTTTAATAATTTAGGGATTGCAGGACAATGTATTTTTGATAATCTTCCTGTTATTGCCCGACCATCTGGTGATTCTGTATGGAACGTTTATATTGAAGCTAAGGAGAGGCTTAAAAAACAATTTTCTGAAGAACCAAGTGTTTTATTAGAAAGACATAATTTTGTTATCCGTAAGCTAGCTTGTGATGAAACTGTTGAAGAGTACATAGCTGCCTTACGTGTCTTAGCTGCTTCTTGTGAGTTTCAAAATTCTGTTGACACGTACATCAGGTATCAATTTGTTTTTAATTGTTTTTCTAAAAAAATGCAGGAGCGATTATTAACCTGTCGCAATCCTTCACTGTCTGAAGTAATAGACATTGCTAAAAGCATTGAACGCTCCATTTTGTCTGGCCAAGCTTTGGCCTCTCAACAGGTTCATCCTTCTGTTGCCCTTGTCACTGATGACTCCACCAAATCTGCCATCAAATTTAGTAAAGATAGAAGGAAACAGACTATCTGTTATCGCTGTGGCTCCAAAACCGATCTTGGCAACAATCCCAAATGTCCTGCCATTGGGAAGAAATGCATCAAGTGTAAGAAAATGGGGCATTTTCACACAGTTTGTAGGTCACAAAGCATGGGTAGTAAAACTAGTATACATGCTGTGGACATACAACATGGAGATACTTTGAACAATTTTGAAAGTAATGTTACTGATTGTACACACAGCTTATCTAATGTTCTACTTACCATTGAACAATTTTGAAAGTAATGTTACTGATTGTACACACAGCTTATCTAATGTTCTACTTACCATTGAAGAAGGGCAAGATTTAGACAAAATAAAAGCCTATATTGGAGATAAATCCCTACAAGTTATGGCAGATTCCGGTGCCCCCATAACTGTTTTAGCTGACAAAACCTTTCATAATTTGTGGCCCGTCACTATTCAGCTAAATCCTCCTGATATTTGTCCCAAAGCCTTTGGCGATAAAGAAATTGATCTTCTTGGTTTTTTCTTTGAGGATTTGAAAATCTTAGAGAGAGTTGTACATACGAAAGTATATGTGGCTGTTAATGGTAAAGATCTTGTTGGCTTGATGGATGTGGCTAAATTAGGCATATATCTTAAACCGGGCCACAAAAATCCTATTGTCCTGGGGGATATACCCATTTTGTCACCTTCTAGTGATTCTATGAGCCCTTTTGCGTCTGGTCTCATGCAAAAATTCCCAACAGTTTTTAAAGATGAAATAGGAACTGTAATATCATATTTCTTCTATCTTGTCTTGTCTTTTCTTTCCCTCTTTCTGTTTCTTTCCCTTTAATTCAGGAACTTTACAAACTTTTGAGGGTTTTGAACATGAAATCAAACTTAAGAAAAATGCCACGACCATTATTCATAAAGTCAGACCGGTTCCCATCAGTATTCGCTCTGAATTAAAGGCATTACTGGATAAGCTTACAAGGGATGGTATTATTACACCTACAGACTCTTCAGAATGGGTTTCTCCCATCGTTTTAGCCAAGAAGAGGAATGGGAATCTTTGTCTATGTGTGGACTTGAGATCCCTCAATCGCAATATCTTAGTTGATTGTCACCCATTGCCGCACATTCAAGAGATGTTGTCCAATATTGGCCAAGCAAAGTATCTTTTACCGGAAGCAGGACATTTGGGAGCCTTTCCCACATGGTTTCTTGAACCACATCTGTAACATATCATTGGTTTTCTGGAAAATTGTTTTGAAGACTTATTTACAAGATTCACTAAACATGTGGAAGTGGAACAGTCTTCAACCATATGAACACTTTGGTGTGTTTGACTTTCTTTTAGTATTTTGGAGGAGATTGTGGCGCGTTCTATTCCCTTTGCAATATTAACTATTTCTGTTAGGCTGTGATTTTTGCATCTCAGCAATCTCTCTTGATTTTTTGGGGAAAAACAGGAAAATATAAATTGGTCTCTAATGCACATATCTGTGGTGGCACCAAATTCACACGGGGATGCTAAATTCTCAGCTCAGCAATGTAATCCTCCACGCTTTCATCCGAATTTTGTTTGCGTTTAAAGAAATTGTGGCGTTCTAGAACAATGCTGGGGTTTTCAGCATATTGTTTACTTAAGCGTGCTAGGGCTTCTTTATATACATCCCAATTATCACCTGTACCACTTGGAGCGGGAAATTGAGGAAGGTTCTCAAAAACCTGTTGTGCAGCGACGCCTAAGCAACCATACAAAATAGCTACTTTGCGGGCTGGAGAGTACTTTACTGCGTCGATTGCAACTAGATAATTTTCAAAACCTTTTAACCACTGTCGCCATTTAAGTGCCGGTTTACCAGGGGTTTGTAAGAATGGAGTAGGTGTTTGAAATTGTTGTGAAGAAGCCACAACTTGGACTGAAGATACGAATAATGAACACTTTTGCATGAAAAGCAATAATGATTGAAGTAGTGCCCTTTTTAAAATAGTCACAACAGAAGCAGAAGTATGAGAAATAAAACAATTAAATAAATATTCACTGAATAAAATATACATGCTTTGGAGTTTAAATGCTTCTATGTACTTTGTGTGGGTTAGAAAATGAATCATCAGTCTATAATAGAAGCCAGCATAGATTTCCACTCTGTCTCTTTAAACGCTCCGAGTAGACTGGGATGCGTATGCTGAAGAGTAAATGAGTTGTCATGACAACGCGCGTCATGAGGTGCAAGCCTGCACAAGAACGTACGCGCGCTTGGTTGAATGGTACCTGAAAGCGGAGGTGAAGAGGCACAGAAGCCGGTTACCAGGAAATCGCAGGATCAGTAACAGCAACAGCAGTGCAGCATGAAGAATCTGCTCGAAAGACGAGGTGTAGAAAACAGCAGCAGGGAAAGGGCAGCGCGGCCGATCGTGCGATAATGAAGCAGATGATCCCGGCGGTGGGTGCTGGGCGGGAGGACCCGCTCGTCGCTAACTTGTGGAAGTACGAAGGTGAGCCGGAATCGAGGTAAAACGTGGCTTTATTAAAGTACATCCAAGCACCCACGACTGGAGCCGTCCAGCTGCGGTGAATCCAACACCAACAGTGGCGTTGCTAGGAGATTCCCATCAGCTGAGCGGCTTCGCTCGTGAATGCACATTCAAATGACAATAAGATGATAATAGCCACGTGAAGGCACGCAACTTCAGGAAACAATACAATCATTACATCCTCTCAATGGGAAACAGGACTTTAGAGCTTAAGCATCAATGATAGTGCTGGACTGGGAGCTGAAGCAGCTATGGGCAAGCATTTAATGCCAGTCATCTATGTCACCACCAAGTGCATCTCACCATATCCAGCGGAGTTTGGGGAGGAGTAGACCCACTCCCCGCTCCCCAAGAATAGCTTTTTTTAATTCAATCAAATGATTCATTTTACAGCACGATCATCCAAATATATGCACTAGAAAGCCATAAATATTGTAAGCCCCTCTGAAGATGAAATAGTCCAGTATTTCAGGGTCTGCACAGGAGCCAGCTCATACATCCCTGACAGCCGTGGGGTGTCTTCCAGCCTCCTGGGATTTTTCCGTTCTCCCATAGTGCCAGCCGAGACTATCGTATCTTGGTCTTCATCCCTATGTATTGCCTGGTGACATTGCCTTCAAAACTAAAATATTGTTATAGATTTCTAGAGAGCAGGGCCATATGAGTGGAATAACCTACCAGCCACTTTCATTAAGGTGTCTTGGAATCTAATTTCCATTAGCAGGCAAAAAAATTTACCCACATGACCACATTATGCACTTACTCTGTAAAACCTTTATGGCTGGAGCCTCTCCTTTCAGGCCCATTACTTTGCGGTTGCATTGTCTTTCGTGCCCCCTACTTTTTCTGTTGAGTATTATTAACTCCTCTTCTTCCATGATGTATATAAGACAAAGCCTGACTGCAAAAAGGCAAAATAAATTAAATTTCCAAATCATGCTGCACGCACCCCTTAACCAAGATTTAAAGTCGTGCTTGGTTTACCTGCCACTGCTGCTTTTGTAATTTTCTCTTTTTTTCTGCTTCCTCATTTTGAGAGTGAAAGAACATTGTAGAATCAATCTTGTCACTCATGATCAAGTTGAATTTGTAGCAAAACAAAGGAACAAGGTACTGTGAGTAAAACAGTATGATATGGTAACTGTGATGATGGTACAAAACACGTCCAGTAAAACGCCCACTGAATGCAACCGTTTGCTTACACACGCCCTGAGGTCTAGAGATTTAACCTGCAAGAACATCCGTCTTCTGAGACTCTGCAGGCGTGTGGAGCACATGGTTTCTAGTTGGCTGGAAAACACCGTGCTTGGCGTTCTTATATGACATAAATCGTTAAGACGCCATGTTGGCGCAGGTGTTAGTCTCTCCATATTCACAGGTAAACTTGAACAGTAGTCGGTTAAATGGTCATAGACACCAACAAGGGACTGAAAGGTCGAACTGTATATTGGAGGCGTACTTCATAGGATGTTTCAATGCATGAATGATAAGCTCCAAGGTCACTACATGCCCCCTGAGGTGGGTCATCTGATCCTGTTGGCACCATTTAGGATATGCGGTGGTGCAACTATTATTGCAGTGTGGGCTTGGGCCTGTGACACTGCTGATAAGCTGAGTGCAGAAATCTGTTGTTATATTGTAGGTATTTGCACCTATACCTTCTGGATTATTGATCAGCTGGGACAAGAAATCTGTAGGGACTGAGTGTGGTGTTAATTGCCCATCCTCAGAAATGGTAGACCCCACAATAAATGATGTTGCTAGGTGGTATAGTGTGGGTGCTCTCTCCACAGTGGTACACAGGTGGGAATGAATGTGAATGCTCCGCTGATCTGACCAGTGCTAGGCTGGCCCTCTTCAGCACCACTGCTGTCATGGCATTGCCATTCAGGTTTTTATTGGCACCTGTAGTGTTTAATACAGGCCTGCATGTCTTTTTGTGTTTCTAGCAAAAGCAACACAACTTTACCAGCTGTTGGTCCAGGGTATTTTTGGGGTGTGTATCCACCAATGTGTTGAATATATTTATTTTTAGGTACAGGTTGTAAACTTCGCAAATTCATAGAGCTGAGCAAGAGTCTGGCTTGGCCCTGAAAGCCGAAGTCTGAGCCAGGCCATCAAAAGATTTGACATGTAATTCACACAATGATTGTCATGTAAAGTATGATACTGGCTCTTTAAAATTCTGTAAAGTTCAAAAGATGTTACTTCTTCAACATATGTGTTTAAAACATTAGATTATATGGCTGCATTGAGTGACAAGAGCCAGAGAAGAGGCAGACATTTCACCTGACATAGGCTCAAGCCTTGCCTGGCTTTCCACCTCTACTATTAGGCTGTACGGTCTTTCTGTTCAATAGGCACACACATTGGCATTGACAAGTTAGATATGTTGTGTGGTGTTCAGAATGTCACTCTCCAGCATTCTGAAATATTTCGGCTGGTGTGCACTGCATTGATGCTATGGATATGAAGAGTGGTGTTAGCGTACTGTAGATAGAGTGACAAATCAGCATTCCTCTTTCATTGGGACACTCCTGGGTAATCATTAAGCATCCTGGTGTCCATACGTGTAAACGGTATATTGCACAACGGAGTACATTTGATGCTATCATCTAAGATGTAAGTGCCACTGACTTCAAGAATGCAATATGCACCCGGGAACACACCTCAAGCGACTCCTCCATCAGGTCATCCTGTACCACATTTTAACAATATCATCATGTTCATGTAATGCAGGTCTTTCTTCATGCGTTGGCTTGTACCCAGGGTAGCTCATATGGCACTCTCCATAGTTGTGAAATTGCTTCTAGGAATTATGTGGTGTTCTAGTGTGTTAACAACTTTGCAGAAGAGTCTGGTCTCTGCTTCATTCGTTCCTCTCCTTTTAAGTCCACATCAATACCTGTTAACTTAACCTTTGTCTGGCTGGCACACTTGGGGTCTCTTTAATGGAAAATACACTAACAACAGTTTTTTTGTATGACACAGCATTTTCTACCATTGCGAGTGTTTTGCAAATACTATTCATGCATGTGGTTGTTTTAACTCTGACACACTTAGCATCACTGCTACATAAATCTTTACTTTCCCCTTTGCTGCAGCGCTTCTATGCCAAGCTCTAAGATTTTGCCCCACCATGGCACAATCACTATTACCTTTTCTAGTGTTAATAGTATCCTCACCACCACACTATTCATTGCTTCAATGCAGAAATTTCACAATGGGTAGTTCGTAGCAATAGCAATTGAGTGTCAGTATTGGTCTGGGGACATCCCTACTTGACCCCTGCTTCTCTCTAACGAAATATCTATCTATCTATCTATCTGTCTGTCTGTCTGTCTGTCTGCCTGCCTGTCTTTCTATCTAGACATATATATATATCTCACTATATGTCTTTATATGGATATATATATGTATGTATGTATGTATGTATCCTACTGACAGTTGCCAGTTATAGTTAGGCCTGGTTTTCCATAGACAGAGCTTTTTTTGGTTTGCTAATAACTTTAGCCCCACTTGACGAATCTCCATGAAACTTCCCACAAAAAAAACAACTGAATCCATCTCAGTTCCTTCCTGGAAAGTTTCGGGGTGATCTGTAAAGTGGGGGCCCAGAAACCGGGGAGGGGGGGGTCGCAAAACGTAAAATCTCCATGCATTTTCCATAGACTTCTTTAGGCACGGCTACAGCAAAAACTGCTGGGCGGAATTACACCAAATTCTGCAGGAAGCTAGTTCTTGGTCCTAAGATTGTGCTGTTTGTGATTTGGTGTAAATCTGTTCAGTAGTTTTTTGAGAAATTAAGGGTGAAAAATAATTGTGTATTTTGGCAGTTAGGCTTGTGAGAGTCTCACAAACCTCCAGCGAGAGCGCAAAATCAAAACAGGAGCCCTGTGAGTGGTCGAGAGGCTCGTTTTCCCCATGAGCCTTCATGCTCTTGCGTGAGCGAGAGGCTCCTGCGAACCTCGCAAGAGCGAGCACTCTGATTGGCTAGCTGTTGGAATGTTTGAAATGAAATGGCCACCATTACTGTGAAAAATTAAAGGTGTTGTGGAAATAAAGTAAAAAAGCTATATAAGGGGGAGCAGAAAGGCATGCTGTTCCCCTAGAATTAGTGAGGAGGTGTCTAAGGGATAACTACTGTGAATATAAATGTATATTCTTTATAACAATTTATTACGATCTTCAGACTTTTGTGGGATCATGAATAGTAAAAAGGAGTAGATGAGTTCTCAATACACTCTATTAGTAGGAATGCATATTGTGGTACTTGTTTTTTAGAAGAAGTGTGTAACAGATAAGTACTGTGATGAGTAGAAGGTTAATTCTTTAAAAAAAAAAGTTACGATCTCGCGAGACTCGCACGATCGTGAAAAGTAGGAAGGAGTAGGTGATGTTTGAATACACTCTGGTATGCACACTTGTTACTGTAAGAAGGAGTCTTACTGGAGATGGTGTTTATTAGAGTCTACTATTTACGCCCATTGGCTTGGTAAGAGTTGTGAGTAGAGTTAAAGCTCTTCCCACGCCTTGCTACGCACACCAATCTTCTGAGAGAGGTCTCAAAGGAGAGGAGAGGCCAGTCTCTCTCCACAGACTACTACACACACCTGTCATATGAGAGAGGGTCAGAAAGGAGAGGCCAGTCCCTCCCCACAGACTACTACGCACACCCTTCATCTGAGAGGGGGGTCTGAAAAGAGAGGCCAGTCCATCCTGTCACCCTATTACGTTCATCCGTCATCTGAGAGACAGGTCTGAAAGGAGAGGTTAGTCCCTCCCACACCCTACTACATACACCTGACATTACAGAAAGAGGTCTCAGCAGAGAAGAGAGGCCAGTCCTTCCACACACCCTACTACGCACACCCGTCATCTGAGAGATAGGTCTGAAAGGAGAGCTCAGTCCCTCTGTACACCTTACTACACCCCCCATCATTACAGAGAGAGGTCTCAGCAGAGAGACCAGTCCCTTCACACACCCTACTATGCACACATCATCTGAGATAGAGGTCTGAAAGGAGAGGCCAGTTCCTCTATACTCATTACTGCGCACACCCGTCATTTGAGAGAGAGGACTGAAAGAAGAGGGCAGTCCATCCACACACCCTACTACGCACACCCATCATCTGAAAGAGAGGTCTCAAAGGAGAGGTCAGTCGCTCCCCATTCACCCTACTCCGCACACCCGTCATCTGAGAGAGAGGCCTCAAAGAGAGGCCAGTTCCTGCAAGCACCCTACTATGCATACCTGTCATGTGAGAGAGAGATCTCAAAGGAGAGGCCAGTCCATGCACACACCCTACTACGCACACCCATTATTTGAGAGAGAGGTCTGAAAGAAGAGGCCTGTCCCACCCCACTCAATACTACGCACACCTGTTTTTTGAGAGGGAGGTCTCAAAGGAGAGGCCAGTCGCTCCCCATACACCCTACTATGCACACCTGTCATCTGAGAGAGAGGTCTCAAAGGAGAGGC
The DNA here is from genome assembly GCA_963921515.1 of Calotriton arnoldi. Lineage (NCBI taxonomy): Eukaryota > Metazoa > Chordata > Amphibia > Caudata > Salamandridae > Calotriton > Calotriton arnoldi. The sequence continues at coordinate 693,594 of CAWUFW010004274.1, read as the reverse complement.
CAGTCCATCCACACACCCACTATGCACACCTGTGATCTGAGAGAGAGATGTTGAAGGAGAGGCCAGTCCTTCCTCACTCACTACTACGCACACCCGCATTTGAGAGCGAGGTCTCAAAGGAGAGGCCTGTCACTCCTCATACACCCTACTACGCACACCTATCATCTGAGAGAGAGGTCTCAAAGGAGAGGCCAGTCCATCCACACACCCTACTATACACACCTGTCATTTGCGAGCGAGGTCTCAAAGGAGAGGCCAGCCTTCCACATACCCTACTTCTCACACCTGTCATCTGAGAGAGAGGTGTTAAAGGAGAGGCTAGTCCCTCCCTACTCACCACTATGCGCACCCGTCATTTGAGAGAGAGGTCTCAAAGGAGAGGCCTTTCACTCCTATGCACACCCATTATCTGAGAGAGAGGTCTCCAGGGAGAGGCCAGTCCATCCACACACACTACTATGCACACCCATCAGTTGAGAGAGAAGACTCAAAGGAGAGGCCATTAACTCCACATGCACCCTACTACACACACCCGTCACCTGAGAGAGAGGTCTCAAAGGAGAGGCCAGGCCATACACACACCCTACTATGCACACCCATCATAATGAAAACTAAAACTATACAATATTGCAAAAACTGATCACTCTTTCTGAATTATAATTACGACTTTAATGTAAAAAGACATACAAAAGCTATGAAAAGTATGGTATTAGAATATTAATGAACTTGCTGGGAAGATGTCTCAATAGTAGAGTTACAAGAACTGAGGAGATGGACAATCTCAGCACAAATATTGTTGTATTACTCTGTTTTATACTCAAACATTATTTTTTAGAAACATTTTGCAAACTGTGTGCCCTTTCCTTTTATATTACAATACAAAAGCCATTCCCTTTCAAAATAATGTCAGCACACAGGATATATTATTCAGTTATTCTACCATAGATATCCTCAAAAAATAATTAATTTACTTGTGCTTATGAATTCACAAATGACATTGCTCATGACATGCTCTATGACATCATTTGCTCATGACATGTTCTATGACATCATTTATGACATCACTCATGACAGCTCAAATTACATAATTGATGACATCACTGGTGACATCATCCAAGCTTCGTTTTCCGGCATATTGGTCTATAAATTACTATGGCATTAGAGGCCTGAAAGTAAGTACAAAATCAATCAATCAGGGTTTTGTAGAGCGCGACTACTCATCCGTAAGGTTCTCAAGGCGTTGTGGGGGCGGGGGGAGATCTGCTGTTCAGTCAAAGATGCAGGTCTTGAGGTCCTTCCTGAATTGAGGCAGAGATGGTGATTGCCTGAGATGCAGAGATCAGGAGAATAACAGCCACCATTACTGCCATCACAGACACAACTCCCTTAGGTGTAAAAAGCATACATTATGTGCAAGATTGACCCTATACCATATACTTTACAGCTAGCATAGTTCACATTAACAATCAACCACAGATATATAGGGAACCCTCATTGAGTATGGTTAGGCTGTCCGGTTTTAGGTTTAAACCTACAATAACTGATAAAACCCCACTGAAAGAGAAATAGCCCTCACCAGTGAAAACATATAAACACTGAATAAACACCTGCACAACCACATACTAAATGCCATTCAAAGAAAGGAAAAAGAGAGTGAAAGACTCATTTTTTTTCTTCCTGAAGGGGCCAATACAATGTAACTTTGTTATACAAGCTAGCAGTAAGAAAGTCTGGGCTAACATTATTCTGCTTGAGTTTTGTTGTTTAGGGATGCCACTAAAATATTGTTTCTTCTTCCTTTTGTTTTTTTCAGTATTGTGGTCTTTGGTCTAAAGATGCAGGGTTTAGAAGCATGTTTTAGGTCTTGTTTAATTATTTTATAAACTGTAGAGTATCAGGAAATATCAAAATCATATTTGATATTTTGGCTGCGTTTGATTCTTTCACTGATAGGCAAAATGGCTGGTTTCATAAGAATCTTTTCCCTAATATGTGTAATCACATTTACCCACAGAGAATGGGTAAAAACCCTTAATACATCAGCCCCAAGTTTCTAGTGAGTCAGTATTGATAGTAGGTGAATTGCCAATACTTCAGGCATTAAACAGTCAATGTAAGGTATAGTGACAAGAATATGTGAAAAGAGCGCTATCACCAAGCATCTGGGATAGTGGTTAAAACATGACACCTAACTTTTGGAAAACATGGAACGCAGTGTCACTTGGAATGCTCTGCAAAAAGGTTCTTTCCAAGTTCAACAAAGATTGGAGTGATATTGTTTGTATTTGCAGTGATTCAGCTACGTATATCAAAAAGTTGTGTGATGACCTGTCAAAATCGATACCTGAGCTGAAGTGCTTCCCTGTAAGAGATGGTATGCTGAAAGCATCTTTACAATCTTCAGAGTTAATGAAGAATGCTATTGACTTTTTAGTCCATTCCGGTGCACCGTTTTCTTATGCACAGGAACTAAAACGCAAATATTTATCATTTCTTGCTTTGTGTGGCATAAAAAAAAAAATCATCCCAACTGTGTCCCTTAGCTGATGGTTCTCAGTCCAAGGGGCTATGAATGCTAAATTATCCATGTGGCAACCGTTTACAGAATTTTTGCTGAGTGATGATGCCAAAGGCAAGAAATGTGAGGATCTTTGGCCACATATTGATAGTGATGTGAAAAAAGTACACTCTACTGCATTCTTAGATTTTTACAGGAAAACATAACTGCTGTAGGGGACATAATAAAAAAACTAGAGTCTGAAAACACCCTTGTCTGCCAAGTGTTCAGCATAATTGGTGTAGATGTGAAACATCTCCTTGAGAGTAGGCTGGGCGACACCTTTAGTGACTTTGGCACTGCAACATGCTCCATGTTAGAGTGCTTGCCACTTGGTAAACAAAGCAATGGTGAAGAGCAATTCAGGAACTTTTATTTTACAATGTATGAGAAATGGCTTACAGTGATGCATAGAAATGTCCCTCACCACCAATGGCATTTGAAGACCATGAAACCTCACTGTGGTACTCTGTTATAGTTCCCTTCCGTAAAGGGGAATTTCTTCCGTAGTTTCAAAAGTGCTGCTTCATTTTTGACCGCTTCAATATCTCTGAGTGCAAAAGAAACAATTGATGGACGGAATGCTGGACAATGCAAACATTCACCCCCAGTCACAAGGATCTGGGTTAAATCCATCATTCTTTTGCTCACCACACCACCCCAGTTTGGACCCAGCCATATGCAAATCAGTCTTGACCCTGTTCCTTGTGGGAACAGTCCAGCCCGAACTGCCAAGCCAGGTCCTCCCTGGACCGGAAACAAGCATCCTAGGACCGGTTTCAGGGCATCACCCTTCTTCAGCCAGGCTAGCTTGAATCCAGTGGTGTAGTGAGCACGGGACCCACGTCTGAGCATACCCTTCCCACTTAGGGCGACAAATGCAAAAGAAACAATTGATGGACGGAATGCTGGACAATGCAAACATTCACCCCCAGTCACAAGGATCTGGGTTAAATCCATCATTCTTTTGCTCACCACACCACCCCAGTTTGGACCCAGCCATATGCAAATCAGTCTTGACCCTGTTCCTTGTGGGAACAGTCCAGCCCGAACTGCCAAGCCAGGTCCTCCTGGACCGGGAAACAAGCATCCTAGGACCAGTTTCAGGGCATCACCCTTCTTCAGCCAGGCTAGCTTGAATCCAGTGGTGTAGTGAGCACGGGACCCACGTCTGGGCATACCCTTCCCACTTAGGGCGACAAATGCAAAAGAAACAATTGATGGACGGAATGCTGGACAATGCAAACATTCACCCCCAGTCACAAGGATCTGGGTTAAATCCATCATTCTTTTGCTCACCACACCACCCCAGTTTGGACCCAGCCATATGCAAATCAGTCTTGACCCTGTTCCTTGTGGGAACAGTCCAGCCCGAACTGCCAAGCCAGGTCCTCCCTGGACCGGAAACAAGCATCCTAGGACCGGTTTCAGGGCATCACCCTTCTTCAGCCAGGCTAGCTTGAATCCAGTGGTGTAGTGAGCACGGGACCCACGTCTGGGCATACCCTTCCCACATAGGGCGACAAATGCAAAAGAAACAATTGATGGACGGAATGCTGGACAATGCAAACATTCACCCCCAGTCACAAGGATCTGGGTTAAATCCATCATTCTTTTGCTCACCACACCACCCCAGTTTGGACCCAGCCATATGCAAATCAGTCTTGACCCTGTTCCTTGTGGGAACAGTCCAGCCCGAACTGCCAAGCCAGGTCCTCCCTGGACCGGAAACAAGCATCCTAGGACCGGTTTCAGGGCATCACCCTTCTTCAGCCAGGCTAGCTTGAATCCAGTGGTGTAGTGAGCACGGGACCCACGTCTGGGCATACCCTTCCCACTTAGGGCGACAAATGCAAAAGAAACAATTGATGGACGGAATGCTGGACAATGCAAACATTCACCCCCAGTCACAAGGATCTGGGTTAAATCCATCATTCTTTTGCTCACCACACCACCCCAGTTTGGACCCAGCCATATGCAAATCAGTCTTGACCCTGTTCCTTGTGGGAACAGTCCAGCCTGAACTGCCAAGCCAGGTCCTCCCTGGACCGGAAACAAGCATCCTAGGACCGGTTTCAGGGCATCACCCTTCTTCAGCCAGGCTAGCTTGAATCCAGTGGTGTAGTGAGCACGGGACCCACGTCCTGGGCATACCCTTCCCACTTAGGGCGACAAATGCAAAAGAAACAATTGATGGACGGAATGCTGGACAATGCAAACATTCACCCCCAGTCACAAGGATCTGGGTTAAATCCATCATTCTTTTGCTCACCACACCACCCCAGTTTGGACCCAGCCATATGCAAATCAGTCTTGACCCTGTTCCTTGTGGGAACAGTCCAGCCCGAACTGCCAAGCCAGGTCCTCCCTGGACCGGAAACAAGCATCCTAGGACCGGTTTCAGGGCATCACCCTTCTTCAGCCAGGCTAGCTTGAATCCAGTGGTGTAGTGAGCACGGGACCCACGTCTGAGCATACCCTTCCCACTTAGGGCGACAAATGCAAAAGAAACAATTGATGGACGGAATGCTGGACAATGCAAACATTCACCCCCAGTCACAAGGATCTGGGTTAAATCCATCATTCTTTTGCTCACCACACCACCCCAGTTTGGACCCAGCCATATGCAAATCAGTCTTGACCCTGTTCCTTGTGGGAACAGTCCAGCCCGAACTGCCAAGCCAGGTCCTCCCTGGACCGGAAACAAGCATCCTAGGACCGGTTTCAGGGCATCACCCTTCTTCAGCCAGGCTAGCTTGAATCCAGTGGTGTAGTGAGCACTGGACCCACGTCTGGGCATACCCTTCCCACTTAGGGCGACAAATGCAAAAGAAACAATTGATGGACGGAATGCTGGACAATGCAAACATTCACCCCCAGTCACAAGGATCTAGGTTAAATCCATCATTCTTTTGCTCACCACACCACCCCAGTTTGGACCCAGCCATATGCAAATCAGTCTTGACCCTGTTCCTTGTGGGAACAGTCCAGCCCGAACTGCCAAGCCAGGTCCTCCCTGGACCGGAAACAAGCATCCTAGGACCGGTTTCAGGGCATCACCCTTCTTCAGCCAGGCTAGCTTGAATCCAGTGGTGTAGTGAGCACGGGACCCACGTCTGGGCATACCCTTCCCACATAGGGCGACAAATGCAAAGAAACAATTGATGGACGGAATGCTGGACAATGCAAACATTCACCCCCAGTCACAAGGATCTGGGTTAAATCCATCATTCTTTTGCTCACCACACCACCCCAGTTTGGACCCAGCCATATGCAAATCAGTCTTGACCCTGTTCCTTGTGGGAACAGTCCAGCCCGAACTGCCAAGCCAGGTCCTCCCTGGACCGGAAACAAGCATCCTAGGACCGGTTTCAGGGCATCACCCTTCTTCAGCCAGGCTAGCTTGAATCCAGTGGTGTAGTGAGCACGGGACCCACGTCTGGGCATACCCTTCCCACTTAGGGCGACAAATGCAAAAGAAACAATTGATGGACGGAATGCTGGACAATGCAAACATTCACCCCCAGTCACAAGGATCTGGGTTAAATCCATCATTCTTTTGCTCACCACACCACCCCAGTTTGGACCCAGCCATATGCAAATCAGTCTTGACCCTGTTCCTTGTGGGAACAGTCCAGCCTGAACTGCCAAGCCAGGTCCTCCCTGGACCGGAAACAAGCATCCTAGGACCGGTTTCAGGGCATCACCCTTCTTCAGCCAGGCTAGCTTGAATCCAGTGGTGTAGTGAGCACGGGACCCACGTCTGGGCATACCCTTCCCACTTAGGGCGACAAATGCAAAAGAAACAATTGATGGACGGAATGCTGGACAATGCAAACATTCACCCCCAGTCACAAGGATCTGGGTTAAATCCATCATTCTTTTGCTCACCACACCACCCCAGTTTGGACCCAGCCATATGCAAATCAGTCTTGACCCTGTTCCTTGTGGGAACAGTCCAGCCCGAACTGCCAAGCCAGGTCCTCCCTGGACCGGAAACAAGCATCCTAGGACCGGTTTCAGGGCATCACCCTTCTTCAGCCAGGCTAGCTTGAATCCAGTGGTGTAGTGAGCACGGGACCCACGTCTGGGCATACCCTTCCCACTTAGGGCGACAAATGCAAAAGAAACAATTGATGGACGGAATGCTGGACAATGCAAACATTCACCCCCAGTCACAAAGATCTGTGTTAAATCCATCATTCTTTTGCTCACCACACCACCCCAGTTTGGACCCAGCCATATGCAAATCAGTCTTGACCCTGTTCCTTGTGGGAACAGTCCAGCCCGAACTGCCAAGCCAGGTCCTCCCTGGACCGGAAACAAGCATCCTAGGACCGGTTTCAGGGCATCACCCTTCTTCAGCCAGGCTAGCTTGAATCCAGTGGTGTAGTGAGCACGGGACCCACGTCTGGGCATACCCTTCCCACTTAGGGCGACAAATGCAAAAGAAACAATTGATGGACGGAATGCTGGACAATGCAAACATTCACCCCCAGTCACAAGGATCTGGGTTAAATCCATCATTCTTTTGCTCACCACACCACCCCAGTTTGGACCCAGCCATATGCAAATCAGTCTTGACCCTGTTCCTTGTGGGAACAGTCCAGCCCGAACTGCCAAGCCAGGTCCTCCCTGGACCGGAAACAAGCATCCTAGGACCGGTTTCAGGGCATCACCCTTCTTCAGCCAGGCTAGCTTGAATCCAGTGGTGTAGTGAGCACGGGACCCACGTCTGGGCATACCCTTCCCACTTAGGGCGACAAATGCAAAAGAAACAATTGATGGACGGAATGCTGGACAATGCAAACATTCACCCCCAGTCACAAGGATCTGGGTTAAATCCATCATTCTTTTGCTCACCACACCACCCCAGTTTGGACCCAGCCATATGCAAATCAGTCTTGACCCTGTTCCTTGTGGGAACAGTCCAGCCCGAACTGCCAAGCCAGGTCCTCCCTGGACCGGAAACAAGCATCCTAGGACCGGTTTCCGGGCATCACCCTTCTTCAGCCAGGCTAGCTTGAATCCAGTGGTGTAGTGAGCACAATCTCCTCCCCTGTTTGAAGAGCACTCTTTAGAACAGGTCCGTGAAGGCAGACAGCATTCTTTATTCAATTAATTTTGCAAAGCCTTACGCTTTCAGAGACATTTCTCCTTGTTCACAGGCATTTCAGTGGGTTGTGCAGATTTAAAAGGCATTGTCCCAGCATGCTCTTTTCACAGGTGAGTATGCATACTGCCTGCTGGGATGTGTAGTACCTTTAATTTTATGAATGTCCCTTCGAGAAAATACTTTTCCTTTAGTAGGTTCTGCGCTCCTCACATTATTAATAACATTGTTCTTACCCTCAAGTGGGCTTTGAAAAACGAAATGCTGGAAATTGTGCCAAAGCTGTTCACACCAAGCAGACTTGGAATAGTTCTGTGTCCGTGGCCCCTTCATCTGGGTGGTGCCTCTTCCCGGCTGGAACTGCCGTGTAATCTTGTTATACAATCTCCTCCCCTGTTTGAAGAGCACTCTTGTAGAACAGGTCCAAGTGAAGGCAGACAGCATTCTTTATTCAATTAATTTTGCAAAGCCTCACGCGCTTCAGAGACATTTCTCCATGTTCACAGGCATTTCAGTAGGCTGTGCAGATTTAAAAGGCATTGTCCCAGCATGCTCTTTCACAGGTGAGTATGCATACTGCCTGCTGGGATGTGTAGTACCTTTAATTTTATGAATGCCTTCGAGAAAATACTTTCCTTTAGTAGGTTCTGCGCCTCCTCACATTATTAATAACATTGTTCTTACCTCAAGTGGGCTTTTGAAAATCGAAATGCTGGAAATTGTGCCAAAGCTGTTCACACCAAAGCAGACTTGGAATAGTTCTGTGTCCGTGGCCCTTCATCGGGTGGTGCTCTTCCCGGCTGGAACTGCCGTGTAATCTTGTTATACAATCTCTCCCCTGTTTGAAGAGCACTCTTAGAACAGGTCCGTGAAGGCAGACAGCATTCTTTATTCAATTAATTTTGCAAAGCCTTACGCGTTTCAGAGACATTTCTCCTTGTTCACAGGCATTTCAGTGGGTTGTGCAGATTTAAAGGCATTGTCCCAGCATGCTCTTTCACAGGTGAGTATGCATACTGCCTGCTGGGATGTGTAGTACCTTTAATTTTATGAATGCCTCTTCGAGAAAATACTTTTCTCTTTAGTAGGTTCTGCGCCTCCTCACATTATTAATAACATTGTTCTTACCCTCAAGTGGGCTTTTGAAAAACGAAATGCTGGAAATTGTGCCAAAGCTGTTCACACCAAGCAGACTTGGAATAGTTCTGTGTCCGTGGCCCCTTTCATCTGGGTGGTGCTCTTCACGGCTGGAACTGCCGTGTAATCTTGTTATACAATCTCCTCCCCTGTTTGAAGAGCACTCTTTAGAACAGGTCCGTGAAGGCAGACAGCATTCTTTATTCAATTAATTTTGCAAAGCCTTCACGCGTTTCAGAGACATTTCTCCTTGTTCACAGGCATTTCAGTGGGTTGTGCAGATTTAAAAAGGCATTGTCCCAGCATGCTCTTTTCACAGGTGAGTATGCATACTGCCTGCTGGGATGTGTAGTACCTTTAATTTTATGAATGCCCCTTCGAGAAAATATCCCAGCAGGCAGTATGCATACTCACCTGTGAAAAGAGCATGCTGGGACAATGCCTTTTTAAATCTGCACAACCCACTGAAATGCCTGTGAACAAGGAGAAATGTCTCTGAAACGCGTAAGGCTTTGCAAAATTAATTGAATAAAGAATGCTGTCTGCTCTTCACGGACCTGTTCTAAAGAGTGCTCTTCAAACAGGGGAGGAGATTGTATAACAAGATTACACGGCAGTTCCAGCCGGGAAGAGGCACCACCCAGATGAAAGGGGCCACGGACACAGAACTATTCCAAGTCTGCTTTGGTGTGAACAGCTTTGGCACAATTTCCAGCATTTCGTTTTTCAAAAGCCCACTTGAGGGTAAGAACAATGTTATTAATAATGTGAGGAGGCGCAGAACCTACTAAAGGAAAAAGTATTTTCTCGAAGGGGCATTCATAAAATTAAAGGTACTACACATCCCAGCAGGCAGTATGCATACTCACCTGTGAAAAGAGCATGCTGGGACAATGCCTTTTTAAATCTGCACAACCCACTGAAATGCCTGTGAACAAGGAGAAATGTCTCTGAAACGCGTAAGGCTTTGCAAAATTAATTGAATAAAGAATGCTGTCTGCCTTTCACGGACCTGTTCTAAAGAGTGCTCTTCAAACAGGGGAGGAGATTGTATAACAAGATTACACGGCAGTTCCAGCCGGGAAGAGGCACCACCCAGATGAAAGGGGCCACGGACACAGAACTATTCCAAGTCTGCTTTGGTGTGAACAGCTTTGGCACAATTTCCAGCATTTCGTTTTTCAAAAGCCCACTTGAGGGTAAGAACAATGTTATTAATAATGTGAGGAGGCGCAGAACCTACTAAAGGAAAAGTATTTTCTCGAAGGGGCATTCATAAAATTAAAGGTACTACACATCCCAGCAGGCAGTATGCATACTCACCTGTGAAAAGAGCATGCTGGGACAATGCCTTTTTAAATCTGCACAACCCACTGAAATGCCTGTGAACAAGGAGAAATGTCTCTGAAACGCGTAAGGCTTTGCAAAATTAATTGAATAAAGAATGCTGTCTGCTTTTCACGGACCTGTTCTAAAGAGTGCTCTTCAAACAGGGGAGGAGATTGTATAACAAGATTACACGGCAGTTCCAGCCGGGAAGAGGCACCACCCAGATGAAAGGGGCCACGGACACAGAACTATTCCAAGTCTGCTTTGGTGTGAACAGCTTTGGCACAATTTCCAGCATTTCGTTTTTCAAAAGCCCACTTGAGGGTAAGAACAATGTTATTAATAATGTGAGGAGGCGCAGAACCTACTAAAGGAAAAAGTATTTTCTCGAAGGGGCATTCATAAAATTAAAGGTACTACACATCCCAGCAGGCAGTATGCATACTCACCTGTGAAAAGAGCATGCTGGGACAATGCCTTTTAAATCTGCACAACCCACTGAAATGCCTGTGAACAAGGAGAAATGTCTCTGAAACGCGTAAGGCTTTGCAAAATTAATTGAATAAAGAATGCTGTCTGCCTTCACGGACCTGTTCTAAAGAGTGCTCTTCAAACAGGGGAGGAGATTGTATAACAATATATATATATATATATATATATATTTCAAAATGGACTCCACACCATTCGCAGCAGGGATCCCACAGCACTGGAGAAAAGACGAACTGCAGGTAATTTTTAATCAAAAAAGTGCATTTATTCAGTACACCATTAGTGCAAGCGTGGACGGTCAGCGCGTTTCGGCTCCTGCCTTCAACTGGACCATAGAGTCCCGCCATCCAGAACATCCATTTAAAGTGACATTGTGCATTACGATCCCTTGTTTGTTTCTGTTTAAAAATGTGCTAGACTGCTAACCCTCATTAGATATACTTTAGTGTTAATGGCACTTGGTAGTTGCCATTTCTTACTCACATTTCTGTCTGTGAAGTACTATAATTCTGCGATGCAATTCGGAGGCAAAATTTTCACAAGCACAATGTTATTCTTATTACATTAGGGATTGTATTAAAAGAGAGAAGATATTTCCTATATCTTCATAATCAATGTGCAAAAAATATGCAAAATTTCATATGAATACCCAATGCTGAAGGAGAGTGGATAAGAAAGTTTTTTTGTTTCTAAAAAAAGGAACAAGAAAAAGAGAAGGGAAGGGGGGGGGAAAAGGAGGGAGGAGAAAAAAAAAGGGAGGGGGAAAAAGGAAGAGAAAAAGGGAAAAAGATTTTTTTAAGACATTTTGATCTAAACAATGGACTTAATGGTTAACATTATTTGTAAAGTACATAAAAATTGATAACATTATTGTCCATAGTATGTCATTGTTTTTAAAGTGCAATGTGCATTGTCTTTGTGCAAAGTTTGTATTCTTTTTGATTTTTCTCAGTTTATCCAATGTTTCATGAGATAATTCCATATCTAAAAAAATAGCTGCCATATGAAGAAAAAGTGCTTGTTACAGTGCATGTGTTCTGTACTCCATTTTCATTTCAATTTTTCTCCTTCTCCTTTCCTTCTAAAGTAGAGTTATATTTCATCACTATTTTTTGACTAAAAAATCTTTTTTTTAAAACTCATTTAGTAGGATATTATTGCACCAAATCCGTATTCCACAATTCATTTTACAATTTTCAAGTTTTCCATTCAAGGTCCTTCACATGTATTCTTTTCTTTAATGTTTTTTCTATTTCATCTCCTTCCCCTCTAATGAATTTATTCGATGTGTCTTATTCAGTTAGTTCATTGTAAGTGTACGTGCAGCTCAGCATCCAAGTTATGACCAAATGGTTTTTCTGTCCCGAATCCCGATGGCTAAAATACATCTAGATTCGGCCTTCCTCAACTCCAGGGTTCTGTCCCCACCTCGTTCTTCCTGTTTTATCATTTTAATGCCAAAATATGTCAAAGACTGATTGTCTCCTGAGTGAGTCTCTGCAAAGTGTTTCGCCATGGGATATGAGAGGTCCTTATTTTTTATTGCTCTCAGATGCTGTAATATTCGTAATTTTAATTTGTTGATGGTACTTCCAACATATTGTTTCTTGCACGGACATTCTAAGACGTATATCACATATTTTGATTCACATGTAATGTGATCAGTGATTTGTACCTTTTTTCCATTTTGGAGACAATAGGTATGAGTATTCCGACCATGTTCACACGCCCTGCATTTTGAGCACTTCCAAAATCCCGGTGCACTTAACCACGATGTAGTTTCTGTCTTTTTGGTCTCCAAATGACTGTGTGTTAAGAGGTCACCTAACGATGCTGTTTTTCTATAGGTGATTTTGGGAGTGGTCGGCAACTTCCTTTTCAGGGTTTCATCGAGCATTAGAATGCTCCAATTTTTCTTTATGATGTTTTTTTAAATTTTATTTTCAACATTAAAATCCATGATCAAGCGTGTTAATTCAACTTCTTCTGCATTTTCATTTATTTCTAATAAGTCTGATCTTGTTTTAGAATTTACTTTGGTTCTGGCACTTTTGATCACTTCTGGCGGATATCCCCTCTCCAAGAAACGTGCGCTCATATCATCAAGATTTTGTTTGATGTCCACATTTTCTGAGCAGTTTCTCTTGGCGCGGAGCATCTCTCCATAAGGAATGCTCCACTTTAGATGTTGTGGGTGCCCACTGTTCGCATGGAGGATGCTATTACTGGCAGTTGGTTTCCGATACATTCTTGTGCAAATTTGATGATCTTTAATGAACACTTCCACATCTAGGAAAGTTACTAGATTTTTACTATAAGTGGATGTGAATGCTAAGTTGTATTTGTTGCTGTTCAGCGTATGAATGAAGATTTCGAGTTCAGATGTTTCACCTTCCCAAATTATGAAGAGATCATCTATAAATCTAGTCCAAGTTTGGATATTGGATTTGTATCTGCCATTCAATACGTCTGTTTCCCAAACTGCCATAAATAGATTTGCATATGTAGGGGCTACTGATGACCCCATCGCCGTGCCTTGCTTTTGGAGAAATAGCTCTCCTTGAAAGAGGAAGATGTTGTGTGTCAGACAGTATCTCAACATTGTCATGAGCATTTCTGAATGTTCCAAGAAGCTCAGCGATCTCGATTCCAAAGTTTTTTTGACTGCAGTTAGTCCATCTTGATGATGTATTGATGTGTACAGAGATGTCACATCTATGGTGACCATGGTTAGTTGATCATTCCATCCCATGTGTTGTATCTTTCTTATGAAGTCCGTTGTATCTTTCAGGTACGAAGGAAGGGAGGTTACATAATCAATTAAAAAAGTATCAATGTAGTGAGACGTCTTCTCCAAAAGGGATCCTATGGAACTAACTATAGGTCTCCCTGGTGGGTTAATAATTGATTTATGTACCTTTGGAAGGAAGTAGATTGTTGCTACTACCGGATGATCTACTTTTAGGTACATATATTCTTCAAAATCGATGAGTCCCCTATCTTTCCATGTTTGTAACTGCATGTGATATTCTGTCGTCCATAATTCAATTGGGTTTTTCTCCAACTTTTCATAATGTTCTTTATTTCCCAATTGCCTGTTGGCTTCTATGAAGTATTGTTTTAGATTCTGCACAACAATGTTTCCACCTTTGTCGGAGGCTTTTATGATGTTTGTATTGTCTCTTAGCTCTTTAAGGGCTTTTTGTTACCCAATGTTAGGTTCCATTTTCTCTTTTTATTTCTTTTTATTTCATATCCTGATTGTTTGTTTACTTCTTCCACTACTATTTCATGGAAGAGATCCACTTTATTCCCAGGAGGAAGTTGCGGGCAAAACTTTGATTGGGATTTCAATCCACTTTCTCCACCCCTACTGGTTACTATGCCTTCGTCCTGGCACAGTAAAATATCATCATCTATTCCTGTATTCATTGCTGTGTCCATTTCTATTGCAGTATTCCCTAGAGTTCTCAACGTTCTTAGAGTTGTGAGGTCACTTTAATTCAGGGAGGATAAGGCTATGGACGGTTGATTAGAATTTCGTGGGTTTGATGGCTTGTTCTCATAGTATTTTTTCAGTTTTACCTTATGACAAAATTTGTATAAATCAATTCTAAAATTTGGAAGATCCATGTTGTATTTTGGACAGTAACTTAGTCCTTTGTTGAGTAAACTTTTTTGGTCTGGAGTCAGAGTAATGCTGGAGATGTTAATTACCAGGTCTTTTTTAGTTGATGTTTGTATCAATTTTCTCTTTATTTTGGCTTTTTCTTTTCTCCTCCTTCTTTGGATTTTGCTCCACCTTCTGCTCCTACGGGTTGGGTCTTCTTTTGTCCCCTTGTCCATGGTGTACCTCTTCCTCGTTGCCGCGTCACCATTTGTGCAAGCCTCATCTCCCCACAAAAATCCAGTTTTGATGTACTTGCTTCGTCTTCTGTTGAGCTCAAATCTGAGCTGTCAACTGTCCCTGCAGTCTCATAGCCTGTACATCTATCCATTGCAGCTCTATTTCTGAGGGAGTCGTACTTTCTTGCAAAGGTATATATCCGGCCATTTGCGTAATCGATCCGATCACGGTTGAACTTGTTGGCCTTTCTTTTCTCTACGTCTGCCTCATGTTTACTAATTTTCTTCTCCTTGGTCTCAATTAATTCTTTCTTTTCCTCGTTGTTCTGAAGTTTCTCAAGTTCTTCTTCCAGATTTTTGATTTTTAAGAGTGTAGCTTCCAATTTCCTTTCTGCGTGTATGATCAGTGTTCTCATTAGTTTCAGGGAGCATTCATTAGTATCTAATTGCCACTGTTTAATCAGATCCAAATCCAAGTCATTTAAAGTGGGCATGATCAGAATTCTTAAGCCTCTCGGCACTCTCTTGAACTCTATATACTTCTCCAAGGTTGTTTTTTCCCACCATTTATTCACCTCCATGATTCTAGCTTGTTGTAGTTCTCTGATAATAGTGTGCATTGTTCTCCTTCTCCCGTCTATTGAAACTTGTGTGTCTCTGGAATCGTAATTAGCACTGCTGGTTTGATTGTCATCCAATAATTCATTTGCTCTTTGTGCTCGATTTTTGCCTCTTTCTGCCATGATAATTTCTATTTGCTTAAGTCCTTTGTTTCTTTACTTTATGTATTTTTTTATATATTTTTTTGTCGTTTTATTTGAGGGTTCAATATAATTCTTCAATTTGCACCAGTTGTACTATAAGTAATAAAGTTCTTCTTTCTTTTTCTAATTTTACCCTTTTTACCCTTTTCTTTGCTTGATCGTTTCTCTCCTTGTTCTGTTGCATATATATATATATATATATATATATATATTAGTCCATAACGTGGCTTTGTTGCGAGCATCCTGAACGCCGGTGGTGCAGCTCAGAGGCGAATACCACACACGCCTCTTGAATATCCAAACACCTCCCCTTCAAATCATAAAGGAGCCTGCACTCGAGATATGGGTATATTTCCTTTTTATTCAGCAGCAGCTTTTAAACCAGGAACGCGTTTCGGCTTTATAAACAGCCTTTGTCAACCTGAGAAAATGCGCGATTACATAGGTGCCTTAAATATTGCCCACAGGTGTTCTGCAATCACAAATTGTAGCCATTTTCCAGCTTAATTTAAAGGCACAGTCCTTGTATTTCTTCAAGCAACACTCGTGGACAATAAAGTTTTTGCACCAAAAGCAGCAGTCGCTCTTTTAAAAGTGTTTAAATACACATTCTTGCAGCATACTCGCAGAGTGAAAAATTTATGAATAATTCATTGCACTTGGCTGGCAGTCACATTATGATGAAAGTAAATGCGAAATTGCATAACGTATTTTCAATTCAAGACAAATGTCTAATCGCTGCCATACCATTATTCATTTCTCTGCGTTTGCTTCATACCATCTTACAAACTGCTGTAGTATTAATGAAATTCGCTTGCTGCTTGATACTGGAGCCCATACTACTCACAGTCCAACTGCAAGTCCCGGCTCCAAGTTCTCTGGATGTTGGGGCTTCCTAGCTGTAATGTGGCTCCGCCACAGGGCCTCGCTTAGCGCAGCAGTAACCAGACACACCTCACACTCTGCTGGTCGTGTGGGCCGGAAGTCCCGTGCGACCTCCGCCCGTTTATTTAAGCCCTCTGGCCACGCCTGGCCAGAGAGTGTTACATTGTGTGCAGGCCCTTCCGGGCCAGGGACTTGGGGGGTCATCTCCTCCTGTAGCCACTAGACCGCTACATCCCATCCCAAGTCAGTGTTCAAGCAAAATCATAAAACAGTTCAACATAAGAAGTCTGCAAGTCTTTGGTTTGGCCTGGGATTCGGCCTCAGGTTGTATCGGCGTTGATGAGTTTCTTGGCGTCCTCTCGGGCTGGTGTTTCCCCTGGTTTCGATGACAGAGTTCGGATCATCCACCACACCTTGAGTCTGGACCGCAGGGATTCCCGGTTGGTCTTCTTCCAGGCACACGGCCGGGTTTCCGCCCATAGACTCGCTAGCCTCCTGTGGTTCGGGCTGCTGTGCTTCCACGTCCGGTGCTTGTACTCTCTTGAACCAGGATATGTTCCGGGTAATGGTTTCGACCCTTTCCTTGCGTGTGAGGGCAGTCCCACTTAGAGTCACCACGGTCCACAACCCAGGTTCATATGCTGTGCGGAATTTTCCTCCACCGCGGCGGTTCCGTACTAGGACGGTGCATCCTGGTGCTATGACGCGAGTCTTCGCCTCTCCTCCGACTGCTAGCCTTCTCATTGACTCTCGTCCGTCGAGCTTGGGTCTGGATTGGGTCATATGGCTCCGGTGTCCAACTGTCAGCTACCGGGATAGTATCTCGCCTGGGCCCAACGAGCATCAACGACCAGGGCGACCGCTGGGTTGTGCAGTGTGGGGTACTTCGGTACTCCCGCAGGAATCGTTGGAGTGCTATCTCCAGGTCAGATTGCTCCGCCATTGCTATCCGCAGGATCTTGTTCAGAGTTTGCATGCAGCGTTCAGCTTCGCCATTGGCCTGCGGCCATTGTGGAGTGATGCGATGGTGTTTTACTCCCAATCGAGTTAAAAATTCTTTAAACTCTCCCCCTTGGAACGGGGGCCCGTTGTCTGTTTTGATAGTGTGCGGTAGTCCGAAAAGAGCAAACGTCTTTTCCAGCACCGGTTGTAGGTGGTTGAATGAGGTGGATGGTAAGACGTCAACTATTGGGTATTTGGTATAGTTGTCAACCAGAACAGCGGTCACCCGGCCGTCCGGGAAACTCCCAAAGTCTAAGCTTACCCACGTCCACGGAGATGGGGCTGGATCTTCCGTGATGACTGGTGCTGGGTGTTCCGATGCACTGGTTAACTGGCAGGCTCGGCAGTTTCTGACTACGGCTTCCACGGCTGCTTCGAGGCCAGGGAACCACACCTTTTCTCTCATCCTCGACTTCATCCTTATGGTCCCCTGATGACCCTCGTGTGCTAGGATGGTGGCGCGTTCCTGGAGACTCACGGGAACAACGATCCGAGATCCTCTTAGTACTACTCCGCTTGCATCAGCGCACAGTTCGTCTCGGACTCGCCAGACTTTCCCTAGCCGGGTCCGGTCCAGTTCGTTCCATCCATTGACGCCGTGAAGGAAGTCGTCCCACGACCCCTTCTGCAGGGCCTCCGTCACTTTCTGGAGTACCACGTCAGTGTCGGTTTCTGCCTTGATTTCCTCCAAGGATAGAGCTCGTGGGCAAGCCCATTGGGACACCATGCTGATGTATTCCTCCGTCTGTTGTTCATGTTCTGGGTTCACATCCGCCACAGCTGGGGGATGTCGCGACAGGAAATCAGCAGGATTCTTGGCTCCTGGTCTATACACAAGCTCCATCTGGTAGTGCTGTAATTGTATTGCCCACCGGCTCGATCCGTGGCGGCGGGTGTGGCGCTGTGCCTTTGAACAATGGAAGCAGCGGCTGGTGGTCCGTCACGACCCTGAAGGGGTGTCCGCTGACATACAGGTGGAAGTGGCTACAGGCCCACTTAATCGCCAGTGCTTCTCGTTCGATTTGAGAGTAGCGGGCTTCTGTCGGGGTGAGGGCTTTGCTCGCAAATGCCAGCGGGCCCACTTCCCTGGTTCGGTTTCTTGGGCGAGGAGTGCTCCTAGCCCCACGGGGCTAGCATCTACGACCAGTTCGGTTGGCCGGGTGGTATCAAAATAGGCCATGGTGGTTTTTCCTAACAGCGCTGATTTCACCTTTTGGAATGCTTCCTCTTGTCCTTTCCCCACTTCCAGACGGCCTCTTTCTTTGTCAGAGCACGTAGAGGGTCAGATATGGAAGCCAGGTTGGGTATGAATCGTCCACAGTATGTGGCCATGCCTAGAAGCTCCGGACTTCGGACGCTGTCGTGGGAGCGGGGGCCTGCTGAATGGCCTGCGACTTCCTGGGGGTCTACCTTCACCCCTTCTTGGCTGAACACGTAGCCAAAGAATTCAATAGATTTCTGAAAGAATTGGCACTTTTCACCGTGAAGCGTTACTCCGTGATCAGCGAGGCGTCGGAGAGTGGCGCGGAGATGACGGTGGTGATCTTCAATGGTAGCCGAGTGTATCAGTATGTCATCGCTGACATTCAACACTCCCGCGAGGCCCCGACAACACTTCTCTGACCGCATTTTGAAAAATCTCGGCTGCCGAGGAGATACCAAAGTTCAGCCTCTTGTAGCGGCGTAGCCCCAGGTGTGTTGAAAATGTAGTGATGTATCGGCTCTCCTCCGCTAGTCTCAGCTGGTGGTATCCAGCGTTGAGGTCCAGCTTGGAGAACCAGCGGGATCCGTTGAGGTCGGTTAGGATATCATCTACGGTCGGCGTGATATGTCTCTCGCGCTTTATGGCTTGGTTGGGCATGCGCATATTTATGCAGATCCTGACTTTTCCTGGCTGCTTCGGCTTCTCAGCTATTACCATCAGCGACACCCACGGAGTTGGTCCCGTGACTTTCTCTATGACTCCCTGTTGCTCTAGGTTCTGCAACTCTTGCTCCACAAGCGGCCGGAGGTGGAACGGTATACGTCGGTGTCGTAACGCAACTGGTTTCACTGCTTTGTCGATGTGGAGTTTCACAGGTGGTCTCTTCATGCTTCCGAGGCCGCTGAACAGCTGGGGAAACATTTCGAGTATGTCTGCAGTTTGCAGCGTCTTGACAGCGTTGGCAAAGTGACCAGGCCGAGGTCTTCCGCCGTGTGACTGCTCACGAGTATGTCCGCTTCCCGATCAATCACATGGAACACTGTGGTGATTTCGTGCTCCTCTGATTTTGACCTGTACCGTCATCTTGCCTTTGAGAGGTAATGGCGTCTGGCTGCCATACGTCAGGATTTTCACGTGTGACGGGGTCAGTATGGGTTTTGGATTCAGCCGTCGGTATTGCTGACACCCCATCACATTCACGGATGCTCCCGTGTCGATTAGCGCTGTGACTGTCGATCCAGCAACCTCGATGGCACACGTTGGCTGTGGGCGCCGTCTTCGTTTGA
This sequence comes from Calotriton arnoldi, assembly GCA_963921515.1. Lineage (NCBI taxonomy): Eukaryota > Metazoa > Chordata > Amphibia > Caudata > Salamandridae > Calotriton > Calotriton arnoldi. The sequence goes on along the minus strand of CAWUFW010004274.1, from coordinate 673,982 downwards.
GATCACTAGCGAATGAAATCAGGTAGCACTCATCCCTCATCTTCGGTGGATGAGTCTTCTAGGTATTGTCTGCGCTGCGTTGGTGTTTTGGGCGACTTGGAGTAGTCTGCCTCGTCTAGTGTCAGGTGTCTTACAGCCTTGGATGGTGGCCTCCTTCCGCGAGTTCCTCTGGTCCGATAACCTCCTCTGCACACACTCGCAAAATGGTTTGGGGTGCCACACTTCGTGCAGTTTCTGCCTTGCGCTGGACATTCTTCTTGGGGGTGTTCCTCTTTGCCACAGTATCCGCACTGTGACTTACGCGCGCTCCTGGTCGGCCACTTTGGTCGGGCGCCCCTGTTCTGCGTGCGCACGGCATCCGCTCTTTCGGTTTTGATCATTACCGTCTTCTCACCTGGTTGAGTGAGGGCGACGTCCATCGCAGTTGCTCTGACCTCTGACAGGTCATGGGATCGTGCTAGGATAAGAATGTTCTCCAGTGTGATCCCTGGCTGTCTCAGAATGAGGGTCCGGAGAGGTTTGTTGCGGCACCCTTGGATAAGTTGTGCCCTCACCTCCTTGTTCTGGTCATCATCAGTACATGTACTGGCCAGTTCACGTAGGCGTGCATGGAACGCGTCCATCGTTTCCCCTTCCCTCTGACGCGCTTGGCGGAGCTTGAAACGCTCATAGTCGGGGTTGAGCTGAGGATCAAAATGTGCGTTCAACGCTCCGACCGCAGCGTCGTAGTCGGTGGGCCCTCCGGTGTTTGGCAGGTGTGAGAACAGCTTATAGATTTCTTCCCCTTCGAAATGCAGCAGAAGTGACCGTTTGACTGCGCCGTCTGTTTCTCTGGTGGCAGTGAAGTAGTTGTTTAACCTGCCAACCCACACTGTCCATCTGGGGGACGCAGTAGCCGGGTCAATAAGTTCGCTGAAGGGAGGCATTGCGCTGATTTGTGAGTGCTGAGACACTGGTTGCATTACCTGTGGCACATTTGGGAGTGCGGCTTGCGCAGCTGCTGCTGGGATTGACATGTCTGAATGCTGGACAGCAAGTGTCCTGGCGTCACCAACCTGCCGCTGATCCTGTTGCCTGTGGTGATGGTGTGTGCTGCTTCCCAAACAAGCCTGCCAAGGCTCGATGTGCTGAGGCACTGAAGGACTGCTGCCTGCGTGTAGTCTTTTTTTTTTTTTCTTTCCTCTCCCTTGCGCTCTCTCTGGCCCCCTCACTGCTGCACTTGATGTCGGGGCGTGTAGCGGGACCGTGCCGCTTTAGCGCGCACAGCTGATGCGTTTGCGGTACTGCTCCGGGAGGCGGCGATCACAACAGGCGGGGCCGTCACTGAATCTGAAGGCCGACAGCAGCCGGCATCAACGCGCATGCGCGCGTCCGCGATATCAGCCAATGGGTCGCTGTTTGCGACGACGCTTCTTCCCCTGCGCCCAGCGGCTCGCGGTCCACGGTACCTGCTGGAATGCGGAGCACCGCCGGGCATCCGCGGCTCAGTTCCGCCGCTCGTGAAGTCTGCGACGGCAGGGCAGCTGACGGCAGAGCAGCAGGTAGGGACTCTCCGTAATCACGGTGAGGAGACAGTACTGGGGGTACAACTGTCATGGGCCGATGCCCATCCTCGTCGCCAGTGTAATGTGGCTCCGCCACAGGGCCTCGCTTAGCGCAGCAGTAACCAGACACACCTCACACTCTGCTGGTCGTGTGGGCCGGAAGTCCCGTGCGACCTCCGCCCGTTTATTTAAGCCCTCTGGCCACGCCTGGCCAGAGAGTGTTACATTGTGTGCAGGCCCTTCCGGGCCAGGGACTTGGGGGGTCATCTCCTCCTGTAGCCACTAGACCGCTACACTAGCCCATGCAAAGTTACTCTCGGGGCTCGACAATTCTCAATACTAGTTCATAACGCGGCTTTGTTGCGAGCATATATATATTTCACAGCCACTGATTCCCAGAGACAGCGCGCTCACTTATCTGGTGCTGACATCCTTTGTGGTAAGAATCCTGCCCCAATATTAATTTCTATAACAAATTGACGTCACACTCCAGTAACACTGCTTCAAATGTTTTTATTCACCACTACCACTGTCTGTGGTAGTGGTGAATAAACCATTTGAAGCAGTGTTACTGAAGTGCAACATCAATTTGTTATAGAAAGTATATATATATATATATATATATATATATATAGTAAAAGAAGAAATAAAGTAGCTGGGATTATGTATATGTTTATATGCATAAAGCCTGAACAGGTTTTGGTTTGCATTTAATTAAGTATTTGTTTATCAGCAAGTCTTAAGACAGAGAGCTAAGAGAGGGTAACACTATTTTTTCATTTGTTTTCTCACAGCGAACAAGAGTTGAGAATACAAGCAACGGATCATTAGTTGCACAGTGGCATAACCAGAAGGGGAAGGTGACCAATCTGTCTCACCACTAACAATGCAGCAGAACAAATTCAGGGCTTCTTTCACAAAGTCTGTGTGCACTGCTGGATGCTATACATCAACACACAAATGGACACAGACATATACACACACACACACACACACATATATGCACTCAGGCATACACACATACACTGCATTTAATGCAAATTGTATAAATTGGAATTGGTTGCAGGAACTTGTTTTTAGTCCTCCCATAAAGTAATCTTTAAATCATGACAGTTTTTAGACTTGGGCTTGACAGGCTTATTGCGTACAAAATACATATAGTGGGCTTTGGATCCACCCCTTTCAGCCATTGGCTTGCTTCAACAAGCTTCGTTCAGCCATTGACTTGAGACTTCGTCAATTACGTCGTGGCTCCACCCAATTCATCTCTCTGGGTTGTATGATAAAATATGGGGAACAACAATATCGTGACATAAGAATATTGTGGCAAAATATAATCTACAAAAATATTGAGTTTACACAATTTGATTGTAAAACTACCAAAATATAGATTCAAAAATATTGTGGAACAGAATATCGTCAAAAAGGTAGGAATTTCAAGGTTTTAATGTATGTAGCATTATAAGTAATTTATTCAAAATATTAAATTGCATAAAGAAATTATAATTAATATTAAATAGTTTAATAAGTGATATAAATAATATTTATATACTTTAAGATATAAAAACAATAATTAAATAAATCTAAAAGTATATTAAATTAAATATATTAACAATAACTTAAAAGTAAAAATTAATTAATACATACATAACCAAAACATATATTTAACCTAATTGAAAAATTGAAAAAACAGTGATATTTAAAGTTAAGTTTAAATTAATACTGTAAGCTAAATAAGTACATATATACATCTTTTTTAAAAAAAGTAAACCCTTTTAATTACATTAATATTAACAATAAGTTAAAAATTAAAATTAACAAACCTGTATTAACAATAACATATATCACAGTTAATTAATAAATAAATACACATAATATTAAAATAAGAAAAAGTTGATTACAAAATTCCATTTTCTTTTTCAACAATAATATAAAACATTAAGCAAAAAACATACAAATTAATAATAAAAACAATCAAAAATAAACACTAGGAAAAGTGTGGGAATTCAAAGGAGTCAGAGTAAGGGCCTTATTATTAGTTTGGCGGTCCGACAGCCGTGGGACAGCGTCCGCCCCCGCCAGCAGCCCACGGCGCTGGCGGTCCAAAGACTGCCGTATTTCGAGTTGACCACGGGGCCTTCGGTGTGGAGACGGGGATCTTGCGGTGGTGGTGAGTATTTTTCACAAATATATCGATGCCTGTATGTGCAAACAGGGTCGTAATCCTCGGGGTGAAGATCCTTCTGTGAAGGGGTTACCTGGAAAAAGGGATCCACAACAGAATCTGCCTAGAAGAAGAAGAAAGGGCTGAGTATGCACCCCAAATCCTTCATCACCGCCACCTAGAAGCAGGCGGTCGGACAGCCGCTGTCAGCTCGTGAAACAAGCAACTTGTAATACGGACAGCGGTGCAGCTCCCCTGTACTGCCCTATGGTGGCTGCCTTTCCCCGACTGCTAACCCGGTGGTCGGTGGTCTGCTGGCAGATCTGCGGTAGTCTTTGCAAAGTCGATCCACCCAACTCGTAATAAGGCGGTCGGACAGCCGAGCTCACCGCGATTGGATAGCCACCGGCAATACGGGAGTCCACGGGACAGTCAAACTCGTAATAAGGCGCTAAGTAATCTAACTCCAATTTAAACAAATGTTTAAATACTGTTTGTGTTTGGAGGGGTCAGATTTACTATTCCCACTCCGGCGTAAGCAAAAGCAGGGAAAGTGTTGGACTTCATCAGTACAGGTGAACACTTAATACCCACAAATATTCAGATTCCGATAGAACTTAACTCTAGGAACCAGAGGAATTGTCCTCTCATCTTTCCAGCAGCTCAAGAATCTGACTGGGGTTGGTTGCCTTCCATTTTAACCACTACGTCCACCACTCATTCCTAACAAGGAAACCACAGCATTCGCTCAGTTAAAAAGCAGACACCTCACTGTTATATCATGGAACGTAGACAGTCTTAAGTGAACACTCAATCGACCTGAAGCTGTAACATTCCTAAAAACTGGAGACATCATCTGTCTTCAAGAGACGTGGGCCACAAGCCTCTAGCCAATCGAGTGGTATTATGTAACACTTAAACTAGCCATTAAACCTAATAACTTTGGTAAACCTGCAGGTGGGTTATCAACCTATGCTTCTAAAGCAGTAAACGTAAGAATCACCTAATTAGGAATTCAAAATCCCTCATTCCAAGCGTTGCCAAATAAGCAACTTAAGATAGGTTAGGGTGGTTCAAACCCACACTAATCGTTCATGAGTGTTTGAACCTTCACAAGGGAAACTGGAAACAAAAAACAAGAATTCTGTGACTGGATGACTTAATCTGCAGACATGCAACACATGAGATCATTCTGACAGGGGACTTCAGTTTAAACAATCTGGGCCATCATCCAGACATCAAGGACCACAGTTATTTAACTGGTCTGCGCCCTCTTGACAGAAATGGCAATGACCTGCTCTTAGTTTTTCATTTGAAGTCCCTGCAAACTGCACATAAATACAAGGGATCACATAGAAATTTCCTTGCTCTTTCAAGGGCATTTCAACTTTAGATTACACCATGAAAAATGACTTATTAACTTTGGCGTGTAATCACTTTAGTATCACCCAAAGCTCCGAAAGTGACAATGTGCCCATAATATCGTGCTTTCAGCTATCTTTTCTAATTGCAGATGAGCTAAAGGTTGTAGAAAGGACTGACTGAAGTGAATCCTCTTTACTCATAAAGAGGTTGAAATGAAATAAAATCTCAAGTGGGCTATTTCACAATGGTAAATGAACACAATCTACTACCTAACTGACTAGGAGAGAAACAATCACTTTTACATTGACCAACAGTAGTAGGTTCACTATATTACCACTCAAAAATGTATCGCAAAAGTCAGTTGAACACGCTAAGGCATATCAACCCTAATCCTAATCCATGGAACAATCACATTGTAAAAAAATGTAAATCTTTAAAGTGAGCAAGGAGGCCAGTCAGTCAGAAATTAGTTTATTGGTCAATTAAAACCATAAACTTTGCATAGTTTACATATACATGCCATAAAAAAAAACAATTTATAAACACGCAATATTAATACCATTTGATAAGTAACCAGCTCTCCTTATCCGTATTACCACCGTTGTCATGAGTCCAGGCACCTTCCACTTATTAAAAACTAGAATGACTTCCTACGTAGTTGCCCCAGAAATAATCAATTAAAACCATAAACATTGCATAGTATACCTAAACATGCCGCCAATAAAATTAATTTATAAGCACACAATGCTAATATACCTAAACATGCCACCAATAAACTTGATTTATAAACACACAATACCATGACATTTGATAAAACAACCTAAAATGGCAGATGAAAACCTTAAAAGTTGTCATAAGTTAACTAGCTGCTCAAATGTGCGCATAAACTGCTGGGATGCTTGTACGGTGAATGAAATGTAAATGGTACCTATCGACTAAAAATTAAGGATTTACTAAGTGTCCCCAAAACAGTAAGTTTGGGGTAGGTACTTGGATGGTGCTCATAGCACCTAGCAGGCCGTTCTGTCTATGGGTCCTTCAGGGAACTGGTCTTAACTTGCTGACTCTAAAACGGGGAGGCTGGATAGGGGCTAGATTTGATTTACTGCTCCCTAGAAACCCAGCCATTCCATAAGCCCTTCGAGAACCCAAATTTAGTTAGCAGCCTTATCCTCGGACTGGGTAGCAAGGTTCTCTTTAACAAGGTCCTTAAAAATGTCAAGGAATTGCATAAATCGGATATTAAGTGTTACTTTCTGGGGATTGAGCGATTCTATTACTGCTGATCTGCACGATATAATCCCCAGTGACTTGAACTCTTTCCTTAGCAGGGTCCTCCGCAGATGGTCTAAACTGGGACAGATGCATAAGATGTGCAGCAACGATTCATTTGACTGATGGCACAGACAGCATTCCATGTCCCCCTGGTGATCTTTTTCCTGCCATTTCAGTAAAAAATCTAATGTGGGGATCCCTCCCAGGCACAATGACAGAAATGTATGTTTGCATTTTAGAGAGTAGGTAGCTTGAAGGAGGCGGGAGGCCTTTTGATAGTTGTAAGAGTTCAGCACCAGCCAACCATGTGAACATTTGTAACTACTCCTTTATCCTCTATCCAGCTATGCAGCTTTGTGGTTTTATTTACCGTCCTTTTGAATGCTTGGACAGTAGTATCCAAAGACAATAGTTCACCCAGCTCTAACTTCTTTATGCTGTCATCAAGGTTTTTCTTGTAGACGCCCTTTCCTCTTTGGAGGTTAATTTCAGACCAGGCTGGTTAGTGAGCCTTCAGGAGCAATTATCAACTTATGGCAGCATTTCATCAATGCTTCATACTGGGCCAAGTCCTGTTTGGTCAACAAAAACTCCAAACTGACTTGGGTAGGTGATGCTGATCTCGGCAGCTGAAAAATGTTTTTATAGTTTTTGTTATGTTTTATCTAATAAACTGGCATCTGCATCCGCCATCATTTTGCCACCATATGAAAGAGTTGGTATCAATCTTGCCTTCATAACTGCCGCCAGCGGTTGAAGATTATGACCCAAAGAGTTTTTGCCAGAGTTGAAAATCCAAAGTGCAGTGCTAAGGCTTTTCCCCTAATCGCTTCCCTTTGTGGAGTAGACGAGTTCCTGGAGTCTATTTTGATGCCTAAGTAAGTGTATGTCGGTGTCTCATCTATTGCATCTCCGTTACAATACAATTTACGTTGATTTAAAATGCGGCGGTTTGGTGAGATGACTTTAGATTGTTTTAGGTTAATCACTAGGCCATTATCAACAGCATTTGTTGCCAGACAATTGATTAATCTCTGCAAGCCCAGCCTGGTGTTACTGAGTAAATGCAAGTCATCCGCATACAGGATGTTTGACAGCGGGGTGCCCCCAAGGCTCGGAGCTTGTGAAGCATCCATCGCCGGGGAGGGGTCAGAAATATATAAGTTAAATAGGAGAGGCACAATAAGGCACCCCTGCTTTAGCCCAATGGATGTCCTCACTGCTCTTGAAAGATGGGTGCCATCACAACCTTGATTTTGACCCAGCTATCCGTCTAGAGCACCTTGATTGCCTTTAGTAGGTTAAGTGGGATTCCCCACTGCTGGAGCTTTGCCCATAGTTTATTACGTGGGATGCTATCAAACGCTGCTGTAATGTAATGAAGAATTCTCCAAGCCAGGTAGCTTTTCCATGTAGGTTTATTGAGTAGCAGGATACATAGTAGAGTGAGTAATCTTTAAGTCAGAGAGTAAGCAAGAAAGTAAGCAAGAGCCCCACCAGGAGCAGCCTCCCTGCTGCTCAGCCCATCCACCAACTGATTCACGCACGCAAACATTCCAAACACCAACATTCTATCAAGCAGTCAATCTGGCTGAGCAGCAGGATACCACATATCTCCCTCCTTTACAACGGAAAGGAAGGAAGTTTCAAAAGGCATAAAAAGTAGCAAGAAAAATGAGAGGATAAAATACTGAAAGATGGCATGGAAATTAAGAATGGAAAAAGCAAGTGGAGGACGTAAAGTGGACAGGAAAGACAAGTACAAACGACACATGCACCATCTCCCTTTCCACCAGAAACACATCAAACACACACCCATACCACAGTCTAGAAAGAAACCAATTACTAGGATCATGCAAGCTGGCCAGGCAAACACGAGGAAAGTACAGGGTGCTAGCAAGAAGTTGAAGAAGTGAAACAACCAAAGAAGTAAAGAGAAAAGAGAAAAGGTGGAAAACAGCCGTAGACGGAACAAGGAAAGAATGGCTGCCCTACACAGAAACAGGAGCATGGGGAAAAAATCCCCAGAAGCACAGCAAATAACGTGGTGTAGAGCTCACAGAAATAGGAAAGGAGTGGAAAAGAAGAGACAAGCTACACCAGAGAACTTCCCCCAAGACAGGTTGGGGTGGAACGTGTGGGAGGATACCACACGGTACAATGCAATAACAATACAGGAACCGCAGAACTGCCCCAAACAAGAGCTGGGGTGGAAGGTGTGGGAGGGGCCCATACAGCACAACGTACAAGTGTAAAATGCAGGAAAAGTAGAACTAGCCCAAAGACAGGTTGGGGTGGAATGTGTGGAGGAAGACCACACGGCACACATATACGCAAGAAATGCAATACTTCCCCCAGCGCTAGCTGGGGTGGAACGTGTGGAATAAAGCACATGGCACAATGTAGAATGCAGAGATTTGCGGAACTTCACCCCAGCTGGTACCTAATGTAATGAAGAATACTCCAAGCCAGGTAGCTTTTCCATGTAGGTTTATTGAGTAGCAGGATACATAGTAGAGTGAGTAATCCTTAAGTCAGAATAAGCAAGAAAGCAAGAGCCCCACCAGGAGCAGCCTCCCTGCTGCTCAGCACATCCACCAACTGATTCACGCACGCAAACATTCCAATCACCAACATCCTATCAAGCAGTCAATCTGGCTGAGCAGCAGGATACCACAGCTGCCTTAAAATCCACAAAACACATATATTAGTGGAGTGCCAGTGGCCTTTGCTCCGTTGAGGATTAGACCTACTGCCATGAGGTTAGCCAGCGTACCTTTCTTTCTCACAAACCCAGGCTGGTTCAGCAGTAGCCAACCTGTATTTGACGCTCATTCCTCTAGGTACTGTAGCAATAATGTTGAGAAGTTCTTGAGATCCGAGTCCAGTAGTGTTATTAAGCTATAATTACTTGGTGATGTAGCGGTTCCTTCTTTAAAGATGGGATGGATGATTGAGCCTTTCCATCTTCCCGGGATAGACCCTTCTGCCAAAATTGTGTTAAACAAACCAGCCAGGAAGTTAGCCCACCACGTGGTATGCTCTTTGAAGATAGCTTGGGGGATTCAGTTTGGGCCAGGAGCACAGTCTGAATGGAATTTCTTGATGATTTTAGTTATTGTGGTAGCAGTATACTCTAGTGGTTCGGTTGGAATAATTTCCTTAGAGGTCTCCTGAGGCTGTGCTTGGTCAGCCGGATTTGGCATACTTCCTGAGAAATACGACTTTAGGTGCCTGACCCAACCATCCTCAGTTATATTCGCTTTGCAGGCTGCCCTTGGACTTTTATCTATGTCTTTGATCAACTTCCAAAATTTCTTTGAATCTTTTAGTTTAGCAGCATGCAGACGTTTAGCCCATAAGGTTTCTTGCCTATTTCGTTTAAAAATCCATATTTCTTTTTTCAGCATCTTTCGCTCTTTTCGCAGAGATTGTAGCAGCTCTAGGTCCTCTGCGCTGCGCCATGGTTGCCTAAGTATTCTGTTGATTATGATTTTCAACAAGGGGGTGGGTCTCAGTAGTACTGGAGGGCTGTGACTTGTGAGGCCCTATGCATGCCCCCTTACTAGAGCCTTTAACTGGATATTTAGATACCAGATAGTCTGTCAAGGTTTCCCAGTGTGGCGGGGTTGCAATAAGCGGTCGTAGGCCAAGTCGTGGTAAAGACGCTTTTATTTTGCCAAACACTCTCTTTGGGGTATGGGTCAGTCTTTCCGGGGTATAAGGGGTCTGTTCCGTCTTCCGTCCGCTCCTCCTGTGTTTCTCCAGCTTGGTGAACTCTTCCTCTTCGAGGTCTGGTCTTCAAACGGTCTTGTTCTCCGGGGTGCAGATATGGAGCAAAGGGAGTGCCGAAAAGGGAGAAACAGAAAATAGCGGGTATGAGGGCTCTGGTTTATAAGTGTGTCAGGGATAGGTAGTGCGGGGACACCTCAAAACAACCCGTGCAACAGAACGGCCGCGTGATAGTGTACGGGGAAGGGTGCAAGCAGGGACGCCGGCGGGCTGCCCTCCCGGTCCTCTAGGTGTCGGAGGAATCCCTCCTCCCTAACCACCCTGTAAACCGGTGCCGTACCTGGTTAGCCACGCTCCTCCTGGAGCGTGGCTCGGCGAAGCGTGGTGCCGGTGGCCTCCTGGCGTATCCTGGAGTCCTCGTTGTCCAGTCCCGCTGCTCCCTCTCCGATCTCCTCTGTCACTTCTCTCGATGCTCGCTGCTGACTCTCCTTCTTCCGCTCCGGTGTCAATGCACACCGGCTTCCACGAGACCTCGCTCCTTATTGGCGGGTATGCCGTGACGTCATTCGAAGGAGGAGTCCCGTCATCAGGGAATCCCCAGTTAAAGGCGCCGTGCTGTGGGTTGTCCGTGTCCTTTAACAGAGGCAGGGTTGGGGAGTCCCACTCGTCCTGCTGAGGGGAGAGAAGAGGGGGAGAGAGTGGCGTTGCAGCCCACCAGTCCATATCGTCCTCCTGCTGTACCCCTGCCGATCCCACCTTGTCACATCCAGGCTATTATCAGATTAGCATCACCACAGGCATGTTGCTTGAGGGTTCCTACAGCATTTTCCGACAGTTTTTTTGCTGAACTTGAACTCCACTTTAAGCACTTAAAATTTTCCATCCTGGCGTCTTGAAGCAGGGCCCTTACTGGCTCTTGTTTACACTTGCTGACCCCAATCAGAATTACTTGTGGGTGATGGTCACCTGTCGATGAGTGATTCTAAAGTCCACCATCTGCTGATATAATGGAAGGTTTACCAACGTATAACCTAAATAAGAGACAGACGTTTCAGTTGACCTAGTCCATGTTGGCGGTGTATCACCTGGGGGAAACAGCAATTACAACGACTGCCGAACCATGCGTTGCCTTTGCAACGCTGTCGGAACAACAAATGCGTCTTAACCACGCATTCCTTTACCACGCATGTTGTTACAGCGACATGCCTTAGGTAAAGCGGCGTTGGACTTTAAAGTCCAATGATTTCGTAGGGAAATCATTGGACTTTAAAGACTGGAGTTGAAATAGGAAATTATACTGATCCAAAGTCCAGCACTTTCCCTAAGGCAAGTCGTTGTTTAGACTTGCGTGGTAAAGAAATGCGTGGTTAAGACGCATTCGTTGTTCCGAAGGCGTTGTTAAGGAACGGGTAGTTTTGGCATGTGTGGTTGTATCATACAAGCATCACCTGGTCGTTGGAGCCAGCCAGCTCACATGCTTTTACAAATTTTTCCCCGATCTTGTCTCGTCCCTTATAATGTAGCAGGGATTGTCCCGGGAGGGGCCATATTGCCTCAACATGCTCTTCACTTAGAGGCTGAAACAAATTTAAGTTGAAGTCTCCAGTGAGTAACAGATATGATGGATGACATATTTTTGGGTTGTAGCATGTTTGCGATAAGCTTATCCACTGATTCGGCTTTCCTCTTGGGTTGATATAAGTGTTTGCAATTACAAGTGACTAGTCTGGTTTCTGGGCCTCATTATCCAGGTGCAGAGACAAAATCCAAGGTTCTACTGTGATTATTTCTATGATTTTTACAGGTAAACCGCAGCTAACCTAGACTAACAAGCCTCCCTTTGCCCTTCCAAAGGAGCTACTTTTCTGTGCCAATTTGCTGAGCTCTATAAACCCTATAAGGGGAACACAGGATTTTGCCCAGGTTTCCTGCAGCATTATTATGACAAAGGAACTAGAAAACATGATTTCTAAGACAATCGTTAAGACAGTACTACTATGTATTAGAGAAGATAGGGTGCCTGATCCGAACGGCCTACCAGGCTTGCTTTTTATAGCAGACAGAGTACAGGACGCATTGGCTAACCCCTCTCTATCAGACATCGTTCTTTAATGCACAAGTGTCCCAATCATGGCACAGCTCTATTCTTCACCCTATTCACAAGACACAGCCACACAGATCCAGCAAATTACTGATTAATTGCATTACTGGATGTTGACGCAAAAACGTACACTAAGATTCTATTAAGAGGATTGGAGGAATGGACCAAGGGCAAAAAACTAAATCCTTTCTATCGGACAGGGTTCAGACAAAAATCATCAACAGTAGATAATATTGTTGTTCTGACCTACCTGGTACACCGCACCTCACTGTCCTCTCGACCACCTGTGTTTGCATGTTTTGTTGATTATTCTGCTGCATTCAATAGAGTGGACTGACAGCTATTATGGGCTAAGCTAACTAAATCGGGCATCCCACAGGCCCTACTTAAAGCGATAGTTGCTCTCTACTCTGATCCCTTGGGTACACTTTAAATGAGGTAAAGGCGATAACGTCACAGAACAAATACAAACCAACCATGTCCTAAAACAGGGATGTGTCTTCGTTCAGTTATTGTTCAATCTCTACACAGCTGACCTCAGTAGGGCACTGACTAGAGCAAAGTCTTTTCCCCCTAGGCACGACCCATACACAATTCGGATAATACAATATGCAGACAACATGGTCTTTCTAGACCAGACAAAAATTGATATGCATCAGGCTCTTGATGAACTGAATATTTATAATCTAGCCAAAAAGCTGATGGTCAATGTATATAAAACTAAAGTGATGGTGTTTGGAAAACAACAAAACAAACCTACACAGTCACGGACTCTGGTCCACCTAAAGATAGTCTATGCACCTACATATAACTATTTAGGGGTTTGGCTATTGGTCACTGCAAATCCAATATTCATGTAAACCATATTAGGAAAAAGCTAGTAATTTAATATTTGCTTTGTGTAAATTGCACACACAACTTAAAAACCCATCAGCAGAATCAATCATGAGAGTTACCAAAACCAAGTTGATACCATCTATATCCTATGGTCATCATGCCTTTCCGTTTAAGCTTTCACAAGTTCTGGACACATTACAAATCACAGCATACAGAGAATTATCCCAGCTGCCACAGTACACCCAACAAGCGTATATCCACCAAGGGTTCAGCCTCCTTAGGCAGGACCTGGAAAGTAAGTGATCACTTATTAAATACCATTGCTTAGTTACAAAGGCAAAACTAGACTTACTTAAGAGGGTGAGACAGGAAATCTACATTTTGGAAAACAAACCATGGTCAATATATCTAGCTTCCGCCATTAAAGACCTAAAACCTATTAAAGAAAATCTCACAAGTTTCTTCTCTTATGCTGCCACATTAAAAAGCAAGCCCTGGTTCTATCAAGGGAAGCGGGCTCTTCATCGAAACTACTAATAAAACATCTTACCTAATCTACACCTGGACTACTGGACCTCGTTTTATTCACTACATTTTGGCGACGATTTTAAGGAGAACCTACGTGAGTTATTTGAAGCTGTTGATCTTAAGGAGGAAAACTATGAAACTGATGTTACAAGGAATTAAGTCTGAAGAAACCATACAAAAACTTTAAAGAGAACTTGAGAACGCCCTGTGCCCTACCAGTGTCCTTATCAGCTGGACAGCCTAGGGCGAGTCTCTGTTCAGTGTGAATATTTTGACTTGCTTGTGGAGCCAAACGTCAGTGCACTTTGTCAGTTTCTAGGAGCTGTCACAGGATTGTGAGGTGGACTTTGCTGTTTGTATACGTCTGCGTGGAGAAGCTTGCAGCACGTCAGAGAGGTGAAAGGACGCAATTTTATGAGGCTGAGTACTTTTGTAATTTACATCCAGTGGGGCATAACAGATTAAAAAAAAAAAAAAAGAAATGGGGAAACAACGGGCCGTGGTTGTAGTGCGAGTCAAGCGTGAGCCTTACTGTTTGTTGAGCACGTCATTTCAGTCACTGGATTTGTAGCGCGCTCTGTGCGCAAGAGCAGCCTTGCACCTGATAGGAGCTCTGCGTGTGAGAGGAGTTCTACGTGCGAGAGGAGTCCTGCACGCAAGAGGAGTCCTGCACGCAAGAGCAGTCCTGCACGCGATAGGAGCCCTGCACGTGAGAGGAGCCCTGCACGTGAGAGGAGTGCAGCGCGAGAGGAGGGTCGCGAGTTGAACTGTGACGACCCATTGTTGCTGATCACGACGTTTGGTGTACGTATCAACCGGAAGCCAGCAGGCGCCTTTCACGTTAGCGTGTGCCATCTTGATTTGCAGTGCTTCTTAGCCTCTTAGGGTGCTACAGGGTAGGACAAATTCAAGGAAGACTGGAGCTCTATTATCGTAATGCCTCTCTTATGGTGTTGGTGGAAGGAGAGGAGTGCGAGTCCGACGCTGCCCATGAAGGGGATCATCCAGCGTTCTTGAATGATTGCTCCCTTTCTACCGTCTTGATGGTGTCGTCCTGTGGTGAGGATGGACGGGACTTAAGTTCTACGTGCACAACAGAATTTACGTTCGGAGGTCTTCTGTGAAGTTATGCTGCATTACTATTTCTTATGCCTTTATGGTACAGGAACAGTGGTGTAATTTAGGTGAGAAGTTTTTTTGTTTGGTTTTATGGGTTTTGTAGCATTTGGTCATGATGGTTTACTATTCTTCCAAATGTTTTATGTTAGATTCAACTGTATGCGCTTGTTCATCTGTAGGTCTTAGTGTGGTCTAACAGTATGCTTACTGTATGTCACCTATTACAGGGTGTTGTGTAGGCTATGGTATGCTTAATTGTGAGGACTGAGTCAGGGTAAGTCATCCACAGTGTTTTAGGGTGTTGCTTGAGATTGGGTTGACTGGTATGGTGAGTCGCCCGTTCTTGTTGATGTGAGGGGTGCATGGTTATTTGTCACCTATCTCTTTTTGTGCAGGATGACCTTGTTTTGGTGTGGTTGTTAGTAGGCGATGTGTTTGAGAGGACATTGCTTAGGTTCTACAGTTAGAATGACTGTTGTGTTTTGAGATGACAGTGAGGATAAATCACTCATTTCTAGGGATTACGGTTTGGATGACCGTTGCGTTTGAGGACCCATTTCTAGGGTTTTACGGTTTGGAGGACCGCTGCGTTTGAGAACTCATTTCTAGGGATTACGGTTTGGATGACTGTTCCATTTGAGGACCCATTTCTAGGGATTACAGTTTGGATGACCGTTGCGTTTGATGTCTGCTCATGGATAAGTCACTTATTTCGTAGGCATTACAGGTATGAGGACTGTTGAGTTTGAGATGACTGTTTGTGGATAAGTCACTAATTGCGAAGTATTACATTTGGGATGACTGTTGTGTGTGAGGTGACTGTGGTGACTTCTTGTCGCCCAACTTTAGGTGTGTTGTGGGATGACTGTATGGAGGCGATTGTGGTGATTATCCCACTTGTGATTTGTTTTTGAGCTTTGTGTTGGTTTCTTCGGCACCTTCGGTGGTTGGTTCCCTGTGTGTTGTCTTCCGTGTCAGCCTGGCCAGCTGGTATGTTAGTGGCATGAGGGGTTCGGTAGGTGAGGCGAGGCGAGCTGTGGCAGAGTGTGTGTGCTTTGTTTTTGTTTGATGGAAAGGGAGAAGATGTGAGTGATCTTGTATTTATTTATTGATTTCGATATTGTGATTTGCATGCATGATCGTTTACCATCTTTACATTTAATAATTTACATGCATGTTTTCTGATTACATTTAAACTGTGTTTTGCGTGCATGGTCTCTTGTATTATCTTTACATTTAACACGTTACATGTGTGTGTTCTGATTACATTTAGAATGTTGACGTGTACCATGTTTATATTTAAAATGACGACATGCTTGCTTTCTGTAGCATATCTATGACATTGCCACCTATTTACATCCACAGTTCTTTCCTCTTGTTAAGCATTTGTGAGATATGCATGGGGTAGCAGCAATGTTATTCTTGCTCCTGTAAAGAAAGGAGATGTGTTATACCTGCTGCTCAGCCAGTGTGACTGGGGTGTGTAATGTTGGTGTTGGTGATGCTGTGGAATGTTGGATGGTTGAGAGAGTCGTTGGAGAATGGGCTGAGCAGCAGGAAGGCTGCTCCTGGTGGAGCTCTTCATGGAAACTACTAATAAAACATCTTACCTAATGTACACATGGACTACTGGACCTCGTTTTATTCAATACAGTATGCAGCTTTATTTTAAAAAGTCACTAAGCCGGTCTTGCAGAAACTACATCCTGCATGCAAGATTTATGGTCTTGTCTGTTGAGCAAAGAGCATCTTGGAGTAAAGACCTATTGTCAACATGCATTGCAGGTTCTGTAACTACAGAAGGGAATCTATTACACACCTACTTTGCTGCTGCCCTAAATTTTTATCTGCATGTCGCAATTTACTTAAACCGATCTTCTTAAAATTTTTAAGGTGTAGTAATGGGAAGGTGTGGTGTTACTGCACCGTAAGAAAATAATGATGAGAAATGGGAAATACTGTGGAATTTGGGGCCAGATTTAGAACTTGGTGGACAGGGTAATCGATTGCAACAGCAATAGAGTAATCTGTCTGCCAAACTGCTGGTGCCATCATTCAGTTTTGAATCAAGTGAACTGCCAAGTTTACGCTGACTCAGTCAGTGTAAACCTTCCTCCAACGGCCCAAGGAAGTATAGGCGGTCCTATTTAGAGTGGGTGGTTGGATGACTTTTATCTACTGTCAGTCATCGCCAGGAATATCCTGGCAGTGGGGGACAGTAAAAATAAAACAAGCATTGGTAAATGCATTCGGTTTCGCTTATGTGATTAATAATAAGCTGTTTTGTTGTACGTTGTAGCTTGCTGAGTAGTTGTACACTATAAGTTACAGAAAGTCTGTTAAAGTGTTATGACTTGTTTATGTACAAAAAGGAAACATATTGTGCTGTTACTAGTGGTATAGTGTGGGTAAGTAATAGAACATTTTTGAAAAATGGAGTGAAAGAGGGAAATAATAGAATTAATTGATGTAATAGCAATATTATGTGTTTAGCGGTGTTCTGACTACTTTTGGGCCTGGTGCCACTGCACTTGCCGCACCATTCTAATCATGCCCCTGGTGCCTGCAAGATAACGGCATTTGTGACTGCCTGTTTAGTAGTAAAATATAGCAACATTTGGTGTTTAGAAGCGTTATGACAACTTTTGGCCCCGGTGCCACTGCATCTGTTATGTCATGTTATGTTAAGGCATTTGTAAAGCGCATGGCTGCACCAGCAACAGAGCGTCACAGGGGACAGTGCAGCCTGTGGATAAAGCTGGAAACTGAACAGATTTAGGGAGGGCAAATAGAAGCCGTGCCACAGCATTTTGGGCTATCTGAAGTCTTTCGGTCACTGTTTTATTGTATCCCAAATACAGCGCATTGCAGTAGTCCAGCATAGAAAGTATAGTGGACTGGATTATCATCTTGCGAGTATGCGAGTTGAAAAAATCCCAGGATGGGTTTTAGGCCTCATAGGAGACCGAAGCAGACGTCTACCACCGATTTTGCCTGAGCTTTAAAGGCCAAGGCGCTGTCGACCCAGACACCCAGATTTTTAACTGCTGTTTTGGGCTGGGGGGTAGTCCTAAAGAAGGGGGCCACCATTGGTTGCCCCATTGATGGATATCTCTCCCTAAGAGAAGAATTTCAGATTTGCTAGAGTTTAACTGTAGGCAATTGGCCACCATCCACTCCGCAATAACCACCATGTTGTCTTGGAATTTAGCTAGGTTCTGTGTAGAGTTGTTGGAGAAAGAGATCACAAGCTGCGTATCATCGGCATAGGATACCAGCGTGAACCCCGGGTTTTAGCCACCTGAGCTAATGGTAGAATGTAGATTTTAAAAAGGGTTGGGCTCAGTGCGGTGCCCTGGGGGACACCATAGCGTACTATGTGAACCTGGGAGTTGTAGGGAGAGGAAGCAACCTGAAAGGATCTATCAGTTAAAGAGGAAGTGAACCAAGTTAGAGCCAAACCGCCAATACCAATCTCCTGTAGACGTCGCAACAGGATCTCATGAGATACGGTATCAAACGCGGCACTTACATCTAGCAGAATCAGAGCCGAGGATCTGCCCTCGTGTAGCGAGCCGCGCAGGTGCTCAGTAACCACCAGCAGTGCGGATTCAGTGCTATGTTGAGGTCTGAAGCCATTCTGAGAGGAAACCAAAATATGGGTTGACTCCCAAAAATGTGCTAGAATAGCATTAATGTGAGACCGTGATTTTAGCAAGAAAAGGTAGCAGGTAGCAGGGAGATGGGATGAAACTTTTCTGATTTGGAAGCATCCAAAGCAGGATTTTTCACTAGTGGAATATCTTTGGCATGTTTCCACGCAGCAGGTACTGAAGCTGACGTCAGTGAAAGATTTATCAGTTCAAGACATGCGGGGAAAAGACAGTCTTGAAACTTCAGGAACAGGTCAGGCCTGAGGGGGTCATCGGGGGAACCTGCTGCACCATTCAAATCATGACCCCATTGCCTGTAAGGTGACTGCATTAGTGACTGCTTATTTAGTAGTTACATATAGCAATTTTTGGTGTTTAGAGGAGTTCCTAGAGCTTTGGGCCCTGGTGTCACTCCACCTGCTGCACCATTGAAATCTTGACCCTAGTGCCTGCAAGGTAACTGCACTTGTGACTGCTTATTTAGTAGTTACATATAGCAATATTTGGTATTTAGTGGAATTCAGACAACTTTTGGCCCCGGTGCAACTGCACCTGCAGCACCATTGAAATCATGGCCCTAGTGCCTGCTAGATAACTGCACTTGTGACTGCCTGTTTAGTAGTAAAATTGATCATTATTCTGCGTTTAGTGGGGTCTCTAGAGCTTTTGGACCCAGAGCCAGTGCATTTGCTGCACTATTCAAATCAAGTCCCTTTTAACTGCAAGGTAACTGCAAATATGACTGCCTGTTTAGTATTCAAATATAGAAATATTACGTGTTTAGAGGAGTTCTGACAACTTTTGGGCCCGGTGCTACTGCACCTGCTGTACCATTCAAACCATGACCTTGTTGTCTGCAAGGTAACTGAACTTGTGGTTTTCTGTTTAGGAATAAAATATAGCAATATTAGGTGTTTAGTAGAGTGCCTAGAGCTTTTGGTCCCGGTGCCACTGCACCTGCTGCACCATTCAAATAATATACTGACCAATTAATTCTGATGCAGGGTCCCACTAGACCTGTATTGCTTCACAAGGTTGACCACATGAGAGATGCTACTAATTTCAAACATATATTCATTATATCAGGATCATTTACTTATTTATTTATTTTAATGCTAATTTTTATAATTTGTTAATTATTTTACTTGTCTTAATTGAATTATACACTATGCATGATATAAACATAATCTGTTGTAATACACAATACAGTGCTCAATTTATTCCAGTATACAATGCTAATACAGTAAATAGTTTTCATCAATTCTTGTTAAAAGACACATGATATGTTCTAACAAAGGCCTTTAGACTAAAGGATGAAGAAAGACAAATATATTTTACAAAAGAAAACTTTTCAAAAAACATACCTCACTAAAATGCTGATTTCATACCCCCAAGTACACATACCCACTCTCTCCTGTCAGGCAAAACATTCATTCACTCGCTTATACCATTCGCTATCATCCCAAGCACTGGTCACAAATACTGGCAATGACAACGGGAAAGTGACTTCTATTTCAACCGTTGTTGTGCTGTGGGTTAAAATCTTGCACGAATCCTTCTACATACGTTTCGGTGGAATTTATACTTTATATGCATCTTCTTCAGAACCACCTATGGTTACAACTCAATACTGGTGGATCAAAAAAGAGGGGTATCTCATGAGTCCAGCCAGCTGGACTTTCATTCTGGGTAAGTAGGACACATCCTATAAGCTTGGGAAGGTCCAGGGCATACAAGTTCTGTAGCGATAACTTAATTTTTATAACAAATGAATGTATCCAGTATGATCATGTGTTTGTATGGGGGGGGCATAATTCAGCTTGTATGGTAGTCCAAAGTGCCCTGCGTCATACTGTCAAAGATTCCTCATATTACAGTACAGTGGCTTGCGTCCAAACATTTTGTGGGCAGCTCCGAATGATTGGAAAGATGAAGAAGGTGGATACAAAGTATAAATTCCACGTATGTAGATGGTTTCCTGCAAGATCTCAACAACGACTGAAATAGAAGTCACTTTCCCGTTGTCATTGCCAGTGTATGAGACCAGTGGTTGGGATAGTTATGAATGGTATAAGTGAGTGAATGAATGTTTTTGCGTGAAAGGAGAGAGTGGGTATGTGTTTTTGGGGGTATGAAATCAGCATATTAGTGAGGTGTTTTTTTAAAAGTGTTCTTTTGCAAAATATATTTGTCTTTCTTCATCCTTTAGTCTAAAGGCCTTTGTTAGAACATATCAAATTTCTTGTAACAAGAATTGATGAAAGCTATTTACTGTATTAGCATTGTATACTGGAAACAATTGTGCACTGTATTGTGTATTACAATTCATTGTTTTTATATCATGCATAGTGTATAATTCAATTGAAACATGTAAAATCATAAAAAAAAGTTTTAAAAATTAGCATTAAAATAAAGAAATAAGTAAATGATCCTGATATAATGAGTATATGTTTGAATTTAGTATAATCTCTCATGTGGTCAGTCTTCTGAGCTCAATGTGCCCTTTGTGAAGCAATACAGGTCTAGTGGGACCCTGCATCAGATTTAATTGGTTTGTTTTTCCCCTTTGTCGTAGACCTTAAATAGTTTGTTTAGGGGGTACCTTCTCTTTCCAGTGACCATTTAAATAGTGACCCAACGATCCCGCACAACTCCTAAGGAGGGGATTAGTCTTGCTGTGAGGAGGCAGGGGGGACTTCATCTCCCGTCTCCCCCTGCGAGAGGAGCGCACTTAAGCGCGACACCAGCCCTTGGCCCCCTGTAGCCGCCAAGGATCCCGCTGAAACTTGCCAGGAGGGGATTAGTCTTGCTGTGACAAGGCTGGGGTGACTTCATCTCCCGTCTCCCCCTGCGAGAGGTGTGCACTTAAGCACGACACCAGCCCGCGGCCCCCTGTAGTCGCCAACGACCCGCACAACTCCCCAGGAGGGGATTAGTCTTGCTGTGATGAGGCTGGGGGGACTTCATTTCCCGTCTCCCCTGCGAGAGGAGTGCACTTAAGCGCGAAACCAGCCCGTGGTGGGGGCAAAGGACGGGCCCTTCCACGCCCGTCGTAGCCCGAAGGAGGCTGGGCCCCCCCTCCAACGCGTGCTCAACGGGAGCTGCTCGCAGAGAGCGAAAGTTGGGGAAAAGAAAGGACGTCCCAGCAGACCATGGAGGTGAATCCATTAACACCTTGGATTCTTTTCTGTTAAGAGCTTCGTATGCTCTGGAGAAAGAGATTGAAAGTACCACCCCTAGGCTCTCCATGGGGGTGTTCGGCCTCACATCAATACCACCTGCCCTCGGGGAAACTCCAGGGGAGCATCCTGTGATGAATACAGACATTCCAGCTGAACCCTTAATCGTTACCCACCCCAAAGGCCTGAATAAACCTTCCACGTGCTCAAATAGAGCTATTAGCTCACCTACAGAACTGCCCATGAAGAAAATAAAGGGTGGGAGACTGAGCAAACGCAGTAACATGGACACTGCCCTTACCCCGCTCCCCCAAACAGATCAGGAGGATATCCTCATTAGAGTTGAACAAATAATCGCAAAGCTCCTGCAGCCCGTTTCATAGAGACTCTCTAGAATAGAGTCAATTTTAGCCTCATTCAAAACGGGAGGGGGTAGCCTTCCAGAGAGAGTAACCACCAGCCAGGTTTTTACCTTAACTACCCCTAACGACCCTGCTCTGGAGGGACTGGACCCGTGCCCATCGATCATTGTCCCCAACACGTCAGGCAGCAGATTACCAAAAGCTATGAGTCCCCGCAAGAGTTTTAACTGTTGCCAGAGCCTGAGGGAACTATTAAGACTGCCTCAATTGCTCCATCACCCAATTCCTCGACCCCCTCCTTCATATGTTACTACATCAATGGAGGCTGACCCAATACAGAGTTCTTCACGAGGCCCTCCTAATCAATCATTCAGGTTGGAAGGCATCCAAAACACAGACTGGGAAGGACAAGATGGTCTTTCTGGGCCTAGGCCCCATACAAGTCTAGATCTGCTGCCAACGGCGTATCCCTTTGTGATCATCCTGGCCAATACCCCGGATTGGAAGAGCTCGCAAAAGGAATCCACCAAACAATTAATTTTAAAAGCTCGTCACTGGATTGGTAAACACACGGAGGGGTGGTCAGAAGCTTTCCCAAGCATTATAATGGTGAGGAGGGTGAGCTGGGTGGGAAATTCTGACAAGAAATTCAGGGGGGACTGTGTTGTTTTAAATTTTAAATCACACACTATGGCCCGGAATCTTTTAAGCTTTCTGCCTAAGGTCCCCTTCTTCGGTGTCCCAGATATTCGCCCTACCTTTGGGCTTGTTTTATAAACCTGTAATTCAAACTCCCTGGGGAAAGGGAGTTAAGGACCAGGCAAGTCACCCTCATTTAATGAACAATCAATCATCACTGAGGCTAATACCTAACCCTACACCAACCAGCAACTATTTTTTGCTGTTGGCTGATTTGGAAGCGTGCGATTGACAGATGACAAAAGGGGCCCCCCAAAACACAATTTTTAGTAGTGACAGAGAGGGGATTGTGAACCCATTCACTAACCGGTGTGGGAAATGATAGGTTAACGATGATTGTATGGAATATTGCAGGGCTCGGTCCCAAAAACTGTGATCAAATATGGCTCCGATACATCACTACCTACGATATAATTTGTTTACAAGAAACGTGGGAATTAGCACCCTTTTATGTGGACGGCTTTCGTACCTTCCATAACCCAGCGATACAGCCAATATCAGGCAGTGCAAAGGGTGGAATCTTGACGCTATTAAAAAACACAGTGAAACTTCAAGTTTTAACCGCATGCAACGAAACACCATATTTCAACATATTACATGTATTAGGGCCTGGGGGTAATACCATTTTCCTAATAAATTATTACAATAACAATTTTGGGGGCGAAATGGCAAAAGTTGTCTATGTTGGAGGGGAAATTAACAGTAGCAATTCAGAATTGCAAGAAGGCGCCCAGTATTCTATGGGTGGGTGACCTCAATGCGCATAGCTGCCCCTCGGCAACCAACACGAATTTTGGATTACTCGATGAGGAAGGTGAGGGCATCATGCACTTTACCCACACTCTGCATGGGGAGGCCCTTAATAGACTTCTTTTTAAGCAAGATTTTGAAATTATGAATCCTATTACTGAGTCCACAGGTCAGTTACAGAATACTTTAGGATCTATGTATCATGGATCGACCATTGATTATGTAATTGCCTCAGCATTCCTTAACAAGTCTATTACCGATCTAAAAGTAACCTTCTCTAGATCCAGTGACCATGCGCCTATTACCAGCTGCCTGGCCTGGGAAGGGATACACGCCCAACAATTAATCCACATCAAACCACAAAAAACTAGGAAAAATGGTATTGTTTTAAAATGGGGCAAAATTGATAAGGAAAAACTCGTCCCTTCAGTAGTTGCAAACCAATACAACGAAATTATGTAATGCCTGGAACCGAACAACGCTCCTACTAAGATTGTGACAGCTTTGGAGCCAATTCTGTGTGAGGTAAAAAATTATTTAACAAAAAATGCTATAGCAGCCAAACCAATTGCCCCACGGTGGTTTGACCAAAATTGTACTAAGGCCCTCTCAAACCTACATAAGGCCATTAGGACCGAACCCAAAGACATGGCACAGGTTAAGCTATCACCGACGCTTTATAAAGATGTTGTCGGGGTCTGTCCGGGACTATGTGGGGAACACAGTCAGGGACTTGGGCAAGGACTGGGAACAGGGTAGAAAACAAAGACAGAGAGGAGTACAGTGCTGCCCAGGAGCACACAGGAAGTCAGAGGAGAAAAGGGATCCAAAGGGGAAGCCTGTAGAGGTGAACAAGAAGGGTGAGACTCGGAAAGGAAGGGCACTCATGAGGCGGCTCAGCATTCAGAATCACTTAAACCCAGGACGGATGTGCAATACACTTAATCATGAAACAACGTTAACAATAAAGGGGATGTGGGGTAAAGCACTCAGGAGCTCCACACGGTAAGACTGAAGCTCAGTAAGTTCATCACCCACAATTGCTGTTACAGATACTGACTGGAAATACCCACATATAGGATATGTATACAAAGGCAGGGACTGTGGAGCTTATACCTATGGTGATGTTATAACAGTAACTCAAAGACAATACTCACAGTGAACAAGAAACACCACCTAGGCAGTCAGCCGTGCCCACGAATCCTGGCGATCAAACAGGAACATGCAAGGCAGTAACAGCACAGGGGTAGAACTAAACACAAGCACAATAGACAAGGAGCTTGCAAGGAGGAGTGCTTAACAGGAAAGGAAGGAAATCACAGGGCACACTTGGCAGAAAGCAGGTAACAAACATACAAGGTAACAGAAGCGAGACAGCAGAATAGAAAGATAGCAAACTAGAACTGGAACCAAGGAAATGAGATGAAAGGCAGGGACTGGAAAAGGATATACAGAAAGGGAGGCTACAAGGGTATACTAGAATAGTACAGGGTCAGGAAACAAGAAAACAAAGTAGCATAGGATGCAGTGCTGGGGCAAGAATTGAGCAAAGGCTCAGGAGTCAAAGTAGCACTACAGGTCAGGAACAAGGAAATGTTACGGCTCAGGAATCAAGGAAGCACTGCAAGCAGTGCTGGTTCAGGATACAGGAAAATGGCTATAGCTCAGAAAACAAGGAGTCAAGAGCGCACTGCAAGCAGTGCAAGTCAGGCACAAGAAATAGCTGAAGCCCAGGAAAAGGAACAGAGACTAACTATAGCTCAGGATACTAGGTAGCACTGCAGGCAGTGCTAAGGCAGGCACAAGTAAAATAGCTATAGCTCAGGAACACAGGAAACCAGGTAGCACTGTAGGCAGTGCTAATTCAGGCACAAGGAACAGCTATAGATCAGGAAACAAAGAACAAGGATTATCTATAGCTAAGGAATGACTGGAAACAAAAAGCTCAGGGAGCACAGGAAACAAGGATCGGTCTCACCGGTAAACAGCTTACAATGACCAACCCTGGGCTGAAGGGAGCTGGGGCTTAAAAGAGCTCACTGTAATCATATGCAGCAGGTGTGAGCAGGCTAGCAGCAGCCAGCCACAGGTGAGCTGAATTCCTCCACCCATCCTTGGCCTGCAGGGGTGGAGACTAAGCAGTGAGCAGGGAATCCTGGGTAATGGAGTTTTCAGGCATGAGTAGGCTGGCTTCACAAAACCCGGCATGGATTGGGAATAGATGTCAGTTCCCAATAAGTGTCCAAATGGCTGGAAGTCAGGATTTGCATGCAGGGGAGGGTCTGGAAGTTTATTAGAGGACTGGAAAGTCCTCCAGTTCAGCCCCCTGGTGGTGGACATGGGAATGCAGGGAGCAAGTCGTGACAGTACATCCCCTCCAAAGACCCTCTCCCGGAATCTGGAACTGGATTCAAGGCCGTGGCTCCTAAGAAGTAAGTCCATTTCCCTCAGATGTAGTGCAAGATGCCAGCGGACTGCAGAAAAATGGTGACGTTCTGGAAGGTTTTGTCTCTGATGCTGGTGATTCGGTCTCTGGATGTATTGAGAACTCTTGAGGCTGGCAAACTGGAAGCACAGGGTCAAAAAGTTGGAAAAATAGAGGCTCAAGTGCTGAAGGCAGGGAGCCCGGAGGCTCTGGTGCTGAAGGCAGGGAGCCCGGAGGCTCTGGTGCTGAAGGCAGGGAGCCCGGAGGCTCTGGTGCTGAAGGCAGGGAGCCCGGAGGCTCTGGTGCTGCAGGCAGGGAGCCCGGAGGCTCTGGTGCTGCAGGCAGGGAGCCCGGAGGCTCTGGTGCTGCAGGCAGGGAGCCCGGAGGCTCTGGTGCTGCAGGCAGGGAGCCCGGAGGCTCTGGTGCTGCAGGCAGGGAGCCCGGAGGCTCTGGTGCTGCAGGCAGGGAGCCCGGAGGCTCTGGTGCTGCAGGCAGGGAGCCCGGAGGCTCTGGTGCTGCAGGCAGGGAGCCCGGAGGTTCTGGTGCGAAAGGCAGGGAGCCCGGAAGCTCTGGTGCGAAAGGCAGGGAGCCCGGAAGCTCTGGTGCGAAAGGCAGGGAGCCCGGAAGCTCTGGTGCGAAAGGCAGGAGCCCGGAAGCTCTGGTGCGAAAGGCAGGGAGCCCGGAAGCTCTGGTGCGAAAGGCAGGGAGCCCGGAAGCTCTGGTGCGAAAGGCAGGGAGCCCGGAAGCTCTGGTGCGAAAGGCAGGGAGCCCGGAAGCTCTGGTACGAAAGGCAGGGAGCCCGGAAGCTCTGGTGCGAAAGGCAGGGAGCCCGGAAGCTCTGGTGCGAAAGGCAGGGAGCCCGGAAGCTCTGGTGCGAAAGGCAGGGAGCCCGGAAGCCCTGGTGCGAAAGGCAGGGAGCCCGGAAGCCCTGGTGCGAAAGGCAGGGAGCCCGGAAGCCCTGGTGCGGAAGGCAGGGAGCCCGGAAGCCCTGGTGCGGAAGGCAATGAGCCCGGAAGCCCTGGTGCGGAAGGCAGGGAGCCCGGAAGCCCTGGTGCGGAAGGCAGGGAGCCCGGAAGCTCTGGTGCGGAAGGCAGGGAGCCCGGAAGCTCTGGTGCGGAAGGCAGGGAGCCCGGAAGCTCTGGTGCGGAAGGCAGGGAGCCCGGAAGCTCTGGTGCGGAAGGCAGGGAGCCCGGAAGCTCTGGTGCGGAAGGCAGGGAGCCCGGAAGCTCTGGTGCGGAAGGCAGGGAGCCCGGAAGCTCTGGTGCGGAAGGCAGGGAGCCCGGAAGCTCTGGTGCGGAAGGCAGGGAGCCCGGAAGCTCTGGTGCGGAAGGCAGGGAGCCCGGAAGCTCTGGTGCGGAAGGCAGGGAGCCCGGAAGCTCTGGTGCGGAAGGCAGGGAGCCCGGAAGCTCTGGTGCGGAAGGCAGGGAGCCCGGAAGCTCTGGTGCGGAAGGCAGGGAGCCCGGAAGCTCTGGTGCGGAAGGCAGGGAGCCCGGAAGCTCTGGTGCGAAAGGCAGGGAGCCCGGAAGCTCTGGTGCGAAAGGCAGGGAGCCCGGAAGCTCTGGTGCGAAAGGCAGGGAGCCCGGAAGCTCTGGTGCGAAAGGCAGGGAGCCCGGAAGCTCTGGTGCGAAAGGCAGGGAGCCTGGAAGCTCGAGTCCGGGAGGCAGGGAGCCTGGAAGCTCGGGTCCGGGAGGCAGGGAGCCTGGAAGCTCGGGTCCGGGAGGCAGGGAGCCTGGAAGCTCGGGTCCTGGAGGCAGGGAGCCTGGAAGCTCGGGTCCTGGAGGCAGGGAGCCTGGAAGCTCGGGTCCTGGAGGCAGGGAGCCTGGAAGCTCGGGTCCTGGAGGCAGGGAGCCTGGAAGCTCTGGTGTGAAAGGCAGGGAGCCTGGAAGCTCTGGTGCGAAAGGCAGGGAGCCTGGAAGCTCTGGTGCGAAAGGCAGGGAGCCTGGAAGCTCTGGTGCGATAGGCAGGGAGCCTAGAAGCTCGGGTCCTGGAGGCAGGGAGCCTGGAAGCTCGAGTCCTGGAGGCAGGGAGCCTGGAAGCTCGAGTCCTGGAGGCAGGGAGCTTGGAAGCTCTGGTGCGAAACGCAGGGAGCCTGGAAGCTCTGGTGCGAAAGGCAGGGAGCCTGGAAGCTCTGGTGCGAAAGGCAGGGAGCCTGGAAGCTCTGGTGCGAAAGGCAGGGAGCCTGGAAGCTCTGGTGCGAAAGGCAG
Organism: Calotriton arnoldi; assembly: GCA_963921515.1. NCBI lineage: Eukaryota > Metazoa > Chordata > Amphibia > Caudata > Salamandridae > Calotriton > Calotriton arnoldi. Next base: position 646,045 of record CAWUFW010004274.1, on the reverse strand, counting down.
GGAGCCTGGAAGCTCTGGTGCGAAAGGCAGGGAGCCTGGAAGCTCTGGTGCGAAAGGAAGGGAGCCTGGAAGCTCTGGTGCGAAAGGCAGGGAGCCTGGAAGCTCTGGTGGGAAAGGCAGGGAGCCTAGAAGCTCGGGTCCGGGAGGCAGGGAGCCTGAAAGCTCGGGTCCGGGAGGCAGGGAGCCTGAAAGCTCGGGTCCGGGAGGCAGGGAGCCTGGAAGCTCGGGTCCGGGAGGCAGGGAGCCTGGAAGCTCGGGTCCGGGAGGCAGGGAGCCTGGAAGCTCGGGTCCGGGAGGCAGGGAGCCTGGAAGCTCGGGTCCTGGAGGCAGGGAGCCTGGAAGCTCGGGTCCTGGAGGCAGGGAGCCTGGAAGCTCTGGAAACTTTACATGAAAACAAGGTAAGGGCAAAGTGACACATGGTTCATAGACTTTCAGCTCTGAGAATGGTAGTAGACTGTAAAAGGTAGATTCGCTGCTGTCAGTAGGGACTTCTTCACAGGTCCTTGTAGTATACGGGACTGTGATATCTACTGGACTACAGAACTGGGTAACCTTGTGAGAAAGGAGAGCAGACATGCTAGAACCAGAATTCTTATTCAGCAAGCTGAGTATGGTATCATTCTCCTTTTGCACTGCTGACACAGACAGTAAACCTGGATCCGAACAGAAAAGCAAGTCAGGATCTGGCAAAGAGGTGTTTGAAAGCCAATGAGTGAAATATTGTGAACGTAAATGTCCATTTCTCAAAAGAGGATTTATTGTTTCAGAACTAGGGTGAACATTTTCACAGTTACTTTGCACCTTACAACACGCTGAAGTTCTTTCTGCTGCTAACAAGATTTGCAGATATTCATTTTCCTCCTGCAAGTCACTGGCTGACATCAGGTGAAGATCAGGGTCACAGATTGAATAAAAATCTAGCATAGAAGGATCAGCCAACCACAGGGAATGATATTTAGCACGTAAAAGTCTGTTTTGTTCCAGGAATTGATCTCTAGGGTTTAAGGGCTTTCTGGATCTGTTGCTAAACATCTTGGCAAGAACTGACAGGGTGGGTTAAATAAAAAAAAAATAGCTAACTGAACGCAAAGAAACCTCACAAGTGACCCTGGAAATGTAGGTTGGTCATTCTGTCGGGGTCTGTCCGGGACTATATGGGGAACACAGTCAGGGACTTGGGCAAGGACTGGGAACAGGGTAGAAAACAAAGACAGAGAGGAGTACAGTGCTGCCCAGGAGCACACAGGAAGTCAGAGGAGAAAAGGGATCCAAAGGGGAAGCCTGTAGAGGTGAACAAGAAGGGTGAGACTCGGAAAGGAAGGGCACTCATGAGGCGGCTCAGCATTCAGAATCACTTAAACCCAGGACGGATGTGCAATACACTTAAACATGAAACAACGTTAACAATAAAGGGGATGTGGGGTAAAGCACTCAGGAGCTCCACACGGTAAGACTGAAGCTCAGTAAGTTCATCACCCACAATTGCTGTTACAGATACTGACTGGAAATACCCACATATAGGAAAAGTATACAAAGGCAGGGTCTGTGGAGCTTATCCCTATGGTGATGTTATAACAGTAACTCAAAGACAATACTCACAGTGAACAAGAAACACCACCTAGGTAGTCAGCCGTGCCCACGGATCCTGGCGATCAAACAGGAACACGCAAGGCAGTAACAGCAAAGGGGTAGAACTAAACACAAGCACAATAGACAAGGAGCTAGCAAAGAGGAGTGCTTAACAGGAAAGGAAGGAAATCACAGGGCACACTTGGCAGAAAGCAGGTAACAAACATACAAGGTAACAGAAGCGAGACAGCAGAATAGAAAGATAGCAAACTAGAACTGGAACCAAGGAAATGAGATGAAAGGCAGGGACTGGAAAAGGATATACAGAAAGGGAGGCTACAAGGGTATACTAGAATAGTACAGGGTCAGGAAACAAGAAAACAAAGTAGCATAGGATGCAGTGCTGGGGCAAGAATTGAGCAAAGGCTCAGGAGTCAAAGTAGCACTACAGGTCAGGAACAAGGAAATGTTACGGCTCAGGAATCAAGGAAGCACTGCAAGCAGTGCTGGTTCAGGAAACAGGAAAATGGCTATAGCTCAGAAAACAAGGAGTCAAGAGCGCACTGCAAGCAGTGCAAGTCAGGCACAAGAAATAGCTGAAGCCCAGGAAAAGGAACAGAGACTAACTATAGCTCAGGATACTAGGTAGCACTGCAGGCAGTGCTAAGGCAGGCACAAGGAAAATAGCTATAGCTCAGGAACACAGGAAACCAGGTAGCACTGTAGGCAGTGCTAATTCAGGCACAAGGAATAGCTATAGATCAGGAAACAAAGAACAAGGATTATCTATAGCTAAGGAATCACTGGAAACAAAAAGCTCAGGGAGCACAGAAAACAAGGATCGGTCTCACCGGTAAACAGCTTACAATGACCAACCCTGGGCTGAAGGGAGCTGGGGCTTAAAAGAGCTCCCTGTAATCATATGCAGCAGGTGTGAGCAGGCTAGCAGCAGCCAGCCACAGGTGAGCTGAATTCCTCCACCCATCCTTGGCCTGCAGGGGTGGAGACTAAGCAGTGAGCAGGGAATCCTGGGTAATGGAGTTTTCAGGCATGAGTAGGCTGGCTTCACAAAACCCGGCATGGATTGGGAATAGATGTCAGTTCCCAATAAGTGTCCAAATGGCTGGAAGTCAGGATTTGCATGCAGGGGAGGGTCTGGAAGTTTATTAGAGGACTGGAAAGTCCCCCAGTTCAGCCCCCTGGTGGTGGACACGGGAATGCAGGGAGCAAGTCGTGACAGATGTCAGGAAGGCCAGACTACAAGTACTGAAGGAGGAAGCCTGAGAACAACTTCAGCAGGCCTCTACCTTAAAAAACTCAAGAGAATTTTAGAAGGTAATTTTAAAATCATCCCTTGACCCTAAACTAGATAGTCATGTAGATGAAGATTCATGGGTGGCTTACTACTCAAAAATATTTGGAATAGGGAATGAGGGAAGGCAATCCCCCACGAACAGTATCAGTTCTATTTCACCCCCCGTTCTTATTATTAATCTTTTAGAGGTAAGAGAAGCCCTCTCCCAATGTACAAACAATAAGGCCCCGGGTCCAGATGGCACTCCAATAGACTTTTTTCCTGAGCTCCCGGACCTTTGGGCCCCAGTTTTGACCAATGTTTTTAACGTGGTGGGCAAGGTCGGCCCTCCAGAGTCATGGTCAAAATCTATTATAATCCCAATATATAAAAAGAGGGAGAAATCGGGGCCAAAAAACTATAGGCCTATCTCACTCCTGGACACCACGGCCAAACTAATGGGTCGGATCCTACTGAATTGATTGGATGAATGGGCTACAAACAACAATGTCCTGATCCCCATCCAGTATGGTTTTAAGAAGGGGAAAGGCATCCAGGACCAATGTTTAAATCTGAGCTTGCTTATCGCTAAGTACTCACAAGCCAATCAAGGCAAGCTTTACTTGGCCTTTATGGACCTCTCAGCAGCTTTTGACTGCATGGCTCATCATCATCTGTGGAGAATTATGATGGCCATAGGGGTCGATGAGGCCATTATTCTTTTTATTAGACAACTATACTCCAGGGTAGCGGCTTGCGTCCGATATGGGAAGCAGGGAGAGTGCACTAGGTGGTTCCCTATTAACAGGGGCGTCCGCCAGGGGTTTGTCCTCGCCCCGTTTCTTTTCTCTTTGTACACTAACGGGGTAGAGGCCCCCTTGTTAGATTCAACCCCTGACGTCCCAAAGATGAATAAAGCCCGCATTCCCGTCCTGCTCTAAGCGGATGATGCGGTTTTAATAGAACACACAGGCGTGGTGCTCCAGAAGCTTCTAGACACCTATGTTAACTTTATGCATAAATTAGATTTGCATACCAATGATACAAAATCTTTTATCTTGGTGACTGGGCCGAAGGAGAAGAAAGCCCTATCTTTTTACATAGCGAGTCGGAGAGTGTCTCATACAGACACATTCTCCTACTTAGGGGTGACATTTGATAGTGTGCTTTTATGGTCCCATATGGTGAGAAACAGGGGCCTAATGTTAGAAAAAAGCATTGGCGCTCTACTTTCTTTTATTAAAAAGTTAGGTTTGAAACCCTTAGACATTGTAAAAAAAGGTATACTCAGCCAAGTCCACTGCAGTAGCAACTTATGGAGCTGGTGTGTGGGGACATACTACGCATGCAACACTGCAAACAGTGGAAGATATTTTCTGGAAGAATCTGGTGGGCCTCCCTAAAAGTAGTCCTAACTACAATTGCCATATCGAGTTGAATGTTCTCTATATGTCAGACTAGATATCCTTGGCCCCAATCCTTTTATGGCACTCCGTATGGAGAAGGGACTCTGATGATCTAACCCAGCAGTTCGTGGTGGACTGCCTTGCTTTGGAACATGCTAAAAAGATCACATGGCTATTGTATGTGAAAAATAATCTGATCTCCCTAGGCCTTGAAACCATTTTTTAATCACCAAGGTCTTGCCAGAATATCTAAAAAAAAGCCATTAAAGAGCATTTTTTAATCTACACGGCAGAAAAAAGGAATCAACTCAACAGTTCCAAATATATGGTACGAGCATACCATGAGGGACCGACACTAATTGAGGGGCAATTCTCTTATTTGACAACCGTGACAAACCCGCGCCATAGATTTGTACTGCTGAGGTTTAGATTAAACCTAATTCCCTGTATGTTGGGTTACCCATCGGGCATTTTATCATTACAAGCTTTACCGCCCTGCCCCTGTGATGGGGGTGTCTACCCAATCTGACACACACATTTTATTCTTCTGTAAGTTTTATCTGGAACAATGCAAAAGATTAATTCTGCCAATTATGCGTAAACATAATTTTAGACAATGTAACCTTGGTCTGTTCTTTTTAAAAACGCTGCCAGATCACTTCGTTTGCTACTGTGTTGCATCCTTTTTATGCCTTTCCTTAAAGACCAGAAGATTGTACAACACTCTGAAATGAATCATAGCTTCTCTTATAGTGTTTTTATACTGTTTTTAACTGTTTTTTAATATTTTATAAAATTATTGATGAATTATGTATTTATTCTTTAACTTTTATGATCTGTAAACACAGTTCGAATAAAGTAATTTCTGATTTCTGACCCTGTTGCCTGCAAGATAACTGCACTTGTGACTGCCTGTTTAGTAGTAAAATGTAGCAATATTTGGTGTTTATGGAGTTATGACAACTTTTGGCCCCGTGAACCTGCTGCACCATTTAAATCAAGCCTCTTTCAATTGCAAGGTAACTGCAATTGTGACTGCCTGTTTAGTAGTAAAATATGGCAATTTTAGGTGTTTAAAGGGCGCTCTGACAACTTTTTGGCCCAGTGGCACTGCACCTACTGCACCATTCAAATCATGGCCCAGTGCCTGAAAGATAACTGCACTTGTGACTGCCTGTTTAGTAGTATAATATAGCAGTATTTGGTGTTTAGTGGAGTTATGACAACTTTTGGCCCCATGCACCGGCTGAACCATTGAAATCAAGCCCCTTTTAACTGCAAGGTAACTGCAATCGTGACTGCATGTCCACTGCATCTGCTGCACCATTTAAATCAAGCCCCTTTTAATTGCAGGGTAACTGCACTTGTGACTGCATGTTTAGTTTTAAAATATAGCAATAATCGGTGTTTAGTGGGGTGCCTGGAACTTGTGGTTCCGGTTCCACTGCACCTGTTGCACTTTTGAAATCATGACCCTAGTGCTTGCTACATAACTGCACTTGTGACTGCCTGTTTAGTAGTAAAATATAGCAATATTTGGTGTTTAGTGGAGTTATGACAACTTTTGGGTTCGGTTCCACTGCACCTGCTGCACTATTCAAATAATGACCCTGTTGCCTGCAAGGTAACTGCACTTGTGACTGCCTGTTTAGTAGTAAAATATAGAAATATTTGGTGTTTATTGGAGTTATGACAACTTTTGGTCCCGGTACCACTGCATCTGCTGCACCTTTTAAATCAAGCCACTTTTAACTGCAAGGTAACTGCAATTGTGACTGCCTGTATAGTAGTAAAATATAGCAATAATAGGTGTTTAGAGAAGTTCTGGCAACTTTTGGTTCCGGTGCCACTGCACCTGCTGCACCATGCAAATCATGACCCTGTTGACTGCAAGGTAACTGCACTTGTGACTGCCTGTTTAGTAGTCAAATATAACAATATTATATGTTTAGAGGAGTTCTGCCAACTTTTGGGCCTAGTTCTACTGCACTTGCTGCACCATTCAAATCATGACCCTGTTGTCTGCAAGGTAACTGCACTTGTGGCTGCCTGTTTAGTAGTAAAATATAGCATAGCTCTTGTTTATTAACTTTATTTTTAACCAGCAATGTTTATTACAACATTTAGAATTTGATCATAATGACCAAATAGATTAAGTTGAAAAAATCTATCTGATTAGGCCTACAAAGTGCAAAAAAAGGTACAGATGCCTGAATATGAAATGCCACAAACATTCTAAGGCTAAAGCATCTGCTTTACACAACTAAGTAATAAAAAGCAAGCATTCCAGCATACTGTTAGAAGTTGTCTGCCTTTTCCGTGAGAAAAGATCTTATCTTGACAGTGAATGGGGCTTAAACAGTGTGAACAGCTTTAGTAGAAGTATCGTAAATGCGTGCAGCCAGGATAAGTTAAAAAAAAGAAGTTCTACACAAAAGTGAATGAACACAGTAATTCACAATGGGAACTGATAAGAGCCCCCTTGTAAGATAAAATAAATACAAGAGATTTCACAAGCAAAGCACAAGCGCTGTGCAGGCGAAACCTAAAAATGACCCCCACATCATGGGAGAAAACTTCTGCTTTTAGAGGATTTTTTTGGCAAATAAAAAAATGTAACTTTTTTTGTGTAAGCTTCTGTCACCAATGATGGACACACACCAAACTTTTAAATGACTTTGTATGAACTGCTTGGCGGCAGTTCATACAAACCCTGAGAGTTTACTGCAGGACCCGCAGTGTACTCTAAAATTGGCTTGTGGAGTAAAGGTGAAGTGAAGGTCGTAAAGTATTCTGCCACCCCTAACAGCCGTTACTCCATCCACCAAACCCTCAAGCAGGCCATTGGCCTTTATGTACCAATCCCTGTGTGCTTTTCTTTGTTCTGGGCACTTTTTCCTGCACACATTTCCCTAGGCTTCACTACATACATTTCAACGTTTATTTCTGTGGTCGGCCAGAAACAACCCATGAGGTTTCATGTATAGGATGAAGGGCATAAGGACAGGATGGATTCGTCAAGTACTCCACAACATACCTGCAACTGCTTGTAATGTGTCCATCTGGAGGAGTTGAATTTCATTGGAGAGATAGGGGAATCCCCATAACACCATGCTTTGAGGCATCCCATCTAATGACAGAATATTGATCAGGGTGAGATGTTGGATGGTATCAACTTTGGTCAGGAGATCAAGCGGAAGAGAAAGGCTGAGGTCATTGTTGTCTTCAGTGTGAAAAGCGTTGGCCATAAATAAGAATGTTTCAGTCACAGTGCTGCTGCATAGTTGAAACTGAACAGGTTGTCAAGTTTGAAAGATTTTATATTAGTTTTTTCTTGAGTCTGGCTTGTAACTTTTTCTTTAGTATCTTTCTGAGAACTGTTAGGTGTTTGATGAGTCTGTATTTGGAAAGGTCATCAGGGTGGAGAGTGTTTTTTTTCCGGTTGCAGGGGTACCTTGTCTATGAGAGGAGAGATAGGAGTGTTCCTCAGAAGAGGTTTTTAGCAATGGTGTATAGGAGAATCCTGTGCTCACACATGGTGGCTTTGAAGGGAGAGAGGATGTCAACAAGATCAGTATCTGTGAGCATTTTGAAAGACGTGCAATTTGGTATTATATGTTACAGGAAGGATGGGATGTACTGATCTGATGTGGTTCTTGATCTTGTCTGGGAGCAAGGAACTGGATTGATACAATGTTTGACATATTTGAAGAGAGCAACAATTGAGGTCTGTGCAGTGGTGGACTTGTAATTGGTGGATTTTGCTATTGTGGTAATGTTTCTACATTAGCTGTTCTGTGCTTTCAATATTCTGAAATCTTTTTGAAGGTGGGTCTAGTGCCATTTCTCTTGTTTGCTGCAGCTTGCTGGCTTGCTTACTATGCGCTCCTTAGTGTACCAAGAGTATTTGTTTCATAGAATATAGCTTTATGGAAGTGCAAATGCCAGACTGGGTTTCACTATGGACGAGGTTGAGTGAGTCCAAAATAGAGATGCCCTCTACTGTGGAGTCAGTTGTGGTCACTGGATAATTTGCTTGACAATATTGATATGTGACTGATGAGTATGGTACATAGTCTGAACAATCTATTGGCATCAAGGCATGGCCATTCAAAAACTACACCAAGAATGATGCCTTTGGTATGAGTTAGCTCAGTGATGTGTTTTTGATAATCATAATGGCATTTCCACGCAGGTAGAAGTGTGCTTCATGCATAGTCTTGACATAGGAATCTCCTGGGTGGTTGAGGCTGTCTAAGAAATTTATTTTTGTAGTGTCTGATGGATGAGGTGGTGAGGAGGTCCATGATTGTCTCAATGACAGTTTACTGGGACCAGGGGATCCATAATTTGGGTGAAAGATGCCCACCCGGGAGTATGATGGAGAAGTAGCAGTTGAAAAACTCCACGAGTTCCTAGTGCATGGCCAAGGGGACTTGTGGATGGCAGCGAGGCCTCCAGTGGTTTCGTGTATACCCACAATGTGTTATAGCCTAGTTTAATGAGCATGTTTAACATTTGTGTAGAGGTCTGGGTGAGCTAGGTCTCTCTACGATGAAAGCTGTATCCAACCTGTGTGTGAAGATGGTTTCTGTGATATGTTCGGTGTGACAAACTGCAGAGTGTGCATTAAATGAGGATGAAGTGAAGTCCATGGGTTGTGACTGCTGGGAGGTTGGGTGTTTGTATGCGATTGAGGGCGGGGAATTGATGGGGAAAATGTGGGAATAGGTGTATGATAACTTACTAGAGGTGAGGGATTTTTTGTTCATTTATAGTTTTTAAAATAGTATTTTATACCACAGCCCAGATATTTGGAGGAGTCTGAATATGTTCATTACTGTTCTGTACATGTCTGGTCCAATTATTTACATTATTATTTCCTTACAAGTTGAAATATACACTTTACAACTTGAAAATATACTTCTACATTAGCCGTTATATGCTACTGCAAATACAATATTACATCATTAGCTATTTATTGCACATGTTGTCTGGCTGCTTATATCACATAAGTAAAACCCAATGGCCAGTCTTTAGATAAATAGGCTTCTTGGCCCTTTCGTTCTTAACATAGATGATGGAATTGGTCTTGTCTCACGTTACTGTTCCTAAAATGTTATGTGGAGTTGTTTCCCTACTTTTATAAAGGCAAGTTTGGAAGGCGCCTTACTGAGCTCTGGTGAAATGTCATTACAGATTTTAAGGGCTGTGTCTGAAATTGCTAATAGTAATTTATAGTGTTGTAGCGGGTTTTTGGGTTTGTAGAGGGATATGGTAGGAAGTTAATGAAATAATTAATTATTAATTTTTTTGATAAGTATGTGAATAATATTAATTATGTACATTGTGTAATACTGATTTTATGTACTCTGTGAGATGATCAGCAGAAATCAGAGAGAGAGAAAAAAAGAAATGGAAAAAGCTAATTTCTTTTCCAATTTTGCCGCGATTTCACAGAGGATCCGTGGCAAAATTGGGGGGAAAAAAACAGTGCAGGCTCCCGTGATTGTTTTTTTTAATGTCCCCCGGATGGGCCAGGTCCTGATGGGTGGATTCATGATAATAATGTGGGTAGAGGGGCCTCGTGCACCCCCCGTGGCTTGCCATACAGAAATAGGGGGAGGGGGCCATGCATCGCCCGGAGCCATCAAGGGCCCTGGGGACCCCATCCCCCAGGGCCAGGCTCAGCTATGTCCCAGGGTCCCCATCCCCATGACATAGAGGTTTCGGAAACCTCTGTTTGCTGTCGCTTGGCAGTCGCAATGTAAATCTCCCGCCAAGTGAGAGCAAACAGTAAGTCCGTTCTCAGCAGGCGGGAGCAGGAAAAATGCTCCCGCCCGCTGGGAGCGATCTTTTCATCTGTTTCCCTGCCCGCTGTCAAGCAGGCAGGGATACAGATAAAAAAATTGCTCCTGCGCGCAGCGAGCCGCATTTTTTGCTAGTCCCTGCGAGCAGGAGCAATGCCAGCTTCCGCTAGAGGCAGGGAGCCAGCAGGGTCCGCGGCGGCATTGGGGCTCCCCCCGCAGCATCTTTATAGTCTTTTTGTCATCTCTATGTGAGGATTCATGTTATCACAGATTTCTGGAAGAAGACGCTCGATGAACAATCAAATTGCGAAAATTAAATACACACAAGGTCACTGGAGACATTTCCTCATGATCCATTAGTCAGCTGTAGCTTAGAATATGCACTAGACCTTTACCCAATGAGGTACCACTAACTAATTAACTAGTAGAAAGTAATCTAGTTGGGTAGATGTTTTGTGCAAACCTGTGGACTCTTCTTGGATAAACGGGCAGGTGAGGTTCTATTCTGGCCCAGTTACTCACAGAGCTACTGACACACCCACATCGCCACTCAGACACCCACTCCCACACCATTTCAGCCAATCTCACACCCACTCACACAGCCAGTCACACACCCATACAGTCTCTTACATACCCACAAAACCACTCACACACACACAAAACCACTCACACACCCACTCACAGACCCATACAGCCACTCACAGGCCCGCATAACCACTCACACACCCACTCACAAATCCATACAGCCACTTACACCCACAGAAACTCACACATCCACTCACCTACCCATACAGCTACTCAAACACACACTTACAGACTCACACTCACACTTACACACCCACTTACAGACCCATACAGCCACTCACAACCACTCACAGACCCTTACAGCTACTCACAAACCTACTCACACACCCATACAGCCACTCCCAAACCCACTCACACACCTGTACAGCTACTCACACACCCATACAGCCACTCACAAATCCACTCACACACCCAAACAGCTACTCACATGCTCACTCACAGACCCACACAGCCACTCACATACCCACTCGCTGAATCACCAAACCACTCACACACCCTCAAAACTACTCACACATCCACTCATCAACCCATACAGATACTCAAACACCCACTCACAGATCCATACAGCCACTCACACACCCAGTCACCAATCAGTACAGCTACTCACACACCCACTCGCACACCCATACAGCCACTCACACACCCACCCACTGACACATACAGCCACTCACACACCCACAAAACCACTCACACACCCACTCACAGACCCATACAGCCACTCACACACCACTCACAGACCCATACAGCCACTCACACACCCACTCACCGATATATACAGCCACTTACACACCCACTCTCAAAGGTTACAGGTTACAGTTAGGAAAAATAAAATAGAAAAACTTTAGAGATTCACTAAAAAAAAAGGTTAAAGGGACATAGTTAGGAAATAATATTAAAAACCATACAAATTTACCGAAAAAAAGGTTACAAGAACGTTATTGTTAGGAAATAGCATTTAAAAAACCATATAAATTCACTACAAAAACCAAAGGTTAAAGGGACGTTATAGTTAGGTTCAGATCTTATACACACAAAACCGTAGAAATTCAGCAGTTATAGTTATCTGCGCTAACTATAACTTACGCCCCCGCAATTCACTGCTTATGACCTCCCATGATACATGACTCATGACATGATCAGTGACATCACTGATGACATCTCAAATGACACCACTAATGAGATCTCTTATGACATTATCCAGCGAAGTAAACTTCAATATACTTCATAAAATACCATTTAGACTTTTTAAAAGTAAGAAGACGACACGGGTAAAAGACGCAAAGCACAGAGCTCACTGTAACCTTCTCAACTACTACATTCACTTATCACCTAAGAGACAGTTCTCAGCAGATAGTCCTGTCTCTTCTGAACCAATACTCTAAACACCAATGACCAAATACATCTAACCGTATAGGCTAGTCTATTGCAAATCACAACAACACCATTCGTGAACTTGGAAAGAAGTTTTAGGGCAAATGTCAGATTTATACAAACCACCACAACATACAACCAGTAGAGAGGTCTTAGCAAACAGGCCACTGTGCCACAAACCACTAGTAAAATCATTCTTCATCCTGGGCAAAGATGTGAGCATTGAGGTGAGTCTGTTGTAAATGTCTACTACACTGAGCCATCACCCTAGAGAAAGGTCTTAGTGATCAGATGAATTTATTGCTATCTACTACTACAGTCATTCATCACAAGGAGAAAGGTCCAAGGAAGCTTTTCAGTATGTCATAAAACAGACCTATACTCAGCCATCACTGTGGAGTGAAGTCTCAATGAACAGGTTAGACTGTCGCAAAGCACTACCGTACACATGCATCAGCAGGGCACATGTGTCATTGTAGAGTATAGTTTACTGATAAATAGTACACCCACTTTAAAAACGGGATTATAGATCAAATGACATATGTTAGAAATAGTATCACTAATTAGTAGTACAGAAAGAATACTATTTGCAGTAGCTTAGTATATATCAGTAAGTCTAAAAAATGTTTACGAAACACTTCCACTCACTGGATGATGTCATGAGTGATGTAATTTGAGATGTCATCAGTGATGTTACTGATTATGTCATGAGTGATGTAATATGTGAGGTCATAAGCAGTGCATTGCAGGGGTGTAAGTTATAGTTAGCTCAGGTAACTATAACTGCTGAATTTCTATGGTTTTGTGTGTGTAAAATCTGAACCTATCTATAATGTCCCATATATATATATATATAACATCAGAAATGCCATCATAAATGACATCACAGTGCATGGTAAGTTCACAAGTTATAATTACTTCAGTTAACTATAACAGATGAATTTCATTGTTTTATTTTAGTTTAGTTTATAATAGTATTTTTTAACAGACATTTTTACCTAACTATAACGTCACTTTAACATTTGTTTTTTCCAATGAATGAATGAACACATATATATATATTATGGGTAGTAAGGATATTTTCGGTTTAAGGGATGTGTAGTGTTCAGGGGTAATATGGATTATTTAATGAATTTCACACATTCACACATATACATATGTATATGTGTGAAATTCATTAAATAATCCATATTACCCCTGAACACTACACATCTCTTAACCCGAAAATATCCTTACTACCCATAAACACTATCCTAGAAGAATGCTTCCATTTACAGCAAAAACCATTACTACTCATTAGCACCACCCATTCCTGAACCCTTAAAACCCCTTACTATCACATTATCACTACCCTAGAAGAAAATGAAAATATTACTTATAAAAATATGGAGAGCTCTGTCTCAATGTCACAAGCTTCAATCTCCTTGTTTTAATTCACTGTTCATGTGATCGCGATCCGGAAGACCTGAAGGCAAGACCGCCACGGACCAAGACAGACTATACAAATTGAAAATTGATGCTTGAGTTCACAACAAGAAAAGGCGAGTCGAAGGTCGTTAATTTCCATACACAATGTTGCCCTGTTGGCAATTATCACTGGACGGTGAACAGTGAATTAAAACAAGGAGATTGAAGCTTGTGACATTGAGACAGAGCTCTTCATGTGTTCTGTGTCCTGAGGAGAACCCGGCAAGAAATCTGAGTGGGTTCGAAACGCGTAGACAGTTTTTTGTTGACCAAATAGGTGTTCATGTGGATGAAATACCACTCGTGCTCACAAAATATCTGTGTTCCCTATTTGTATATGACAAATGAAGTGAGCAGAGTAGGGTCATCATTTGGTTATCACCTCTAAAATGAGCTAAAAGACAACAAAGTTAGATAATGCTCAGAGGTATTTGTTGTTTCTGCAACTGTGGGTAAAGAATGTGTACAGAACCTGAGCTATATTTATATTTATGTTATTGTAATGTAATGTGATAAGTGTGTACATCGACAATATATTGTGTCATTTTATGTTTTGTTGATTAGTCTTGTTGTGTTCCCAGTGTATGTGTAAATATCTTTAAAAAATTGTTCTATGTCAAAAACTTTCTTTCGCAAAAAACAATCCAAAACGAATATAATTAACTAAAAGTGAATAAAATTAAAAAAATATTTTTTCAGATCAGATTGATTAGGTTTTTTGATCTTTGTATGAAAGGATGAATTATCATCAGTATTGGCATCTTTTGTGGTGGTTTCTAGTTAAGTGGCCTGGCCTTACTGATTAAGGGCCAAACACTTTTGTGTTTTGCTGATATCAAAGGGCATGATATTGGGAGACAATAAAACAGCTGATATATATTGCTCTACAGGAATATATAAAGAATTCCTGTAGAGCAATAAGGTTGCGTGCCTTTAATAATTCCTTATATTAGAGCTATTTGAAGTAAAACAAGAGAAAATCTGAGATCATGTCTAAGGGTGGCAAGAAGTGTAGCAAGGTGTAGCACCCGACCTTGTCACAAAAACAATGATGTAATCCAAAGGGGAAGGGGGGGGGGGGGAAATGCACAGCTAAATCCCATATGTATAGATAAAGGCAAGTGCATAGTCTATAATGTTTTCATTATCCTTTTAATGAAGCAAATTTGTCTAAGGTGAGCCAGATAGCAGGGGATATTTGGGGGAAGGACCTTCTTTTTGAATGTGAATTATGAGCACTTCTTAGAAATGAGACCCATGTCCACTAAGTATGATATGAAATGTGAATTAATGATTTCTATTCCGATAAAATAACCATCACAGCAACCGAGAGGAGTTGGTCCAGTAGAGCCATATCAGTACAGCTTAAAGTAGTCAAAGATTTGGATGCCCCAGGACCCATTATTACTGTAGGATAATCTAGAACTATCGAGAAGTGGAAAATTGCTGACAGTTGGGATTGGACTTGGTCCCAGTAGGATTTGAGAAGTCAGCAGTGAAAAAAACATATGTTATTATGTGGGAGAACCAGTCTCTTCCTTTCAATTCCAACATTTTCCGTCCTTACAAAGTTTCAGTTTAAGAAGCCTAGCAGGTGTCCAGTGTAGAAGGTGTATAGCAAAGTATTTTGTCTGAAAAATAGATGGAGCAATTTTGTCCCTCAAGGCTAGTTTATTAATGTTTTGCCTTCCTTTGTCTGAGATGTGTCCAATTGTTTCTTTATCAAAATGACTGGCCCATTTAATGGCAAGAGAGGAATGTTGGGACGGGGGAGGGCTACAGAGTGTCCTGTATATTTTAGAAGCGATGTGACCAGACCTGAGCCAGCTCAACAGGCAGCTTGGTAAGGAAGGAGTTTTTGGTTTGTTAAGTTTAGATAATTTGACTTTAAACTTTAAAAACTGTAGAAGTCTTGTGCCAAAAGATGGTAAGTATGAGCTAAACTAGAGAAAGGTAAGGGACAATTATTATCATCAAATAGATCTTTAATTTGTAATATGTCCTTGGAAGCCCATGCCTCCAGAGAAAAATTCGTTGTATCAATCTTAGTTTTGGGATTATACCAAAGTGCTGCTAGCGTGGAGTTTTGTAATGGTATCTGCATGTACTTATCTAACCTTTGAAGAGCCCCTATAGCATTAGAAAAGGTTTAAATTTAGGCATTGTGATGATGGGCGGGAGATTAAATGGTGCACTCAAAGTTGTCTCTATTTCTACCCATCGTGGAGGGTCTAGGAAATGAGGAGCGAACCAGAGAGCACATTGAGCAGCTAAAAAGGATGACTGGTATAAACTCCAATAGGGAAGTTTGCAGCACCCTAAAGAGATATCCTTCCGAAGAACTTTGTATAAAATCTGGGCTTTCTTATCTCTCCAGAGAAATGCAGACGTTAATCTATCAATGTCGTGGAAGAATGAGGGTGACATATTAAAGGGGAGCATGCTCGAAACTAAGTTAACTATAGGTGTGATCATCATTTTGAGGGTTTGGATTCTCCCCCACCACGAGATGAATTTAGGAGAGCATGAAGTTAGTAAGTTCTTGATTTTGGAGATGGTCTTTGTTTCATTCAATGCATGGGTATCGGCTAAGTCTCTACTGAACCATATTCCAGATATTTAAGATGATTTATTTGCCATTTAAGGCCGGAATCACCTAAATGAGAAGAGAAGCAAAGTGGGTTAAGTGGAAAGACTTCAGTCTTGTCCTTGTTTAATGAGTAACCTGAGACTCGAGAGAACTCCTGAATAACTGCTGAGATGCTAGGGATTGCCCTCTCAATATCCTCGGTGAAAATTAGATTATTGTCCGCATAAGCTGTGGTTTTGTACGATTTGGACCCAAATTTCATCCTGTTTATCTCTTGGGATGAATTTAATAAGCTAAGATGTATATATGACATCTGAAATGCCATCATTAATGACATTACAGTGCATGGCAAGTTCACAAGTTTTACTTCAGTTAACCATAACAGATGAATTTCATTGTTTATTTTAGTTTATTTTATAATGGTATTTTTTAACAGATATTTTCATCTAACTATAACGCCACTTTAACCTTGTTTTTTCCAGTGAATGAGTGATATATATATGTATATATATATATATATATATATATATATATATATATATACATACATATATATATATATTTTATTTCATCAAATAATCCGTATTACCCCTGAACACTACATATCTCTTAACCCTAGAATATCCTTACTACCCACTATCCTGGGAGAACACTTCCATTTACCGCAAAAATCCTTACTACACATTGGAGCTACCCATCCCTGAATCCTTAAAACCCTTTAATGCCTCTTAGCATTACCCATCCCGGAGCCCTGGTGATCCATGTGGGATGCTGGGAATCTCAAATATAACAGGGCCGCCTCCTCTTATGTAATCCATGACCCAAGAGGAAGGGCTCTGATGTGAAAGTTGCCTTTTATTTTGAAACAATGGGGGCATGGATAAGGATCCTAACTTTACATAGTGCGAGTGTCAGCTGGCACATCCTCTTTGAAACTTAAGTAGTTATTACATATTATGTCCAAATTAATACTGGGCAGACTATGCCTGTGCCCAAATCAAGCACTAAACAACAAAACTGAAAAATATAACATAATTCAATACGAAAATAGCTTATAAATGGCTTTGTAAAACAAATGCAAGAATCTGCTTAAGCCGTTTAAATCGAGAAACTAGGAAAAGCTTAACAAGCACGGTATAGATAAAAATGGAGAGAGCAGGGCACCGAAAAGATCATCTTCATAGTGACGCCAGAAAGAAAGTGGACAGCTACATCTTGAAATGTGATGAGGTTTATTTGTGATGAACCAGCAGCTGGTCAGGAGAGTTTCTTGCAAGCAGAGGGGTAAACAGCAGAAACATGCGAAAGGCAAGGCAGCAGTGCTAACAGGAGTATGTATGTGTGTTTTAAGGTTACAGAAGCAGGTGCGTGCGTTGGAGTAGTGTGCGGGTCAAAGATCGGGCGAAGGGGCGCAGTTGCGTAGGAGCAGAAGCTATATTTACAAAGATGTGGGTGTTGTAGAAAGATGCTTTAGAATCAATGAGTGTCAAAGGTGAGGGCAAAGCCAGTCATGGCCTAATCAGTATGTGCTTTCCTCTTTGCCGCTAGTTCGTTGTTTGTCTGACTCCTCGTCCAGATATAGGTGCACATCAATTCTATGGCCATGTTTGTTTTAAGGTATTGTTTGTTTTAAGGTATTGCAGTGGGTGAAACTACAGGAGACGTGCACCGCCGATATCATTTTCAGTCAGCTGAATTTGTAGGAATGGGAAGATGGCGTGACCTTCTGATGAACTCGTCACTATTGGGGAAAATGCAACATTTTGTCTAAGTGTCCCTCATGATTGGAAAGTCATGCGTACTTGAATAAATAGGTACTGCACCGAATGTGTTTTAGATGCACATTGACAGCTGCCATGTTACCGAAAGGCAAACATTTGACAAAATATGGCCTGGTATTCATTGAACAATGCATATTTCATGCAAATTCTAAAATATGTTATCAGAAAAGAGTGCCCACGAAGAAAGGATTGTGCTACATTTTACAATTAAGCCTGATTATTCCTATGCACAAATGTCAAGAATGCAGTTTTATTGTTTATTAGTTTATTTTCTCTTAGTAAAGCTACAAAATAAACGAGAAAAATAACAACAATGTGTATAGGAATGCAACAAATGAGTACATGTCACAGTCTACATTACAAGTTATGTATACTGTTGTTAGGGGGGGGGGGGCAGCACCACAGGCTTCTGTAGAAAAGTAGCGAAATAGTTAACACAAATAATAGGAATACAAAACAGTTCATTGACGGAATCAGGTGGTTATTCATAGGTAAATGGTGGGGCATGCGTCTTGAGCTTGTGAGCGGGTGAGCCACAACAGAGGAGGGATGAGCGTAGGGGTGCCCAAATGTCTTTTGGTCTGGAAACGTGAGGGAGATAGGAGTTGTAAGTTTCCAGTCGCTCCCTGCAGAAGACCAGAGGCCATACTACACTTAAGGTGCACTGACCATGTTTACGCCAGGTGCACCTTTGATGACGTGCGCGGGGGCAAACAGGGTCCGTGCACCCTATTACATAAAATGGGCTATGCTGATGGCAGCCACAAACTCATAGCTGCACTGGAGCAGCGCATTAGTGAAAGGCGAAGCGGATGTTTGAAGGGGCTCCTCTGTCTTTCAAAGTTAGGAGGTACACCACCTCTCCTTCAGAGGGGGGACAAAACATCTCTCTGTAGGCGGATGCAAGGGGATGCCTGGGGGGTCCATGGAACTCCCTTTCAGAGGGGCACCCACAGGAGGCATACTGACTCTGTACCTCCTCTTGGCAGCACACAGTCAGTGCGCCTCATGATGGTCTCTTTGCCTCTGCACTGACATCCATAATACTACATCTCATTTACAAGAGCGACCCTTAAGCCCATTGACACCTGGGTATATAATTATTATAGTAAAACGGTGGTTCTCATTGGTATCATTTATTTAAAAATATCTTGATATCAGTAAAAATTATGTTCACGGTCAATTTTATCAATGAAATATATAACCATCACTCCTCAAAATTCAAAATTGATACTTTATCCAAGACAAATTTTCGCAATGGTTATTACAAACATACACAAGTACTGAGTGCAGTACCAAGTGAGCAAAGCGAAAACCACAACACAAAACAATACAGAGAGCAACAAGGTAAAATGTGAGTTTACAACAAACAACTCTTAGGCTTGGACAGTTATTGCACTCGGTGCCTTCACCGTGGCAGGGTTTTCCTTTTTCTCGGAACGGGTGCATAAACAAGCCAGCACTTGGAGATCGGTGCCATTGTGCATCTTAAGTAGACCCACGGTCTGGAAAACCATGGACGCCTGAAACCAGCAATTGCGGTCTCTGTATTAGTTATCCTTCGATACTCACAGTACGAGGGGTAAAAGGAAACCCCTACGTGAGTGTCAATAAAAGTATTTTTTCACTTGGTGTCCAGAGGTTATATAGGACCAGCACTATTACCATATCTCAAAGGCTGGCCATTGAGAATGTCCTTACATCACCTACCCCTGAGGAGACTCTGCCAATTTCTTGAAGGGTCGAAACGTTATCAACATATTGACAATGAACCAACTACAGGAGGCCTGCCTATAGATTTGAAATGAAGAGTTGTTTATTGTAAACACACATTTTACCTTCTTAGCATCTGTATTGTTGTGTGTTGTGGTTTTCATTTTGTTACATAGGGCATTTAGTACTTGTTTACAATTGTAATAATCATTGCATAAATTTGTGTTGGATAAAGTATCAATTTCACATTCATAACACGTCAGGGGGCCAGAGGCTTAAGTGTTACCCTCATTAGCATAGTGTCCCGCCCCATGCTAATGAGAGAATACCCTTGAGGTATGGTGTGGTGCAGCGGCCAGGGCAGCTGACTTCGGAGCACAGGGTTCACGGTTCGATCCCCGGCTCCGGCGGCAGCTCAGCTCAGCACCATGTGACTCTGGGCAATAGCTCACTTAATTTCCACTACGGCCCCCAGCGCCTTGAGACCCGTAAGGGTGAGTAGCTGCACTATATAAAAACGGACTTACTTACTTACTATTTAACATAGCTTCCGTGCTAAATGTAGCCCAATGCTATCTGTATTACAGAAGGGGCAGCACAAGCATCTGTGGCCTCTTGAGTAATAATATAGTGCGCCAGAGATGCAGCAAAGGAGTCCAAACTCCTGCTGTGCCCCTGGACTCTGAATGTAATACAGCCTTAATCTTTCTAACAACCTTTCTTTTGGCTAGTAGGGTTGCAAGCAATGTAAATTTCCTGTTTGCAGGAGCAATGTTTTTGACATAACCAAGAAGCCCGAGCATGGGAGATAGAGGCAAGTTTGTCTAACATTCCGGATATAGCCACAAAAATACCTATCCAAAAATTGAAGACAGGGGGGCATATCTAGGAGATGTGGAGAAAATCGACATCTCAGGCCTCATTTTAGCACCCAAAGTAAAGAGCTATTAGCAGTGTAAGATTTTAAAGTGGATAAGACACAGGGCCATATTAGCAACAAAATGCGATAAATATCGCAGAGCGCACTTAGCGCGAAATATTTTATCGCCAGCTATCGCTGGAATATATCGCCACGCTAACGCTGTATTAGCAACAATTAGCGCTATGGCGATGATTATTCCAGCGATAGCGGGGGAAATGGGTCAACATCGCTGGAAAAACAGCGATGTTGAATGGAGAAGGGAGAACACCTTGCTGATACAACCCTGTGGTCGTATCACCATAATCCACCCCGCATTTTAGGTATCCATAAGTCATGCTTTTATCAGGTGTTAAAATTCCTGCGATGACCACGGTTAGCGAAACTTCTGTCATCGCTAACCGGGTCCGGGGCCTCATTGGTAATAGGAGTTGGGTCTGTGAGCGGCCGTTTTGGTGGAGTTTTATTTGGGAACGCCTACTTTGCATGTCATTAGCGATAAATGTCGCTGACATGCAAAGAGGCACCCAAAATGGTCGCTTACTCCAGGAAGCTGTCGCTAACAGCTGTTAGCGACAGCTTGCTGATAGGGCGAAAATAATATCGCCGCTAAGGCGGCAAAAAGTGCCGCTAAGGCGGCGATATTGCCCTTGCTAATATGCCCCACAGTCTACAGTTTGGAGCAAGTACTCCAGTTTGTGTTCAGCAGAATTTCCTTTCTTCCTTTGTGATATGATATCCCTCTTGGTGGCTCCTCTTCAGCAGAGTAAGAGAGTGGAGTTACAGAGAAGTGCAACTATATGCTTACAGCTACTAGAAGCACACAAAAGTGCCAACGTCTTAAAGTGCTTGGGATCCTGAGGGATCGGGTAGAAGCCCTCCCTGCATGTTGCACGGAGCCTGTAGTAAAGTAAACTATCAAACGAAGTGTGGTCCTCTGTGGCAGTGGTGTCACGGATTTGTATGTATTGACCAAAAGGAAAAAATGGGGCTAATCTGCCGATGGTAATTCTAGAGAGTATAGCGAATATGGTATACAGACTGCATAACCCCAACACGACTGTATTGGATGTCTGTCCCTGGCTAATAGTACCATCTATCATGAGTATTTAGGTAGTATTTGATCCCCTCTGCAGATATGATGAGTCCTAAATATACTTCTTCAGTGTTGCAGAAATCACACTTGATGAATAGCTTACTTACGCCACTTTCTCCATATTCCTTCTAATCTCTCAATCACACGCTCAAGTTCTCAGCAAATACCAGAATATTATCCTGGAATGCCAATACTCCTGCTTGTCCCTTAAACAGTCAACTCATATCCTTCTGGAACACTGCAGATGCAAATCTGAATGACATTCCCTTAAATTGAAAGACACCACCTGAAGTAACAAATGCTATTAGCTAACATGACTCAGCTGCCAAAACCACATGGTGATAGGTGGATCGTTGATGTAGCTTGATGAAACATTGTTCTAGATCTAACATAGAAATCATATCATGTATTTTGGTTAATGGTGTAAGAGGCTCGGAACTGGCTACACATGAACTCACGTGTGCAGGCTGAGTTTGGAAGATTGTTTACAGACTTAACTTGGTATTTACCTATAGGTAGCCCTGTCTCTTGATGGAACCCTAAATACATTGTGTAGGGCCCGTGTAGGCCTTAAAATGTGACACTCTTCGTTTTTGATCAAAGTGTAAGCCGGTAATGCTTAACTGTATTTACACTTTGGGTGAAAACTGTGCAAAATACAATTTTGGATTGGATCGATATAGAAAAGTGATTGACATTACTTTTCATGTTTGAAGGGTCTCAAGTGCACATAAAATATGTATTTGCCCATACTATCTCCCAGCCCTGATAATTGGGTTGTGAACTTGAAATCCTAACTTAATTAAACCCCAGTGGAGCCTGTTGCCTGTTGTGTCAATCTGGGGGAGGTGTGAGCCAGAGCTTTCCACAGTCAAGATTTCAAATTGTGCCTAAGGTGATCCTGAGCCACCATCAACAATGGCCCAGGGAGCCTCAGGGCCTGACTGAGGGGGCCCAAGAGGTGGTGGTCCTCTCATGCCTCGCCCACCGCACTTACTTGGTCCATGTGTAGAGAGGCAGGAGAAAGCAGGAGGCTGTAGGAAAGTAGAGTGCTGGGCGGGAAGGGAGCCACCCGGGAGTGGCAGCCTATAGCGTTCATGTGAGTCCCATGTAGGACAGGTTAAAAAGGGAACATGCAACTGATTGGCTGTGGCCTCATAAAAGGGCTCAGAGGCTCACCTCATAAGCCCCGTGTGGGCTTTTAACGGTTGGCCTATTTAGTAACCTGTACCTCAGGAGTGCCGCGCACTACAGGAAAAGCAAAGTTGCGCGGGGGTCACTGATGGGGAGTGCTGGGCCAACTGCAAGTTTCCAAGGTCATTGAGAGAGTGACTGTGGTAGAGGTTGGATTGCATTTTAAGCACCCATGGAAATGGGGCTTTTGCCCAGAGGCTCTGGGGGTGCATTGATCTACGTAACTGTTTCCTTTATGGTTGCTAGGCAGCCTTGTTGATTGTAGAAATAAACAAAATGTTCACTGTTTTATTATTGCAAGAATATCATAATATCAATGAAAGTTAAAATCAATTAGTGTTTCTAATACCTGAAACGTTTTCTAGTGGTGAAATGTTTAAATATGATTGAGGGGTGGGAGGTGTGTGGCAAGGAACAAAATGGCATCGGATGCTCAGCTCAGAGCTCCTGATGCCGATCCCTGCTCTGGTCTGTCATGCTGTTTGATTGAGTCCCCCGTTACTTCTCCTGATTCGGAGAGGATGTCTGGGGGCAGCCGGGAGCAGAACGAGTGGTGGCAGAGCGGCGAGAGTGGCCGTGGGCCACCAGCGACGGGGAGATTGACTCCCTACAAAATGGTGGTGGGACCCTGAGCTCGACCGGGGAACAGAGATGCTGCTGATCTGCAGGAGAGGGCTGGATTCAATTGCAGGGGATGCTGCACTGCTCTCCTTTCATGTGCCTTATTCTCCCTACCACCCTCCTGCCTGAATAGAGTCTGCACAGATGCGCCTCCTGCCATGCTGGAAAAGAAACCGCCTGAGAGAGAGTGGCGGAGAGATACGGCCCTCTGGGGACATTGCGGAAGGAGGCGCCAATCTAGGGGTGTCTCCCAGCCAGCAGGGAAGGCAACCAAAGCAGCCGACTGGGCAGAACAGGTCCCAACCTTCCCCTGTGACGGTGGGAATGGTAGTATGAGGACCTGGTGTCCCCAGGGTGAGATCGATTGGATGTCAACTGACGGTAGTAGCAGGGCTGCATCATTGGAGGAGTGTGCATTCCAGGACCTGAAATAGCTGCAAAGCTACTTAGGGCCGCACACGGGATCCAGTTGGAGTGAGGAAATTTCTTGACTGGGGGAGTACTAACTGACTAACACTTGTCCACACCATGGTAAAACCTAGAAAAGTCAAGACCCCCATGGGGCGGGGACACCACCTGCAGTCTCCGCATGAGAAGAGGGGGGATGGGGAACCTATGCTCAGGTCGATGGGAGACGCCCTGAGAAAACAAGCCTACCAGTTTGGGAGGATCCTAGGAGCTATTGCAGACCTGAAGACCTCCCTGGAGGCAACGATAGATGGAGTAACCCTAGAACTGCTCAGGGTGGACCATCGGAAGCTGGCTGCTGGGGTCACAGTGGTGGAAGATGCAGTGGGTTAGGTGACCCCAGACCTCAGTGAAATGAAGGCCTGGTTGCGTGACCTGGCTTCGACTGTGGAGCACCTCCAGGGGCTAGCTGAGGAAGTGGAGGGCTGCTCCCGCTGCAATAATATACGGATGATAGGCCTACCTTAGCGGATAGAGGGGCAATCATCAGAACTCTATATGAAACAATGGTTCGGTGACAATATATACAATGGAGCCCCTCTAGTCCTGTTCACGATTGAAAGAGCTCACCGTGTCATGGGGCGATCACCAGCCCCGGGGCACCTCCAAGCCAATGATAGCAAGTTTATTAAACTTTAGGGACCGAGTCCGGATCCTACAGACGGCAAGGCTGCACTGCCCATGGACAGTGGAGGGAAATTCAGTCCACCTCTTTCCTGACTTCACACTCCAGGTCCAGCGGAGACGCAACTCGTTTCTGGAAGTGAAAGCATATCTGCAACAGCTGGGTCTCTTGTACACACTCCTCTATCCGGCCAAACTCAGGGTAGTTTGAAATTGCTCAACGTTCTTCTTTCAGACCCCTAAGATGTCTGCAGATGACTGGAGCGAGAGGGAGAGGTGGTGGAAGAGGCGGAGAGATGGCAGACGGCTGGACAGAAAAGAGGAAAACGGAGGAAGCGGAGAGCCCCCTCACTGACAAGCCGTCCTTTCTCATTGCAGGCAAGAGATGAAAGGGCTAGAGTGGTGCAGGCAATGACGACCATTCACCACTCTCAAGATTCCAGAGCGACAGAAATCCCATGGCCATGTCACGTAGCATTGGACTCAGAGGCGGAATCTGTGCTGGTGCCTCTTGACCGGGGATGACACCTATGACTGCGGATGGCATCATTTGATCTGGCCTGACTGACCCCAGGTGAGCCAGAGGACTTAGGGGTCATCAGACGGCGTCGGGATCCTGAACTATTTGGGTGAGGAACCAATATGAACTCTTGTGTTTGTATGAGCTGGAGTGGGGGGTCGGCAGTTGTGGATTGCTGTTGGCGGAATATAGACACAATCTCTCCACGCCCTTCTGAGAGGGTATGGCTGCCCTAAACATTTTCCCAAGTTGAGCTGTTTTTAAGTTGTTGTTGGGGGGAGTCAACAGACCTTTCCTGAGTTTGGAAAAGGATGTTTTAACTTATAGAGAGAAAATGTGTGGATGGGGAGTTCAAGGTGGTTTATGTTTGGTTCAATTATCAGGCAGAAACTCACGTAACAGAGATGTTGAGGACATAGGTCAGTGGAGAGAGGAGGTGGTGGGTCATTATGAGCCAGGATAACTTGACGGAGGGAGGAGGAAGCCCTGATTGCCTTAAAATCCTCTCCTGGAATATAAACTGCCTAGGGGACAAGATCAAGAGAGGGGTGGTAGCGCAGTACATAAAACGCATCGCTCCTGACATGGTCTTCCTACAGGAGAACATCTTCTGGGCACTGAGTGCAAATTCCTAGGTTGAGGTCGCTATATGGCATTGGAACATGTGGGATACACTAGAGGCTCTTGGTGGTAGCGATCCTGGTGAGAAAGAACCCACCCCCTCTTCCTGGTCACAAGAAAATGAGTGGAACCTGATGATCCAGGGGACCTGGGGTTCGCAATGCTACATGTTCATCAATGTATATGCCCCACTCAGACTCCAGCAGGCGGTGATGAATAAAGTAGGCCCCCATACTGTTGGAGGCAGGCTGTACTATCTCTATGGTGGGGGTGACTGGAATGACCTGTTGCTCCCGGACGTGGACAAGTCAAGACCAAGGTCAGGCAAACCGTTCCCCCATACACGCATGGGGAAACTCACCCGGGCGCTGGGCCTTGTGGACGTTTGGAGGCTGACACATTCTACTGAGGGGGCCTATTACTATTACTCTGGGGCCCATGGGACATTCTCCCTACTGGACTCCTTGTTCGTCCCGGCGAGTCTGATACCTCCCATTGCAGGGGCGGATTTCCTGGCACTTGGGACCTCTGACAACTCACCCCTACTGACTACTATGGGAACCCCCAGTCATCCAGGTTACCACCAGTGGCCCCTAAATGCGTTGGAGTTGCAGGACCCAACCACAGTGACACAGATCTGAGCAGATACAACAGTGTATTTTGAAGAAAACAAAGACTAAGGGGACTCACCTGGGTGCTATGGGAGGCCTATAAAGAGGTTCTTTATGACTGTCTACAGATGATAATAGCCTGTAAAAAGAGGGATCAACAGGCTAAAGAATTAGAGCTAGAAGGGCAGGTCCGGTTCCTAGAAAGCTGACTGGCACGCAGCCCAGAGGAGGCAACGCGCCGACTCCTGGAGGTGATAAGATTAGAGTACCGCAGTTTACTAGAGAAGGCAGGCCGCCACCATTACAGGTGCAGCCAAAATATATGATGCAGGTGAAGAGGCAGGACGCCTCCTGGCGTAGCTGTGCCCAAGGGAAGAGGCAGTCAGATGGGTGAGAGAGAGCATATCCTGCACCGGGGAAAGGCTTACCCAAACGGAGGAGATAGTCCGGGAGTTTGCGCAATATCATCAGGTCCTTTATGAATCTCTACCGCACAGGGAGGAGGCAGAGACAGGACACTTCTTGAGAACGCTGTCCCTCCCACAACTGGATGGAGAAAGGGTAGAGATGCTGGAGGGAGATCTCACACTCGAGTAAGTATTTGAGCCATTAGAGACCATGAGCAGTGGGAAGACCCCCAGGTCCCAATCGGTTCCCCACAGAATTATTTAAGAGACTGGCAACTCTGGTGGGCCCCCACTTCCTAGCAATGTTTGAGGAATCCTTTATCCAAGGGACGCGCCCCCTGGATCTAAGACATGCCCTGATCACAGTAATATATAAAACGGTAATCTGAAAACAAAATGTAGCTCTTACCACCCTATTTCTCTGTTGAATGTCGAAGCTAAGCTCCTGGCTACTATCTTGGCATGCATATTGAAAGTAGTGATACCCACTCTAGTCCATCATGACCAGACATGATTCATACCATGTCGGTCAATGATACAGAACATCAGACGCCTGCGCAATTGGCTGGATGCCATACGGGACCTCCCTCGCCCCCTGGCGGTCATCTCCACTGTCGCAGAAAAGGCGTTCGATTTGATTCACTGGCCTTACCTCTTTGCTGTGCTAGGGCAGTTGGGTTATCGCTCACACTTTTGCAGTTGGATGGTCCTTCTGTATGCCAAGCCTAGAGCGGCAGTGAGGATAAATGGAATGATCTCGACTCCATTCCCTTTGGGGCAGGAAACCAGAGAGGGCTGCTCCCTGTTCCCAGTCTTGTTTTCACTGTGCATAAAACCATAGGCTTGCTGGGTCTGGGCTTTGGAAATGGGTAGTTGCCTGGGGACATGGCAGACGGAGAAGATTTCTTTATATGCAGATGACATTCTACTGTATGTCACAGAACCTGAGGTGTCCTTGAATCCCCTGATAGAGAGGGTGCAGAAGTTCAGAGAGTACAGGGGTAAATTGGGGAAATTCAGGTTTATTTAAAGCGGGATGTTGGAACTTTGACATACTGATCCCTGAGTCCCTGTGGGTGACCACCGAGGCCTTTCGATTCCTGGATATTTATATTACTCGGGAACCAGAGCGTTCCTGGGAAAAAAAACATCAACTGGTTCAATTGGAGGCGGATGTGGCCAGGTGGAGGAAACTCCCTCTGAAACTCCTTGGTAGAGCTACCATCGTCAAGATGTTTACCCTCCCCAAACTCCTATATATCCTACAGAAAACGCCATTCCCCATACCTGAAATGTTCTTTAGATGCCTGGACAGGGAGGTCTGATGACTTCCTTGGGATGGAGGGACGCCCCAGATAGCTCTGCCAACCCTCCGACGCACAGTGAATAATGGAGGAATTGCACTCCTGCACTTCAAGGCATACTACTGGGCCTCACAAATAGAAGTGATCTATGACTGGGCACACTCCCCAAGAGATGATCCTGGGGTGCGCCTAGACAGGTGCTCTATGGTGGACCCATCTTGGAGGCACTATGTACGTGAAGGGAAAGGTGGAACAAGTCTTCTGATGCCTACACAAGCGACATTCATGGCGTGGGATAAGGCGAAGACCCAGGTGGGGTGGAAGGGGAAAGTGACTAAGTCCACACTAAACAGGTGCTCTATGGTGGACCAATCTTGGAGGCACTATGTACGTGAAGGGAAGGGTCAAACGAGTCTTCTGATGCCTACACAAGCGACATTCATGGCGTGGGATAAGGTGAAGACCCAGGTGGGGTGGAAGGGGAAAGTGACTGAGTCCACACTGCTCTGGGTGGGAGAGACGCTCCACAAAGTGAGTAGGGTTTTGGTCACTGGGAGGCGAGTGGCATAGTCTGCCTAGGAGACTTGCTAGCTTACGAAGCAATGAAACCTTTCACCTGCTTACAAGAGGAATATGGCCTCTCTCACATGGCCTCTCTCACACACAACACTATAAGTATACCCAGCTGCGACACGCTTTACGGGCGAAGATGGTGGACTGGGCTTCACTGCCTGACACCTCCCCACTAGAGACCCACCTGCTGATGGGACCCTTGCGGAGGGGGCCTTGGAAGACTTCTGTGATGCTAGGAGTGAGACATGGGAGAAATGGAGGATGTGGATTGGGAGGCAACGCTGATACACCCTCGGGAGATAGCCATCAGGGCGTGCTTCCACCTGATACAGCTTAAAGTCCTGCACAGGGTTTAGGTAGCGCAGGACAGGCTGCAGGAAATGGGAAGGATCCCATTGCCCGCCTCCCTATGTTGTAATGCGAATACTGGTTTATTCTATCATATGCTGTGGGTATGTTCAGAGATACAGAAGTATTGGTTGCTCATACTGAAAGAACTGGGAGACATATTAGAAGAAGAAATTCTGCCAAGTCCCCAGTTCATGCTCCTGGGCATGCTGGGAGATATTGACTTGCTCCGAAGGCAGCTAGTGTTCTGCTCTGTGGGCCTGGTGGTGGCAAAGAGGGACACTGTGCAGGTCTGGGGGAAGCAGGATGCCCACACCAAAAAACAATGGATTGCAGGAATGGACACTTACACGGGGGCCGAAACGGTGGTTTACACGATCACGGGATGTCCTAGGAAGTACGGGAATATCTGGGGCCGATGGAGGGAGTTCTGTGGTCTGGGGATGGGAAGCTCCCAGCCGATACTAGATTTACTACAGAACATGCGCCCTGATTGGGGGAGACAGGAAAATGGCGGAGGACCTTCTTCCCAGATGCTGCTCCGTACCCCCTCTTGCAATCACTTCCCAAACATTTATGGACAGTGCTGTACCAATCTCTCTATAAAATGAACCATGTCCTGATCTGGAATCTCTTAATGCTTCATATGATGTAATGTGGGAATGCTCACTTTGTTCATGAATAAAATGGCAATAAAAAGATGTATTAAAAAAATTATGTTTGAGGGGTGTATATTCTATCGTGTAATTGTATGTTGACACTCCATCAAGCCAGTAACCCTGACTTTTTATTAATGCACCCCTTATGGATTTGTTAGGCTAATGGGGTGGGGTATTGTGTTTCAAGTGGTTAGGCCTGTGAAAGGCAGCATGAGAGGTCCAGTCTGCATGTAGGAAGTTTCTTGATCTGTGTGACCTTTCTTTGTTGTACGGGTCCTTTAGACGGTTTTTCCACAGGCATTGCCACTTGTCAGCCCGTATTTATTTGTTAATTTGTGTGTAACAAAGTAACTTTTACTTTTTATAAGTGAAAGTACTGTCTGGACAACAGTTTATCAATGGTTGTTTGTTGCATTGCTGAGTTCTGAGTCTTTAGGCAACAACATTTCCATAGGTGAAGGGCCCCAATTGTTACATTTGAGGCCCAGTACCTTATGGCTACCCATGGACCTTCAATCTGGAGTTCTCACAATGTCCATCAACCCAGATTGTATGATATAATCTGTGTAAATCTATTCTTACACACAGTTCCTTGGTATTTTTTTAGAGCAACTAATGTGGGTAATAACAATAGAGAACTTTCAATTGACCCAGTCACCCCTTCAAGACATGGTGCATCTAAGATTTCTTTAAACTACATGCAACTTACTTTAAACTGGGTGGATGCATGTAAACACCCACATTCCACCCATGGAATGCTTTCCCAAAGCAGAGTAACTCAAGAGGCCGACTTGCGCTGCCTTGCATTGCTCTAGATTTACTAAGCCAAGCAGGGCAACTCAAGGTGGCTTTCTGTGGCTTAGTAAATCTGACTTAAGGGCTTGTCTTGCCGTGTGTCATCTTGTATGATGCAATGGCAACACCAGCTCTTAGTAAATCTGGGCCGGAAGTATTTTTCCAGTTTTCTCCCTACTTCCTTATATTCATATTTTATTGTTTGTTAGCTGGAAGAACACAAGAACACAGACTGAAAGGAGCTCAATGTTTTTTTTTTACCCTAGTGTGGTAGACTACACAGTTGGGGTGGCGATCTCCGTATATAGTAAAGTACAGGGAAAAAAAAAAAAAAAATTCACTCTAAAAAAATTATTTAGTATATTCTTATGTTAAATATTAATGTAAAATAATGGTTTATATTTATTTAAATTATTTTAAATGTAGAATTAAAAAATGCTACAGCAGTATTAATATTTGGAAAGTATTCTTGAATTAATTTATATATATTACATTGAAATTATTTTTCTGAAGTTTAAATTAAATAGTATATTCTCACCAAAAGAAAAAAGTATATTTTTTTTATTACAATTGAATAATTATTACAAAACAGACGTACAGGATTAATTACAGGTAATTTAATTATATTTTAATTTAATAAAAAGTTACATTAATTTTTAAATTCAAAGAAGGTTGTTAAATATTTTAAAATGAAATAATAAATATATATTATTTTTCGGGTTTTTTCTTAACAATAAATTACATGTATTTCTTATTTTAAATAACTTAATTTCATTTAACATTATTTCCTACGAGGTTTTATTTAAAGTCTCTATCTCCATTATTTTCTATGAGTGGATGTTCCAGTACCAGTGGTTGAGCATGTATAGTCCTGGACTTACTACTGTTTTTAATTAATACTTTAGAAGTGCAGATTGTGAATAATATTCTGTAGTACTATTGTAGTAATATTGCAGTCCTGCCAAAGTACTACAAATGCAGTTTGTGAATCAGGTCCAGAGAGTCCCAAAAAAATAAAAAGATAGCAATTACAGTTTGTGCGTTCACATTCACAATAGTTACTTATAAACATGTGCCATGAATGCAAAGAAGTGAGGGAGCTTTCCTACTGCGGTTTTCCTTTCCAGAAATTACCCTGCACCTTCAGTTACCTTTCACACAGTCTCATTCACTACCATAGATTCTCAGTTATCTGGGCACTTATGCTAGAGTTAAAAAGTGTGCAGCGTGTTTTTCCCTCA
Source organism: Calotriton arnoldi (assembly GCA_963921515.1). Taxonomy (NCBI): domain Eukaryota; kingdom Metazoa; phylum Chordata; class Amphibia; order Caudata; family Salamandridae; genus Calotriton; species Calotriton arnoldi. The sequence goes on along the minus strand of CAWUFW010004274.1, from coordinate 614,458 downwards.
GTTTTAACATATAGTCTGTTAAGATAGACGCAAATCATGCTCACTCTTTTGCTTGTGTGGGTGCGTACCAATTGTCCATACAAAATCATTTGCAAGAGTTATGGCCAATTTGTAGATGGTATGGTCCCAATTATTTGGCACACAGGTATTAAGGAGGGTTTGTAAGCACACCAGACAATTGGTGGAAATTTTATTTAGGTCAAAGTGTTTTACATCTGCCACTGTGACTGGCTGCCATGCGGCGTACTGCTCAATGGTTTCCAACAGGGGTTCTATCTGAGGCTCTTCATCTGAAAGCCAGCTGCTTCCCACCTCTAAATCAGGCTAGGGAAATTCAAGGTTGGTGGGTTGGACAGCCACCATTTTTTGGAGGGTGCCCCACATCAGCCAACCTTTAAATGGCGCCCTTAGTCTTGCATGCTACGTTTGCAGGGAGCCATACCTGTCATGGACCAAGATAGGACATTTCATTTCATTCCATCGGAGTATGGTTGGAACTCTCTTCCCGTAGGGCCAACGACCAGCAAGACAGACCCCCACGGACATCCTGGATTCTGGGTTCCCTTACAGAGAGTATAGAACAGATGTGGGAGTCCCTCCTACCTTTCTCCCAAGTCAGAACATTCTCTCTTTTAGTTGACCTTAAGCACTCCACCCCAGACCCTACTTTTGATCTGGACCTTAGGGGGGAAGAAGAAGCACCTTTATTGTCGAATCATAGGAACAGCATTTTTTAAAGTGCCATTCCTGCTCCTGCAGCACAGCTCTGTGAAGTAGGAGAAAGTGGGGAGAGTCCGCAGAGTCTGAGCTGCTACGGGATCAGTTGTTGATTGAAATTTTAAGGCACACTTGTTTTTGTCAACACATCATGCAAGGAAATGTTAAGTTTAGCTAGAAGGATCTCAAGGACTCCATCTAAAAACTGAAGAACACTGGTTTGAGGAATAAGCCTGGGGGACCTTGCCTTTGAGTGGAAGAAGCACTGTCTTGCCGGTCAAGGTCATCCAAGTCAAACCGCTTTTGTAGTTGCTCTATCCTGACCAGCAGGGAGCCGCCAATGGCTCCATCCTCGAACTGATAATAAATGTCAGGATTCCCCAGAGCACAAACCGGTATTCCATGCATCACCATTTCTCTGAACCCCACTCACCATTTTACAGCAAAAAACATGGTTTGCATTCTTTGAAAGCGTAATTGTTTTTTTGTCATAGTCCTAGTTCGAAAGACCTTCATAAAATGTCAGCAGCTGATGAAAAGTGTAATGTGTGCCTCTACACTAATCACAGAAGAGGGAATGTGCATAAAGTGATGAGAAGGTGTATCATTCTCAGAAACCCGGTTGCCTGTGTGCAAACAGTCGCACAAACCAGTTTTTGCTTCTTTTTTTATGATATGACAGCTCCTGGGTTGTGATGCATGCATCGAAAGCATTTATTTATGTCGAGCAATGGGTAACGCATCATACAGTCCAAATTGACCAATCTTTTGACCTACCCATCAAAACACGTAAGACACTACAAATGTTCTAAGAGTAAACTAATTTTATTGTCGCACTGACGTACACAAACCACTTCTTAACTAAACAAAGTCTACACTAACCTCAAACAACCAAACATCAATAAACGAGGCATAATCGAAAGACGCACTGATGGGCCCCAAATTGAGAATGTATGTACCTCAATGCCTTAATAATGGTAGTAAGAGTTATGCAAATGACAATAACGTCTGGAGGCCCTAGAGTACTTAAATGGCGAGGTGAGATTCTTAAGTGGGCGGGCTTTGAAAGTGGGGCTCTGCTCGGAGAGGCGACTAGAGGTTGTGGCGCGAGCATGGGGTAATCTGGAGGATTGTTTGACTGACTCAGACCTGCAGACAGCAGTAAGGATCCCCGGGTGGAGGGAACATGATGCGAGAAGCGGGGACATGAGAGTCCGGGAGCACAGACTGGAGCTTGGACGTAAGCAGACGCTGCTTGGACCTAGGGAAGTTGTAGGGAGCTAGGCGGTGGTGATCTCCCTACCCTGAGGCCTGGGAACATCAGAAAGCAGTTATGAGTGGCGGCGCGGCTCTGTTGGGGTTGTTTGCTTGTTTGTTGATTTGTTGGGAGAGAGGAGAGGGAGAGCCTCCTGTGATTTGGGAGGGGGGGGGAGCAGTCCTGAATATGAGAAACATGGTGAATGGCTACACTCTAATTGAACTGATGTGTTTCTTGGGCTTGAGGAATACGTAAGATGACAGGAAATATTTACGCCCCTGGTGTAAAGTGATTTAACATTCTTGTAATAGGATACCAATAAATATTTAGTTACAAAAAAAATGGCAACAACATAACACAACATAACATCACAATTATACCATCGTTTACATTACTGGTAATGTCACACAAGGCTTAACGATAAGCTTTATTGTTCTCAGAGGTTATTAGCTGCAAATTAAATACTTATGATTTTCGAGATATCCACTCATAGTTCCCATATAGTTACCAGGTGCAGTCACACTAATAACATAGAGAGAACAAGCATTTGCAATGCAATAGGTCTCGCATTTGCGAGAGTTTAAGCCATTGGCATTGTAAATGACAATGCCTTTTATTTATGTTCTAAAATCCAACACATAAATAAAAGGCATTGTCATTTACAATGGCAATTGCTGCAAATCTCGCAAATGTGAGACCTATTGCATTGCAAATGTCACACACAAGCAGACACAGGCATACACACGCACGCACACAGACTCATTAAAGAATTAATAAACAAGCCCACGTTAAATGTAAAGGCAAGAAAGTAGTCACACGCAGGAAAATGAGTTTGTAAATGAGTTTGTAAGAAGCGCGGGTACTCATATCAGCCATATAACAAAGTTATGGTGAGCGTAGAGCCCACCAGCTGCTTACCGTTTGTTGTCGGCCGCCGTGTTAAAACAAAGCACGTCGCGTAGTGTATTGAAAAACAACACATAATAACAGCAGCGCGGCTGGCCTCCATGTTAAAAGGGTGTCGGGCACTGTGTTGATAAATAATACACAGGGGCAGCGTGGCCGCCTTGTTAAAGCATGAACCGTGACCAGCGTCATATTTGAAAACAATTTCTACAAAAGTAATTAACTGTAAAAAAAAAAATGGCGGGCAGCCGTCGCATTTTATTTCTATTTATTTGCTTAAGTAGTATTTGCGTCATGCCCGCTTTAGATGTTTAAAGCTAAAGCTTGGCTTGCAGAGATTGCTACAAAAGTAAATAAATGGAAAAGAAATGCGGCGTCTGCCCGCTTTTTTTTTCTATTTATTTACTTTTGTAGCAATTGTGGCACGCCGCGCTTTAGCTTTAAACATCGGGGAGTGGCTGGTACAATAAACACTAGAACATTGACCAGCGGGTCACTACATCCCTCCCAAACTTTATTACATCTGGAACAATAAGTCCAACCTGTGGGATAGAATAAAACAACAACAGAAAACTCCAGAGTCTATTCGGCCGCTTTCAGAACAGGACGATGGTACAATTGCAGCTAGGATCACCAGTTCTAATTGGCACAGTTCAGCGGTGCACTGTGGATTCTGTCCTCCCTGGACTCAATGCGTGGAAGTTTACACCCAAGGTCTATGTGCACAGTTTACTGTGACGGTGCATGTGGAGCGATAGTGAAGACTGTGGATGTTACATTTTCACAAAGACGTCTGGGCTCCATGAACATCAAGCCTCCTACGACGGATGACCTCCTGTTTATTGTTGCAGAGTCTTCCACAGATGCAGCAGTGCTTCCAGCTGCAGGATGGTGGAGTAATTTCCGACATCCTTCTCTCACCAGGATTCCCCTCTCATACTGGGATTCCCCTCTCACGGGATGCCCCTGAGGTCCTCTTCACCAGGCTTCCACTGGACTGTGTGTACTTCGCCGTGTCACTCCAACGCCATACTCTAGGCTCATGGAGGAATCGCTACGAGTCCCACTTTCAAATCACTCGCTCCACCTAGAGGGTAGTTGTTTCCAGAGCGGATTACTCCTGCCATCCAGTCTCCGGTGCACCGGCATTGACAGGACAGTCTTTGGAGGAACCAGCTTCCGACAAGAGATCTTCGTGCTTCCTGGGACCTGCAGGGGAGCTGCTGCAGACACATCTCTCATATTGGGCTCCCTCTCTCCCCAGTAATCCCTGAGACCCCTGTATCGCCGCGGTCGGGTGTGGATTGGTCGGATCCTTTTTAAGACCCCACGACCGAGGTCACTCACGACGTCCGAGCAGGACCACAATCCAGTCTCCCGAGCGACCCCCAAAGGTGGATGGTACAAATGGTCCAGCTTGCTCTCTTCTGCAAGCGCCAGGTTTGCTTGGTGTAACCGAAGACTTCTGGACAGCCAGCCTCTCATGGTGCCACAGATATTACATAGGTACTGTGCTTCACTCACGATGCCCAACACTCCTAAGATGTTCTTGCACTCAGTCATCTTCTGTACCTTGCAGTGTGCCAGATGTCTATCACACACTCATCACTTCTTCTTTCTTCTTCTTCTTACGCGGTGGCCTCGTGGCACACTTCTTTCTTCTCCTCTTCTTTCACTTCACAATGTGGTCTGGTCCCATCTTGTCTTACTCTTCTTCTTTTCTGACCAGGTCTCTCCATGTGATGTGCACTTCACATGGGTCTCCCTGGCCGTGTCCTACCCCTAGGACAACGCTTTCTCTTCGACCAGTGACCAGACCTCTCGTCGTGACCTTCTTCATTTCACAACCTCTCCTAGGTCTTCTTCCTTTGACTGCAGGTAAATCTTCTCTCTGACCTCTCGCAAGTCATCTTTTCTGACCTCTCGCAGGTCATCTTCTCTGATCTCTCGCAGGTCATCTTCTCTGACCTCTCGCAGGTCTCCTCTTCGACATCTCGAAGGTCTCTTCTCTTGGGGACGCACCCTTGCACCTCAAGGCTACTCTGACATGGCACACTCTTTAGCCTCCACTCATACAGGCTTCACAGGGTCTATCACTCTTGGGCTCCAGCCCTGAGTGTCAGCTTCTCTGACGCGGTCTTCGGCACACTTCGTCCTTTTGCGCCCTCCGTCTTTCACTTGAGGGTGCTCCTTCTTCTGGTGTCTTGCATAACCTGTTCCTCATCTTGCAGGTTTATCCTTCTGCCACGGGGGCGCAGTCAGCACTCACCTCCTGAATGTGGCACTCTCCTCCTGAATGCAGTGGTGGCCCTCCATCTTCCCCTGGTGGCTTTTGCTTGTCTGGGGCCTCTTCGCTTCGGCCAACGTCCTCCCAAACTTTTCCGAAGCAACCAGTCTGTGGTTGTCCCTCTGGGAATTTACGATGCTTCCTTTCTCAAATGCCTGGCAGTCCTCTTGGCTCGACATTGCTGTGGTGCCATGGGTCAGTGCACAGTCTCTTCTCTGCCCACAATCCCTTCCAGCACCCTTGGGGTGCTCCCTGTTCTGGGCTGGTGCAGTTTTACTTTACTAGGGGTGTCTCACTCATGCCTAACAGTGTTTGTCTTTAGGGTACTTTCCCCGGCTTCAGACTAGGTACTTTGCAGCCTCTCCACACTGCAGTACTTTCTTGAGGTTGCACTGGTTTGGGCTAGCAGCTCCTCATTCACTTCCAGTTCAGGTCTGTTAGTGCTGTAGCTCATTCAACTGCAAACCACAGCCGCCCTTTTTGCCCTCCGGGCTTTTCCTCTGTACCATGCTAGCTCTACCCAGGTGCAGTAACCACCTATGGCCATTAGGCGGCACCCCAATACTATTCCTAGGCCTCACCGTTTGTCTTTGCAACTGAGTCTTCAGCGTCTACGCTCTTATCTGTGAGGCTACCTTCCGAGACAACAGAGAAAGGGAGTGGGGCTCCATGGGGCTTTCGCCACGACGGGCGGCTGTGTAATATGCCTTAATGCCTCTATTGTATTTTTTTTTCTTTGAAACAGCCCTCGCATGGGATGCCCTTCTTCCACACACCCAGCGCCTGTTGTGCAAAATGTTTTTTTTTTCTTCATCCGCCCGCGGTGCCTCTTGTGGCTTCGGGGTCATTGCTACTGCTCCTCACTTTTGCCGGCAGTCTACAGCCTCTGCCGAGCTGTGCCACCGTTGGAGTCCCTTCATTTCCTGGCTGCGGTTGCTCTTCATTCACGGGGGTCGCGGGAGCCTCTCCTCATGTTGGCATGGCCCCGCCTGCAACCGGGCCCCTCTCTCCTGCGGGGAGAACAGCAGTCTCACTTAATTACAGGCTGTGCGAGGCCTCACACTGTGCTCTTGTGGCCTCGCCCACCTCGGCACCGCCCACCTGCAGAGCACACATCTGCCGGCAGCAGGATCGCTTCACAGGACGCCCTCCACCTGCCTGCATCTATTTACCTTCTCTGGGCCTATTCAGCGCTCCGACGCACTTGCTGTGGTTCATTCTCACGGAGCGGTGGTCCCTCTTTGCCCACACTGCTTTGTACTCCTCAGGTAGGTGGGCACTCACTGTTCACTCTTCCTAGCCTCTGCAGCTCCACTCACACTTGCGGAGTGGGCTCCCGATCACAGTTGCGGGGTGGGCTCTTGATCACCTCCTGCATTCAGGGGTCACTCTTCTTCCTTCTTTCGACAGGGGCCCGCCACTGCCCCTCAGCACCTCTATTACCCCGCGGGCTCACCTCATGCCCTGCGGGCCGCGACAGATGGAACATTCGGCCCGCATGGCCCTCCTTATCTGCGGTGACCTCATTCACTGTGCTGGTGCCGGCTCACAGCAGTACGCCACTGCAGGGTCGTGCGTCGGCAGGCATCAACTTCCACGCCTACCTCTTGCAGCTTGTTCATGGGGAAGCCATAATACAGGCTACAGCCCCCCCATGCCAACCTTCAGGGCTGCTGCTCACATGGGTACAACCCGCTCGTCGCCAATGTAAAGGTCAGGGCCCTAAGCCCTCATGCACATACAATCAGGACGCAGACACAGTGGTATATAGTCTGGAACTGGCCCAGGGCACGTGCGCCCGGCCCCTTTTATAAGCAGGGTCACATGTCCTGTGACATCTGTGATGGATGGGTGTGGGGTGGTACTGTAAGCCAACCCTCGGGAAACGGCTGGTACAACAAACAGTAGAACAGTGAACAGCTGGTCACTACAGCCTTGTTCCATGCTAAACATTAGGTTGCGAACACTGATTGTCCAGAACTAAATTGCTAAAGTATTTACCGACAGCCGTTTAGTTTTCTCGGTTAAAGTCACGATTCAGGGTTCGACTTCCGTATCTTTGAGCACCCGGTGCTGGGGACAGTTGTTCAGTGCTAACCAGCTGTCCGTTTGTGGCTGAAGCACTGCTGCCTTTCCCGAGGTCCCATTGTTCTCCAGCTCAAGGTCCTCGCTGACCTGGCCGTCCATCTAGGTCCAGTTCCAGGGAACTGTTGCAACACTGAATTTGTACTGCAAGTGAGCGAGGGGGGTGTTTCAAAGCATCTGTACTCTTAACATTATTTTCAATGGTTGAATCTGTTTAGCACACAGCAGCAGTTTCTCGCTTGAGAGCCACAATGAGAAAGTTTCAGAGGCACAGTGTGCTCTGATCTGCTTCATGTTTTGTGGATGTTCCCAAACTGTTCACCAGCACATGTAATTATAGAAAGACTTTGTGGGTAACATAGTGCTAAAAAGAGGATAGACACAGTAAATCCAGACAGAATAGTAGGGGTTGGAATCTTAAACTAAATGTGTATTCTAAAGTAATGAACTGACGTTCCTTTTTGCGTCTACCAGAGTTCATGTCATAAACACCAGAAAACAAACCCAGAGGGGTTTGAGTTTACCCCTTCAGTCAGTGGTTCATTTGGGCCCGCCCACTCAATCTATCGCTTGAAGAAAGTGTTGTTCACCTTTTTGATCAGGCCAGAAGAGTATTTCAATCTCACCATTATATGTTGGTCATTAGGTGTGTTAGTCCACCGACCTAAAGAATGCTTCTGCATGCACAGTGACAGACAGAGCCGTATGTCAAACGTAAATTTTTTTTTTCTTCAAAAAGAAAATACCAAGGCCATGGGAGCATTCTCCCATGGCATGGGGGTCATCTAAAAGTTTTCACTGCCTCTTACCACCACATTTTTCATAGTGGTGATGGGCAGTGAAACTCGGCATGTGTCGGCTAACTCTATATAGGACTGGTGAACACATGGTCAAACCTCTGATGGCCCTTACTCCGTCAGGCAGAGACAGAGTAGTCTCCACTGTCTACACACTCTAAATGAGGCAGGAGGACCTTCAGGTTGGGGGAAACGGTACTCCATCTCAGTTGTGATGGAGTATCCTTTTCGACAACATATAAATCAGGCCCTTAATCTGCTTCTCTAGGTCAATAGGCTACACATTTTTCAAGTGATATTATTGCCACCAAATTTAATGATATTATTGCCACCAAATTTAAAGCATACAGAGCTTCATGTCAGATCAGAGTCCAAGATGCATTATTAGCACCTCTGAAATTGTTCATTTAAATGTTATATCACAGTCATGCGACTTCGCACAAAGAGTGGTTGTTCACCAAATTATTTTGCACGCATAAATGTAATTCCTTGCTCCTAATTGTTTGTTTACGCCTAAACGTTTTTTCACACTCCGGCAAAGTTGAACTAGGAGTGATTTTATAAATAAATGTGGTTTTGTTCCTATATGTGATGTGTACTCCTGATGTTACACCAATTGTGATTTTTTCCTTAATGGAATTTGCACCATAATATGATACCACATCCCTGCTTTCTCAAAGAACACAAAACTCCCTTATGGGAAAAAAATGTACTATCTCAGTTTTCCATAATAAACCATGGGAACTACTCAGCACCCTGTATAAAAATGGAAAAGTCATGAATCAACACTCTGATATCAGCCTTCACATGCTCACTACATTGTTTGGTGCCCTGAATGCTCTAAAAGCTTCAATTATGGCTAGAGTTATTAACAGTGATACCAGGTCCATTATGTCTACTGACTATGACATCACTAGCCGACCCTCCTCCGCTCATCCCATATCTCTGTCATCACCCACAGAATCCTCATAAAATTAGACTAGACAGAAAAACACCTACATAAATCACGGTAGTGTGGACCATAACCTAGAATAAACCTACTCCGTTACCGACCAGGATACTAAAATAGGATCAATCCCACAGACGTCCCTGTAGCCATTACCACCCTTTAATTTAGCCTTCCTCTTTCAACCAACCCCCGGTTCAGTGCAGCTACACTATACCAACAGCATACAAACGTACACACCATTGAAGGACTCGTCCACCCGCAGGCATGATTCATATGATATACGATTACTTGCATCATACTTAATTGCAGTTGTTTACTACTAACCATAGCAAAAATATTTGATCCATCAGCTTAAAATTTAACAACTGAAATTGGATCACATGCATTATATGAAACAAGGTTTGTAAAGCATAATTTCCATCTCTGTCCCAAAAGCGTTCCTCCAAACAATTTACCTCCAGCACTCACTGAATACTCAGTGATCACAGATCCCTCAAAACATCATATTTCCAGAATTTCCAGAGCTAGCCATCGTGAACACAATCAAAGAACATCTGGAGATGTATCATCAGAAGAATCACCTCCTTTCAACCCAGTGACCCACTTCCTTCACATGACATCAAAGATACCATCTTGATAGCTGCCCTTATGTAAAACTGTGACTGAGATGCTATTGCTCTCCGAGAAACCTTCTTCTGCTTGTTCACAATACCACTGTCTTACTGAAAGGCTATATCATTAAACTTGATTAAACAGATAAAAACTTATGGTGGGGGATTGCCACAAAGAAACCCTTAAAGACAAACTGATTAACTCAATAAATTACTCCCTGTTCCAGTGTCTTACTGTGGTGGTTACAAAGTGAGGCCTAAACCAATGAGGCTGAATACCCTACTACCCACCTTGCAACTCGCCTCCTTTTATGATCAGAGTTTCCTAGGAGATTCCAACCTCTGCTGGAAAACAAAATGAAGACACATACACATAGCTCTCCTTAAAACCTTTCTATTGGGCAACAACTTACTACAACATTTCATCTACCCTAAGAGCTCTAGTCTAGACCTGATTTTCATACTGAACCCCACAAATCTCATATCCACTCAAGTGTGGTTGTTCAGACCACTTCTTCATTATAATCAAAATCCTTATCTTAACAAATGCTCTCCATGTTAACCTGAGGCAGAAACTATTAAACTCAGAGACCTCGAACACAGTGACCAGAAACATTGGTAAAGCCTGCAGGTCTGGCTTTAATATTCTAATGCATGCCTGCATAAATGCCTACAGATTATATGTGCTGCTGCTTTGTTCTGTTGTTCGGTTCCTACTTTCTCAGTATGACTGTGCGTTTTGGGCAACATAAGCGTCAAAACTATGTGGGACTAAGTCCCCGCATATGATTAGAATATGTTTACCTGGTACCTGGCTAGCTCACAGTGTGCCATCTAGGCCTCTCACCTGACAGGGCACAGGATGACGTCTGCAACATCAAAACATGACAACCCTAATCCCCCCCTAGGAAATTGTGGAAACAAATCGTGCCCATTTGTTTGTAACTCAGGCATGCCCAAAGAGGTACACAAGAAATACACAAGTGGCTTTTCAAATATTTATTGAGGCAACATGAATCTTGTGTAAAATATATGTGCTGCAATGATTAATAGTATGAAGCAAACTAATGTCGCCAGCATGACAAGAATGGTGAAGAGGATGAATAATTCAACCATTGTACAAGTGCATTAGATTATATGAAAACATATAATTGTACTCCAACTTAGTTTTGCCTATCGTAATAAGTATAGGTGTGCTAATCTGCAAGATCCCTCATAGTGGTCTAACTCCCCATTTCCCTGTGTGCGTGTATCATCCGGCAGTCAGGTCGGGTGTGAAGCAGGCTGCCGTCCTTCTCAGGATTGGGATGGGATCCAGCTGGGCCAGAGTTCAGGCACAGAGTGACCACGACAATCCTGTCAAAATGCTCCTCTGCTTAAGCAAATAACGTTTGGTAAATATATTAAACCATCTTATACATTCAGTGCCTGAGTTCTAGTCCTGCCGCATCTTATATATTCTACCCACCCAGGTCTGTCGCCTAACATACAACAATCCATAACATAGTTTGCGCAGAGTACTGGGAACCTTGTACGGAGTGTTCTAGGATACGATAATGTGCCTATGAGTAAATATACATGTAAGCAATTAATTTCAGAGTACACTGATGTGCAAGCACATCTTGATGTGTTTGAAAGATCACTCTTTAAAAAGATGTAAACTTTGCATGTGAATATGTCAAATGGAAGTGTTTGTACACAGAACCTATGCAACCACACGACAGGCACACCTGCCACTTTCTGTGCCAATGTTGTAGTGATGCTGCCTTTTATTTCCGATGCTTGCCCTTTCTGCTTTGGAGCACAACAAGGTTGGGGAATTAATATTAGGGCACAGATATATGCGATACAGAGAGAGGCAGGCTTCATAAATGCAAAGTACAAAGCTTATTTGTTAAGATAAATCTTGGGAACTATTAGTACACTTATAAAAATGAACACAATCCTGTCATAACCAGGCATAGCGTTGTTTGTAACCAGTAGCCACAATCACAGGATCTAAGGCACATCGATGGTATTTAGTATGTCTTACTTTTGGGTTGAAAGTCCTATGTGCTGCTTGGCAATGCTGTGCCGTCATGTCCTGAACGTCATCATCATAGCTGAGTTTTGATGAAAGGAGGCACTCAAAGTGTTCTCCTATTTGATTCAGGCTATATGGCCACTCGCAGTGTTGTAGGAACGACAAGTACAGAGGTACAGGACTTCTTAGCTGTATCCCTGTGGTAATAATGCTTACAGGCTCTCCCCAGTTGAAATTCGGTCCAAACACCATAACTGGGTTTTATGCTTTCTTTAAGTGTGGGACAAGTGTGAAAGCTGTGTGTATTTTGTCAAGAATGTGAATTGCTGGTACTGGTGAATGAAGTGAGCCACGTGGATCCCATGTGCGTTGCTCAAGATGGTGATTCTCCTTCACAGGGACTGGATTTGTCCAGGATATACATGCCAGCCTGCATGCACGCGTGCTCAGCAAACCTTTCCAAAAATCTGTTCTACCTGGTGGGTGTCATTGAGCAGCCGGACTTTTCCATTGTCCGAGCCGCTTTCCCCCTGCTCAAGTGAAACCCACCTTGCCATCTCTTCCTGTGTTTCTTAAAACATTTTTATTGGTTTTAATAATATATAAAGCAGTAGATCAATACACATGTTCTATAATAGAAGATCATCCATGCATCACTTATGATAAATCTCATGCATTACTTTTCAGAAATAAAACACACAGTTCTTCAAAAGATCTCGACTATTGTGGGTCTGAGGTCAGCAATTTTATTCACTGTTGATGCACGCGGTGTAGGTTTTCTCCTTTGTTTGTCAGCATTACTAACGGAGTGTAATTCGTCATATTCTATCTTCTAGGTGTACGCACCCCACCCCACCACGTCCAGAGCCCTGAGCCAGAGGTTGTAACTCAGGGCAAACAAGGACCTAACAAGGCCCAGACCAACACCTGCGTGTGGGAGCAGACTATGCTTTGCACGAACAAGCCCCGGATCACCCATTAGCACCCTTCACCCCTCTGCCTCCCTGCAGAAGGACAGCCCGAGGTCAAAGCCAGAATCTGGGGTTGTGTGCAATCCCTTGCCTCCCCGCCACCAAAAAAGGACAGCCCCACACATATGGCAGAGCCTGGGGTTGTTTGTAATCACGCTTTCCTGGAGCCGAGAGCACAACACAGGTGGAGCAAACAACAGTGCCCCCAACCTACACTATCCTGCCGGATCCCTGACCTACACAGTCGCCCAACCCTCACTGCTAACATTTTTCACTTTCTCTGAGAAGGCATAAATGTCACCAGGTTTGTTACTAGAATTGGGGATAAACACACAGGAAAAGACCCCGGTGTTCCCATGTCTGTGTGGTTATTCCCCATTCCAGGGACAAAACTTGTTATTGCCAGATTTTGGTGTTGGGGTACCATTCAAAATTGAAGATTCCAGACCCGGGCTGGAATCCCAAATCAGAATCTGGTGAACTCGTAATAAGTGCTTAAGAAAGCACTTCAGGACATCGCTGGAGCTTTGTAACTTAGAGAAGACACTACTAGAGCCTTCTTGTACTCTGAGTCCTCCAGGCAGTGCTTAACTTAAGCCGGTGGTTTCCGGTGCTCGGCACCGGCACTTAATTGTCAACACTGATATTTTTTTGGGGGGGGGTTTTATAAAACTTTATTTAGAGTATACAATAATACACAGTTTTAACTTTAGCTCGTTAATGAGGCATCTTAGTAACAACGGGACATCGAGAGTGCATGACGATATAATAAATATCTAGGCATGGAAACAACGGTTTGGGCTAGCATGTATATTATTCATAACCTCTCGTTATCTTGGAGGCTCGGTCCGTGACTGTCATTGATACCGTCTTCGTTCACGGCTACAGGGTCTGAGCGTCGGCTAGTGGATTTGTCAGCATCGTCTAAATGTTGGAGATAAGTCACCAGGGGGGCCCAGATACCATGCGGCCTGCTCGCTAGAGGCATTAGGTTCCAGTATTCACTCGAGTGCGTCTGACAATGCGCCGCGTCCGCCAGCCAGTATTTGGTCAATGGTGCCGGTTTGCGGCCACAGTGGATCGCCACCCTGCGCTTGGCCAGCACCAGCAGCATTGCAACTAGTCTGCGGTTAGTATCCGGGATTTCCTTGACATGTCCCAGAAGGCATGTGAGGGGGTCGGGTGTAATGGTGTCGGAGATGATGGCACTAATAGTTCTGCATACATCCTGCCAGTAGTTCGCTACCTTCGGGCATGACCAGCCCAGGTGCATAAACGTTGCGTCGGGTGGCGAGCATCGCATGCATCTTGCGTCTGCCGCCAGGCCCATTTTATGAAGTGCTGTTGGAGTGCGGTAAAGTCTGTGTACAAATGTAAAGTCTATCAGGCGCAATCGATAATTGGGGGAGTGTTTTTGGGACTGATTACAACAATACTGACACTGCTCTGGTGAAGGTCCGTCGACTAAATCTGCTGCCCATGCACAGCGTGCCCGCTCAGTGTCCACCGGGGAGGCCTCGAGGGTCAGCACATGCAATCTAGTGACAAGTTTACGTGGGGAGGTCACGGTGTGGATATATTCGAGTGCTGCGTTTGGCGTTGGGGGGGGGATGGGAAATGCATCATTCATGTTTCTGCAGGTTGCTCTTATCTGATATAATAGCAGGTTGTCTAGTGGGGTTGTGTTGTCCGGGAGAGGAAGGAACTGTCCATTAGGATAGAGATCGGCGTAAGGGAGTATGCCCAGTGCCGCGGCTCGGCGCGCCATGCCGCTAGTTTGCAGTGGAGAAAAGGAGGGGTTGTTAGCAAGTTGCATCGACCGGCGCATGCAGGGTCTTATCCCCGATGTGTCTACGGATTCCCACTCAAGCCCAGCGTATGCATTCAACAGAGTCTATTACGCCTCTTGGGGCAGTGTATGGCAGGAACAGCGCCATTTGTAGCGGCCAGGGGCAAGCGAGGTCTGTCTCGACCGCAACGTGTGGCTGAAAGGGCGTAGGGTGCATCCAAAAATGGAGGAAACTCGCCTGGGCGGAGTATGCATAGAGCTTAAAATTTGGGGCGCCCATCCCGCCTCGCGAAAAAGGCAGTGTCAGGGTTTTGTAAGCAATACGTGGCTGGCGTCCTGCCCACAGAAGAGTGATCATGTTGGAGCATAGCCTTTTGAAGAAGTGGGAAGTGAGTGGCAGCAGAATATTTAAAAACAGATAAAGAAATTTAGGCAGAACCACCATTTTGGCGATTGCAATGCGTCCCGCCAGAGATAGTGGGAGATTTTTCCATGCGAGGATTTTGGTTTCTAACCATTCCATGGTCTTGCCGTAGTTCCCTTTCCAGAGCTCCGCCTTGTCTCTACTTAGCCAAATGCTGAGATACTTAGTCGGGTCCGCAGCCCATTTTATCAGGTATTCCGTGGGGAAAGGGCGGGTTGCATCAGTTAAAGAAAATAGAATGGATTTACTCCAGTTTATCTGTATCCCTGAGTAACCCCCAAACCTAATTACCTATCTAGTCATTGGAGCCAGGCTTTCTTGGGGCTCACGGATATATAATGCCACATCGTCTGCATACATAGAGGTCACCAAGCCGTGGGTTGAGAACCCGATGCCCCGCTGCGTGTGGTGCTGTCGGAGCCATGCTGCGAGTGGCTCCATCGCTATGGCACATATCATAGGTGATAGCAGACAGCCTTGGCTAGTGCCTCTGGTGATACATATGGGTTCCGTGATTTGTCCGTTAATACTTATGCGTGCTGAGGGCAGCGTATATAATAACTTGATTTTGTTTATGAAGGCTGGGCTGAGGCCTAGGCGGCCAAGCATAAAGAAGAGGAAAGGTCATTCTAATGAATCGAATGCCTTAGTGGCATCCAGCAAGGCCGCCACCACCGGCAGATCGGGGTTGATTTGATGCATTATAGAGCAGGTGGTGCGCAAATTGTGTGACGTGGCGCGGCCTGAAATGAAGCCGGACTGGTCCGGGCGAGCTATTAGAGACATGAAAGGGAGAAGTCGGTTAGCTAACAGTTTCGCGTACATCTTGTTATCTGTGTTGATTAATGATAATGGGCGATACGTATCGCAGCATTCCGGCGGTTAGTCGGGCTTGAGGAGGAGAGTGATCAGCGCCTCACAGAGGGTGATGGGGAATCGGCCAAGCGTGACGGACTCATTTTACATTTCGGCGAGGTGGGGAATAAGGATAGGCTCGTATTCTTTATAAAACGCGGACATCAATCCATCTGATCCGGGTGCCGGACAACCCGAAATTGCCGTTGCTATCTCTTCAGTAGTGAATGGTTCATCTAAATACTTGCGATGCTCATTGCTGAGCCATAATAGCTCAATAGTGTCAAAATACTGCTCTATGACTTCTGGGGGTGTCTCGGCTCCGGCGGTGTAGAGTTGGGAGTAGAAAGATGAAATTCTAGCGGTTATTTCGCTGAGGGACGTGATTCTTCCCGCAGCGTTGTCTTGTAGTTCTGTTATGTAAGAGGAGGCATGCAGCTTCCTCAGTAAGTTTGCCAACGTTTTCCCAGGCCGGTCGTCCTCATCATAACGGCGTGCCTGCACTTCACGACCGAGGCATGTTGCCTTGCGTTCAGCCTGAGCATGGTATTCCGTCATCTTTAACCTTATGTCTGCTAATGTAGCGGGGGAAGGGTCATTAATGTAACTTTGATCTAGCAGTTTCATTTCTGCCTCCAGCCTCTCCAAGGTGCCCCTAATGGACCTAAGCACTCCAGATTGCCTTGTGATACATTCCCCCTGGACCACCACCTTAAAGGTCTCCCAGAGGGTAGAGGGCAAGTCCACCGATCCAGTGTTTAGTTAAGAAAATTCAGTGATGGCGCCACAAAGCTCTTCTCTGAATGCAGCATCGCGGAGCGCGTGAGGCGGAATGCGCCATGCAAACATGCGCTGAGGAGTCAGCGGGATTCGCACAGTCAGGTTCACTGGGGAGTGGTCTGATAGGGTGCACGCTAGATGTGTAACCTAGGTGGCCCAGCATGAAACGTCTTGAGTAACCAACCACAAATCAATGCGGGACCAGGAGACGTGAGTGTTGGATACGTAGGTGCCCTCACTCCTACTAGGGTGGGAGTGCCGCCAGGCGTCAACTAAGATATTATCTTGTATAAGGGTATGCAGTGTAACGGTAGCCTGGGGGTGGAGCAGACGTGCGCCCGAGCGGTCCAGTGTGCCTTGCGGTGCCACGTTAAAGTCGCCACCCCATATGAACGGCAGAGAGCCGATTGAGGAGATGAGCTTCCACATTTGAATGTAAAAATCTGGGTCATCTGTGTTTGGGCCATAGACAGCTGCCAGAATCACGGGCTGGGTGTATAGGGTTCCTGTCAGAATCACATATCTACCTTCAGTGTCAATGTGAGTGTGTGTAGCGCGCCATGGCAGACCTTTCCTGAATAAAATGTTAACTCCCCTTGCGTAGTTCAAATAGAATGAGGAATAAGTATCTCCCCCAGTGTCTCGATCTTAATCTGGCTGCGCTGGCAACCGTACGATGTGTCTCCTGGAGAAAACAGATGTCAGTCTTATGCCTGATGAGATATGTATGTATGAGACGTGCTTTGCGGTATCCGTACATGCCTCTAATATTCCACGTTAAAAAGGTCAGTTCAGTCATTGGCAGGGTCTAGTAAGAGCATAGGAGTGTGCCGTCCGTTGTCTGTCTTGGTGTCAGGAGATAGTACATCATGGAGCATAGTATGAGCGTCATTGAAAGCGATCACTGTCGGGTTCAAATTAAAACAGATGCAACAGTTTAACAAGGCCCAGGGGCGTGAATCTACTTCATCATACCCTCTCGGTACAATCCCCCCTCCCACTCCAACCCACCAATATGGTTGAGAATCATACCACCCCCACCCAAGGAACCCCAACTTGGTAAGTACCAACGTGACACAGGAATTATCCCTATGGGGTACGTGGGCTCAACCAGACCTCCCATGCCATTGAGGCAGGGTGGCCGAGCGTGACAGTTCGCAGTGGGGAGGGAAATGTGCATGGTTAATTGACAACATTTGAACTTAGGCAAGACAATAATATAGAGCTGTGACATTAGTCTATGTTCGTTGTGGGCCTACCGCAGGTAGGGCCCCGTATGGGCCGTTGATACTCATTAGTAAAGTCAATCATTGTCACTTGCGTGGCTATCTTCGGAAGGTGCCTGTCGATCATGGGGGAGAGACTTTTGTAGTTGTTTAACAAATGTCAGAGCAGCCTTCGGGTCTGTAAAAAAACAGGGGTTGTCACCGGAATCAATGCGTAGCTTGGCAGGATACATGAGAGCATATGTAATGCACAATTGTTGGAGCAGACGTTTAGTTGGGAGGAAGTCTCTCCGGGCTTCTTGCACAGTAAATGGGAAGTCCAGGTAGAAGGAGAGTGTGTTGACTTGGTGCCTGACTTCTCCCATTTCCCTTGCCTTCCGGAGGATGGCGCCTTGGTCGCGGTAGTTCACCAGACGTGCTATTATTGGCCGCGCTGGAGCCCCCGGCGGCGGTCGCGGGCCGAGTGATCTGTGCGCCTGTTCGACGATGAAGAGATCAGAAAGAGCCATGCCAAAAAGTTCACGCAACAGGGATTACAGATAAGTCTCTATTTTACCGATTGCAGTGGACTCGGGGAGACCTATGATTCGAATATTATTCCTGCCGGAGCGGGATTCGAGATCTTCATTCTTTGCGCAGATGATCTCCAGCACTTTTTCCATTTTTAAGAGTCGTCGATTTTCCGCGCTGGTGTCATCCGCGTCAGAGACCCTGGCCTCCAGTTGCATGATGCGGGTGTCGTGAGAGTCCACCAGCTGTTTGACCTGTTCAAGGCGAGATGTCAGGTTGTCTATCTTGGAATCAATGGTCTTTAGGCTGGATCTGACCTCGAGAAGTAAGGAGTGTATGCTGTCGTCTTGCATTTCAGTTGTGTCCGTCTGTGTGGCCTGTTCGCCGGCCTCCTGGGACGAATCCCGGGCCCTGACAGTCCTGCAGCCTTCAAAGGTGAGCTTAGGTTGCTTTGCATCAGCTTTTCCCATTGCAGCA
Source organism: Calotriton arnoldi (assembly GCA_963921515.1). Classification (NCBI taxonomy): domain Eukaryota; kingdom Metazoa; phylum Chordata; class Amphibia; order Caudata; family Salamandridae; genus Calotriton; species Calotriton arnoldi. The sequence goes on along the minus strand of CAWUFW010004274.1, from coordinate 595,793 downwards.
GTTTCTAGGAGTTTTGGGCCCGGCACCAGGAGCGTCAGCGGGTGCATAGCACGGCGATTTCAGGCAGGAGTAGGGTTGTGTGTATCCACCAGGCCAGTCGCACACCCCACCGTGATAAGCGAATCGTGCGCATGAACAGCCAGAGTAGGCAAGGGGCGGCTCAACTCGGCTAACCCCGTCCGGGCAGGTATGGGGTCCGCCCCGCAGGTCCTCTATCATCCGCAGCAGAACCAGCACGGTAACCCCGTCCACCTCGCCACAAGCAGATCGGGCCAGTAGTGTTGAGCAAGTTCTTGGCTTAGGCGTGAGAAACCCACGTGGACCAGGAGTACAGTTGAGGAGGTATGTACCCCAGTGCGTTCAGGAGCAGAGTGTTAGCGGCTCCGCAAGGGGATCAAGCATGCAACAGCAGAGTCAATTCTAGGCGGGAGCAGCAGAGCAGGGTGCACACCGGGCAGCAAGGCCAGCGTCGGGGTCTTGTGAGGGCCCACGCGGCGCCAGTCCACGACAACGTGATGCTTGTGACATTCAGGGCCTGGAGATTCCCGGACTCCTCACCCCTCCGACCCGCCAAACCCAGAGGTGTGTCCTCCCCCCGCTCCAGCACCTTACTTGTTCGGCGATCAGGGTCTTTAGTGCTGTGGCACAACCAGCTCTCAGTTCCGCCTCCCAGTAGCCGTTCTGGCCGCGGCTTCTCCGGCACAGCTCAGGCCCGGCTCCCAGGCCCGCACACTCTGCCGGGCCGCACCGCCGGGGGGCAGGTCTCCGGCCCAGCCCAGAGCAGCGCATGTCCCGCTACAGCCGGGGGCAGCGCCCAGAGCCAGGCGGAAGCAGCCTCACGAGTCCAGGCAGGCGATGGGCCCCAAATTCTGTATCGCAGGTCTCGTCACGGGGGAACGCAACCACTTTCCTCCCCGTAGGCCGCAGTTTCAACACGGGCATGACAGCGTCTTCCTCGGACCGGCAGGCCACGGTGTTTAGGTGTTTCGGGACGCCGGAGTCGGTAAAAATCAGCTGTGTTGGTTCTCGGGGCTATAAGCAGCCAGGGCTTGCCAGCTGCACGATTTCACCTCCTCGTTGCTGACGGATGATGACGAATTAACTCGCTCGGCCGGCAGAGCTCGCTTAAAGCGCAGCCATCTTGGTGCTGGCGAGACCACGCCCACATCTCGTCAACACTGATACTTATGACAGTTTGCCACATGGTGGTGATGTCAGTCTAATTTAGAATTGAACATAACAACAGCTGTTTATTAATTCAGTATACATAAAAAAGGACTAATACCTGCTGCCCAAGCCATCGTTATAGTTTTGGGGCGCCTGGAATTACCTGAATTTTCACACTTCTAGGAGTGTGATTGTTTGTAGTTGTGTTGGTCTTGTCATTGGCAGCGCTGGCAGGGGCTATGGGTGGTGCAAGCTGCAGTGACCTTCTGATGAGGGCCCAGGAACTTTTTTTTTAACAAATCAAGCACTGCCTCCAGGACTAGAAAGGCATGGCTAGAGGTAAGGCCACATGGATGGAACCCACTCTCCAAGTACAAAGGCAATGCTGGAGGAAGCTGATACTACCAGTGCCTCTTGGCGCCACGGCACATCCTTAACACGGTGTACCCAGCATGGGCTGGGGCAGTACACTAAAAGTTGTGCTGCTCTCAAGACTTTAACAGTTCATGCCTGTACTGGGAAGAGCTCATTAGTGAAAGTCACAGCAACCGCTGCTCTTTGACCAGAGGTGGACCCGCCTCATTTGAAATAGGAGGCATGGATTCCTCCACATGCCAGTGCAGCGTGTTACAGGGGAATATCTGAGGGGTATAGAAGGCCCCATGAGCTCCTCCCAATGAGTGCCTCACAGTGAGTGCACCTCCTGAGAGTTTCTTTGAAATTCCCCCCACATTCTGTGGGTGGAAGGGCATAGCGTTCCCTCATTTGCTGGTGTCATGGCCTGAGGCACATGAGGGAACCCCTCCCTGTGGTCTTGCTGATGCACATTTTGCGCTGGCGTGATCCATATAATAGAAGGGGTTGCGCAAACCGAAATGGAGTCTCACTGCAATGCTCCTAGAAAAACGTTTTATAGCTGCAGCTTTCAGTGTTCGCCTTTAGTATGAAGTCAGCTGTCTGTAAACAGCTCGGGCAAGGGACTCAGGTCAGGTTGCACGTCGTATCTGTATGCAAGTGTGTTAATGTGTAAGCTGAAAGAGTAACACTGTTGCCTGACACAGTCTGTCATCTGCACACAGGTAGCTCTGATGGAAGACGGGACCTAGTCTAAATTGTATGTGAATTGAGGCATAGTAATGCGAAGGCCATATTATTAATTTGGGAACCAATGTGGAAAGCTCTTTTCCTTTTCTTTAAAGTACATAATCTATCGTTTTTTTCATAGTCTAGTCTATAATTGTTTTCTGCATTGTGTATTGCATGTCTAAAATGCGTTAAATTGTAATCTTTAGCATATGGTACAAGTCAGATCCTTATACATATACATTTTCCTGCTTCAAGAATCCAGCTGTTAACTTCAAAATGGCTGCTGTCATGAGACGCGACGCGCCTTGTATTGTCACATCGCATTGCACTAAGCGATGGTCATCTTTAAAGAATAGATACCTGTTTTCTATACTTTTGACATTACCAGTCGGCACTGGAAAAGCCACTTTAAATGCTCATTCAGTATTGACAAAGCAGGACCTATTGACTTTGCCAATGGTTTTTACACTTGGACTGCTATTAACTGAGCAGAGTGGAAAACATCTCCTTCCTACAACTTGTTCTCCAGCATTATATCAAATATAAGAACCAATGGTGTTACCACTAAATACCAACTTAACACTAATTATAAGAGCTTGGCTTTACTGTGCCACTACAAAGGCGGTACACATGCAGGAGCGGTCCCAGCCCCTCTGCCTGCCTTGGGGCAGTTTTAAGCTGCATGGAGCCTCACATTGTACTGCATGGGCCAGAACCTGAATTTTGTTTGTCCCATAAAATCAAAGCATTAATGTCTAGCTGACCTGTCCCAGCATCTCCCCTGCTTAAAAACCTGTATGGGGGTGTGATGAATCACACTTCCCCCTAATTCTTATGCCCATTCTAGTTTTTGAACTTTGAAAAAGTTACTTATCTGCTTTGGCTCCTGCAGGAATTTAAACACTGGCCCTCCCTAGCCAGTAGGGTGTACTTGTTTGGACTATCGGGAGACTGTGTCCACCAGTGTAGAGCAAATATGCTGCCAGGTCCTGATTGGGCCCCCCTCCAGATTGGGCCCAAGCCTGGATTGCTGTGTGAAGCTCTGCTGATGTGACCCGAGGAGAGCTTATTGTTCTGCATGAGGAGTTGATCTATAGCTGATATGAGGCCACTTGAGTCCCAGGAAGACCTGCACAATGGCAGCCTGACGGAAAATCTGCACAGTAAATCTCAATAGACAGATATCAGGAGCCTCGAGATCTCCTCAAAACAGCTGGTCAAAAGAAGAAAAAAAAATAAGAGCAACACTATCTGGTTCATGTGATATCAATGCCTACTGTCTTTGTTGAGCTTTGGACCCTGCACAATTACTGACCTGTCACATAAAGGTAAAGTGCCCGTATCGCCTCCCCTCCTGGGTCTCGGGAGGACCAGCAGGACATCTGTCTTGCGACTCCCAGCATGGGGTCTGGTTCTCTTGACTGGAGAAAGGCATCTTCAGTCGACACCTGTGTCAGCCATCTTTATTACCCATGCGGATGAGGCATTTACCCTAAAGATTACATCTCACAGGGAACTGGTGAAGCCAAGACAAACATCGATAAATTGTGTGCCAGCCTAAAATTAAACCAGTCCTGCATTTGCACTGAAAACACAAGGCGGACAATTGCTCATTCAAAGACACATGTACCCCTCCCCAACCCTTCTCAATCCAAATAACTGACTAACATATCCACCACTAAAATTACTTTCATGTTTCACCATACTAATTCAACACTAATACTTATGGGTTCCAGAGTAGCGTGCTACTTGCGTTTCAAAACCCAATCGGGGGTAGCAAGCGCTATATAAATACAAACCTCTTTCCCTCTTCTATCCCGCCACCTACCCTTCTCTACCCAAATAGCTGAATAATATATCCACTACTCAAATTACTTCATATTTTACTATACTCATTTTCAACACTAATCCTTAATGGGTTCCGGAGTGGCGTGCTACTCGCCAGAAAAGCGCTTCAACACCCATCAGGGGTAACAAGTGCTATATGAATGCAAACCTTTCTTCCCTTTTTATCCCTCCGCTATCCTTCTCACTCCAAATAACTGACTAATATCCACCACTGAAATTACTTTCATATTTCACCATATTAATTCACCACTAATCCTTTATGGGCTTCCGGAGTAGCGTGCTTCAACACCCCATCAGGGGTAACAAGCGCTATATATATACAAACCTTTTTTCCTCCTCTATCCTTCTGCTATCATTCCAAATCCAAATAACTGACTAACCTATCCACCACTTAAAATGTACTTGCATGTTTCACTATACTAATTCAACACTAATCTTCTATGGGTCCCGGAGTAGCGTGCTACTCGCCGAAAAAGCGCTTCGACGCCTCGTCAGGGGTAGTAAGCGCTATATAAATGCAATTACAATACAATACAATTGTTCTCAGTGGATGCCCCCAGTGCTGTTACTGCAACCAATGCGTGAAAATGTATACTGAGACTGGTGGATTTTGAGACACAGGCCCCCAAAGCGAAGGTAGTTCTTAGGGGTGCTAAAGGTGGCACTAGACCACTACTACATCTTAAAGCACAAACATTTTTTGGTTCACAACTGATTTTAGACGGAAGTGAGCTGTGTCCTTAGTGGATACCGGTGACTGGTCAGCCAGTCACCACTGATTTAGAACACCAGTACAAAAAATACCCTATACTGCACTAGTGTCCTCTGTGGGTGGAGAACGTGTTTTTCTGTTTTCTTTTTTTCAGTCTAGGGTTTTCAGTGTTTTTTGTTTTGAGTGCTGGTGAAACAGCAGATGAGACTTTAGTCCAAGGAGTTTACGCCTTTTGAACTCATCGCTGGACCAACAGAAGGACTTGTAAAAACACTTTATAGGATTCCCTGGCACCAATTTGAATCCGTTATGGGTAAAAATCACCTTATAAGATCAAACGTGTTCACAAATTCCTAGGGTCCACGTGTGATCAGCCCTATGAGGTAAGCAAAGCGCATACACGTAGTTGCAGTTGGTAATACTCTTGGCTGGTGCCACAGAATGAGCTGTGAAACTAAACAGCTGTACGTACTGCAGGTTTTGGCTGTTTTTCTACCCTGCTGGAAGATGTGATCTTTAGACATCGTGTACAAAGCGCTCTTTACTTATTCATTTCATTTCAATCTTTATTTCGATTTTGAAAAAAACCATAAAAGATTACATAAAAACATCATACAACAATACTTCAAAGGGTAACCCGCCCGATAATACGCAATTTAAAAAACAATTTAAAAAACAATTTTAAAGGCAGTTATAACAATGCTTTAAAACCCAAATACAAAACTCCACGGTGACCAGCTAAAATCAAACATCTGATTATAAATTGATTAACACTCAGATGTTCATTAAAAAAATACCTAAAATTTCAGTCCCATTCTCTTTCTTGTTAGGTCAACACTAAAAAGGTATCTGCTTACACTAAATACAATTGCTTGTGTTGTGTCTGTTCGCAATAATCTTCCTGCCTCATTACATGATCTAATACCCAAAAGTTGACAGATGGGTTTGATCCACTTCCTCCTAGCATTTGTGTAGGCTGGACAAAAGAATAGCACATGCAATTCATTCTCTTTGCACCTGTGAAGCAGATATCACAACAACCATTGCTTGCACCACCTACGCTACGTACCCATTTCATAGTATTTGCATTGATCTGCAAAATGCCGTAGCGAAATTTAAGATAAAGAGATTTGGCAAGTTGTGGTTGAATTTCATCTAAAAAGGACTCGAATTTACCGTTTGGTTTTATTGTGAGAAACCTTGTGGATAAAGTACCTAGTTTTGGACAATGTGACAAAGTATCTTGTGTAAATGCCCAAAAAGTCTGTTTCAACAGCTTTTTTGATCCCAAAGACAAACCCTGAGGTTCCTCCCAAAACTGTTTTAGTCCTAGTTTATAAAACCAATCCTGTATATGATTCAACCATGGTAACCTTGTAATATTTTTAATTCTAAAAATTTCCTCCAAACCTTCTCTATAGTGAACAAGTTCATCTGTGGCCCACAAACGTACCCAAAATAATAGTGGCCGCAAAGCCGCATGCTGGTCAGTGCGGCGAATGTTTAAATCTATTACTACTGGTGTTAAAGGTGTGCGTGTTGGCAAACATAACAATTTCCTAAAAAATGTATTCTCGTACACCATAAAACTATTCTTTGTCACATGTCCCCACAATTCAGCCCCATATAGGCAAGCAGGTTGTACCCTATATTTATATAACTCCAACGCAGGAGAGACAGCTTTAGATAAGCTGCTCTCATGCTTCCTTACTATTGGGACTGAGTTTTGAATTAATATTGTTTTACTTTTATCCAGCTGTGGTCTCCAGTTCAATTTAGAATCTAGAGTAATACCTAAATAATTAAAATTTAGCACATATTCTATCCTCTCATTTTTTACAGTTAAGTTTTTTTAAAAGATTTGTGCGGATTAACTGCCATGTATTTTGTTTTAGTAGAGTTAATTTCCAAGCCCTTTATTTCACAATAGGTTTCGAAAGTATTAAGTAAGTTTTGCAGACCTTTGGGGGTTTGTGATATTAAAATTGTGTCATCGGCGAATAAAAGTGCCGGTACTGGCACCCCCAACTTGGGAGAGTCATGCTCGCAGCCCAAGAGATATTCAGGGATATCATTAACGTACAACGAAAATAAGGTAGGGGCCAGCACACAACCCTGCCTTACCCCCTATTTACTTGTATACGATCAGTAAGTTCGCCATTTGGCCCCCATCTAACCCTTGCAAAGTTATCCTCGTGTAACCTAATAATCTGCACGAGGATTTCCCCTGGGACACCCAGATCTCTTAATGATTTCCACAGGAGATTTCTGGGTATGAGGTCGAAGAGCTGCCTTAAGGTCTACAAACGCTATATACAGATGGGCTTTCTTAACTGTAATATACTTCCAAATTATATAGAGAAATCTAAAAACCTGGTCAATAGTGCTAATTTTTGCTCTAAAGCCTGCTTGGTACTTGGATAAAATATTAAACTCCCCAATCCAATCGCTCAGTTTATTTAAAATTTGACGTGCGTATATCTTTTGTAAAACGTCAATTAGGCTAATCGGCCGATAATGCGACGGATCGTGGCGGTTACCCTTTTTAAAAATAGTTGTGATCTCTGCACCCCTCCACGTTTCAGGAATTGGTGCACCCGATGCAACTGTGTTACACAAAAGATTAACATAGGGAGCCCAAATCTCCTTCTCGTGCCTCCATAGGTCACCTGGTATCTTATCAGGCCCAGGTGGATTTTGAGACACAGGCCCCCAAAGTGAAGGTAGTTCTTAGGGGTGCTAAAGGGGGCACTAGACCACTACTACATCTTAAAGCACAAACATTTTTTGGTTCACAACTGATTTTAGACGGAAGTGAGCTGTGTCCTTAGTGGATACCGGTGACTGGACAGCCAGTCACCACTGATTTAGAACACCAGTACAAAAAATACCCTATACTGCACTAGTGTCCTCTGTGGGTGGAGAACGTGTTTTTCTGTTTTCTTTTTTTCAGTCTAGGGTTTTCAGTGTTTTTTGTTTTGAGTGCTGGTGAAACAGCAGATGAGACTTTAGTCCAAGGAGTTTACGCCTTTTGAACTCATCGCTGGACCAACAGAAGGACTTGTAAAAAACACTTTATAGGATTCCCTGGCACCAATTTGAATCCGTTATGGGTAAAAATCACCTTATAAGATCAAACGTGTTCACAAATTCCTAGGGTCCACGTGAGATCAGCCCTATGAGGTAAGCAAAGCGCATACACGTAGTTGCAGTTGGTAATACTCTTGGCTGGTGCCACAGAATGAGCTGTGAAACTAAACAGCTGTACGTACTGCAGGTTTTGGCTGTTTTTCTACCCTGCTGGAAGATGTGATCTTTAGACATCGTGTACAAAGCGCTCTTTACTTATTCAGAAAGTCCACGAGGTCACAGTCTGCAGGTCTTTGGATGAATAACAACGGGTAAATAGTGTGGGGAATTTAACTATATTACTTCTCTGATAGGCTCTATCAGGCTATTGCATTGCTATGTAAGTTCTAAGGAGAAATGGTAAACTATGGGGACTTGCACGGGTTAACCATTTGCATTGACTTGCAGATGTCAACCGGTGCAAGAGAATGTGTGTTCCATGAAAGTGAGACACGGTGTGCTTACCAGAGCTCATTTCATCTGATAGGGTAATACAATCCTCTATATATAATGATGTTTGTATGTAAAGGGGTGTATATGAAACAGCAGGAGCTACAAATCACCAAAGCACTGTAAAATGTGAGATTAGACTGTAGATGTACAGAGGAGTGGAATTTGCGGACAGTAAGAGAGCCTGTCATCTGAAGGGTGGCACATGGGCTACAGTGTTGCTTGCAGAAGTGAGTCTTCAGCTCCTTCCAAAAGTGGAGGTGAGGAAGCTTCTGGATCGAGAACCTGGGGTGGGGAGTTAGGGATGTGGGGTTCCAGACCAGAGCATAGCAAGAGAAGGATGGGGTCCTGTCTTCTATTTACTAAATTTTTTGTCTGGACCCTGAAAAGGCTGGTGATGCCCGTGTTACGTAGCCCAGTAGAGACCTTGATTTTACTTGCCAGATATGGTGAATGGCTGTAATCAGGGAATGGCTGGGACAGAAAATAGGCATGGGCACCATAATAAAAGTGGTCCACATTAGTGAATCTAATAGTTACTCCAGTATTGGAAATTTCATAGATTCACATGCTTGAATCATTCCCCGTCGTTGAGATGGGAGTCCCCGGTATATAAAAACAGCAATGCAAAGCTAGCACAAACTAGAAAAAAATAGGCCTAGGCCCATTTCAGTTTTGCAACATATCCATCTCTTTTTGTGAAAGAGACCAAAAGAAGTCCTTAGCCAATCAGAACACCCCACCTTCTAGAACCCTCCTGAGAGAACCTTAGACCTTCAGATTTTTCTACTGCACGTTGTGCTAGGGAGTCTCCACTGAGCTTTGCTCAGTTTTTTCCTTAATTACTCTTTTGCAAGATTTTTTTTCCTAAACCTTTTCTTCAGATTTATACTTATTGAGCTTAGTTTATCTACTTTCCTGATGTCGGACAAGGAGAAGAAGGGTTCCACCTGCTCTAAGAAAAGACTCCATGTGGATGACCCTCATAAGGACTGTATCTACTGCCTGTATCCTGACCACAAAGCCAAGGATTGTAAGGTATGTCGTACCTTCTCCACCAAAACTCTGAGGGATCATGAGGGACGACTTCTCATTTGGCTCCAGAAGCTGAAATCCAGGAAAGAGCCTATTTCTAGTGAGGAGAGTGATGAGGCCTCGTCGTCTTCATCTTCCAGAAGGTCTCACAAAAGGGGAAGATCTGAACCTCACTCTTCTGAGGAGCGCCTTCGTAAAGCCTCAAAAAAGATCACCCATGGGTCTTACAGGCTTATTTATTTATTTGAAGAGTTTTATATAGCGCTGGCTAGACCCGGAGGTATCAGAGCGCTTTACATAAGAACAAGTTGCACAAAGTTACATCAGTTACCATAGCATAAAATGAAAAACATATACGAGTTACCTGGAGCATGAGGGAGGGTGGGGGGTGAAGGTTCGAGACAGGGGTGTAGAAAAAAAAAAACAAGGTCAGGTAGGGCTGGGAAGGGGAGTCAGCCACAAGGATCAAGGAGGGAGGAGGCGGGGGAGGGAAAGGAAACACAGCGGAGAGACGAGGTAAAACAATGTCCAATGTCCGGCTGGGTAGGTGACGGCTAAGGGGGTGAAACCAAAGTCAATCTCCTCTATTGCTGCCAAAACAGCCCCACCGGGCATCGGCCATGTTGCTCGGGCACCGCGGTCAGTATAACATATAAGGTTTCCGCCGGAAGGCATCGTCATAGTTCCATCAGCCGCACCAGTCCCGGTGTTATTGGGAAACGCCGCCCGCCTCAACCTCCAGCTTTCTGGTACTCATCTCTCCTCAGCTGGTCGAAGGTTCTCCACTTTCCTTCAGGATCTCCATTACTGGAGTAATTAGTCCTCACCGAGGTGAAAAGGAGAGGAAAGGACATCTGTCAGGGGACAGCAGGGTGAAAAAGGCAAGCTCTGTGTCAACTTCAACACCTCCTGAGGGCAGGAAAACCTTCAAGAAACCTTCTTCTGTCCCTCCTGAGAAGAAACCGTCGATGAAGGCTTTGTTGTCGACGAAGTCATCGTCGTCGACAACACTGTCGTGAGATTTTCCAGTTCTCCAAAGTCAAGGGTCAGTCATTGTTGATAACTCCTCCAACAATGGCACCGGCGACGGGATCGTCGTCGAGGACTCCGTAGGCATCGCCGGTTACGGTTCCGCCGACATCTTTCTCGTCGGCCGTTACATCAACGACGATGACAGCGACGACTGTGGTGATGACGACAACGACGACTACACCGGCAATGATGACAGCGACGACTACGGCTCCGTCAGCGGCATTGCCGGTGTTTAGTTTACCTTCGACCCTGTCGACAGCTACAGTGGCTCTACCCAAGTCATCATCGACGACACCGTCGATGAGGGAGAAAATCCCTACGGAGAAATCAAGAATAAGTCACTTAACTCCAGAAATCACATCACCTAGTAAGGTGAATCCTCTGATTCCTTCACATCTCCTGGAAGAAGAGGATTCAAAGGATGATGATGGCCCCTATGGTTACGCCCACAGTCCTTCGTAGTTGCATGTTAAATGCCAGGAAGACGATTTTGAGGAAGGCTATGAAGAGGAACATTATTACGTGCCTCCTCAGGACTACCACCAACAGTATCAGGAAGAGATGGTCTGTATGCCATCCTCTTTACTTTCTGATCTACAGTTCATGTTATCGAACTATAAGAAAAGATTTCCAGCACCTTCTACTGTTCCACAACAGACCTTGGTGCCTCCTAAGCATCATTCAGTGCCTTCCACCACTCCGGCAGTAACAACGTTACAGACGGTCACTGCTCCACCATCAACACCACCTCCTGATCAGCATCCGGACACCTCTGATGATGACCAGGAGGAGAAGAAGCTTCCAGATACGCACAGGGAATGGGAAGACTATATAATTTCTGCTTTGACACCGATACACTTGATTTACTAACAGTTCCGATGTGGGTCTAAACCACTATTTTTTGTGCATTCAGCCTTTCCACAGTGAATTATATGTCGCCGAACTGATTACCCATGCAAATACGGCGTTTGTAAGTTTGCATTTCTTCCATCGTATGCGCTTTTAACTCTCCGTGTTTATATGGAGTCGATATCATCCACGTTTTCGGTCTGATTCTTGGGTTTCTTCATTTCACTTTTCTAACAGTTCACCACATTTTGGTAACCTCATCCACTTTTTTCACTTTCTAAACTGTAATTGCACTTTTTTCGATTAAAACTTTATTGAAGCATGTTCACTTCTCTTTTGGAATGTATTCACTATGGCGGTCAGTCATACTTTGTTCATTTATTATCACGAGCGTTTATTGGATGTCAAGATTTATCACTCCTTTTTTTACGCATGACACCATCAAGGAATTTGATGTGATCTATATTTTGGCATGTTGCCTTTTTCTGTACTGAACTCGAGTTTCTTCTATGTTGCAGAATTCAAGCCCCTGAAGAAGGGCCACAGCCCGAAATGCATTGGGCATATAAACACATGTAAAACAAACATTGTGGCATCAAGTGAAGGGTCACTGTGATGTCCATATGAAGATTGAGATAATCAAAGGAAATTTGTTAACTCATTAAAGTGTATTGAGAAGAACTTATTGAGAAACAGACTATTTTATTTACTTTTTTTTTTTTTTTTTGAGTGCAAGTTGGAGACGCCCCTCACGACGTGAGGACAGCGCTTTCATACGACTATATAATTCCCACTTCGTCTTCACCCTCACCAGTTCCTATAGACTCTCCACCGGAGGACATCGGTGGTTTTCACAATCTTCTGGAAAGAGCAGCCAAAAGATTCGATTTGCCAATGCCAACTTCGCAAACGGAGTGCTTTGTGTATGACTTCAAAGAACCATTTAGGAAATCAGTGCGAGCCATCCCCATTGTTGGTTACATATGGGAGGAGGGCCTTTAACTTATGAAGACCCCAGCCACAGTGGTTCCTGTTCTTCCTAGATTAGAGAAGAAGTGTAAGGCCCCGGAAGATAGTTCGGCTTGCCTGGTGGGTCACCCAAAGCCAGACTCAGTAATATCACAAGCAGCTCAAAGGAAATCCAAGAATCCGGCTGCTCCAGTCACAACACCTCCGGACAAGGAAGGCAGAACCTTACCAACGCAGGCAAATGGTTCTCTTCGATGTCAGGGCTGATGGTCAGGGCAGCTAGTGCTCTAGCGATCTTAGGTCGTTATGATCGGCAGATGTGGTGCGACCAACCCCTTGCATTGACCAACTCCCGGATGGAAGTAAGTCAGACGCCAAGAAAATCCTCCCGGAGGGTGAAAGGGCTTTCTTGGAGGTCATAGACTGTGCAATGGATATTGCTACAATGGCCTTTCGATCTCTGGCAGGATCAGCAGTCTTACGCCGACAAGGTTGGCTCAGAGCAACATCTTTTCGGCCGGAAGTTCAGAATAAAATATTGAATCTTCCCTTTGACGGAGAGGCCCTTTTTGGTAAACACATCGATGAGGCTCTCCAGGACATAAAAAAGAACAAGAAAACGGCAAAGTCGTTGGGGACGCTCCAGTACTGTAAGGTTCCCTTCCGAGGAGTAAGGGGAAGAGGTCTGCCCTCATATAGAGGTGAATACCAACAGTACAGGTATCCCTCATACACCTCATCTCCACAGCCTTATCAACCGCACTACACTCAGCGGCAATCTCAGTCTGCGGCCTATCCCAAGTCGGCACCTAGAGGAAGAGCAGGATGACAGGGGAAGGATTCCACACGACAACAGTAACAACTTTCAGGCTCCGGCTACTTTTCCTTCCCACGACCAGGCGGCTGTGAGGGGAATAATTTCTTTGTACATCCAAAACTGGCGAAAGATTACAACGGATCAATGGGTGCTCAACATCGTTCAGTTTGGCCATACATTGGAGTTTATTCAACTTCCAACATCCACTCCACCTCGCTTACAGGCGACGAAGCATCTACATCTCCTGCGCCTAGAAGCCGGGTTGATGCTACAAAAAGAGGCACTAGAACCAGTTCCGACATCCCAGAGAGGGAAAGGGTTCTACTCCTGGTTTCTTTTTTGTACGGAACGATTTCAAAAAGTGGCGGCCTATCTTAGAACTGAGGACGCTCAACACCCCTATCTCAAGAAACAATCCTTCCGTATGGTCTCCTTGCAAGGCAAGGAGACCATGAATTCCTCCTAAATTCAGGAGATTTCATGGCCACTCCAGACCTAGAGGACTCTTATTTCCATATTCTCATTCATCCATCGCACAGAAAGTGTCTTCGCTTCACTGTAGCCAGGAGCCACTATCAATTCAAAGTTCTACCTTTCAGCCTAAGATCGGCGCCAAGGATTTTTACAAAGTGTCTGGCCCCAGTGGTGGCTTTCCTCAGATGGCAACATCACCAGGTGTTTCTTTACTTGGACGATTGGTTGATAAAAGCTCCTTCCATGGCGGCAGCCCAGGCTTCTGAGACAGCCTGCACAGGTCTTTTCGAAAGTCTCGGGCTTACCCTAAACAGGGAGAAATCAAACTTAGACCCGTACAAAAGCACTACTTTTCTGGGAGCCATATTGGATACGTCTCTCAACAAAGCCTTTCCATCGCTAGAAAGACAAACCAAACTAATGTCTATGGCTCACTCTTCCTAAGAAAAAAGTCACTTTCAGTTCACCGTTACAAGTCCCTCCTGGGGTCAATGCCATCCTGCATCCCCCTGATTCCCTTCTGCCGCCTGCGGATACGCCCTCTTCAGGAACAACTGGCTTTACAATGGCGCCAGGTGAGCGGGTCCTTCGAGGATATCATCAAGGTAACTCCGCTTATGCTACAAGCCATTTCTTGGTGGACCCACCAGAAAAACATTTCAAACGGTCTCTCTTTTCTGGCAACCCCGGCTCCGCGAGTAATAACCACAGATGCATCTCTGAAGGGATGGGGAGTGTTCCTACAAGACCTTCAAATAAGTGGCCGTTGGCAGTGGCATCATCGTCATCTCCACATCAATTTGCTGGAACTAAGAGCAATTCGTTTAGCCCTACAAGCATTTCTTCCAAGGATAAGAAACTCATCAGTTCTCATCAGGACGGACAATACAACGGCGATGCATTATGTCAACAAGCAGGGGGGTACAAGGTCCCCTCTGTTGCCACTGGAAGCTCAAGGCATCTGGGAGTGGGTGATCCAGAATGGCATTTTGCAAAAGGCAGAACATCTTCCAGGGGATCTCAACGCAACAGCGGATGGTCTCAGCAGGCTCAAGTCTACGTGCCACAAATGGGAATTGCATTAGGAAATTCTGGACAGCATTTTTCGGCTGTGGGGCAAGCCATCCATAGACCTATCCACAACGCCGGAGAACAGGAAATGCCGGTACTTTGCAAGTTGGTATCACCATCCGGGATCCTGGGGGAATTTGTGTTCGATGGCATGGTCAGACGCCTTTGCCTACGCTTTTCCTCCCATTCCTCTTCTGCCAAGACTTCTCATGAAGGTAAAGACAGAGCCCTGCAGGATGATCCTTATAGCTCCATCTTGGCCACCCCGGTATTGGTACACGGAGTTCCTTCTTCTCTTGGAGAGACAGACGATTCTCTTGGATCCCATCCCATCGCTTCTGACGATGTCCCGGGGTCAAGGGCTGCATCTGGATCCCACAACGCTTCAATTAGCGGCATGGCTCCTGAACACAGAGAGTTCGATCACCTGTGCCTGTCCACAGAGTGTAAGGACATTCTTTCTCACGCCCAGGTTCAGAGCACTAACAAAACATATCAAATGAAATGGAAGAGGTTTTGTCTCTGGTGCCAGGAATCGGGGTTCACCCTTTCTCTTCTTCAGCTCATGAGATTCTTCCTTACATCCTTTCATTGGCAAAAGCTGGTCTAGCTCATGCATCTATTAAGGTTCATCTTGCAACTATTTCACTTTTCAGAAGAACATCTTCAGGCCCTTCTTTATGGTCAACGTGAATAATCAAACAGTTCATGAAGGGACTTTTCAGGGTTTTTCCTCCGGTCAAACCTCCCCCACTCCCTGGCACCTTAACGTGGTCTTCGCTCAACTAATGAAGCAAAGAGATAACATTTCTGTTATGGAAAGTGGCGCTATTTCTGGTGTTGACCTGTGCTAAAAGGGTTAGTGAAATGCAGGCCCTCACTATCCAGGAGCCTTTTCTTCAATTCAAAGATGACAGAGTAATGTTACTTACCAACCCCAAGTTCATCCCTTAAGTTCCAGCAGATTTTCATTTGAACGAACCTCTGGTTCTTAAATCATTTTTACTGCAACCTACAACACCGGTGGAGAGAGCCCATCATTCTCTAGACATTTAGCACTGTTTGAAATTCTATCTCCACAGAACTAAATCCTTCCGAATGTCACCCCAACTCTTTGTTGCATATAGTGCTCCTCGTAACGGCTATTCTCTCTCTAAACGAGGCATTGAACGTTGGATTTCTAGTACCATCCAATATTGTCACCAGGCGACTGGAAAGCCCATTCAGGGGAGAGTCTGTGCACATTCTACTAGAGCAGGCTCTGCCTCGATAGCCCTTTTTGCTGGGGTACCTATCCAGGAGATCTGCAGGGCAGCAACCTGGAAGAGTATCCACACGTTTACCAAGCACTACTGCTTGAATTCTTCGGTTCGCAGTGATACGGTAGTGGGTCAAGCAACCCTGAGGAACCTGTTTCAATGAGAGTGAGCTTTCTGTCTCATCCCTCCTTCCTTTCCTTTCTAGGAACCTCGACATTATTTTGTATTATTTTTCGTACTATATTCTTTTCTAATATCCACATTACGTGTGTTTGAATATGCATATTTATATAGTTATGGATATTCTTATTTATATGTATTTCGATGACCATCCTTAAATGCTTTGTTTAAACAGGAATTAAGAGTTTATGACTGGAAAGTTTGTTTTTTCCTTTTATTCTTTATCATGTATATTTTAATCAGTGAAAATTAGAAACAAAAATATGCTCCTAACTGCTAACTACTGTGATTCAAGCATGTGAATCTATGAAAGTTCTAATACTGGAGTAAGGAAATAAGTTACTTACCTGTAACTTTAGTTCTCCAGTATTGGAATCTTTCATAGATTCACATGCAACCCCCCCATCTCCCCTGAGAAAGCCCACCCTTTGAGACCTGTATGGTTAAATTTATAGCACTAGTGCTGCGAAAATCTGAAGGTCTGAGGTTCTCTCAGGAGGGTTCTAGAAGGTGGGGTGTTCTGATTGGCTAAGGACTTCTTTTGCGCTCTTTTACAAAAAGAGATGGATATGTTGCAAAACAAATATGCGCCTAGGCCTATTTTTTTCTAGTTTGTGCTAGCTTTGCATTGCTGTTTTAATATACCAGGGACTCCCATCTCGACGACGGGGAATGATTCAAGCATGTGAATCTATGAAAGATTCCAATACTGGAGAACTAAGGTTACAGGTAAGTAACTTATTTTCTTCTCGCACACTCAGTTCTGTGATCTGCATGGTAAACATTCTTTGCAGCAGGGACATTAATCATCTGCGCTACTTTAAGATGAGTAAAAACTGCCACTAGACAAAACTCCAATCTCTCTCCAGCAGGAACATTAATCACCAGAGTTATCTTAACATTTTTATTGGTGCATAAAAACTGATGGATACATAAGGATCTCTGCAGCACCTGCTTTTAAACCCATAAGTTATTTTTAAACAGGGCCCATACCCCACACTCCCAACACAGCTGCACCTGCATCGGTCACTCCAACTATAGTCTGCCCTGGTTTAAATGATACGGACCTACCATGATGTTTTTAATGAACTTAAATGACCCATGTGATTTGCTTCCTATCATTCTCATTTTATTCATATCGATCTGTCGCCGATGCTGGAATCATACAGTGCCCTTTTGCCTATATTCTCCTCTTTCCGAACCACCCATGCAATTCATGACTGCTTATCTTTTGGTATACAGAAACCTGATGGAACATCAGATATGGTCCACTTTCCAGACTAAGATGGCAGAACCTTTCCTGCATTCTGACAATACAAACTCCTTTTACTTCGAGTCACAAAGCTGTTTGCAATTTGGCACATGAAAACTGTCATAATATGTACAGTTCAGATGTATAGTGGGTTTTTACTTTTTATAGAATATGTAGGACTTCATATTTAAAAAAACCTCTTACCATGCAGTATAAACTTAGAAG
The DNA here is from genome assembly GCA_963921515.1 of Calotriton arnoldi. Classification (NCBI taxonomy): domain Eukaryota; kingdom Metazoa; phylum Chordata; class Amphibia; order Caudata; family Salamandridae; genus Calotriton; species Calotriton arnoldi. The sequence continues at coordinate 578,238 of CAWUFW010004274.1, read as the reverse complement.
ATGCGAGTGGTCCGCATTTTTATCTATCAGAACACTCTACCCTTTAGTTTATATTGATTCACACACTTTGTGAGATGTTGCCCTGATATATTATGTCCACTAATTAAAGTGGGCACCTTGCACCAGTCCAAACAACCCTTATGGTGATTTAAGAGGTCAAAGATAACCTTAGAAAGCTATCCAAGTGGTAGCTGTTGAGAGCAGCCTTCAGGCTTAGTCTTGAAGGAATGTTAAGCAGCTTGCTTTACCAGAATGCAATCTTATTGTATTGGTTAAATGAAAGGAGAACCACACAGTAGTTATAAAAATATGTATTTATTATTATAACACCTTAAATACCTTACAGTACACACAAAGCACACAATACTGTAGCACAGAGACAATGGTAAGTAGCACTAATACACAGTGGGCTCCCAGGGGAGACCAAACCAAATACTAAAATAGTGGTATAAGAACCACGACTCGAGTCAAGACAGTGTCTAGAGGGTGTAGAATCGCCGGGACCCCAAGGAACCACCCAAGGTGAGTAGGTAGGGACCCCAGGGAGGACGGGTGGAGTGTGAGAACATGACCGCGTGCTACGTACAATTCAATGGGAGAGTCGCGGTTGCAATTTTAAAGTTTAAGGACCCTTCCCAGTGGATTACGAGGAAACCCTTTGGAACATAGATGGTTGGAGAGCCACCCCACCGTGGATACCGAAGTACCAGAGTTACCTATCCCAGGGAAGCCGGGTACATAGGGCTGAAGTGGCATCGGAAACCGCTGTCGTTCTCAATGGGAGTCTTCAAAGAAATGCCACTGATGGAAAGAAGAAAAGTGTCCGGTGGAACCCACAGGTGGATTCTTGATGGAAGGAAACTGAAAGCAGAGGGGACAGAGTCTGGGTTACTCAGGAGTGACCAGGAGCTCGGTAGACGAATGCCCACCGATGTCAGGTGCTTCAGGTGTGAAGGAGATCTTGACTCTACAGCTACAGGGACCAGAAGACGTTGAGGACAACCAGGAGCCGGATACAAACTGTCCCACAAAGGATGTCGAGTGCTGAGGGGTCGGTGTCCGGCTGGAGCACCAACAAGCCTTGGCAGCGGCAACCCACGAAGAAGGTCAAAGAAGGTTTGGGTCTGGCCCAGCAAGGACCAGGGGACTCACAACAGCAAGGGGAGTCAGGGCAGGCCTGGAGCAACCAGGGGAGCCCAAGAAAAGCAGTGTTGTCCCTCAAGTGGACCCACAGGATGAAGGCACAGGAGTCGCGAGGGGACCTCTAGCAGTTTCACAAAGTCACCGCTTGCAGGGCACAGAGTGTGAGGAGGCCGAAGTCCTTTGTACGAAATGTGTGCAGTAGTTGGGGCTATCGATAGTCCAATGCACAAGGTTAGGGAACACCAACAAGCATATGCACTTGCAAAAGTACGCGGTGCACAGGGGTTCGGGTTATGCAGTCCCCACGAGGGATACTGGCCTCAAACTCGGTGAGAGGGCAGCTCAACCTCAAGGAACATAGGAACCCACCTCGTGTACTGCTGGAGCCTTCGGAGTTAGCAGGAGCTCAGGATCAGCAGACCGGTCAGTTGTGTTACGGTGCCTGCAAATGCAGGGGAGTGACTCTTTCACCCCAAGGGAGATACTTCAGTTGTCCTTGATGCTCCACAGGTTCTGCACGGAGCCTGTATTGTGCACGGGCACAGACGATGCTTTGGACGGAGAGGGAGACGAAGTCGGGCCCAGTCAAAGTCCAGAGTGTCCAGACGGTCGAAGGCCAGTGGTTTCTTGATCAGAATCTTGTCCATGTCGAATCTAGGGTCCTACAGCCAGGTAAGCCCTTTTGTACCCTCGGGAAAGGGTTGGACAGATTCAGGGGACGCTCTCAGGGGAGGGCCAACGGCTCCCAGGACTGGTTTGAACTGGACTATGCACAGGGACACCAAATGTGCCCTTCATGCAGACTTTCAGGCACTTTGGAAGTGCACCCACCCAGGTCCAATACACTAAATCTCGTCTGGGAGGTGGTCACACCTCCCTGTGAAAGGATGCCTATTGTGCTGCCTTCCTCTGCTGGAGATTGGCTCAGCAGCAGGAGGGCAGAAATGTGTCTCTGGTCGGCAGCAACCATTTTGTGCTGTTCGGGCCCAGAAGGCTGGTACCGGGAAGACCAGGGGCCCCACGAAGCATGCTTTTGAAGGGTGGAATCATACCTCCCACACCGGTTACCGTTAATCATACCTCCCACACCGGTTACCGGTGTGAAGGTATGATTCCAAGGTGTTTGATACCAAACACGACATGGTTTGTTGCAGCCATTTTCGAGATAGCATTTTACGCGAGCATATAATGCACCTCTACCTATATGTCTGCCTGCGTCACCGACAACCCGGGAGAATGGTCTCCGAAGGCTACAGGGGTGCCCTGCTCATGCATGGGCACCCTCTCACGTAAAACCCAGCACCCTGCCTTCAGGATTGTGAAGGCCTGCTATAGGGGTGACTTATAGGTTTTCAGTGTAGTGACCTATAGGTATAGTAAACCTATATCTAAAGTAAGTGGTGCATGCACCATCTTACACAGGCTGCAATGGCAGGCCTGTAGTTCCATTTTGCATGGCCTCTCATGGGTGGCATAATACATGCTTCAGCCCATGGGAGGCCTCTGGGGTACCTATGCAAAATATACTAGGGACTGATAAGGGTACCCCAGTATCCAATCTGGAGTGTACCTAAGTACATGACATAACATTTTAGGGAGAAAGCAGATAGACTGGGGTCCTGATTAGCAGGATCCCAGTCAGACTAGTCAAAAACAGTGTAACATCAAGCAAAAAGTTGGGGTAACCATAAGAAGCAGATCCTACTTTCCTACACACTTCACATTTGTAACTATACTGTATAAATTCATGTTTTTATTTAAAATACATTGCGTCACTATGGTAAATAGTTCATGAGGAGTTTCCGTACTATGCCATGCAGTAGAGGACTGACAGAGACTGCTTTTCACCTTAAAAGATAACTCCGACTAAAAGCAGGTCACCTGTCCACCCAGTTCGTGGTAAAATGCTGAATCGAAGGTGTCCTTCAGGAGATATCGGGACCAATTCCAATACAATTGAAGGAGCTAAAAGGAGGCACCGATTTAAACGTGTGCATCTAGTACTAAACACACAACATACACATTGTTTCTGACAGTAGCGCTCTCCTAAACCCAGTGGCGCTGAATTCCTGCCTCACTACTCCTCTTCACCACAGTGGACGACAGCCACTGACTCTTTGGAGGGGGTGCTCAGTGTTCCTTTATCACCTGGCAGCCTTCGCTTCAAAACTCACCATCGGCTGCCAAGTCTCAATTGCCCCAACCACCATCTGACCCTGGGCAATTATTCCATTTTTTTCTGACTGTGCCTGCTGGAGGTCTATCACCTATCTCTCAAAGGCCATAAAAGTGGTGCTCCAAAGGAGCAATGCGATGTGTGCATAGACGGAAGGCAGAGACCCTTGCTAAGCTAACCAGCCAAATATATTCATCACCTATGAATCCTTGACCATCTAATTACCTCCAAGCAAGACTTTTGGACATTGTCACGCAGGACTTCCAGCCCTTGCATAGAAAGTAGGCTATGGTGATAGCTGGCCTGAATGAATAGTGGACCATTAGGTATGAAAGTGGTCAGTCCCGCCTCCTTCTGTTACATCTGTCCACTGCATTCGATATGGTCCATTATGTGGTGCTGTTTGGTCGTCTCAGTACAGTGGAGTTGGCTGGCCTGACCCCGGGTTGGTTCTGGTCTTTTTTTTGTCGGGACCTACTCAGGTTGCTTCTCTGCTGCTATACAGGTTGGCAGAATAGGATGTGAAGTGTGGGGTGCCCTGGGGCTCAGCCCTCTCCCCTATCCTATTCAATCCTTACAGTCAACCTTTAAGAGTGTTTTTGTAGGTCGAAATCTTCCATTATGCCAATGATGCCCAGTTCCTGCGGAGGGTCCCTCTTTTCAAGCAGGCCCAGTGCTACAGCAGATTCTTCAGAGCAGTGACGCCCCGCTCTGGAATTCATTACCACGAGGCTGCGCAGTATTTGAAAGTTTGAACAAATTCATAGATGTCTGCAAATATTTGTTTTATCCTTGTCCTCTCCAGCCTGATCACTTTTAATACTCCAGCCATGAAGGCCAGGGGAGAACATAACATAACATAACATAACATGTGTATTTGTAAAGCGCACGTTCACCCCAGCAACGGGGCATCTTGGCGCTGAATAACAGATGTTTATTGTTACCCAACTCAATGGTACTCATTTTATCGACCTCAAATGGATGAAAGGCTGAGCGGACCCGCCGGGATTCGAACCTGTGACCATGAGGTCGATCACAGGCCCCTGCAGTGAATGCATTAGTCCACTGAGCCACCAGACCCGGCTGAAAAACAAATGTAAGAGTTTTTCACCAACAGGACATGTAAAACATAAAAGAACATGTCAAACTTTTTAAATACACTGCACCCTGCCTTTTGGGCTGCCCAAGGCCTACCCTAGCGGTGACTTATATGTAATAAAAAGGAAGGATTGGGCCCGGCAAAAGGTTTCTTGATGATAGGTGATAGACCTCCAGCAGGCACAGTCAGAAAAAAATGGAATAATTGCCCAGGGTCAGATGGTGGTTGGGGCAATTGAGACTTGGCACAGAACATGTGCTTTCAAAAATAAAAAAACAGTAATCACCAAACCCCAAGCTTACAAGAAGATTCCTCTGTAGTACTACCTCTCCATCAACCTTTTTATCACTTCACCCAAGCCAATACCAATCATCACCATACCTACACATCAGGTAATCTCACTGATGACGAACAGACTTCCACTACCTCAGCAACAACCAAGCTGTGCACCACCTCTACAACACCCAGGCTCCTTATTCCCTCAGTTGATTGGGTGCCATAGGGTTGGGTCTAGTTCCCTCCCTCTTAAGAAAAAATGTAAAATGCAGCATGTTATGGAATTCCAGTGCTTGAGTGAGGGTGTGAGCAGTGTGCAGTACCTGTAGTCCAGGAATTGTAATTGTCTCCCAAATGAGCACAGGCCCTGACATCAATGGAGTAATCTGTATTAGAAACGTGCATACTTCTACAAGAGAAAAATGTGTCCAGTGCATTCAGTGGAGTGGCATAACCCCAACCTTCTGGAACTGGGCACGCCACATAATCTTCGTTTGAGGAGTACATTCATTCTGACACTACTTGCTTCTGCACATATTTAAGATGTAGGACTTCAAGACTTGACTTCCCTATAACCTGACGTGCAGACACCCTGGGCTACCCTAAGTCCCATGGGCCTGATTTCTCATGCTAAGGGGCACATGTAAGCCATAAAGGAAATGAAGAACACTCTCAAGGACAGGGCAAAGCTGAGCCTCAACATCTCCAAATCCTTGGTACATCCAGGCCTCCCATCTGACTTGTGGCGAGAACTTTCAGTCTGCACCCAACCAGAACTTGGTAGAGGAGTACTCATTCAGTGCACATACTGTCATACCGATCCTAGACTATCCATGGCTCTGTCCCTCTGCCCATGGAGAGGGGTCCTCACCTGATGCCTCCCCCATAAAAGTGCACATCTAAAGGTGGAGAACGCCAGCCTCGTGAGGGGCTTCAGCTTCACACGCACCCACCAACGGAACCTGTGCTGGAAATTAAATATTAAACTCCACATACTCACTATTCAAAAATATTTAGAAATTTTAATAAAAATTGAAAACCTAAAAATCATTAAAATACATTAAATTAGAAAAACATTCAAATAATTTTCAAAAATGGAAATATTTAGCAAAACTGTTAAAAATTAAGATGATTAAAAGCATCTTTTTGAAATAATTGCCCAAACTCACACATAAATCACACAAATAAAATCACTTTTTCAAATTGTGCATATTTAAATGTTTAATTACTAATAAACTAATATTATCTTTTTTTAAAAAGCTCAACAACCCATTAACAAATTACTAAAACATTAACAAATATTGTTAAACGTTTAACACTAATTAAACATACAATTAAATAATTTCCAATTAACAATTTGTAGAATTATTAGTTTTATATAAACCACCCACATCATCTCCTACCAGATTTGAATGTTGGTTGAAAATCTTTTTTTATTTGGTTGCAGAATGTGGTTATACAGACCAACCTCTTGTTCCTGATTCTGTCTTTAGGGTCCAATAAATATTCCCTTGGGTTATACTATGCTGTGTTCCTCACCTTTTAAGAAGCCTTGAAGGATAACCCCTCTCTAACAATTTGGATGCCAGAATTTCTGATTTACCAAAGTAGTCAGCTCTATGTGCAAAATTCCGTCTAATTCTAAGGAGCTGTCCATGGGGCAAACTGTCTCTTAGATTGTGTGGAAGGTGACTCGTATAGTGTAAGAGAGTATTGCGTTCCGTAGGTTTATGGTAAATCGTAGTGTACAGTCTACCTTCCTCAATCGTAATCTGAAAATCTAGAAATGAATCAGTGAATTGATATGGGCTGTTGTGAATTGCATGTCTGGAGTTCTTGTATTGAGCTAATTGCAATATATCATGAGTGTTGAAAGGTCACCTGTCCAAATCAAGAGTACATCATCTATGAACCTGCACCAATATGCAACATTTTGTAAATATGAGTGTGTATCACCACAGATGGAGATTTTGAAAGTGAACTATGGACAGATTTGCCAGATCTGATGCAAAACCTGCCCCCTTAGTGACTCCCTTTGCTTGATTGTAGTAGCCACCTTGAAATTGGAAAAGCTTTTTTGTTAAAGCAATCTCTAGTAGGGATATAAAGAAATTAGTGGGGACCTGGGAGCACTATTGCTTTTCTCCAAAGTTGTCTAAATAAATACAAAGGCATCCTGTTGAGGGATGTTAGTTTATAGGTTCTGGATGTTCATTGTCTTCAATAATTGATTAGAGGGATCAAATGAAAAATCCTCAATTTTGTAATGACATCCATACTATTCTTAATATATGCCTTGGTGAGCAGAGCGAATGGCTTGATAAATTGGTCAATATATCTATCTAGTGGCTCAAGAACAGACCCACAGCCAGATACTATTGGTTTCCCTGGTGGGTTCACCAATCTTTTGACTATTTTGGAAGGAAGCATGCAGTATTTCCCCCATGTCCCCTTTCTCCATCTCCTCAGACACCCTGCCTACTTCACTAGAGTGAGCATGAGGATCCTCCCTCTCTATTGGAGCAGCTGTAGAATGCCCAACCAAGGGCTACAGGTGGAGTGCCATAGGAGGACGTGATCTGCCAGGCTGTGTCCCTCCAAATGGAGTAAATTCGTGTTCTTCACAGATCAGAGTGGGCCTTTAATCTTCATGTCCTCCTAGGTCACATGGGAGGAACCAGAGGGGGCGGGGTGAAAATGGGGAATAATTACTCCAAAATGGGTGGGGTTTAGGGAAATCTAAGGAGGAGTTTGGGAGAGACATGCTAGTACAAAACACACACTCACAAAAAGCCATTGTAATCCATAAAATACACTGCTAAAGTGACTTTAGCCCTAGAAGTGTCAAAAGAGGCTTAAATGTACTCCAGCCCAGTCTAGCAGTAAGTCAAGCATCACATATGGCCAACCACTGGTACTGCAACACACACCCATAGAAATCAGTGGAGGCAGGTAATTAGAATAACACCCCATAGGTATTAATGTATAATCATTTAAATTATTTTTAACATTTAACCAATGCATATATTTTTAGTGAGAAAAATATTATAAATGGGTATTGATTTTTTGTATATTTAAGAAATGTAATTTAAAAAAATGTTTAAAAAAGTTCTTTAAAAAAAATATAAAAAGCATTTAATTAAATACATACATTTTAACCATCATTATTACAAAATAAATGAAAATAAAAATGATAGTAATGAGGGTAATTTTATTTTTAATGTATTGTTTAAAAAATAATATTTATAAATTAATTTAATATTTTTACATTATTTTGTCATTTATTACATATGTAATTTGAGGAGTTAATGTGTTGTAACTTTTTTATGTTATTAGTTCAGGGTTAATGTTAATTATTATAAATCATTTTACATTTACATTTATATTAAAATATATTTAAATATTTTTGGAAAAAATAAATAAACGTTATTAAAGCTCTCTCTACTCTCCCATTGGAAGATCTCCACCAACAAGTGAAAGGTTATGTTATGAAAGGTTATGTTTAGTAATCGTTAGTAATATTTAGTAATTTAAATTCCCATAAATTCTGTTGTAGGGTTCTCCACCCCTTTCTTGGAGGGTGGGAGACATGCAAGTTTACTCTTGGGTGTAAATCTACACTCGGAACGGTGAAAAGTAAAAACAAGGGGAGTTATACCTAGGTACAGGAGTAGATCCACACATGTATATTTATCTTGGTGAATCTGGCCCACTATGGGCCATATGTACGAAAGAAAATGTTTGCGATTTCCAAATAGCGAATTTGTAGAAATCGCTACTAGGGAATCGCAAACTGAGATGTATGTAGGAGTGTTTTCCACTAATAACGATTTCTACAAATTCACAACCACAAATAGGAAATCGCTAATTTGGAAATTGCAATAGCCAAATAAGAAATCACAATTAAGAAAAGTTGCATTCTGGATGCAGAATGATGATGTAAGACCAGGAACTTTAGAAATACAGGGTGTGGCTCCAACCCAGAAGCCTAGGAAGGTGCTAGAAGGAAAGCGTGTTCCTGTCTGACAACTGACAGTGGAATCCTAATTCCTGGAGGACACCTTGTAAAAGTAAGATGGGGACAAGGACTCTGGCAGCAGGAAGTGCAAAGTAAAATTGTCTGAAAAGGAGCTGGAGCTTCTAACCGAAGAATATGTGGCACACATGGACCAGCTCTTTGGGAAAGCATAATTTACTGATCCTGAGGGCCAGAAAAACAAAATATGGAACAGCATCCCTGGAGAAAGTCCACTCCCTTGGTGTCACCCAGAGGACCATACCAGAGATCAGGAAACGCTGGTTTGATGTAAGATCCCACTCCAAAGAGAAGATGGCCAGCAGGATGGTTGAGGCTCATGGCACAGGTGGTGGACCCTCAAAACACCCCCTCCCACTCCAAAGGAATCACCGATTGAGGGGACACTTGAACCTGAAAGTGTGATAGGAGTGTCAGACATTGACATCACCAATTCAGAAGGCTCCAGCCAAGGTAAGTCATTTCCCCTGTAATTACTTACCATAACATATTGTTTGTAAGTCCTCAAGTACATCTTAGCTAACAAAACTCCTGTGAGATGTTTGCTGTACTTTGGCAGTACATTATGGGAGTTGTAGTACATCTAAGTTACATGGTGTACTGTGTGCTGATAACTACAATACACATATCTGTACATTATCTACATGTCACAAACACATAAATCACAGTTTACAACACTATTGTGAATAAACATTAACCATTTATTTACAATATCTATATACATACATTTCCACAGATCACACCCAGTATTTGTCTGAAACTATGGAGGCTGATGAAGCTATTGACACACATGTGGAAATGGAGGACAGCACAATTGCAACTACTGGGCTCGTTACTCCAACGCCACATTCTAGAAGAGTAAACATGTCACCACTACCAGGCTTTGAGGAAGGTGATGAGGCGCTATTCCAAAGCAGGAACACAACTACTTCTGTGGGTAGGACACACAGACACGCTAGAGTCCAACAAGCAACAGTCCACAATAATGACATGGCAGACAGTTCTCTTTTGTTTGGTGGCCTGGAAAAATCCATCATCTCAATACAATGCCTGCAAGCCAAATATATAGACACTGTTAATATGAATCTGCAAAGCATGTCAAGGACAATGCTGCAATTGCAGAAAGGACAAGGCTGTTGGTTTGCTGCCATGTAGAGGGAGCAACATCTGCAAAGACGCAGGCACAGGCAGCACATGGCACGCTATGATGCCTTCACTAGATCAATCAATTGGCAGTAGCCACGACCACTCTTGCCAGGAGAACTGTCAATATACAAAATGACATGGGCCACTGCTGTCACGATGTTGTACATGGGCTGGTACAAGTGACCACAGCCCTTGAAAACATACAGACACACAATCTGTCTGTCCCTAACATGAAGCCGGCTCTAGCCTCAGTGCCACATCTGTGCCAGAAGGATGATGTACCAGGCGGACACGCCAAAACACATCAGGAGCAAACATATCCCCTCCTCCACAGCCGAGTTCTGCTGAGAAGGCAACCAACACCAGAGGCTGTAAAAAGTGAATTTTGTAGACACTCAGAATTATGAGGCTACTTTGTTATGTTTCTGTTTCTTTTCTATACTTTGTTGCTTTGTTGACACAATAGTACATCCTCTGTGTACAAAGTTGATGATGAAGATTTAAATTGGTGCAACCTGAATAAAAGGTGATCTTTCAGTCATGCACAAAACATTACCATCATGTGTGTTGTCTATTTCTTAGATGTGCTCATCCTTCTTACCTTAAAAATAGTTGTTGGTGATCTCTGTATGTCGAGCTTGACCCTCTGCTGCATGTGTCCCTTTCTGCTGAATTTGCAGTGGTGGTAATTCCTCATCTGAGTCTGAATTTGGCTCGATGTTGATGTTGTGCATACCTTTCCTCATGGTTATGTTCTGGAGAATGGCACATGTTGCAATGATTTTACAGCACCAGTTTTGTGGACACATCTGAATCTAGACTTTAGTATACCAAAGGTACATTCTATTATTGATCGTGTTGTCATATGAGCCCTGTTGTACTGCCTTTCACTTCTAGTTCTTGGATTCAAGTATGGTGCCAGTATCCAAGCGCGCAAGGCATATGCACTGTCCCCTTAAATAGTATGATATGGAGAACCCGTTAGGTCACATTACAAACACACTTTTGATCACCGTATTAATTGAGTTTGCAATTCTCTTACCAAGTAAAAAGCCATCGCCAAAGTCACCCTGAGACAAACGGTCATGTGTTCCACTGTGGCGAAACATAAAGGAGTCGTGTGTGCTGCTTGGGAATCTGGCTACAAGGTCAGTTATGATGCATGAGGCATCACACACTACCTGTACATTGAGTGAATGGGTTCTTTTCGTATTTCTATAATGAATTCATTTACAGAGGGCGGATATATGGAAATATGTGTGCCATCAACATAGCCAATTACATTAGGAAACTGTGCTACCCTGTAACACATTAATTTGGTGTGTTACAAATATTGGGGAGTACTTGGAAAACATATATATTGGTTTACTTTGCTAACCATATCCATAAACCTGTGACAAAACCTGGAAAATGCACTTTGTGACACTTCCCCTGCCATTGCTATGACTCCCTGCTAATTGCCAGAAGCCAAAAGGTGTAGAAAACACAATAACTGTACATGTGGTGGGATTGCATTGCTTCTGACTGTTGTGGTCTGTAGCTGAGGTTGTAACTCAGCAATTAATTCCAGAATTACCTCACTACTGAGTCTGTACTTCTAATATATCTTCTCTTCAGTCTGTTCAAACAGGGTGATCCTCACCATAAATATCTTCTCCTCTCTCCTCCTCCTTCTCTGCCTACCAACCAAAATCCTCATCCCAGGGTGCTCCTCACCTTAAATATCTTCTCCTGTCTCCTCCTTCTCTGCCTACCAACCAAAATCCTCATCCTCCACGCCCAGACATACAGAGCCGCCATTCTGAAAGAGGCAGACGCATTTTGGGTGACATTTTTATAGTTTGCTCCTGGGTAGCACCTGATACACATTAATGGTAAATACATTTCCTAAATGGCCATTTTGCGACTATTCGCAATTAGGAAATCCTTTGTACATAGTGTTAGCGATTCGCTATTTGGAAATTCCAATTTGCGATTTCCTATTTAGGGAATCCCAAAATGCGATTTCTACATGATTGAAATTGCTTTTTGCACCACCGAAAATGCCTTTTGTACTTACCGAAATTACATTTTGCATTTCCTAACGGCCTGAAATTGCGATTCGCACTGTTAGGAAATGCAAAAAGCCTTTGAACATATGGTGGTATGTGTGATAAGATAGAAAGCAAATGGAACCAAAGTCCTGGCACTAGGATTTCACAGCCTGCATATAAATCAGAATCTTAGCAAATGCACTGTTTTTCCAGTTTTGTCATGAATCTCAAAATTGCAATAAGCTTGTAGACATGTTCTGTACAATGAATGTTACAAGCAGCACAAAGCACCCCCTGAGCGCTTCATCAGCAAGACTAAATAAATACACTATGCATGAATAAGCGAAAGGGAAAGAAGCAATTTCAAAAGAAAGTTCACTTAGATTACTTCCCTAGTTAATTATCATGTTTTTCTTACAAATGGCCCCTTCCTAAGCATATTATTAGAGGTCTGTCACTTGGTGCACCTCATGCACTTTTAACGGATCGTACAGCATGTTGACCTAATGTGGGTGTGGATGAGGTAGTCGGTCAATCAGAGAACAGTAGCAAATTAATTCGAAAATTGTATTAGCACTGAAAGCTAATCGTTTTGTGAGTGCATGCTAAGTTTGTGTTATGCAACTGGTGATCATGTAAAGCGCTCTAGGACCTTCGGGTCAAGGTCGGGCTATATAAAACTTCAAACAAAAAAAAAGTTTGCATTGACTACTTTTGATGGCGCCTCGGATGCTACCTGCAGTGATCCCACTTTTTTTCATTCAGAAATCAAGCTGGCGTGTTACAAACATAGGTTGCACATATTGTGTACAGGTGAACACACATGGGTAGATTGTACCTCTGTTTTCTTTTGTCAATCCCTAATAACACATCCATACATGTTCTTCAAGACCAATGCCTAAGTCACTCAATGATGACATTTTGTTTTCTCAGCTCTTAAGTTACGAGCCACCTATACTGAGACCTCTGCAGCCTATATGTATTTATTCATTTAAAGTTCTTATATAGTGCCATTCTACTCACAGGGTGTTAGAGCGCTTTACAGAATAACACATTTCTCATGGGAAACCAGGAGTACAAATAACCTTTAAGTTAACCAAACATAGGGGGTGATTACGATGGCAGAAGGCCCGCCACCGCCAGCCGTGCGGTGGCGGGCCCTCCGCCATCGGACAGCAATTTTCCCCCGCCAAATTAGGATGGTGGGGGGAATCGGACCGCGACTGTGGCGGGCGCAAAGACCGCCCGCCACGGATCCGCCACAGGCAATCATTCCGATTGCCTGGCGGAGCGGTCAGCATGTGTAAAATGGTGGCCATGCCTAGCAGGCACCGTCCGCCATATTACGATGCTGGCCGCAGTTAACCTTTCCGTGGCGGTAAACCGCCATTGAAAGGCTTGCGGAGAATGCATTCGGGGGCCCGTTGTGGGCCCCCCTTGTGTTGGGGGGAGGTGGTGGTGCACTGGGGGGGTACCCATGGTACCCCCCTACATTTCCCTGCACTAAGTGGCAGGCACCACGTGGTGCCTGCCACGTACTGCAGGGAAACGCACTACATGCATTTTTCACATTGCGGCGGGTGCTGCAGCCAGCAGCACCCGCCGCAATGGTAAAGAAGCAAGATGCGACCGCCACAGTGGCGGTCGCATATTGATTCTACGTGCGGGACCGCCGCCATACAGGCAGGCGGTCCCAAGCACCACCACGATGGCGGGCGGACTCAAGTCCGCCCGCCATCGTATTGACCCCCATAGTTGTTGCTTTTACAGATTGCCATCAAACAATATTCAGATCAGGATAAGCTAAGCCAATATGAAAATTGCAGACCTGCCATCATTAAGTAAGAGCAAAGAACGGAGTAGGGGTTTGAAAAAACACAGAATAATTTACACCAACAGCACATCTTGTGGGAAGACACCTTATTAGTGATCTCGCAGTGGACTGAAAGGAAAACAATAAGGAAGGACACTGACGCAGCAAAGGTACTCCAGGGAGGGCATGCTGCAAGGATCAAAACAGATAAGGGGTTATAAAAAGTAAAATATTTTGAATGTGCAGGAATATGGCTGGAAGACAAACAGAGGAAGATATGGGACCCATCATCCAGAACAAAGGAAAGATGGATGTGGTGGCGTGCCATCAATCAGCGCCTACACAGGAACCCTACTCAAGATGGCTGCTCCCAGATCTGATGAAAAATCTCCAGAGAGCTTGTACACCAGAAGCCAGTATGTCCCACTGAGGCATGCCAAGTATGAAAGTGTGGCTATGAATGGGTAAGCATTGCATAGTGAGGAAGGACTACATTAAACCTACTAAAGGTATGAGCACACACTGGATCCATTACACCATCATGTAGGCTCTGTACTGCCCCACTCATTGTACTATATATAATCGGCCTTGCCATCATTGGTTTAAACTCTCCAAGGATGCGTTGGCCTCAGCATAGCAGTTATCCTCTCTCCTGGTTGTAGCAACTCTCCCCTCTCATCCTTTCCTTCATTGTGCACTACGTGCCTCTCCCTCCCAGGGTAAGGCAGCAGTATGCCAGACTCACCTCTCTTCGACAGATAGTTTGGTGTAATTAGTTAGTGCAGTGACACCAGAAACAATATTCACCTTGAACTCAACAGTACTCAGTTAATTGTCTTTTGATGAACAAAAGGATGAGATAGATGGTCCTGGTGGCATTTGAACCTGTGACTTACAGGTCTCTGGGTAGGCTATTGTAGAAAGTAAAATGCAACATCAAAAACCTGGTGGAATAGGGGGCAGAGCTTGCCTGAGCCCAAGATGGCCGCGTAAACTGAGAGCTCCGTGTTGCCGTTGCAAAATCCATCATTAATCCTGCTTCTGAGCTGTGCAAACTGACCTGAAACACCACCCAGAGGTAGAGGAATGGACGCTCTACTGAGCAACCTGCTTACCGGCTCCTGAGGCGGAGTGCGAGCGCGCGGTCATCTGCTGCATAGGAGGCCCGGGCCCGGCCTGCAGGCGAGGCGGAAGCCCTGGAGCGAGCGGAGTTCCTATTGCCGGGTGGTTGCGAATCGTGGAGCCCTGAGGGAGACTGCTGAAGCGGCTGCCTCTACGAGGAGCGTATCCTCTGATGTGAGTCCTGTCTGCCGATACTCGTGACACAGCGGCAGCGGAGCGCCGCGCGAGAAGCCCCAGACTGGATTACTGATGAGGCGGAAGCCCCGTGGAGAGCGGGGTACCCGGAGGCTGGTGGTGGCGTGCAGGGGAAGACCGGCGTCTATCGGCCCCAGAAGAAATCTTTGGAAAGACGAGGTGTGCAGCGCAAAAAGAACATACCCACACTACCTGCACCGGTGGGTCCTGAAAGACTGGCGAGAGCGGACTGAGCGGCTGAGCCGGATGGTGACGAGACACGCCCTTTGGCTCTGAACGAGGGTGCCGAGCAGGTGGCGGCCGGAGTCGTGCTGATCGTGCACTTGTAGTCACCCAGGCAGTGACTGCGGTGGTGAGTACTGAGGCGATTGCAGGCGGAGCAGTGGCTCTCGGCGGCGAGTTTGCGGTGCAGGGAGAGTGTAGCCAGTGCCCCTTGGAGCAAGTGGTGCGCAGCTGCTAAACAGCACAACCGCAGTGAGCGGAGTAGCGGGTGTGCAGAAAACGAAGCAGCGATGCCCGGTCAGCTGGCGGCCGCTCCGAAGCTGGGGCTGAAAGACACTACTATTAATTATAGTACTGCAGGCAACCCGCCCCAAGCAGTTAGAGGATAGCCACCGAGGATACTCCGTTACCCCCAGACTACAGCACTGCTGTAACCTATATAAGTGTTAGTGCACCAGGGACACACACAAAAGGGGAATAAGGTGAACAGTGACACCACGCCGGATTGAGCACCCCGCCTGGCGCGGAGAGGGGAAGCCAATACTGCCCACCTAGCAGACCATAACGCACAGTGCAACAACATTGGTGGACACAGATACACAGAGCAAGGTGGCTAACAGACTGCTTAGATACCTGCCAGGCACGAGTGCAGTAACCCAGAGAGGCGAGAACACCAATAAGCAATAAGGAACGCAAGCGTACAGACAAGCACGCAGCTAGGATCGAAAGGAAGAGGAGATCATGGGCAAGGTAGACAAAACCCAGCCTAAAATCAACTTTGAACAGCGAAGACAGAGGCAGAAGGAATCGGAACCTGAACAAGCAACGACTGCGCAAGCAGAAATGGCGGACCCAGCAGAAGAAGATGATATACGCACAATACTAGCAGCCGTTCAGAAGAGCCTGGCAACCATCGATGGCAAGATTGACTCTTTAGCATACCGGATGGATCGCATGACGGAACGTCTCAATAAGCAAGCAGAGCGGATTGACATGACGGAGAGAAGGGTGACAGAAGTAGAAGAAGCCCAGACAGAACTGGACTCGGAGCAGAGACAGATGGGGAAGCTGCTGAGTAATCTTCAGGACAAGGCAGAAGATTTGGAGGCTCGGTCGCGGAGGAGCAACATACGAATCATAGGCCTTCCGGAATCTAGCAGCATGGGTAACATGGAAATGTATGTGGAAGAACTGCTAGTATCACTTCTGGGCCGGGAATCCTTTTCCCCTATGTTCGTGGTGGAGCGGGCCCACCGATCGCTTGGCCCAAGACCACCACCAGGGGCCCCGCCAAGACCCATAAATAGCCAAATTGTTGAACTATAAGGACCGAGATGCGGCACTGAGAGGTGCGAGAGAGAAGAGAAGCCTCCAACATGAGGGCTCCACAATCTCTCTATTTCCTGACTTCACTCTGCGGGTGCAGGAAGCAAGAAAACAGTTTGCACCCCTGAAAAAGCAACGGAGAGAGCAGAATCTTGACTATGCAATGCTTTACCCAGCACGCCTTAGAGTGAACAGGCAGGGAAAATCTAGGATATTCACGGATCCCAAGCAGCTGCAGAAAGCTCTCAAAGAATGGTCCAAGCACGACGCAAGACGTAAAGACTCAGATGCTGGCGAAAGCGCCCACGAAGGGAGCCTGAAAGAGCAAGATTGAGCGGGTCTCAGTGATAAGAGCCCGCTAAGGTTTGAGACTGATTTGTTGGGGTATACGCACAAGACTCTAAACTGGCAGAGGCGTGGGAAACTCTGTGATCAAGTAGAACAGCACATACAGGTCTCTATTGAGCATGAGGGGGGGGGGCATAGAAAACCTTGGAGCGCGGCCCTAGTGGCTGAACTGCCCTAACTCCTCTAGACTGAAGCACCATAAGACTAGATAGCGGATAAGAAGCCCAAATGCACGAGATATGCGAGATGGCATATAACGGAGGACTGATCTACTAGAGATTAGTCAAGGGGGAGCAGGTAACATCCACCCACGAGTGTGATACACAACACGGCGGAATGCCGGGACGGTTTATGTAAGGACATAGTAATATGTGATTCACATAACGTATACTTGGAGAAGGGGGGCGGGGAATCCGACTGTGCAAAGTTGGAGACTGCACAGCGTGGGAGGGAGGGAGGGTTCGGAGTTTCAATTCACTGTTAGAATTTATCGTAAGAAGGTTTCAAACACGCATGCGTAGTATGTCAGGCACCCATGGAGAACACGACGCTGATGCACTTCTGATACATTACACCAGATTGATGATGCATACCAACCACAATGCAGTCCCATACCGGTAGTGTGAACATGTTGACATGGAATGTTCGCGGCCTTAACGACCATAGAAAGCTGCGGAAAGTATTTAATTATCTTTCTCGACACGGGATAGACATCGCGCTCCTCCAGGAGACACATCTGCCTATCAGCAGTAATATGTGGACAAGCAGATGTCTAAGGGGTAACCTGCACGCAGCGGGATTCACGACGGAGTCATCACATGGGTGAGCCCAAAATCGGGGATGACACTGGAAGCGCTGGAAACTGACTCAGAGGGTAGATTTGTAATATCCCGGTGTCATGGAAAAGGGCTGGACCTTGTAATTGTGAATATATATGGGCCTAATTATGACAACCCTCGGTTCTACCTAGATCTCATGGAGAAAATGAGCAGATATGACGCCCGAGCTCAGCTTTGGTGGGAAGATTTTAACTGTGTTATCGACCCGACCCTCGATAGATCAGGAGGCCCGACCCGGTACCCCTCAGCTGCCGCCAGAGCCATCCTAGACGCTACAGTACACCTAGATTTATGTGATGTGTGGAGGGTGAGATCGCACACACGGGGGGGATACACCCATTATTCAGCTTATCACGACTTGCACACCAGAATAGATTACTGGCTATCTTCGAGGACTTTAAATAATCAGATTCGTAATTGTAAAATACACCCACGTACGTACTCAGACCACTCTACGATACAAATAGTTGTCGACTGCCGGCAGGGGTCGATTCCCCCTTTTACCTGGAGATTCCCACCTTACTCGCTGCTAGATCCGGTATTTAACGCAGAAATAGCAGAAGCCATAGATAGTTTCTTTGACATAAACATAGGTTCGGTCGATAACTTTACAACAGTATGGGAGGCATTTAAGGTGTATATTCGAGGGATCGCAATGGCCAAACACTCTGGGGTCCTCCGGGCACTTAGAAAGCAGCTAGCTGAATTGGAGGACCGCCTGAAAGCACTAGAGCGTGATTTAGCGGCAGGGACACATAGCGGCACCGAAGAAGAACTTAAGTCGACTCTACAGGAATTTCATGACACGGCAGACGCAGAAGTCAAACATTTAGGGAAATATGCCACTGCCCGTATTTATGGGGAGGGAGAAAGACCGGGCTCGGCACTAGCCTCATTAATAAAGTCCAGAAGAGAAAAGACAGTAGTGACGGAAATAAACTCGGAAGAGGGGGAGACGATCACTGAGCCGGCTGCGATAGCTGATAGATTCCGACAATACTACTCAACGTTATACAGAACCAAGGTACAAGCGGGAGATGCCGAAATCCTGGACTACCTGGAGTACATTAAACTACCGTGGCTGACGGACGAGTACAGAGAATACCTAATGAGGCCACTAGACGCCGACTAATTTAAGGCAGCACTGGCTAGTATGAAGACAGGGAGTGCCCCAGGTGTGGATGGACTGACGGTATCATTTTAGAAAGAGTTCACGGACCTACTGATGCCGCATTTAATAACCCTATTCGAGGAAATGAGCTTAGAAGGCCGAATGCCCTCCTCGATGAAGGAAGCACTGATTGTGACCATACTAAAACACAACAAACCCTCTGCCAAGTGCTCCTCTTATTGCCCGCTTTCCTTATTAAACGTAGACGCTAAAATATATGCCAAAATTCTAGCAAATCGCCTGGCCCCCTTAATCCCGATCCTAGTAGCGCCGGAACAAGCCGGCTTCGTCCCAGGGCGTAACTTGACGTATAATCTGAAAACAGTATTTGGGGCTATACAACATACTAGGCAGGAAACAAAAGCAGTCACGGTCTTTTTAGATCTGGAAAAAGCATTCGATTCAGTGGAATGGGTGTTTATGAAGCACGTCATTGCGGATGGGACTGGGCGAAATGTTTTTACAGATGATAGGAGTTTTGTATAACTTCCCTACAGCTAGAATTAGACTGGGTGACCAGGTCACTGCCCCCATTATGATAACCAGAGGCACCCGCCAGGGATGCCCGCTCTCACCGCTGCTATATGCTCTAGTAGCGGAACCACTAGACTGCGCTCTCCGTGAATACCACAGCCAGAAGGGCATCCGCTTCCCAGGTTACAATTTAATCATATCTACGTATGCGGATGATACGTTACTGTATATACGTGATCCGGAGGAAAACCGGTCGCCGGTGCTCCGTGAGGTGGTTAAATACGGAGGGCTGTCGGGCCTCAAGGTTAATTGGTCTAAATCTATTATATTCCCGCTTACTCCAGCGGCACAGCCCTTTGAACCTGAATACCCCTTACAATGGACAACAGAGCCAGTACGATACTTGGAAGATACACACAGACTTGGAAGTAGTCTTCCGGGAAAACTACGGGAGGGCAGTAAGTAAGCTAGAAGACGACATAGCACGTTGGAAGCGCCTGCCCCTATCCCTGGCGGGTCGAGTATCACTCATGAAGATGGTTATTCTCCCTAGATTCCTGTTTTTGTTTACTAACATCCCAATGGTTCTCCCGAAATCCTTTTTTAAAACAATCACATCGCTTTTAGTAGATTTGGCGTGGGCTGGGAAGCACGCAAGAGTCCGCTGGAGCACACTCACATTACCGTACAACATGGGCGGATTGGGCGCTCCGGACTTAGATTTGTATTACAGGGCGGCACAAAGTTCTCACGCCCACTACTGGATACATGAGACACCTGGACTTCCACACATACAGATTGAAAAGATTGTAGCAGCCCCCTCCCATTACCGGCTCGCTTATTCAAACCCCCTTGTCGCAGAACCGGAGTGCTAAACTCCGTAAATGCGGTTACACATGCCTGGCAGCAGCTACTTAACCTACAGTCGGGTGCCATACTATACTCCCCACTGACGCCAACAGAATGGTGCCACTGGCTACCGCTATGTGGCAATAAAGGAGAGACACGCGCACTTGCATCTGTGAACATCATTATAATAGGAGACATGTTCCACAACGGCACAGTCAGAGAGTGGTCGGACGTGGAGTTGGGTGAGCAGCAGAGCACGCTGCTCACTAGATTCCAATATCACAGGATGAGACAGGCACTGAAAGACATAGTAGGGAAAGACTTAACAGAACCACCTGACTTCACTGCCCTTACATACATCATAAAGTCAGACACACCCGTTAAAATAGTCTCCCGATCACGATCAAGATCACGCAAGATTTTAGGAAAAATCAGTATACAAAAGACAGACTAGAATGCCAAGCAGACTTGGGGGTAATCTTGGATGACGATAAATGGAAATACTGCTGTGAAAGCACAAAGCAAATCTCCTTAAATGGAAGACACAGACTAATTCATTTTAAATACCTGAACAGGGTTTATTACACTCCGGAGAGGCTGCACAGATATGGCCTCCGGGAATCAGGTGACTGTGATCGCTGTAGTGCGAGTTCAGCAGGGTTTTTACATTTAGCCTGGCTGTGTCCAGGAATTGCACATTTCTGGGAACTGATTTTTAAAGCGCTAGGAGACATCACATCCATGACACTGACCCCAGACCCTCAGTTAGCGTTGTTAGGTTATTCCAAAAACTTGACAAAAGCAGTGAGACGTCTAGTGGATATGGGACTACTACTAGCCAGGCGTAGATTAGCGATTACCTGGGCCTGAGGTCCAGTTCCCACGATGACCTGCTGGTCCAGGGACATGGTGTACTGTAGTATGCAGACAGAACTTTACAGCGAATTGCTCCCACCCCGGAGCGGCCCAAAAACTTTTGGGGGCTCTATCTAGCCGCACAGACAGCAGGCATCACTAATGCAGATCGCCTGGATACGAGTGCGTACCACACACCAGATGAGACACACATTAATGGATCTATGGCACAAATCCCCTGATAGGTATCCCATATCCAGTGCTGTCTGCAGCAGCCGCTGCATAACATACATTACTGAATGTTATTGGGCTTGAAAACTCTTATCAATCGGTTGCGTAGTATGAATATGGGTGCAGTGTCATCGTGGGACTGACTTACATACACAGTGTTAATGATGTGAAGGTTCTCTATGTGAGGCAAACTAAGATGATGTAATCCATGATGTCTGTCTTTAATTGCTATGTGAACAGGAACGCATTTAACCTTTGTTATGTTTGGTTATAAAAGATAATAAAAATAAATAAATAAAAAAACCTGGTGGAATAAGGACTGCCCTATGTAAGACTACCTAACCAAAAATCCCTAAGACTCTTGAAAAGGGTAATCAGGTGCTTTGGAAATATATAATAAATAAAGAGAGGCACCAGTCTCCACACTAGCAATGAATGGAGTAAGATATCAGAAAAGTCATCAGAGCACAGGATTTGAGACGTTTCTAGACTTATTTTAGTAATCATGATATAGTTGGTGCCCAGGCGCTTGAGCTTCTATACATGACCTCTCAGCAGCATTCAATACCGTATCCCACCACAACCACATCGGGATCCAGGGAGACGCTCTCAAATGGATTGCATCCTTCCTCACAGGAAGAACCCAGAGAATCCGCCTACCATCCTTCACTTCGCAACCCAAAAGCATCATCCGCAGCATTCCTCAAGGATCATCCCTCAGCCCCACTCTGTTCAACACTTGCATGACGTCCCTGGCAAACATCGACAAAACCCATGGCCTCAACATCATATCATACATAGACGACACCCAGCTCATCCTTTAGCATCAGAAGACCCCTCAGCCACTAGGACCAATTTCCACAACTGCATGACGAGCATCGCCAACTGTATGAAGACCAACTGCCTGAAGCTCAACACTGTGACAAAAAGGAGGTGCTGATTTTTGGGAACAGCATCTCCCCATGGAATGACACCCAAACGCCTAAACTGACTGACCATGCCTGCAACCTTGGCATCATCCTGGACAGCAAACTCACCAAGAAATGCCATATCGACGCAGTCTCCTCCGCCTGCTTCTACACCCTTCACATGCTCTGAAAAATCTTTATATGGGTCCGCATCAACACCAGGAAAACTGTTACTCAAGTCCCAGTCACCAGCAGACTGGACTACGGCAACACACTCTACTCAGGAATTACAACACAACTCTTGAAGAGACTCTGGACTATACATAACTCAGCTGCCAGACTCATCATCGACCTTCCCAAACAGGCCCACATCATCCTCCGCCTCAGGAACCTCCCCTGGCTCCCCAGCCAGAAAAGGTGCCAAATCAGGATGATGATACACGCCTACAAGGCACTTCACAACGAAGGACCAGCATACTTCAACCACCGCCTGAACTTCCACCAACCCTCCAGACACCTGCGCGCCACCTCCCTCGACCTCGCTCATACTCCCCGCATCCTCCAAAGCTACAGTGGAGGATGCTCTTTCTCTTACCTCGCCGGCAAGTCCTGGAACGACCTTCCCCTTCACCTCCTAACATCAGCCTCTCTCCCGGAATTCAGAAAGGGACTCAAGACCTTGCATTTCGACTGATGCCACTTTAGCAGTAAGAGCCTAGTGCCTGGATACCCTCACGGATGATTAGTTGTGCTCTACAAATCCTAGTTGATTGGTTGATTGAAGCTTCTGATGACTTGGTTGAATGTTCTGTGGTGCTATGTTATATGTTATTTTTAAAGTGCATCTTCGCAGAGGCTTTATGGTGCAGAGAGCACAAGACGGCCACATGGTTTCCTGCTAGTGATTACACACCAAAGGATTTTTTCCTTTTAGAAAATGAGAACTTTTTTTCTAAGACTTAGGGAAGTGGATGGTAGTTCCACACTTTGGCAGCAGAAACAATAAGAGCCCATCCACCCATTTTGTTGTGGCACGGCTAGCCGATACTGATATATACATTTGAGAGAACGAAGAATATATCACATTTACATTTAGCTGCTAGAAAACTAGGGCTGCTCCGACCATAGCCTTAAAAATAATCCTTATAGCCTCAAAGCAAGTGTTACTTTACTGGTAGCCAGTGCTATTTGGGCATGTTGGAAGATACATGGTTGGCTGAAATCATGCTACAATAGAACCTCCGTACAATGGATCAGTTTCTGAGAGTTTTTGCTCTTGCTACAAGTGAAGGTATTTTAATATGAACTGCTGAACAGAATTGCACCAAATTTGGCAGGAAGCTAGCGCTTGGTCCGCAGGTTGGTCTTTATGTGATTTGGTGTAAATCCGTTCAGTAGTTTTTGAGATATTAAGGGTCAAACATAATTGTATATTTAGGCAGTTGGGCTTGTGTGTCGTGAGAGCGCGAAATCAAAAGTTGAGCCCTGTAATTGGTGGATAGGCAGTGAGCCTTCATGCTCTCACAAGAGCGAGAGGCTCCTGCGAGTCCCACGAGAGCTAGCAATGTGATTGGCTAGAAGTTGGAATTTTAGAAATTAAATGGCCGCTATTACTGTTTACTCTGAAAAATTGGAGGTGTTGTGGAAATGAAGTAAATGGGGCAGCAGAAAGCTATGCTGTCCTACTAGATTTAGAAAGGAGGTGTCTAAGGGATAACTACTGTGAAGAAAATAGATGTATATTGTTCTTAACTAATTTTTACGATCTTGCAGGACTTTTGCCGGATCATGAATAGTAACAAGCATTGGCATAGCCAATAGGTCTCGCCTTTGGTACCTTATAAGTGTTTAGCCAGAGCTATTGGCTTTGCTAATGTCTTTAAGCTATGTTGTAAAACATTGTGGCTCCTGTGCAGCACGTTAAAAAGTTATTTCAAAAAGTGTTCTAAGCATTTTTGTTACTTTATATATAACCAAGAAGACATTCTGTACAACTGAACGAACTGATTGAAAAATGAATTAACATAAAAAATGTCTTCTTGTTTTTTTGTCCTTTCAATGCAGGCAACGCCTTCCTGCCTGTTCTAATGCTTGTTTGTTTAGCTTTTTTTTTGTTATTGGGGGGGGCATAAACCATGGGAGGGTGGAAGTTGGGAAATGGTACCTGAATGACCACAGGTGCAGTGGACGGACACTAGGGGAGAATCAACAGATAACAGACATGCTTTGGTTTGTTTGAAATTCTTCGTTGCTCCTGGACATACAAATGGGTGAACAGCTCAGCATTTGTTCAGATGTGGATTTCTGTTACGTAGTTTCCCGAGATAAGTGAAAAAAACCTGCCTTTAGCAGTTGCACATGAGAAACGCGCTTGCAGGCGGCGCTGCTCACTGCAATCCTGGGATTCTTCTCCACCCCAACCCCACGCACATGTTGCGCTTCCTGTATGCAAGACCCCAGGGGCGCTGGACACTCCTGTGATCTTGGCATTCACAGAGAACTTGCCTTTTGCCATCGATCTTGTGTGGGGGTGGGTGCTGGGGGTTGGTTGCTGGGAGGAGGCAGACAGACACAAGACAACCGGCATTCTGCCCGTCTTCACTGGACTATGCAGAGAAAGAAAGCCTTCCCTTTTAAGAGCCTCATATAAATACCAGAACTGCCCATTTAAAGAGGCCTCAATCACGTTTTGTTGCTAGGCTTACTTGAGAAAGGATCCATTTACGGGCTGAAAAACATCTTGTAGTACATTTAAATGAACTGCAAAAGTATGTATGCACACACATGTATCTCTCTATATGTGCATGGTACACACACAAACGCATGTGGGCAGTTTTATAGAATATAAAGCATTATGTTTGGCTGTTTTACTGCACAAAATTAAAGTGGTATTGAAAACCACATTCCATAAAGAGCTGTGAAATATGAAAAATATGAGGGATTGTAAACTGCATTTATGTAGCTCTTACTACCCCTGTTGAAGCCTGGAAGAACTTTGCAGCAATAAGCAGGCTACTCTGGAATGTAAGGTTAGAGTTAAATAGGTAGCACAATTTGTAATATGCGCTTTTATTTTTCTTGTGAGTTAGTTGTGGTTAGTTTGTGCTCTTGAGATCGCCGGTTTCTAGTGTATTGTTTTGAAAGGGATAGATTCATTGATATGGATTACTAAAGGGAAGATGTGAGCTGTTCCTCAACCTCTGTTTCCCTATAAAATACGGATTCATCAGAATAACAACAGCCCACAAACCACTCTGTACAGCTTAATAATTGCCAGGGCTTCTAGAATTATGTGGCAAATGTATCTAAATAATCTGACAAGGTTATCGAAATTATGCAGCACGTTCTCTGGCAGAATTAATTTCATCCATTTGAGCTAAACAAAATATTTTTGGGAAAAACTGCAATATGAGTGACAAACTATGGGGAAAATTTGGTAAATTCATGATTACAAGGCGTGCGCTGCAGCCACAGAACACAATAAAAGGTACAGGTTCTGACCATTAATATTCTGGATGTAAAATATTTAATAATTTTATTGATGTGTTTTAAACCTAATCTCTCATACCCCTCTCATTACCCCTTACCTAACAATTCTCTGGTTAGTATTCTGGGTGACATCTTTTCTGTATTCATATTCTCGTACTCAATATGCCAATTAATGTTATAATGAACAGCGCTTTAATGCATCTAGGTGAAGAAGCGCTTTACAAAAACACTGTAATTAAATAGTCTATTATTTCTAAGTGGTTAATATTTACACTAAGGCAGCACAACAGAGCACCTGTAAATCTACGTGCACGGGAAAGGCCTATGCACCAGGCATGCACAGTCCCTGTCTTTTTACCCTTTCTGTTGATAAAGAACAGCATATATGGACGTGCAGAATAGTTCCAGCATTTGTGCTGTTGTGAAAAGCACAACATTCGAATGCAGGGACCAGTTTCCATGGGTGTCCATTTCATGTACTCACGGTTAATTTCCCGGCGCGCTTATGTGTTTTAATGCCGAATTACAGACAGAAGCGTTTCACTTGTGAGGGCGCGCGAGGAATATGGGCTCTGTAAGATTCCTTTTGTCTGATGACAGGTTTGTGGCCAGAGCTCAGTTACAGGGACTCTTAATGGAATAGTCGGGGTTGATACCTGTGGTGATCCGCTAGAGGGTCACCGGTGGTGCGCGTGGCTGTTGGCGCAGCGCCAGATACACATGACACATACACAGCGCTAGTGTCAGCCGAAGTGCCGCCCCCGAGCGGGCGCCTTCCTTTTATTGGCTCCCCCGCCGGCCACGCCTGGCCGGCGGATGTGGTGCGAACATCCGCTCCAGCGCCCAGGGCACTGGAGCGCTAACCACTACATCCCTTCCCAACTCGGATGTTTTTGAAAAACACAAATTTTGCAACATTATGTAACAGTTTACATAGTCACTTGCCGGTGCTCGGCTCTGCTCTGGATGCTTTTCCTTTTCTCACTTCAGAGGACAGTTCTCAGCAAGCATAATCCCGCAGGCGTTGGCTAGGGCGAGGGTTAGGCCGCAGTTCATACCTGTGACCTCGGTGTCTTCCACGCTCAGCTTCCGGACTGTCGTCTTCAGCAATGCGGGTGTGGCAACCTGGCGGGGAGTTATCACTGGGCTCGTCGGCCCTCGGACTGTGCCTTGATTCACGTCCTGGCGTCTCTGGTCGCTCGACGATTTGGGTCGTCAACGGTTTTGTTTCCTCTTCTCTCGCTGGTCTGGCGGGGACCTCTTTAAACCATGAGATGTTCCTCGACACGTTCTCTCTCCCTCTACTCGCCGTTACCATAGACCCCCGGTTGGCCGTCACTGTCCAGGTGCCTGGTTCGTAGTGGGTCCTGAACTTCCCTCCTGGCCGTCGGTCTCTGATGATGACAGTCGCTCCTGGCCGCAGGCTCCGTGGCGTGGCACGGCATCGGGCGCTCGCTTGGTCATTCCGACGCTCTCGCCGAGCTTGGGTTGCTTGGCTGTCCAGAGGTGGGGATACCCACCCTGGGCATGTCGGTATCAAGTCCCGCCTCGGGCCTCTTAGCATCAGCGACCACGGGCTTCGTTGCGTGGTGCAGTGAGGGGTGCTCCGATACTCTCTCAGGAACTCATGAAGTCGCCTCTCCGAGTCGGCCTGTTCTAACGTGGGGATTCAGAATGTTTTATTCAGAGTCCGCATGAATCTCTCCACGTCTCCGTTGGCCTGAGGCCATTGAGGCGTGACTTTCCGGTGGTGTATTCCATGTTGTTGCAAGAACGTGGCGAATTCCAACCCTTGGAATGGCGGGCCGTTGTCGCTCCGGATTTCTTGCGGGATTCCGAACATGGCAAAAGCTTTCTCTAAGCTGGGGCGTACGTGGGTGAACGCGGTGGAAGTCACTAAGTCCACGACGGGGTACTTGGAGAACGCATCCACGAGGACTAGGGTGTGTCGTCCGTCGGGAAAACTCCCAAAGTCTATGCTGACTTTGGACCATGGCTCTCCGCACGCCTCCTCTGTGATGACCGGGATCGGCCGCGTCGAAGCACTGGTCAGTTGGCATGACGGGCAGCAGCGAACAAGCTCATCGACCATCTGTTCCAGTTCGGGAAACCAGACTTTCTCCCGCATCCTCGTCTTCATTTTTGTGGCCCCTTGATGGCCTCCATGGGCGAGTCGTGTTGCTCGATCTCTCAACGCTCGGGGTATGACCAGCCGGGACCCCTTAGCAGGATGCCTCCACTTGTTGCACTGAGCTCGCTCCTTACCCGCCACATTTTCGTTAGCCCTTCTCTGTCTTCCTGGTTCCAGGCATTTGCCTGATGTAGGTAGTCTTTCCAGGATCCTGTTTGCACGGCGTGTAGGGTGCGACCGTATACGCTGTCATCCCGGGCGGCCTCCTTGATATCTTCCAGAGTCATGGCTCGCGGACATGCCGCCGTGGATACCATATTGATATACTGCTCGGCTGCCTCGTCATCACCTTCGTGCGTCTGTTGCGTTGGGTGGCGGGAAAGAAAATCCGCTGGGTTCTTTGTCCCGGGTCGGTAGACAACGTCCATCTCATACGACTGCAGTTGCACGGCCCACCGTTCGATTCGCGGCGGAGGGTGGGGAGCTGATCCTTTGAATAGGGATACAAGGGGCTGGTGGTCGGTGACCATGGTAAACGGCTGTCCTGTCAGGTAGAGGTGAAAATGGCCACAGGCCCATTTGATGGCAAGCGCCTCCCGCTCTATTTGTGCGTATCTTGTTTCCGTAGGCGTCAGGGATCTGCTTGCGAACGATAGTGCCGCCCATCTGCCGGGCTCTTGCTCTTGGGCTAGGATTTCCCCTAGCCCCACCGGGCTCGCGTCGACGAGGACTTCTGTCCGCTTTGCGGGGTCGAAATACGCCAGCGTTGCTTCCCCCAGGAGTGCACCCTTTATGCTTTGGAAGGCCTCTTCTTCCTGTTGCTCCCACTTCCATGGGCTGTCTGTCCGGGTGAGTGCCCTGAGAGGTTCTGCTCGGGTCGCTAGGTCGGGGATGAACCTCCCACAGTAGGTGGCCATCCCGAGGAAACTCCGCACTTCCGTGGGCGTCGTCGGGGCGGGGGCGTTCTTGATGGCCTGTGACTTCCTTGGGTCCACCTGGATGCCTTCTTGGTTGAATACATAACCGAAGAATTCTAGGGAAGGCTGAAAGAATTGACACTTGTCTTTATGGAGTGTTACTCCGTGTTCGCTTAGGCGCTTTAGTGTGTTCCGGAGATGCTTGTGGTGATCAGGCGCGGTTGCTGAGTGGATTAAAATGTCGTCGCTGACGTTAAGTACGCCAGGCAGGCCAGATAGCATTTCTCTAATAGCGTTCTGGAATACTTCGGCTGCCGAGGATATTCCGAAGTTCAGCCTTTTGTATCTCCTGAGCCCAAGGTGAGTGCTGAAGGTGGTGATATACCTGCTTTCTTTCGATAGCGGCAGTTGATGGTAGCCGGCGTTGAGGTCGATCTTGGAAAACCACCTTGACCCGTTGACATCGGCTATTATGTCGTCCATCGTCGGGGTGATATGGCGTTCCCGCTTGATGGCTTTGTTTGGCAGTCTCATATCGATACATAGCCGTATGGCACCCGGCTGCTTCGGCTTCTCCGCGATGACTAACGGGGACACCCATGGCGTGGGCCCGGACACCTTCTCGATGACCCCTTGCGTTTCGAGAAGTTCGAGCTCTTTCTCCACCAACGGCCTTAGGTGGAACGGTACCCTCCGATGTCGTAGGGCCACTGGGGTGACGGCCTTGTCGATGTGTAGCTTGATGGGGTCGCATTTGATGCAGCCTAGGCCTTGGAATAGTTCCGGGAATTGCTCGATCAGTTCATCTACTCGGTGCGCCTGGACTGTTCTGGCGAACGAGACCAGTCCTAGGTCCTCCGCTGTGTGGCTGCTCAGCAGCGTATCCGCTTCACGGTCGATGACGTGGATGGTAGCCATGACTTCTCGGTCTTCTGTCTTGATCGGTACCGATATTTTTCCTTTGAGTGGTAGCGGCGTGTGCGCCCCGTATGCATATATCTGAGTCTTTGAGGGTGTGACCGGAGGGCACGGACGTAACCGTCCATAGGCCCATCACGTTCACTGACGCCCCTGTGTCGATAATCGCCTTTACCTCGGAGCCGGCGATCCGGACTACACAGGTCGGTTGAGGCCTGCGGCGTCGCTTGAGTTCCTGTGCGAACGATATGAGGTATGTTTCGTCATCTTCATCTTCTGATGACGAGTCAACTGGCCTCTTGTACCTGCGACCTGGTCTCTGCGTCTCCTCCGGTGTCGATGCCTCCACTACCGACAGGTGTCGGAGTGTCCGAGATGGCGGTTTCTGGCCTCTGGCGTCACGACCTCGGCGTCTCCCTCGGCATACAGCGGCGAAGTGGTTTGGGATCCCGCAGTTTGTGCACGATTTTCCTTGCGCCGGGCAGTCTTTTGCTGCGTGCGGCTCGTGGCCACAGTAGCCGCACCGTGACCTGGGCGCGTCTGGTTTCGGTTTCCGGGGATACTCTGTCCTGGTCTTTGTCTTGATGGCGTCTGCCCTCTCGACCTTGATCTCAGAGCGCCCTACCGGTTTGGTGAGGGCCTGGTCCATCTCGTTCGCCCTGGCCGCTGACAGGTCATGAGACCGTGCCAGGATGAGGATGTCTTCTAGCGCTATCCTTGGTTGGCGTAGAATGAGGCTCCTCAGGGTTTTGTCTCTGCATCCCTGGATGAGCTGGGCTCTGATCTCCTTGGTCTGGTCATCCTCGGTGCAGGTACTGGCAAGCTCCCGTAATCGGGCGTAGAACGCGTCTATGGACTCTCCTTCCCTTTGGCGCGCTTGGCGCAGCTTGAAGCGCTCGAAATCCGGGTTGAGCTGCGGGTCGAAATGGGCGTCCAGCGCGGTCACGGCCGCATCGTAGTCTGTCGCGGCTCCCGTGTTCGGCAGGTGCTTGAAAAGCTTGAAAATCTCGTCCCCGGCATAATGAAGGAGGAGGGAGCGTTTTATGGCGTCGTCCGCTTCCCGGGTTGCAATAAAATAGTTATTGAGGCGCTCAATCCACACCTGCCAGCTGGGGGACGCTGTCGCCGGGTCTTCCAGTTCGCTGAACGGTGGCAGCACGCCTGATGCCGCATGCTGAAATGGCAGCCGGATGGGGGCAAGGCCGCGGTCGTCGTCAGCCATGATTGCACCCTGCTGAGCTGGAGAAGCAGTGGCTGCAGTCGCAGGATGTCTCTTGTCGCTGCTGGGCGCTCCCTACAGTGTGTTAGGCCTCCTTCCGGCACCTGCTCGTAACGCCTGGTGAGGGGATGGATGGCAGGCGCGACGGCACTGAGGCGGCCAGGGAGAGGTGTAGAGCGCCGGACTCCTGTGGCTGGCCGGTCGGCAGACTAGGAGGATGTGGCTGGCTGTGGTGGGCACACTCCCCCCCCTTTTCTCAGGGTAGCGCGTGCCAGCGCAGAGCCTCACTGCCGGCAGGAGCACTCGGGCCTAGAGAGGAACCCACGTGGCAGCGCGCACCGGCGCTGTGTTATGCAGGGGCGTGGCCTGAAGAGCAAAATCAGCTGGACTCATCAGCAAGAGCGCAGCGTGGCGCACGGCCTCCTTGTGAGCCCCGGTGTTCTCGTGGGTGCGGGGGATGACTCACCCTCCAATGCGCACCCGGCGGCCGGCAGGTGAGGGGCCTCACTGGTTGCGGGTCGTCGCTGTGGGGATGCACGATAGTCCTGATGGCACGGGACAAACACACGAGGGTCTAGGCCCTCCTCGTCGCCAGTGTGGTGATCCACTAGAGGGTCACCCGTGGTGCGCGTGGCTGTTGGCGCAGCGCCAGATACACATGACACATACACAGCGCTAGTGTCAGCCGAAGTGCCGCCCCCGAGCGGGCGCCTTCCTTTTATTGGCTCCCCCGCCAGCCACGCCTGGCCGGCGGATGTGGTGCGAACATCCGCTCCAGCGCCCAGGGCACTGGAGCGCTAACCACTACAATACCTTCCAGCAACAATTTACAGAGCACGAGTGAAAATCCCGGCAGCGTAGGTCTCTCTGTTGTGTTATCACAAGTTGTGCAGCGCCGTCTGCAATTAGTGTAGCACGGCACCGCTTTGGGACTTACCAACTTCCGATAACAACCCAAGCTGTTATACGGCTAAGTACACTTTAAGACAAGACAATGAGGTGCTTTTCCAGACAGCTCCGAGGTTTCCATTTCAAGCCGGAATCAGAGTTAGTGCCTCATGATTTCACACCAGTG
This sequence comes from Calotriton arnoldi, assembly GCA_963921515.1. Lineage (NCBI taxonomy): Eukaryota > Metazoa > Chordata > Amphibia > Caudata > Salamandridae > Calotriton > Calotriton arnoldi. The sequence goes on along the minus strand of CAWUFW010004274.1, from coordinate 546,227 downwards.
GAGGACGGAATGTACCTTCTCAGTGCCCACTGCTGGCTTATTAACATCTAGCTTTCTCTATTCTTTTAGTTACATTGGAATTCCCACATTAGGCATGTCCACAGATTTTCTACATTTCGTTAGTGCGTTTGCCTCGTCACTCCTGAATGTAAACTCTTTTTCAGAATAAATCTTTTACCCCATCCCTTACCCTATAGAACGACGTTTCTGCCGACATATGGTCAATGAGCTGGTCACCTAATGGTAAAGTCCTCATGCAGGGTCTGGGTACAGCAGACTTTGCATTGTACTTTCACTGCACTGGCGGGGGTCTCCGCAGTACAAAAGCCCTGGAGGGCACTGGCAGATAATCAAATGGTAGAAGGGAGGGTGAGGTGGGCGCTGAATTGTCACAGCAGGTAGAAGCGGGAGGTCTTTGCGCCCTCGATCGGCGAGCAGCAGAGCCGACATGGAAGTGAACCTGGGAGAAAGCATGCTTCCGGGTCACCACGCCCTCAGCAACAAATCATTAAAAACAACAAACAAGCATTTGCAATGCAATAGGACTCGCATTTACGCGAGACCTATTGCATTGGAAACGGGAGTGCGGGTGTGCGAGAAGGCACGAACGGGAGTGCGGTGGGGGGGCCGAGAAGTCATGGACTGCGGAAGGGGCACGAGAAGAAAATAGTGTTTGAAGTAAAGGGGCCAGTAGCCATGGAAGGATACTAATGACGACATGGCCGTCATGAGGAGGGACTAACAGGCCTAAAACCAATCGAAGGCAGCATTTAGGACCTAAACCAATTAAAAAGATGGGCGGAGAGTGGGCGGAGCTTCCACGCCATACTGAATACTGCATGCCTCGCAAAGCGGGCAGCGCATGCGCGCTGCCGCTATAGGCTCGACCTAAAAAGGAGTAGATGAGTTCTCAATACACACTACTGGTAGGAATGCATTTTTGTGTTCCTGGTTTTTGAGAGGAAATGTGTAAGAGATAAGTACTGTGATGAGTAGAAGGTTATTTCTTATTTTATAAAAAAAATTACGATCTCATGAGACTCTCGCGAGATCATGAAAAATAGGAAGGAGTAGGTGATCTTTGAATACACTCTGGTATGCCCACTTGTTACTAAAGGAAGGAGTCTTAGTGGAGATGGTGTTTATCAGAGTACTATTTACGCCCATCTGCTTGGGAAGAGTTGTTAGTAGAGTTAAGGCTCTTCCCACACCCACCCGTCCTCTGAGAGAGAGGTCTGACAGGAGAGGTCTGTCACTCCCAATACACCCTACTACGCACACCCATCATCTGCGATAGAGATATGGAAGAAGAGGCCAGTCAATCCACACACCCTACTATGGACACCAGTCATCTGAAAGAGAAGTGTGAAAGGAGATGCCAGTCCCTCTCCACTCACTACTATGCTCACCCATCATCTGAGAGAGGTCTGAAAGGAGAGGCTAGTCCATGCACACACCCTATTACACACGCCCATCATCTGAGAGAGAAGTCTGTCACTCCCATACATCCTACTACACACAGCCGTCATCTGAGAGAAAAGTCTGACAGGAGAGATCAGTCCATTCACCAATCCTACTACGCACACCCGTCGTGAGTGAGAGGTCTGACAGGAGAGGACAGTCCAGCCCCATTCACTACTATGCACACCCGTCATTTGAGAGAGATGTCTCAAAGGAGAGGTCAGTCCCTCCCCACACCCTAATACGCACACCTATCATGTGAGAGAGATGTCTGAAAGGAGAGTCCAGTCCATCAACACACCCAACTATGCACACCTGTCATCTGAGACAGAGGTCTGAAAGGGGAGGCCAGTCCATCCATACCTCCTACTATGCACACCCGTCATCTGAGAGATGTCTGAAAGGAGAGGTCAGTGCATCCTTACACTCTACTATACAAACCTGTCATCCAATGAAGAGATCTGAAAGGAGAGGCCCGTCCCTCCACACACCCTATTCCACACACCCTTCATCTGAGAGAGGAGTCTGAAAAGAGAGCCCAGTCCATGCACACACAGTAATATGCACAGCCGTCACCTGAGAGAGAAGTCCAACAGGAGAGATTTGCTGCTCCCCATACACCCTACTATGCACACCAGTTATGTGTGAGAGAGGTCTGACAGGAGACGGCAGTCCCTCCCCATACCCTACTACGTTCGCCCATCATCTGAGAGAGGGGTATGAAAGGAGAGGCAAATCACTCCCCACACCCTACTACATACACCAATCATCTTGTAGAATCCTACAAAAATTAATACAAACTCTGTCAGCACATATGATGAAAAAGAAAGCTTATTATAATACGTGCATCACGGGGACAGTCAGCCAGCCTGTAGGTGTCCGAAAAGCAGAAGTCTCACACAATCTTTTGTCTAAAACCACAAAAAGGCGTTGCAGTACATGCCCAATTAAATTACAAGAATAAGACAGTTTCTAGGAAACGATGGACCGAGGTATCACGTGGCCATCACCAGGCTCTGCAGGTTACACAATTATTGAATACTAGGCCAATCAGGAGAGGTCAACACTGCGTGACACCTGCATGGTGCAAGATGGTGGGGTTCTTGCTACTTACGTGTCCTTTGATTGTGACAGTTGGGACTTTCCAAGCTAATGCAATACACTAGAAACTGTAACTGCTGTCTGTAATATTTGTAATATTTGTCCAATCAGGGACACATAAGCTTTACCACTTCTAAACATGGTGTGGCCAAATGCCTGTTGCTAAGCTAGCATCATGTGCCGTGTGGATGGTGTCCTTGGGCAAGCCTTGCATTGCGATACCAGCTTACTTACTGTAAAAGTAGATCAGTTCACCCAGTGTCAATTCTCTTTTGCACACATTCTACATGCCATCTGTAGCTATTGAGTATCACAGAGCTGGTCAGGCTGTTGGTATGCAGAAGCAATAAAAAGGTGGCTTCCACAATCTGAGAGAGTGTTTGGAAAGGAGAGGCCGGTTCCTCTCCACTCACTACTATGCAAACCTGTCATCTGAGAGAGAGGTCTGAGCAGAGAGGCCAGTCCTCACCCACACCTGTCATGTTATGTTATCTAGGTATTTGTAAAGCGCACGGCTACTCCGTGGAGTGTCCCGGCGCTGCGAAAAGACCACGTAACACAGAACCAGAGAACATCAGCAACTAAGACATGCCAGGCTAAAGTTGAAAAAGCCATGTTTTTAGTTTCTTTCTGAAGAAGAGGAGATCCTGTACCAGTCTCAGAGAGAGGGGCAGGCTATTCCATAGCCGCGAGGCCACCACTTGAAAGGATCTGCAGCCCACCCGGGAGTGCAAAAACTTAGGCGTAGACGTCGACAGCTGTGCGGAGGACCTCAAGGTCCGTTGTGGAACATAGTGCTGGAACCTTTCTCCAAGATATGGGGCCCCTATCTTATAGAAGGCCTTAAAAACCAAAACTAACGCTTTGAACTGAATCCTTTTACAAACTGGCAGCCAGTGCAGTGAAGCCAAGAGAGGAGTCATTCGTGCCCTGGACCAAGCCGAAAAAATGGCTCTGGCCGCCGCATTCTGGACCACTTGTAGGCGGCCGAGTAAGTAGTCTGGAAGACCCAGATACAGGGCATTCGCATAGTCCAGTCTCGATACCACCAGGGCCTGGACTACCGTCCTCCTGTGTGAGACCGGAAGGAGAGGGAGAAAGTTCCTTAACATTTTCAATAATCCAAAGCAGGTTCCGGCCACAGATTGGATCTGAGTCTTCATAGACAGGGCTGCATCCAACTTGACCCCAAGATTTTTCATGGTACTGACTGAGGATGCAGGGAGGGACATATCTTGCGGCCACCATTGATGCCAATCCACACAGGGATGGGAGCCGAAAAAAATAATCTCCGACTTCTCGGGATTACATTTCAGTTGATTTTGTCTGAGCCACCGAAATACTTCTGATAGGCAGGTGTTAATCATACTGCCGTTGAAAACAGCACCCCTCTCACAGGAAAACAACAGTTGTGTGTCGTCCGCATACTACACTATTTTAGCACCGTGTTTCTCAGCGAGGAGCGCAAGAGGGGCCATATACAGATTAAACAAATTCGGGCTCAGAATTGAGCCCTGAGGGACCCCCACATTCATAGGAGGAATAGGGGCCGAAAAAGGAGGGGACCAGATGGTTTGTAGGCGGTCACTTAAAAAGGAGTTGAACCATCTAAGTACCGAGCCTCCGATACCCCCCTCCTGGAGTCTATGCAGGAGTCTATTGTGGGGCACAGTATCGAAGGCCGCGGAGAGGTCCAACAATACCAGTGCCGCATTGCCCCCTTTATCTAGGGTGGCTTTAATGGTTTCAGAGACTTCTAATAGAGCAGTTTCGGTGCTGAAGTTTGCTCTGAAACCCGACTGACTCAGTTGCAGAAGATGGTTGAACTCCACAAATTCCGTAATAACCCTATTGACATATTTTTCCAAAGCCTTGGAAAAAAAGGGCAGCAATGATATAGGCCTATAATTACCGGCAACCTGTGGGTCAGCCGCAGGTTTCTTTAAAAGCGGAAGAATTTTAGCATGTTTCCAGCCTTGTGGCATCAGCCCCACCTCCAAGGAGGTGTTCAGAACTAAATTGACAGCCGGGTTAATCACCTCTGCAATAGATGCCAGTGTTTTCGCTGGGCAGGCATCAGAGGGAGACCCGGACTTAAGAGCCTTCATCAATTCAAGGGATTTCTCCAATGATATGGCGGGGAACTGCATAAGGGTAGAGCCGGTGCCAGAGCCAGCATGGGGGGGGGGGAGGTCCATGACTGCCTCCAGGACAGGTGGCTGGGTTTCAAAGGAGTCTCGGATCATCCAAGGGAGGAGTCTCAGCGGAGAGGCCACACACCCCACTATGCATACCTGTCATCTGAGAGAGAGGTTTGAAAGAAGAGGGCAGTCCCTCCTGACACCCTAGTATGCTCACTCATTATGCAAGAGAGGGTTGACATTGGAGAGGCTAGTCCCTTTCATATACTACTGTATTCCTACAATACTGTTGCTATCTCGTGAGAGTCTTGCAAAAATATAATGCAAGCATCACGGAGTGAAGCTTGCCGCATGAGACTCGTTCCATCCCGCGAGTGTCTCACGAGACCCGCACGGAAAATTACTGGGCCTGCTAAGAGGTGTTTTATGATCCTGCGAGAGTCTCACTAAATCATATGGGGAGAAGTAGAAAAAGGGCCAAGGTGAACCAAAAGCTAACATTCTTATTACATGTATGAAGAAATGCTATGAAGTGATTGGCCGCAGGGCCAGAGAGAGCTAAGATTGTCCTTGGTGCTTTAGAGAAGAAGGAAGTCTTTTTGAGTTGTGCTCATCAGATGTGACTTAATTTGGAACTGAAGTAGACCGGAGTCTTCAGCTGCATTAAAGAAAGAGCTCCAAGTTCAGGTATTTAATAGTATACTTTATTAAGTTTGTTGATAATTGTCAGTAAGTGCACTAATGTTGGTAAAGATATTCTACACAAGGTTTACTGAGTGAACAGCTGTTTGTAGAGGTGTAGATTTCTGAACATAATTTTTGAGAGGTAGACATTACATTATAGAGAGCTAAAAGCAAGTATTTCAGATAAAAAATGAAGTGTTCAAAATGTATATACTTGTACATAAAGGAAGCAGTATTTCTCAAACTATAAAAGAAAGAATGTGGAATTTGTTAATACAAGCCCTAGTTTTTTATGAACCTCAGCGTACATATACTTTAGCCCTATGAGGTGTTTGAGTGGTGATATTGCTATTTTTAGAGTGAAACATTGCGCTCAGTGTTAGCAAAGGGGTCTCAAGTGGGATGTGTTACTTTATAAACGTTTATGAAATCAGGGTTGATGGCATGTTATAATTTATTAGTGAAAAAAACTGCACTGGGTGAGGGTGTGGAATTTTTCAGGATAAATGAATATCTAGTTAGTGGTGCACTAGATATAAATATGTGATTGTGGGTGAAAGATATAGAAACGTTTCCAGTATATAGTGAAGAATGACTGTTATCATTTATTGACTACTATGTAAATTATTTTGTTATTTTCTCTTTTTGTAGGAGGAAAATGGAAAGCAGAAGTTGTGAACAAGAAAACTACCATGTGAGAAAATATATGCAGGAGAAAACCAAGTCTTATTTACTTTTGAAAAAACAGGAAATAACTCTGTGGAAAGTGAGGGAAAAACAATTAATTGGAGAAGTGATAATGTTTGTGTTGCATAGGTGGACATTGGTGATCTTGCTCAAGCTTGTGATGTTTAGGTCTATTTGTCGCTGAGGAAATAATTATCTATTTACATAAGCAGCAAAAAAGAGTCTTGTTAAGACAAGCAGGATTATTGTATTGTTCAACAGTGAGTACCAGAGCAGGCACAGTGTATCCAGGTTGAAAGGATGTGGAAGCACATGAAGAGCTCTGTAGTTCAGCAGCACCAGCTAACTCTGCCCGAGCTAGCCTTTGTGAACTCTTTTTAAAAAACTGCATGGATTAGAAACTTTGCTGAGACTTTTTTGCTAGCTGGCCTCAAGACAAAAAACTGCCATACCAAAGACTCTTTGCCAGGCTGAAGTCGCTGAGGCGGTGCAACTACATCAGGCTGCTCATCTTAATGTGATGAGGACATTATAAATTAGTAAAGTTGACTTTTGTTTGTTTTATAGTTGTTGATATAGTTTGATAATATAGTTGTTGTAGTTTTGTAATATTGTTAAATAGTTTTTTGTAATAAAGTTTAAAGTTACTACTGATTTGTTTGCCTAATATTTGTTATAGATTTGAATATTATTACAGTATTTTAATGTTGACTAAAACTGGCAGGTACAGCTTCAGCAAGTGGAGAAGTGCTCTTGCATGTATATATATCTATACGGTACTATGCACATCTTTTATGCTACAGAAAACGGTTATTCAAATAATTGGATTCTCCATTAACAAACTGTAGAGACTTGTCATGCAATAGTGAGGTCTCACTACAGATTTCGGTCCTTGTCTTCACTGTAGTATACAGACCTCAGATACAAGCTAGAGTTTTTGGCAAAGAGGCCAGTGCATCCTCCTATTCTACTATGCACTGCTATCAGCTGGTAGAGATGTGATAGTTGAGAGGGCAGTTCTTTTGCACATGTTACTATATATGCTTGTGACTCTGGAGAGAAGTTTCAGTGGAGAAGTCCGTCTCTGTGCACACCCTACTATGCCTCATTGTACCCATGGGGAGAGGTGTGAGGGAGAGGTGAGTGTGTCCCACATTCAACTATCCACACCACTCAACCAAGACACAGTTCTCAGCAGAGAGGATACTCCATTTCTATACCCTAACATACACATTCATAAGCAAAAAGAGTGAGGTAGGAGCAACGTGTTACTCTGGTAAGATGTCTACGTTGAGAGAGCAGTCTCTCTCTATACCCTAGTCTTGTTACCTAAGAGAGACTTCTGAGCATAGAGGTTATTTCCTCACCACATCCCTGTTGTACAACTTACACCCTGGGGAGAAGTGTGAGCAGAGAGGTAAAATCCTCCTTACACATTACAATGCAGATCCATCATCCAAGAGAGAGGTGTCAGCATAGGGGCTAGTTCCTCCACACATCAGACTATGTGTACCCGTCATCCAAAACAAGTGCCAGCAGAGAGGCCATTTACTTCTCACACTCTACTATGCATACTCACCACCGTGGGGAGAGATATGAGCACATAGAATACAGATTATTCTACGGATAAACAGTTAAGAGTGTCAGAACCACTTCTGGTTACATGGTCTGACCATTTTTTGTTTTTGCTTTCTTTGGACTCCTGTAAACTGCCCCTAAATAGAGTACCAGTTACACGGAAAGACAGAGCCTGGTCTGAATTGCCCATGGAAACATGCTCTAGAGAATTCTTAACCATTCCTTGGGCCTGACCCATCCCGAGCCAGTGATGGATTTTCTCAGTGGTTAGAATTATCATTGGGCCAAATAATCCCTTTAAAGTCCCAGACTGATAGAGGCAAGAACAAATAGGCACCTTGGTACTCCCCTCATCTCTGAAAATGTAAACAAGTCTGCAAAAAAGAGACTGGAGTGGAGATTATGGAGAAGTTACTAAAAATAAATATCGGGACACCATTAGAGCCTATCATGCAGAGATTAAAAAGCCACCTATTTTGAGGTGAAAATTAATAGGGCTACCAATGCTTAGCGCAAAATGTTTCGCATTGTGAAACATCTTTTAGAGCTCTCAATAACAGTACCTCCCCTTGAAGCTTTTTCTGCCCGATGTAATGACTTCGCAACATCTTTTCAGAGGAAAATTCAGAACATCTACGACACATTTCAACCTGTCCCCCAGTCGGGCAATAATTTGCCCAGAGAAAAGGTTGTGAGCATTACGTCACCCATGCTGAACACGTTTTCAGCCTTAACTATGGCCTCTCAGATATTTGGAGAAAAATAAAATCAGGTTCCCCCATGGATGTGGTCCCTACCCGTTTTTTGGCTAAAGGAGCAGAGGTAATTCTACCTACCTTGCTTGAAGTGGCAAATCTTTTGTTATCCTCAGGCATGTTCCAGTGGTGTTGAAACACACAATGGTGAAAGCACTTTAAAAAAAAACAAATCTGGATCCACTTGATCCAGCAAATTACCGCCCAATATCTTTTCTGCCTGGGATAAGTAAACTTTTGGAAAAACATACTAATCGGGCTCTTTCAGAATTTCTTGAGAACCATGATATTTTGCACCCTACGCAGACAGGCTTTTGTCCATTTCATGGGACAGAGACAGACTTATTGGCAGTGGTGGAAGAGTCCAAAAGGCTCCTAGATGAGGGAGGATCATCCTTAATCATCCTCCTAGATCTTAGCTCAGCCTTCGACACCGTAAGCCATAATACTCTTGCGGAGAGATTACGGAGTGCTGGAATCAGTGGATCATCTCTAGCCTAGCTAAAGTATTTCCTGAAAGGTAGAATGTTTCAGATTTTTGAAGGAGATTGTTCCTCAGAGAGCCTCCCCCTCAAATGTGGAGTTCCCCAGGGTTGGTCGCTGAGCCCCACCCTTTTTAACTTATATATGAGACCAGTGGCGGACATCGTTCTCTCTTTCAGGATTTCACTGATTTGCATACGATACGCAGCTTGTCTTTTCGCTGTCACAGACCGATGGTCTCGCCTCCCCTTCTCTAGGTCCTTGTCTAGGGAAGGTCGCTAAGTGGATGGAGAGCTTGTGTCTCAAACTTAATGGGGAGAAGACAGAGCTGATGCAATAATCCCGACTCATTTTTACATCTGGGCTGGCCAAGCCACATGGGTCCTCCTCCTACTTCTGCACCAGTCATTAGGAGCCTTGGGATGTGTCTGGATGAGTCTTTTAAATTAGACTCATAAGCCATTAAATTACCTGCCACCTGCTACGGCATATCGAGGATGCTGCGCAAAGTTCTTCCCCTCCTCCCCTTTACCTCAAAAAGATTGGTAGTCCAAGCGCTCATCTTCATTCAACCGGACTACGGTAATTCACTTTATCTGGGAGTGCCTGAAGCTACTGTAAAGAAATTATAGGTGGTCCTGAACTTTGTGGCACAAATCCTGTATAACATTCCAAGAAACTAATCTGCGTGACAAGCCCTTCATTGGCTTCCGGTTGCAGAGAGGATAAAATTAAAATCGCTCTGCATCACCCGTAGGGATTCTTTTGATAAAGGGCCACTGATCTCTCTGCCTTTGCTCTCCCTTTATAGACAAGGCAGATCTTTGCCCTTCTCTAATGCCCATTTTGCTACGATCCCGATCACTAGGTGAGACAAATGGGGAGGAAGATCCTTTTCCTTTAATGCAGTTAAATTGTGGAATAGCCTCCCCCTTCTCTTCGTTCTATTGATAAGGAACTTTCCTTCCGCAAATCTTTAAAAACCTGGCTCTTCTAGAACATGTCCTTGTAATTCCCATGGTGCGGTCTTGTAATTCCTTCAGTGTGGCACTAACAGTGCTGGGATGCCGACGGGTAGCCATGCGCTATACAAGTGCTCCTAGAATAGAATAGAATAGAATAGGATGTCAGTGTACAGCCCAGTCACTCCCCACACTCTACTACAAAACTAGCTATTCAAAAGAGGGCTCTCAGTGGAGAGGCCAGTCCCTCTATAAACTGTATAATGGTTACTCGTCATACAAGACAAAGGTCTCAGAGGAGAGGCAGTCTCTCCTCACATCCTACTATGCACACCTGTCAGCCCAGAGGGAGGTGTCAACGAAGAGGCTAGCCTTTTCCTTCACCCTACTACTAGAAGAAATTATATTTACAAACTTCTATGTGGATATAACAGAGAACAAGCATTTGCAATGCAATCGGTCTCGCATTTGTGAAACTTAGAGCTATTGGTGTTGTAAATACATAATATGCTATAACACATAGGGGTCGATTCCGATTCGGGCCGGAAAAAGCACCGACCGACTCGGATCCGGAAATAATACCGACCGACACGTACCTGTGGCGCCCGACATGCCAAGTACGATGCAAGGCGTGAAAAATACGACCAACACGTACCGAAACCAAGTCGACCGACCGAGCCACACGGAAAACAGCAATCCGGCCGGAAAAACACGCGAATCCAACCGACCGACACGCACCCGGAACAAATCCGACCGAAACGTACACGCGAACTCCAAACTGCAAAATACGATGCAAGGCGCGAAAACCACGAGCGAGTCGGACGGAGGCCAAGCCGCACGACCGACACGCATACAAAACCGAGCCGAAGCAACACAAAACACCGCGACCGACGCGTACGCAGCATAGAAAACTGCACAAACACAGCGTGAACGAAACGGAGAACACCGTACGAGACAAATGCAGGGTCCGACTCGGTCACAAGAACGTTTCCAACATACACAGACAGTACAAAGGAAAAATCACCCAAAAAAGGCCAAACAAGCAATTACCAAGCCAATAAATACTGGGGGGGTGGGGACAGAGAACAAAGACACACCCACAACTCCACCTATATAAAGGACACAAATCACAACCATGAGCCTTTGCAAATGCTATTCCACTGCCAGCACCCAAGAGAAAGCAACCACACACCCACAGCTCATCCCTCACACAAGCCACACACCATCAGCACACCAACAAATACCTACCTCACATACACCCAGCAAAACACACACTCACACACCCTCACCTGCACACCAACACACACATCACTCACCATCACCACCCATCACCATGCCCCCCAAGAAGAATCCCAAGTTCCTAGATTGTGAATTGGAAGTCATGGTAGACGAGATCCTCAGGGTAGAGCCACAGCTGTTTGGCACACTGGTCCAACAGACCCCCATCTCCCAGAAAACCAAGATGTGGGAGAGGATCATCAACAGGGTGAACGCACAATCACCATGTCGGCGCACAAAGAGCGACATCCAGAACAGGTGGTATGACGTGCGCAGGAGGGTACGGGACCTGCTGAAGAAAGACTACATCAACAGCCAATACACCGGCAGTGGCCCTCCTGCCAAGCCAATATACCTCAGGCCCTGGGAGGAGAAGGTGCGGGCCATCCTTCCGCCAGTGAGCGTATATGGACTAGAGGACATCCCAGAGCCTGGTGAGTACACAACAAATGTACACAATATACTGCCACAAAACACACACATCACTGTCAAGGGGAGAGTCAAACCATGCACTCATAGCAATTACACAGCAACCAGAACAGAATCATCCCAAAATGTGTATGTCAGTCAGATAAACACAACACATGCCATCAAAAAAGTCACATCCAACTGTGCCAACACATGTACAAACACAACTACAACTACAGCTAGGCAGTGGCACAAATAGAACTAACAAACACATCCAGACATGTAGCCACCACAACAACACCAACACACAGTGAAGACCACTCAAAGGAAGGAATTCTGTGTATGCTGGCCAAGTCAGTGTAGCCAATAGCATCATGGGAGTCGCAGTCACACATATTGCCCCCCCCCCACAACTGTCCCATCAACACCACCATGAACCATGCGCACATCACAGGGAGTGGAGAAGGACTCACAAGATGGCTGACAATGGCAACTGCTGTGGTGAGCACAAGGCCCTGCTGGCAACTGTGCACCAACAAACAGCAGGACACCACTGACTGACATCCTGAGAGACAACTTCCACTCCCTGCAATGCAAGCACGTTCCATGGTGGGATATCTGGCTGGCTGGGTGGGAAGGAGGACTTGCAGCACTGACCATAGTCACAAGCACCTCCCCTCACACACACCCCAACACAAACTCCACAGAACCCACCTGGTAGAATGCAATGCCCCCATCCTAACACAAGATCCCACAAAGAACCACCACCCTGGGTTATGTTGCGTGAAGCACAGGGCCACTCTTGGGACTTTTAGCCAAACAACTGCCAGGACAACACTCCCAGCCATCCTGTCAGCACAGCCAGCCCACCCCACAGGGAAGCAGAGTCAAAAGGAAGGAAGCATGGGCATGCTGGGAAGGGGGTGGAGGCAATAGCATGATGGGAGTCGTAGTCACAGCTCTACATCCCCCACCACATGGCCCAGCAAGCTCACACTCACGCATGCACATCCCACAGAGAGTGGAAAGGCCCATCAAAGATGTCTGACACTGTTGCTGTGTCGTGGGGAGCACAAGGGCATGCTGGGTACTGCACACCAACCAACAGCAGGACACCACTGTCAGCCATCTTGCCATTGCTCTCACACCCACACACACTGAACTCCCCACAAAAGCAAGTAAGTATGGGAATGCTGGGAAGTGGGGTGGAGGCAATAGCATGATGGGAGTCGTAGTCACAGACATAGCTCACCCCCACAACTGTCCCATCAACACCACCCTGAACCATGCTCACATCACAGAGAGTGGAGAAGGACTCACAAGATGGCTGACACTGGCTACTGCTGTGGGGAGCACAAGGCCCTGCTGCCAACTGTGCACCAACAAACAGCAGGACACCACTGACTGACATCCTGAGAGACAACTTCCACTCCCTGCAATGCAAGCACATTCCATGGTGGGATATCTGGCTAGCTGGGTGGGAAGGAGGACTTGCAGCACTGACCATAGTCACAAGCACCTCCCCTCACACACACCCCAACACAAACTCCACAGAACCCACCTGTTAGAATGCAATGCCCCCATCCTAACACAAGATCCCACAAAGAACCACCACCCTGGGTTATGTTGTGTGAAGCACAGGGACACTCTTGGGACTTCTAGCCAAACAACTGCCAGGACAACACTCCCAGCCATCCTGTCAGCACAGCCAGCCCACCCCACAGGGAAGCAGAGTCAAAGGAAGGAAGCATGGGCATGCTGGGAAGGGGGAGGAGGCAATAGCATGATGGGAGTCGTAGTCACAGCTCTACATCTCCCACCACATGGCCCAGCAAGCTCACACTCACGCATGCAAATCCCACAGAGAGTGGAAAGGCCCATCAAAGATGTCTGACACTGTTGCTTTGTCGTGGGGAGCACAAGGGCATGCTGGGTACTGCACACCAACCAACAGCAGGACACCACTGTCAGCCATCTTGCCATTGCTCTCACACCCACACACACTGAACTCCCCACAAGAGCAAGTAAGTATGGGAATGCTGGGAAGTGGGGTGGAGGCAATAGCATGATGGGAGTCGTAGTCACAGACATAGCTCACCCCCACAACTGTCCCATCAACACCACCCTGAACCATGCTCACATCACAGGGAGTGGAGAAGGACTCACAAGATGGCTGACACTGGCTACTGCTGTGGGGAGCACAAGGCCCTGCTGCCAACTGTGCACCAACAAACAGCAGGACACCAATGACTGACATCCTGAGAGACAACTTCCACTCCCTGCAATGCAAGCACGTTCCATGGTGGGATATCTGGCTAGCTGGGTGGGAAGGAGGACTTGCAGCACTGACCATAGTCACAAGCACCTCCCCTCACACACACCCCAACACAAACTCCACAGAACCCACCTGGTAGAATGCAGTGCCCCCCATCCTAACACAAGATCCCACAAAGAACCACCACCCTGGGTTATGTTGTGTGAAGCACAGAGCCACTCTTGGGACTTCTAGCCAAACAACTGCCAGGACAACACTCCCAGCCATCCTGTCAGCACAGCCAGCCCACCCCACAGGGAAGCAGAGTCAAAAGGAAGGAAGCATGGGCATGCTGGGAAGGGGGAGGAGGCAATAGCATGATGGGAGTCGTATTCACAGCTCTACATCCCCCACCACATGGCCCAGCAAGCTCACACTCACGCATGCACATCCCACAGAGAGTGGAAAGGCCCATCAAAGATGTCTGACACTGTTGCTGTGTCGTGGGGAGCACAAGGGCATGCTGGGTACTGCACACCAACCAACAGCAGGACACCACTGTCAGCCATCTTGCCATTGCTCTCACACCCACACACACTGAACTCCCCACAAAAGCAAGTAAGTATGGGAATGCTGGGAAGTGGGGTGGAGGCAATAGCATGATGGGAGTCGTAGTCACAGACATAGCTCACCCCCACAACTGTCCCATCAACACCACCCTGAACCATGCTCACATCACATGGAGTGGAGAAGGACTCACAAGATGGCTGACACTGGCTACTGCTGTGGGGAGCACAAGGCCCTGCTGCCAACTGTGCACCAACAAACAGCAGGACACCACTGACTGACATCCTGAGAGACAACTTCCACTCCCTGCAACGCAAGCACGTTCCATGGTGGGATAACTGACTGGCTGGGTGGGTGGGAAGGAGGGCCGGCTGTCAACCAAACACAACCAATGCAGACCATGTTCACACCCCAAAAAATACATAGAAATGCCCAAATAATGCAGGACAATGTGCCACACCAATATCAACCCCTGACTGTGACGACTTAGGACAATGCAATGTACAGGCCCGCACCCAGAGGCACAGTCACAACTGTCATGTGTGTCAACCATTGATGCCTGCAGAAACATAACATACTTTGTTTGTGTCTCCCAAAAACAGGTGATGATGGGGACACAGCAGCAGACGCTGAGGAGTCCCAGTCCCAGGCTCAAGAGGATGCGGAGCTCACTGGCGTCGTACAGCCTCTGTCCTCCTCGGACGATGAAGACCAACCTGGCACATCCGGTGCAAGTCAACATGCAGCACCAGCAGGACCACCAGCTGCAGCACCAGCAGGACCACCAGCTGCACCCCCTGCACCCAACCCTCCAACGACTGTCACCACAAATACCATCCCTGCCGACATGGACAGAACAAGGAGCAACACCAGCACAGGGACCCTGGACCAACCTGGGGCCATGGACACCACCACCACCACCAACCCCCAAGGTGGACCAGGGTTATCTGTGCGTGCCACTGCACACACTGCACATGTCAGCAGGGGTGGTGGGAGGGGTGGGAGACAGAGGTCGCTGCTTGCAGACGTTGCTGGTGTGCATGATGACCCACAACTGGTACGCATAGCTGATGCGTACCAGTCCAGCACCGGAGACCTCAGCCAGGTAGTGGGGCTCCTCAGAGACATGAAACAGCAGCAGGCTGCCCATCATGCCCGCTTGGACTCCCACATGTCCCACGTGGAGTCACACATGGCCCGCGTGGACTCACACATGTCCCGCGTGGAGTCCAAGTGGGATGCACTGCATGAGATGACGGCGGTGCACAGGGACATTTTACAATGCCTCCGCCAGATGAACAGCAACCAGTCCACACCTCCCTGTGTGCCAACAACATCTGGTGCTGAACAAACTGCAACTGCCACAGGGAGGGAGGATGACTCTGGCGGAGAGTCCCCTGCACCACAGCAGCCTGTACTTGAGGGCCCCCCCCAAGAAGAGGGGTCGTCCGAGGAGGGGAAAGTGAGAGGCCGATGGCCAAGCGCAACTCCCAGGAAGCCTGAACCTGTTCTGGATGTTCGCCTTTGTGCACAGACTGTTCACCCTGTTGACGGCAACACTACTCCCACACATTGCATGGGGAGTACAAGTTGGACCAATGTGTCAGACAACTGTGGCCCTGATACTGGGGATCCTGTCTACCAGGACTTTCAATTCACCTAGGAACTTCGGATTGCAAGATTTATGTACAGCACTACCCATCCTATGCACTATTAACACAAATGTATCACAATAAACACACTAATACACCATACTAGCCTCTGTCGTGATTCCAACGTGGGTGCTGTTATGGGGATGATGAACTGCAAAATTACACTGTGTATGCGAACTGCAACAGCAAGGACAACACAGGCATGTGAGTAAAGGCAACGTGACACATATGAGGGAGACACACCACCAGGGCTACACAACACATACACACCTAGGCCATCTGACTCATTGCCTACACTGATGTTGCCAGGGAAGACGGTGCAATGCACAGACACCACACCCATTCTCAGTTGTAGTCAAGTAGCCCACAGGTGCAGTAAGCAAATGGCACTCAAATGTGTGACCACAGACAACGCACATCACAAAGTGAAGCACAGGTTTATTACACAGTTGCAACATGTCGTAACCACTACAGATGCAAGGTAATCCCACCTGGCAGCGGGCACACAGTCAACAACTGTAGACGGAAGGAAGTCCATGGGTGTGGCGCACATCACCTGTAGGGACACAACAGCTACCAGCCTGGAAGTGCAATCACGTCGTCGGTGGACACAGTTGACCAAACGAATCTGAAAGTACCCTGTGAAGGACAGAAATGACACACAGTCAAAAGCAATGGAGTACAGGACAGAACAGCAAAACTCATGCACAATACATGTTACAAGATACCCACCCAGAACCAAGTTAGCATGTCAACACTGTTGGGGAGTACAGCCCACCTGTTAGCACACATCGCAACACACATCCAGTCAAGTAGCCCATGGACACACTCCAACAGCACCAGAGCACCACCCACACATCATGCCAACTCACATCATTGACATGACACCTCAGGATACTCACATTCAGCTAAAGAAGTTGGTGATGAGCTGTGTGCGGACATCACCATCATCATCATCATCATCATCGTCACTGGCATCGTGGTCCAGGCCAAGATCCTCCACAGGTGGCGGATGTTGGTCATTGTCATCCTGGATGAGAGGCAACTCCTTCCGCACTGCCAGGTTGTGGAGCATGCAGCAGACGATGATAATCTTGCACACTTTCGCAGGGGCATATGGGAGGGACCCTCCGGTCTTGTCCAGGCAGCGGAAGCGGCTCTTCAGGAGACCAAATGTCCGCTCAATCACTCTCCTGGTCCGACCATGTGCCTCATTGTAGCGCATCTGGGCTGGTGTCACAGGGTTCCTGAGGGGTGTCAGCAACCACGGCATGTTGGGGTATCCTGAGTCACCTACGGACAGACAAGTGCACATTAGCTGACTTGGAAAAGTGGGCGGAATACTACAGATCAGATCACACACAATGGCACAAAGTCAGTACACACCGACAAGCCAGGCACGCTGGTTCTGCATCTGTGCCATCATCCTGGGGATGCGACTACTCCTCATCACAAAGGCATCGTGTGCTGAACCAGGGAAACGGGCACACACGTGTGTGATGGTCATGTCTGCAAGACACACCACCAGTGCATTGACCGAGTGGTAGTGCTTGCGGTTCCTGTAGGCCTGCTCCTGGGCCTGTGGTGGTACCAAAGCCACATGTGTCCCATCAATGGAGCCAATGACATGCGGCATCCTCCCCAGGGCATAAAAGTCACTCTTCACGTCAGTGAGTCGTCGCAGTCTAGGGAAATAGATGTACCGGTTCAGGAATAGCAACATTGCCGCCAAAACATCGCGGAGCACACGGCTCAACATGGTCTGTGACATCCCACCAGCAGTCGCCACAGTATGTTGGAAGGTACCGGTGGCAAAGAAGTGTAGGGCTGCCATCACCTTCACCTTGGGGGTCAGCGCTGTAGGATACGGCCGGCCAGGCTGCAAATGTGGGGACAACTGCACTGCCAAATCCTCAATCAGCTGCCTGGTGAAGCGGTACCGTCGGATGCTGTCCCGTTCCACCATCGTTGCCAGGTCTGGGAATGGTCGATGGACAGCAGGAGCCCTGCAGTGCAGAGGAGAAGTAAGCAAGATTGTCAGTCACCCCACATATGCGGCATTGAACACACTCAATATCCCAACATACATCATTATGAGGCACAACTACATGAAGTGTGCAGTTCCGGAAGGACATGTATGGTACATACATGGCCAACATCTGTCAACACGGTCCAACAGGTGGCATCAATTAGTCCCAGGTTGGCCCATTGGATATCATGAGGCCGTGTCACAGTTCCCATCTCCTGCTGCCGTGTCACAATAACCCCCCACAGTGACATGTGAGGACAGATGTGCCCCAGGCACCACAGCTCAACGACAGGTACATTCCCAGGGACCCTGTATTGCCACATGGACACTGGCATTACATGGAGTATCATGTATACACCACAGCAAAACAACCATGACCCCCACAGGTAGTGGCCCCACTTGCCACGGCAGGACAGACATGGACGTCTGTGACACACACACGCACAACATCAAAGTCCATGCACACACAACCTGGATGTGGAGACTGTCTCCCATTGTGCACATGAAATCAGAGACATTGTAAACACTACATGCACAAAGACTGTGGAGGACCATCACTATTGTGCCACTGGGACACCCTGGTTCAAACATACCGTCCCACATGGGACTCACGGGGTATGTGACATGACATACACATACACCACCGTGAAATGTGACCATGGCACATGCACAGATATGAACAGTTGCACATCACAGTGGTCATGTACACGTAACACCCAGGATCCTGTCCCCATGAACACGTGCACAGCCTGGGGGTGGCTGCCCACAGGTGACACCCACAGGACAACATGTACACCAACATACACACAATAGGAAATGCAGCCTTACATGCCTTATGATAAAGTTTGGACAGGCTGTCGTGATGTAGGTGTGCCCCTCACTCCCTGGGAGCTATCTGTGGCTGGCATATGTCCATCTGAGACAGGCATGCTGACATATGCCAGTCACATGTACAGTGATGCGTTGAACTGCAATGGACCGATCGGTGCCTCCGGCCGGCCCATTGCATTCAATGTGTGCGGGTACGCGTTGTACCCCTGTACGCGTTGTACGTAGCGTGAACTGCAATGGACCGATCGGTGCCTCCGGCCGGCCCATTGCATTCAATGTGTGCGGGTACGCGTTGTACCTGTACGCGTTGTACCCCTGTACGCGTTGAACTGCAATGGACCGATCGGTGCCTCCGGCCAGCCCATTGCATTCAATGTCGGGTACGCGTTGTACCCTGTACGCGTTGTACCCCTGTACGCGTTGAACTGCAATGGACCGATCGGTGCCTCCGGCCGGCCCATTACATTCAATGTGTGCGGGTACGCGTTGTACCCCTGTACACGTTGAACTGCAATGGACCGATCGGTGCCTCCGGCCGGCCCATTGCATTCAATGTGTGCGGGTACGCGTTGTACCTCTGTACGCGTTGAACTGCAATGGACCGTTCGGTGCCTCCGGCTGGCCCATTGCATTCAATGTGTGCGGGTACGCGTTGTACCCCTGTACGCGTTGTACTGCAATGGACCGATCGGTGCTCTCCGGCCGGCCCATTGCATTCAATGTGTGCGGGTACGCGTTGTACCCCTGTACGCTGTACCCTGTACGCGTTGAACTGCAATGGACCGATCGGTGCCTCCGGCCGGCCCATTGCATTCAATGTGTGCGGGTACGCGTTGTACCCCTGTACGCGTTGTACTGCAATGGACCGATCGGTGCCTCCGGCCGGCCCATTGCATTCAATGTGTGCGGGTACGCGTTGTACCCCTGTACGCGTGTACCCTGCGCGTTGAACTGCAATGGACCGATCGGTGCCTCCGGCCGGCCCATTGCATTCAATGTGTGTGGGTACGCGTTGTACCCCTGTACGCGTTGTACTGCAATGGACCGATCGGTGCCTCCGGCCGGCCCATTGCATTCAATGTGTGCGGTTACGCGTTGTACCCCTGTACGCGTTGAACTGCAATGGACCGATCGGTGCCTCCGGCCGGCCCCTTGCATTCAATGTGTGCGGGTACGCGTTGTACCCCTGTACGCGTTGAACTGCAATGGACCGATCGGTGCCCCCGGCCGGCCCATTGCATTCAATGTGTGCGGGTACGCGTTGTACCCCTGTACGCGTTGTACCGCAATGGACCGATCGGTGCGCACCCATTGACAATGGGCTTGCCTGGCAACGGACGCGTTTTCGAATTTCGAACGAGTCGGTTGCTGGAAAATCAGTTGGTCACCCACAACAATGTTGCAAAATCATGTATGTCATGAAGTTGAAGATTTGAAGGATGCTGTGGGCGTGTTTTGGTGCTGCTATTCCATGGATTGGCCAGATTCAGAAGATGCAAACGACTTGGACCTATCACTTTGGACACAAGGGACAGTATCTGCCTCTCCAGCACATATATATTGCTGGCTGTTCCCCTGAGAGCTCACTTGCCTGCACTACATGCTCCAGGACGACATCTGCCACTGCACTGCTGCTGTCTCTGCCGCTCTGGACCCTGCAATGGCACGTACTGTGGAGAGAGCCCCAGCCTTCAGCCTTGAAGAGAACCAGGCCCTGCTGGACAGCCTACTTCCACAGTACAGCAAGCTGTATGGGACACCAGGGGAGCAGGTGAGTGTTCTGTGCACTGCCTTTCTGAATGTGCATTTTGTCTGACTAGCAAGGCTGGAAGTCTGCACGCCACTGGCTAGCAGGCTCACTGAGTAGTTGTCACCCCCCATAGTGTGTAGTGACATGCACTGGACAGGTATGGTGCAGTGACAGTGCATTTGAACAAGGTTTTACTTCCCATGCAATGATACCATGTAGTGACGTCTGGCAAACTGTCCATGGGCAGCTTTGCACTGCCTGTGTACATCATGTGCCCCTGTGATTGAGACATGTATATACAACTGTGTCATGCACGGATATGTTGCATGTGTAGTAATGGCCTTTTCACTTTGTCATCCTGACAGGTTAATGCCCATCGGAAGCAGGAGATCTGGAAGGACATCGTCCGGGCCGTCCGGTCCGTGGGGGTCTACAAGCGCCGGATCCGCAACTGCCAGAAGAGGTGGCAGGACCTTCGGGGCTGGACCCGGAGGATTGCACGGGTCCAGCTGAAGCTGTCGCCTCCTCGCAGGAGGGGCGGAACATGGACCCTGACCCCCCACATGCTCCAGATCCTGGCGGTGGTGTTTCCAGACCTGGATGGGCAGCTGAAGGCCAGACAGCAGCAAGGAGGGGGTGAGTCAAAGACTGCACTGTGAACTCTGTATTACATGCTTTGTGCCCTCCTCTGGCCTGGTTCAACTGCCACAGTGCAGCAGTCATGTTGTCCAGGAGCCATGTCCCTCTATTGTGCACTGCCCACTGCTCATCTGATACCCAGGTGTGGCCCTTACATTCAGGGAATTGTGTCACTTGGGACTGTGTCCTTGCAGTTTGCTTCACTAAAGGTGGGGGACAGCATCTGTTTCCCTAACTCTGTTGTGGGCATCATGGGTGGGTCCATTGTTCACACAACGCCTGTGTTCGGACATGTGATCTGCGTGTTGCTTTGATATGCGGTCCACTTGCTGAGCTGAGCCACCACATGTGCCTGGGGTATGTGGCACCCGCCCATGCAGCGGGTGGGAACAATGTTTGGGCCGCAGGAGTGTGCAGATTACGTGTGTCACACATACATAGCCAGCTATCCACTGTCCAGGGCACATCCCTCATTAATGTGGAGCAGGACAGTCATGCCTACTCCAGGCCATGCAATGCACTCTGTACTCCCACTCCCGTGTATCAGCTGACACATTGTGCACAGTGATTTGACCCCTCAGGTGTCTGCCTCTGTGTCAGTGTGCTGTGGATTAGTTGCCAGGACTGCTGGGGTGTTTCTTGGTAGGGGCTCAGCATGCCCCTGGAGATGTGACCATAGGAGACGATACTTGTGTGTCACATAGGTGTTTGATCAGCTGCCCGTGCAGACTGGGGTATGCGAATGTGAAGTTCAGGCAGGTGTTCCCCATTCACAGCAAATTGTGAGGGGCTCAGGTTCAGAGGGTAGTGTCACAGGTCTCCCATATGTCCAATAGGTATGACCTGGACAGATGAGGGTTAAGATGATGTGTTGTGTGGGGAATGTACATGTGCACTTGTGCAGCTCCAGGACTTGCATTCCCCATGACCTACTATTGTGACACAGTGCATAGTGTTGTTGTCTGGCTGCCAAGTCATACATCACTGAGACAGTGATGTATGACTTAGCAGTCATGCCTCTGCCATGGCATGTGTCAACTTATTGGTGGTCCTGCAGGGGAGTGACATGTGCTACATGCACACCATTGTGGCGATGGCTATCAGGACATGGGTGCATCATGGTGTCTGTCGCTGGTATGCATCACATGCATTTCCTATTTGACTCTGGGCATCCCTTTCATCCGGAAACCTGTACTGACTCAGTGGCAAGAGCTGTGATGTGTGCATGTCCACATGCCACACCGTGTCCTCTGCACTGTCCAACTACTGTGTACTTGGTGCATGTGTCCACACTGGGGTGTTGCAATCCAACAGACACCAGACAGATGGGTGCAAGGCCATGTGGGATGTGAGTGCCATGCTTGGCATCAGACTGACAATTGGCTTCTCCTGTTCAGTTAGGGCACTTTTAGCAATGTACAACTAATGATGCCAGGGCTTGCTCTGTAATGTGCTGTGCTCACAGTGGTGTGTGCGTTTGGTGCAGGTGACTGATGTCTGTCTGTTTCCCCATTGTTTGCAGATACATCCACGGCCACGGAAGGGGACAGCTCCACGGACCAGGAGGAGCCAGAGAGCCAGAGTGGGTCAGCAGCCGAGGAGTGGTCGGAGGGACCCAGTGGCACGGAGGGCGAGGGGAGCCACACCGAGGAGTCCTCAGCACCATCCACCTCAGCTGAGGACCAGAGCAAATCGGAGGATGACTCCCTTGTGGAGGCGGGTGTCAGCAGCCACCACACCCCAGCTAGTGTTGCTGTCCCCGCCACCACCAGCACCACCACCGCCCTCCCATCGGCTCCCATTCCCCAGGTCCGTGGAGGCTCCCATGTTCGGGAGCGTGTCTCCTTTGGGCCAGGCACCGCACCCCCTGCCCCTGTGTCCCCTGCTGCCCTGAGTGAGGAGTCTGTGTACCTCCTTCGCCAGCTCCATGTAGGGCAGACAGCCATGCTGAGTGTCCTCCATGCGCACACCGCACTGTTGACTCAGCTGGTGTCGTTCATGGAGGGCATCTCATCGGGCATGTCTGACCTACAGAGGGGCAATAGGTCCATGGACTCCTCCCTGACGGCAGCAGTGTCCCTCCTCAGACAGTCCCTCACCCCTCCTGCCTCTGCTCCATCCACACTCCCCAGCACCTTACCCGTCCCAAGCACACACACACCGGCACAGGCACACACCAGCATACACACGTCCAGCACACAGACACACACGCCACAAACAAAACGCACACGCACGCACAGTCAGGGGACTGAAACCAGACTCACAGGGGATGGGGCCCTGGTACACACACACGCATCCACGGGCACTGCGCAGTCCTCAGTTGCCTCTCCCTCCAAAGCACCCTCCCTTGCCTCACCTGCAACCCCAAAGACCCAGCGCCTCTTCCTCAGTGACCTCGGCCTCTTCCCCTCCGATCCAGCTGCTCCAGCATCCAGGGTGAAGAGGAAGCCCCCCCACACGGAGCAGAGTGCCCCTCGCCCTCGGACACCCTCCCCCAGGCGCAGACAGACTGAGGCCCCCACCCGCAAGTCCCCCCGGAGTGGTAAGAGCAAGACCCCGCCGCCGCCGTGCAGCTCAAGCACCAGGTCTCCTTCCTCCATCCCTCAGGCCCCCACTCCACAGGTGCCCCCACCACACCCTGCCCCAGGTTCCCCCAGCCACAGATATACCATCCCCAAGAGGCTCCGGCCTTCTCCCCCTGCCACTTGCTCTCCCGGCACCACACCCCCCCGCTGCGCTTGTCTGTGCCACTGATGTGGTGAGGGTGTCCTCCCCCTCTGTCCAGCCCACCTTGCCTGTTCCCCATTCTCCTCCCCTGGTGGTAGGCACTGCAGTGGAGTCCACTACCACCCTGTCTGACTTGGGCACTGCAGTGGCGGACCTGTCCACTCCATCTGCAGGGTCCACTGCAGTCGTGCCGGCACCCACAACATCTGAGCCATGCCCCCCAGTTGTGCCGGCACACACCATGTCAGACACCTCCACTGCAGTTGTCAGTGGCTCTCCAGCACCCACCACCCCTTCCCTGCTTCCTCCTGGTGAGCCCTGATCCTGTCCCTGCGGTGCCTGGCCTACTCCCCGGTTGCCCCTCCTAGTGGATTGTCCCTGGTTTTGTGCAGGCATGTGTAGGGTGGCATCTGCCACTGTCACCCACTTGTGACTTTGTTGATGGACTGGCCATTGGCCTTTGTTTATGTTCTACCGGACTTCTACTTTTAATGCCACATATGCTGAATAAAGCAACTTTCTGTTCTCTAGTGCTTTTGCTTCTGATGTACATGATGTTGATGATGCTAACCATGCCCTTGCTGCAGTGATGGTGATATTTGGTCTCATGATAATGAAGTGTTACTGTGCAGGAACCCATGTGGTCCAGGGGAATGTGTCCTATCCTGTGGTGTATCCATGTCATCCATAGCAGCATCTGAGGGTGTCATGTGTTCAGTATTTGGCAATGGGATTTCCTACTTAGATTGGCAATTTCACATCTGTGGCTTCCACCCCTGCACATCTGTTGTGCCTGCCATTGTTCAATTCGCCTACTTCCCTGACCGTGTGGCCATCTCCAGTGGACATGCAGGTTTGGGCATCAATGGGGAAGGACTCATCTGTGTTGTCAGTGCAACATTGCTATACAAGTGTGTTGGATCTGTGCTGATGATTCCGTTGGCACTTCCATGACCAGGCTGATGTGACGGGAGCCCTCATTTGGTGCTAATTGTTGATTGTGTGACCAAGTGCTCAGCTGACATGATGGGGCCCTACTGAGGCAACATATGGCACAGCTTTCCTCACACAGGAGTGGAGTCCCCTCATGGCAGTGTGTACTCCTGTGACATTGCCTGCGCCCAAGGTGTGTGTTGTATGTGCATGTCTGTGTGTTCACTTCCGTTTAGCTGTGCATGCTGTGATCCCTAGTGTTGTACCTGTTTGTGATGCTAGCTGAGTTGAGCTATGTTCCCCCAAAGTCTTCTCCCTGGGTTCTCTGTGATGTGGGTGCATGGCACATTACTGGTCATCAGGGTGTCACCCATAGGTGTGTTTGCTGTCAGGGCTGAGTTTGTGTGTAGACGCAGATGGGTCACAGTCAGGTTTCCCCTTGGCACTTGTTGTTTGCCCCTGTCATGTGATTTCCAGTTTGTGTTATCTTTCAGTGATTGTGACACGTTGTGTGTGTGACTGCTGGCACTCCTCAGGGTCCGGGCTGCAATGTTGGTTGTTGTCTATGTGTGTTCTTTGTGGGTGACCTTGGCTTCTTCATTGGTGTGTGACTGTGGCTGGGATCCCATTGGTTGGTGTGGTATTGCTGTCATGTCCATGTACAGCGTAGTGTGCAGTGTGTCAGACATTCAGGAGTCTTGTTGAGTGTCCATGTGTGATGTGTTCTGCACCTTGGTTCCCACCCACCACCCTGGAATAGTCATGGGTGCATGTGCAATGTCACCAGTGCATGTGTGCTTCACTGCTGCACATTGTTGGAGGTCGAGGGGTGTGGTGTTGAGTGTGTGCAGATGAGAGTTGTTGCCCGGCTAGGCCCCTGCCTCCATGTTGGCCTTGGCTTACTGGCCATGCTGTTTGATTTGTGCTTGTGTAGGTGTGATGGTAGTTAGTTGCTCAGTACACATGACTGTGGTTCACAGTGTGAACCACATTTAGCTTTGTCATCACAGTGGGATTGTAATGCAGCCCAGGGTCACCACATTGTGGGGGCCCTGGGGGTGGTGCTGTGGTGTGTCTGTGTCTTGCTGTGTCAGTTGCTGTCCCTACGTGCCTGTGTGACATGTGTGATTTGTGCTCCCTCTCATCTGACAATGCCTGCTTGCCCACATAGGGGATTTGGATCCATGAGTTACCTTTGTGTGGCACTGTATGCACATCTGTATGATTGGTATTCAGGTCTCCTCATGTGTTGTGTGGTTGCCTGGGGACACTGGCACCCCCCCTCACCTGTTGTGTATGATGTGCAGTGTGGGTCTGCCTGTTTGTGTTTGTGCATCTGCACCACTGCATTGGCATATCTTGGGTGTGCCATTGGCTGTATGTAGTTTGGTGGGTGTCCCCTGCTGTCCCTGGGACTCCTAGGTCATCGGTCAGCACAATGATCATGGTTTGTGTGTCCCATTGCTGCCATGGTATGGTATCTGTTCACCTCACATCTGCAGTCTCCACAGGGTATCTGCATGTGTGTGCCCATTGGTGCAAATATGTGGGTCTGCATTCTGATGGTCACTTCTGTCATTGTGTCATTGATGATTGTTGACGGTGTCAGCCCCCATGGGTGTTGTTTGTCTGCACATGGCCAAAGGTATGTCTTATTTGCACTGCAGGATTTGGCTCCCCAATTTATGTTGCAATGGGACACATACACTACTTTGCCACTGATGTGTTTGTTGTTCTGTGACCAGGAATCATCCATGCAGTTTGGCAGTTGCACCTCTTTCTTTGTCAACACTTACCTTTTGGTCACTGTGATGATGGGGGTTTGGACCCCATTGCCACAATGTTCGAAATGTGCTTCAGCTATGGACCCCACACTTACATTTTGGTCACTGTGATGATGGGGGTTTGGAACCCATTGCCACAATGTTCAAAGTGTGCTTCAGCTATGGACCCCACACTTACATTTTGGTCACTGTGATGATGGGGGTTTGGACCCCATTGCCACAATGTTCGAAATGTGCTTCAGCTATGGACCCCACACTTACATTTTGGTCACTGTGATGATGGGGGTTTGGACCCCATTGCCACAATGTTCAAAATGTGCTTCAGCTATGGACCCCACACTTACCTTTTGGTCACTGTGATGATGGGGGTTTGGAACCCATTGCCACAATGCTCAAAGTGTGCTTCAGCTATGGACCCCACACTTACCTTTTGGTCACTGTGATGATGGGGGTTTGGACCCCATTGCCACAATGTTCAAAGTATGCTTCAGCTATGGACCCCACACTTACATTTTGGTCACTGTGATGATGGGGGTTTGGACCCCATTGCCACAATGTTCGAAATGTGCTTCAGCTATGGACCCCACACTTACATTTTGGTCACTGTGATGATGGGGTTTTGGACCCCATTGCCACAATGTTCAAAATGTGCTTCAGCTATGGACCCCACACTTACCTTTTGGTCACTGTGATGATGGGGGTTTGGACCCCATTGCCACATTGTTCAAAGTGTGCTTCAGCTATGGACCCCACACTTACATTTTGGTCATTGTGATGATGGGGGTTTGGAACCCATTGCCACAATGCTCAAAGTGTGCTTCAGCTATGGACCCCACACTTACGTTTTGGTCACTGTGATGATGGGGGTTTGGACCCCATTGCCACAATGGTCATGGCCTGCTTGCATTGTGGGTGCCACACACATATATGTGTGGCACATGTGCTAGGGGGTCACATTGTATGTTCAAAGTCATGTTCGGTGTTGTAGGCATTTGACACAGTCTACACACGCTTGTCATGGTGTTGGGGGATGTCTTCTTCTTGCATTCCCTAGGTTGTGGTGTGCTGGTTGTGTCATGCATTGTCCATCCTATGAGTGGGGGTGGTAGTAGTGGTAGGCATCCAGCCCCCCTGGCTAAGGGTGGTAGTAGTGGTAGGCATCCTGCCCCCCTGGGTAAGGGTGGTAGTAGTGGTAGGCATCCAGCCCCCTGGCTAAGGGTGGTAGTAGTGGTAGGCATCCTGCCCCCCTGGCTAAGGGTGGTGGTAGGCATCCAGCCCCCCTGGGTGAGGGTGGTAGTAGTGGTAGGCATCCAGCCCCCTGGCTAAGGGTGGTAGTAGTGGTAGGCATCCTGCCCCCCTGGGTGAGGGTGGTAGTGGTGGTAGGCATCCAGCCCCCCTGGCTAAGGGTGGTGGTAGGCATCCAGCACCCCCTGGGTGAGGGTGGTAGTAGTGGTAGGCATCCTGCCCCCCCTGGGTGAGGGTGGTAGTGGTGGTAGGCATCCAGCCCCCCCTAGCTAAGGGTGGTGGTAGGCATCCTGCCCCCCCTGGGTAAGGGTGGTAGTAGTGGTAGGCATCCTGCCCACCCTGGGTAAGGGTGGTAGTAGTGGTAGGCATCCTGCCCCCCTGGCTAAGGGTGGTGGTAGTCATCCAGCCCCCCTGGGTGGGGGTAGTAGTGGTAGGCATCCAGCCCCCTGGGTAAGGGTGGTAGTAGTGGTAGGCATCCTGCCCCCCTGGCTAAGGGTGGTGGTAGTGGTAGGCATCCAGCCCCCTGGCTAAGGGTGGTAGTAGTGGTAGGCATCCTGCCCCCCTGGGTAAGGGTGGTAGTAGTGGTAGGCATCCTGCCCCCCTGGGTAAGGGTGGTAGTAGTGGTAGGCATCCTGCCCACCCTGGGTAAGGGTGGTAGTAGTGGTAGGCATCCTGCCCCCCTGGCTAAGGGTGGTGGTAGGCATCCAGCCCCCCTGGGTGAGGGTGGTAGTAGTGGTAGGCATCCAGCCCCCCTGGGTAGGGGTGGTGGTGCGCATTCAGGCCCCTGTGTGCATATGTGGCATTGGTGATGGGCATCCCGCCCCTATGGTGCTGCTGTTGCTGGTGTAAGTATATTCTGCATCCCTCTGTGTGTGTGTGATGTGTCGTGTACGTGTTGTATGTGTTTTGTGGTTGGTGTCTGGCTTACCTTCTGCGCCGTACGCGTCCGTGCCTGTTCCGGTAGTAAATGTAGAATATTGGTATGATCGGGACGAAGGGATTCATGGTTGGTTCGTGTCGTTCGTCCTTCTCGTTGCTTCGCGTCGTCCTCGCCGCTTCGCCTCGTCCTCGTCGCTTCGCATCGTCCTCGTCGCTGGCGTGTTCGTCTCGGAGCCGTGGATCGTGTTGTGGCGCGAATCGGAGCTTATGTGCGCCTCTCCCGGATGCTTTGACGTGCCGTGCGTAGCGACGGGTTCGGCGCGTACGGAAAGCGCATCGTACTGGTTCGGCCGGACGGAGCTGCATTTTCCCTTCCGTGCGACTCGATTCAGCGTTTCCGGATTCGCCTCGGTCGGGGAACAGGACCTGGTTTGGGTGAGTACGGCTCGGCCGGATTCTTTGCTGTTGTGCGCATCGTACTTACTCGTTCGGTGTGCTGTACGGATCGGTCGGGAAACAGGCTTTCGCATGGCTTTTTTCCCGACCGAATGGTGTTGGGTGCGCCTCCGACCGAGATCGGAATCGGCCCCTTAATAGAAATGCAATTTTTAAAGACCCAAAATTGCCTCTCCCTATTTTTGCCCATTATAAGTCTTATGAAGCTCAAACTGATGCAGTCTGGGCGGTTACAGAGGAAGAGGAAAGAAGTACACAAGGGAAATAGCTGGAAAATATATGCAGCCTCATGGAGTGCATAAAAAAAGTAAAGTGTAATTTCCAAAAAGTGAGCAATGCAAGGACATAACTAAAGAGGCTGTGCACCAGAGGAGGGACAAACACATAAGAGGAAGGGAAACCCACGCAAGGCAACGAATAAAAGCAAGTTAACGAGAGTGACAATAAAGCCAAGCAATGGCAAGCACTGGGTGGGCTCTAAGCCCACTGTCAATTCACAATAGACAGTTTGCACTTTCATATACTCGACACCTAAAAACGAACACAAAATCTGTAGTAATGTTGTGCCTGAAAGTACCTTGTGTTTGATGATTGTATAGAAGTGGACATGTGAGCTGTCGGTGTTTTTTATTTCCAACAATCAGTTATGGTTTGAAGCCTGCCATCAGCACACTGAAAGAATTCCCCTGAATATTGATTTCCATGGCTGTCTTGGGTCAATAAAGTGAAGTCAGACTGTTCGCCTAGGCACAGATCACAGAATATGTTGAGGAATTAAGCAGAGGCATAGCAAATTCGACAACAAGGGGACATATGCGTTCAACAAAATGTTATCATAAAATAACGATGAACATTACAGCAGTTTTCCTTCTGTATGCTGCATGACTCTGTTGTGTTAGTTTTAGGTTCCAAAGAGTACCGTTTTTGTGCTTTCGATTTCCCTTATTGTGATACTGGCTGGTTGTGCTGCTGGGGTGTACAGCGGTGTGACAAAGAACTCTGGGAACAACCCCCTCCCTGTGCATAGAGGGCTGTAACAGAGGCCAGCATGATTCAGCGAGGAGGGTGGGAGAGGCAGACAACATACCAACACGACAGGCCTTCACAACGGCCCTGAGAACAAGCAACCCCTCACCACGTCCAACCACTGAGAGCCCAAAGGTCGTAGTAGGAAAAGAGAGGGATACATATTCAACCTTTTGTGCTGTTATGCCCCAGTGCATTCTGGTAAGCGTAGTCCGCCTATTCTGATATATCCTAAGTCCTCTTCATCCGCAGCTCTGCTGTCATGCCATTCACATATTACTTCCAACCAGCACAGAATAGGGCAATGGGTCAGCCCACTAAAGCCATAGGCTAACTTCCTGAGTGAGGGCATCCTACTCTTTCGTAAAGTGCATATCCGTCCACAAAGACGTTCCCTTCAGTACCAGGAGCTACTGTGACAATAACATACTTTTGATTTTATCCAATCCTTTTGTCTCATTGGCAGGGTGTCCCGTAACTCCCCTAACAATAACAAAGAGAACATTGGCAAAGATAAAACGTAAACAGCCAAAGTCTGAACTATTGGTTTTGCCAAGGCTCGTTTTAAAATGTTCTCTATATTAAACCCATTAATTTAAAAATATTTTTGACAATCAACAGGTAAGTCAAAAATATGTACAACTGTTCACAATTTCTTCGAATTAGTGCTTCAAAGATGCATGTCTTTATTTTTTTATTGAATTTAAACACGAGCCTTACATCTCCAAGCCTATTCAAAATATCGTCTCAAAATGACGCATTTTTAACTACAAAGGTCGCCACTTATGTTATTGAAAGTACTATTAGCTGTCCCCATCAGGCCTATAAAATACAAATTAACCAGAAAAAGGCAATAATGGCAAAGGCAATAAATATATTCTTTGGCGATAATGCCGCCTTGGATGTTCACATTAGTATGATCTGGGAGGTATTAAAGGCAGCACAGCGATGTACTGCAATCAGCACTGAAGTGGGACAGACCGGGGAATAGAGACTGGTACAGTGTGCACAATAATCACACAATACACTGAATCTATGGCAGCGTTTATCATTTAATATGGACTTATTTAGAGGGAGGGTTAGAATGGAATCCTCAAAATATGCTACGTGACTATAGGTACCCCATCCCCAACAGAAATCTGATGCCACCACGCGCAATGTCTCGCCATATTTGCAAAGTGTCCCGCGAAATGATATTGGAAACTTGACCACCCTAATAGTAGTTTCTTAAATTAAAATTATTTTTCCTTAGTGTTGCCTTTCTCTACAAGTTACTCTCCCCAAGCATAGCTTGTACATATCTCCTCTCATTCTAAAGTATCTATGTCCCTCCGAAATTTGACAAAGTAATGTGCCTACCTTTACACATACCGTGCTTCTCCCAAGCAGTGACAGCCCGAGGCTCGAACCCTGGTTTCCAGCACCAAAGTCGGCAGTCTAGCCGACGGACCACATCCTCTCCCACAAGCTTTCTTGACTACTGGGGTAGCTGGGGTCTGGGACTGAGTGGTCTCCATGCCAATATTTGGCAGATTTCATATAACCCAGTGCCCCTTCTACACCCGAATGCTACACACACAAGTACTCCGGTGCGGATACATCCATTCTGGCATTCCCCACTGCGCCGAGGGCGTAACTGAGTCACAAGGGTAGGCATTTTAATAACAGACAAGTCTCCGTAGCGATCAGAGCGGGTCGGCGATTGCACAGGGCCCTGGACTAGTGTCTTCCTGACTCTGACATGGCTGCCTCCATAAAGCATATGCGCCCCATGCTGATCTTAGAATCTCACAATGTGGGAAACACGCCGGTCTCTGGGAAACGACTCAGTAGACGGATTTCCCATCAAGAAAGATCCGCTGAAGTGGATGCCTGCTTGTGCCCCGGGGGGACTGCAGAGTGCGTTCTGCTAAAGAAGCACTCTAGTAGGTCCCTGCTTGTGCCCCAGGGGCACTATAAAGTGCACGCAACGTCGAACACAGCAATGTGGGCACGAGATTAAACGTTTGAAGTTTTTGAATATCACGCGCTTGCCTCAGGTAAAAAAAAAAATTATCGGGTCGGGAAACACACTCGGTACTCAAGAAAAAAACAATTATCCGTATATAGCAAACGGGAGTGCAGGTGGGCGGGCGATAATAAGGCACAAACAACGGAAGTGGGGGGGGCGGGAGAGAAGGCTCGGACAGCGGGAGGGGTGGCACAGGACCAAAGTAGTGCTCAGGAAATATGCAGTAAAGGGGCCAATTGCCGTGGAAGGAGACATGGCTGCCATAAGGCGGGACTAGCAGCCTCTAAACCAATCAGAAGGCAGCACTTAGAAAGGAAAAAGCCACAAGCCAATGAAAAAGTGGACGGAGGAGTGGGCGGGGCTTCCCTCACCTATAGTGTATACTGCATGCCTCGCAAAGCGAGCAGCGCATGCGCTGCACCGCTAGGCGACACCTAAAAAGCAGTAAAGTTTCTCTCTACTGAGGATAACTACAATATAATGATTAAACTTTTTCAAATAATAATAATGAATGGGCTTAAAACAAATAAAGGAGTCTCAGTCTGTGCTATGTACCATTGTTGGTCTAATGCACATAGACAAGTGTTTTTTTTTCATAAATCTAAGTGATTTATTTTTCCCCACAATTATATAATGGATTGCATTTCATTAAACTAAACACACTGTTAGTATTCTGGTGTAAATAAATTATACATAATATATCAGGATATATTCAGTGTAAATGCAAACTCCATCATAAAAAGTATGGTTTCTCAAGAAGCTTGCCTCACTGGCTCTCGCGAGACCTTTAGAGAAGGGAAAAAATGGAAACATAGTACAAACAAGGTAGATCATGAAACTATAGGATAGCTGTGAAAAGAGCCGTTTTTGTTAACAGTTTTCAACAAGTATAAAATATTTTTTGTGTTTTCTAACATTTTTAATATTTTTTGGTATTTTACATTTTTTAAATAGGGTAGGACAAAAACATACAACCTGAGGTGTGAAACGAACACCTCCTTAAAAACAAAAAGGAGAAAAATTTGGAAAAAACTGTTTTAAAAAACTATTGCCTAGGGGGGCATTTGTGATCTTGAAAAAGCTTCTCCTGGGTAGATTCTGATGAAATAAATTATCTCCTTACACAAGCAGCAAAATAGTGCTTTATTCAGGAAAGCATGGATATTGTCTACTTCTGCATTTACTACATGTGCAGGCATAGTATGTCCCAGAGCAAATGATGTGGAAGCCCCTAAAGAGTTGTCTAGCTCTGCAGCACGAGACAGCTCTGCCTAAGCAAGTCTTTGTGGGTGCTTAGATTTGAGGTGCCTCCACATGCCTGTGGTACCCATAGTATACTATTTATTTCTGCTCCCCGGCTGAACTCCTTGCAAAGTTTACAGATGACATACTTTACAGAAACTTTCTTGCCATCTGCCCTCATTTCAATCAACTGTCAGACCAAGGATTCCTTAGGAGGCTGAGGTGACTGAGCTTGTGCAGCTGCCCCTGGCTGCTCATCAGAATCTGATGAAGACATCTTTGTGTTGGAATTGAAACAGGAAAGGAGAGCAAGCCAAATATGTCTACCCTCATCAAAATCCAATAGGGAAATAAAGAAAAAGGATGGAATCTTCTTTTTCTAAATGAAAACATCCATATGAACCAATCACAAGCTTTCCTTAGGGTATGGTTCCTTTCCCAGACCTCTAGCGAGACTTCGGCAAGATTGTAAAAATAGTATTGTTTTATATATTCATATATTAAAAACATTAATATATGAATTTGTGTAAAATAATTTTCTTTTTGTGTTATTCTTTATTATTGATTTTTAATAAACTCTGATTATGGTATATGCATGAGGTTTTGTTGTCGTGCAATATATGGTTGCTTTTTGGGTTCAGATTTGTGAGTTGAATTTATATGTATGTATGATATAATGGATAATTGGAGTTGATTGTGCATTTGAACGTAGGTATAATTTGGCGGATGTCCAAGAGAGTTCTGTTTTTACGTTTACCAGTGGTACCCTGTCTCTTGGATAGTAGGGTCACTCCCTGTGTCTTCTTTACAATGTCTTGTGAGAGTCACCACCTTTTTAAAAATAGAAAAATGAATGTTACAACCATATTTTAATGACTCTATTATGACTGATTAACATTAAATAATAACTGAACACATGAAAAAGAACTCTAAACAGTTGATTAAAACAAAATATAGAACTCTACGATCTTGCGAGCGTCTCGCAAGAGTAAGTACTCACTTAAAAAATGGATTTATATAATGAAAGTTAATACCATATAATATTCAAGAAACTGATTATTTTCTGAATTATAATTAGGGCTCCCGGTTTTATGGTATTTATTTTTTTAACATTTCCGTCTGTATTTATCCATATTTGTTTTTTGCCACCTCATTGGTGTTTATCCATATTTATTTTGTGTTTGGAGAATAAATGGAGCTGTAAATGGTAAATTTCCACGTTTATTTAACTCCTGGACATGCACTCATACATGGATGCCTGTCATGTTTTAGCAAATTAAGCAGCCATGTATAACAAAAGACTACACTTACTAGTGTAATACTACAAATATATGTTAGCATATGCCTGTATTTGATGAAATCTCATCCTGTTTTTTAACTCTCCAGGCTATTTGCTCAGCTGTTGTCTGGAATTCATGAAAGACAGTATGGAGAGTCTCTCAAAAGAAGCATCATTTTCAGTATTTTACCGCTTTTAAAAATAAATACAGACAGGAAACACATTGTTTTCGGTCTGTATTTATCTGTAAAAATGAGTAAAAACTGGAAGCCTTAATTATAATTACCACTTTAATGTAAAATGATATACAAAGGCTATGAAACGTATGCTATTACAATAG
Source organism: Calotriton arnoldi (assembly GCA_963921515.1). NCBI lineage: Eukaryota > Metazoa > Chordata > Amphibia > Caudata > Salamandridae > Calotriton > Calotriton arnoldi. Next base: position 511,045 of record CAWUFW010004274.1, on the reverse strand, counting down.
GAATTAACGAGCTGGGAAAATATCTCAATATGAGATTTAGAAGAACAGAGGAGATAGACAATCTCAACACAAATATTGTTGTAGTACTCTGTTTTATACTCAAACATTATTTTTTTACATTTTGCAAAGTGTGCATCCTTTTCTGTTAAGTTACAATACGAAAGCAACTCCCTTTCAGAATAATGTCTGTGCAGAGGATATATTATTTAGTTATTCTACCATACGTACAGTTAAAAAACATTTACTTTAAATAAAAACCCCTACAAACTCACAGAAAAAAACAAAGATTAAAGTAACATTATAGTTAAAAGCAATAAAAAGATCTGTTTTTGGTTTTTTTTAAACTTAGAAATTCACTGAAAAAACAAGGGTTAAAGTAACGTTATATTATGGTGAATTTCTCAGTCACAACATTAATGTTTTGAACAAAAAAAGCCATTGAAATTCACCAGTTATAGTTAGCAGCGCTAGCTATAACTTCCACCCCGCCATGCACTGCTTATGACCTCACATATGACATCACTCAAGACGTGCTCTATGACATCTTTTATAACATCACTGCTGTCAACTCACTGACATAATTGATGACATCACTGATGAGCTCACTGATGACACCATCTAAACTTTGTTTTATCACATATTGCTCTATAAATTACTATGGCATTAGAGGCCTGACAGTGAGTACAGAATAGCTTAGGAGAATATCAGACATCATTACCATCATCAGAGACTCAACACCCTTAGGTGTAAAAAGCATGCATTATGTGCAACATTGTCCCTATACCATGCACTTTAGAGCTAGAATAGTTCACATTAACAATCAACCACAGATATATAGGAAACCCTCATTCAGTACGGTGTGCAATCTGAATTCAACTGTTCTGTGAAAGCCAATTTACTAAAAATAGTGAATGTCAGTTCCAAAACAAATGACCTACAATGGACAACTTTTATCTGTATCAAACACCTGAAAGTCACCGGACCTATATTGAGGAATGAAGTTGATATCAGTAGAGTACTGGGTACTGTAAACAGGGCTTACTCTATAGAGAGAGTTTACTTTATACCACACTGTTTGCAAACAGTGAAACTTTAATAAGAAACAGACCACAGAGTATTAAAAAGTATCTACTAAGAACAGTGTACACTCTATGCAACAGTTGCCAAAGAATACACTATTTGCCAAAAATAACCACAATCTGAAGGTGCTAAACATTCTACTACCTGCACCTTTTACACTGTTGTGAAAACTTTAGAGATAGCCCATCTTCTGAAGCAAAACAAGCACATGTACATAGGTTAGTACCTGGTGCACATAGTATTCTAAGTTATGTAGAAATTGTCATGCTTACACGATTCTGTCTAATAACTCAAGGCTGCTTATAAAAGTTAGTGTCTACTTCTTAAAATCTTACTCTTGTTGAAAACTTTTTCTGCAGTACCAAAAAACATGTGTGGAACATAATGAGCACAAGTCAGCTGTCACCTCCACACAGAGTTACGTTTGCATACAAAGATTTATAACGTGCTCAATGCCTCTACACACCTATGGTGAATTAGGAGCACGTGTTTTGTAAACACTTACACCCATTAGCTGGAGCCATGCTGTACAAAATTAGGTAGACAAGCAATATGGTACTTACCCGCCACTATGCAAACTATAAAACAAGCTATCACACTCATCGGATGATGTCATCAGTGATGTTATCAATGCCGTCATTCTCTTTCAGCCCCCAGGTGGGCCCGGTCCCGGGGGTATATATATTAGAACAAAATGGGAATGGAGCGCGTACGGCCCCCTTCCCAAGGCAGTTTGAGCCCGGGGACCACCACCTTCCCGGGGCTTTATACAGTAATAGGACAGGGTCTCACTGCCCCCTCCATAGGCCTTAAAAGGCCCCTGGGACCACCACCTCCCTGGGGATTGGGAGGGAATTAAGAGGGGGGCCGTGCAGACACCCCTCCTGTATTTAAAAGTGCCCCAGGGACCGCCGCCTCCCTGGTGTACGGAGTTACAAAAAAAGGGGGGTGGGGACCGCACAGCCCCCCAAATTCTGCCCCGGTGACCACAAAGTGGGACAAAGTGGGAGGGGGGCCACGCGGACCCCCTCCCAGGCTGCTTGCGGCCCCAGGGACCACCACCTCCCCACGGCTGGCCTGTGCAAACAAACTAATGGCCCTGGGGACCACCACCCCAAAGAGCCGGCTCCCTATCTCCCGAGGTGCCCACCCTCGGGAGATAGCATTTAGCTCTTGCTTGGCGGGAGCTTCGACAGCTCCCGCCAAGTGAGAGCAAACTAAGTCCGCTCCCAGCGGGCGGGAGCAGGAAAACTGCTCCCGCCCACTGGAAGCGGACAGCAAGCAGGAAAATGGATGAAAAAATTGCTCCCATATGCTGGGAGCAGCATTTTTTGCTGCTCCAAACTTGTGCGGACAATGCCGGCTCCCCTTGGAGGCGGGGAGCCAGCTGGGATCGCGGGGACATTAAAGCTCCCCTCACAGTCCCCAACGCTGGAGACTGGGTGCCCTGGGTGGGCTCCAAGGCACCCAGCATGAAAATGCTGCAACCTGTGGGATGGGGTACCCGGGGCTGAAATCGGCACGGGGAGGGGGCCATGCGGCCCCCTGCCCCTTGGAAAGATATAAAACTAGAGACCACGGTTCTCCCTTTTATTTACCCTGAGTATGCAAATGCCTAAAATCATCTGCAAGCTCCGCTCATTTGGCCCCGCCCCATTTTCCTTAGTAGTATACAAAGGTCTTTTCGCCTTTTCCCACGTTGATGGACAGTTCACCAAAATGCCCCCGACCGCGTTTCCTGCCAATTTTTGTGATGTGTTCTTAAGGCAAAGGAGTATGAGGCCGTCTCCAGCAAACAAACAAGCACTTACATACTTAGGAGGACATACCCTTGTTTGGTGGATATTTACCTCTTTGTAGTCTTGTTGTCTTCTCTTGACGAGGATTCATATTATCACAGATTTGTGGATGAAGATGCTGCAGGAACCATCACCTTGCCAAAATTACATGCACACAAGGTCTCTGGAGACATTACCTTGTGGTCCTTTATGCAGCTGTAGTAAAGAATATGCACTAGACATTTACCGAACGAGTAGCTAGTAGTAAGTACCCCAGTTGGGTAGGCATTTTCGGTAAAACTATGGATATTCTTGGAAAAAATGATGTTCCATTCTGGACCTGCAGCTCATTTCACAGAAATTAAACTTCAATGGGAAGCACTTACAAATATAAACACAGCAGGTGCCCCAGTTGAAGCTCCATTTCTGTAAAGCACAAATGATCCTAATTTCTTGGGCTTGGTGAAGGCAAAGCAAGTGTGTTTCCTCTCGTATTTCAGATTGAAAAACAATCTGAAATCCTTAATGGAGGTGAATGCTTTGTTGATCTATTGAAGCGCAATCTGATCTGTAGTGACTGTGACGAGTAGTTTTTTTTTTTTCTTGAGAGCAGAGTCCATGGTTCTCCCATTTAATTACCCTGAGTAAGCAAATGCCCAAAATCATCTTCAATGCCCGCCTGTTTGGCCCTGCTCCGTTTTCCTTAGTAGTATGTAATGGTCTTCCCGCCTTTTCCCACGTTGACAGACAGCTTACCAAAAGGCCTCCGAGCATGTTTCGCCCCGATTTTGGTGACGCGTTCTTGATGCAGAGGAATTTTGAGGACATCTCTAGCAAGCAAAGAAGCACCTAGTTCATATATTTAGAAAAAAGTACCCTTCTTTGGTGGAGAGTCCCCTCTTTGTAGTCTCGTCCTGTTCTGTAGAGGAGGATTCATGTTATCACAAATTTGTGGATCAAGACGCTCGAAGAACAATCACATTGCCAAAATTACATGTACACAAGGTCACTGGAGACATTTCTTCATGGTCCATTCTGCAGCTGTAGTGTAGAATATGCACTAGTTATTACCCAACAAGGTAGCACTTTCTAATTAAGCAGTAGAAAGTGCTCCAGTTGGGTAGGCATTTTGTACAAATCTGTGGACTCTTGTTGGATAAGGGGACAGGTGAGGTACCATTGTGGACCAGTCACTCACACAACTACTGACACAGCCACTCAGACACCCACTCACACACCCATTCGGCCATTCTCACATACACTCATATACCCACACAGCCACTCACACACCCATACAGTCACTCACACACTCACTCACAGACCCATGCAGTCACTCATACACTCACTCACACACCCACAAAACCACTCACATGCCCACTTATAGACCCATACAGCCACTCACACACTCACTCACAGACCCACACAGCCACTCACTTACCCACTCACTGACCTATACAGCCACTCACCAACTCATACAGCCACTCACAGACCTACAAAACTGCTCACAGACCCACTAACAGACTCATACAGCCACGCCCACTCACCAACCTATACAGCCACTCACAGGCCCGTTCTCACAGGTTACAGGTTACACTTGGGGGCAATTTTTTTTTAACGCTTATAACTTCATTAAAGGAAAAACAAGGTTACAAGGACATTACAGTTAGGAAATGACATTAAAAAACACATAGAAATTCACTAAAAAACAAAGGCTACACCCACTCAGATTCATACAGCCACTCACACACTCACTCACCCACCTATATAGCTACTTACACACTCACTCTCGAAGGTTGCAGGTTACAGTTAGGGGAATTTTTTTTTAAATACTTAGAAATTCACAAAAAAACAAAGGTTACAGGAACGTTATAGTTAGGAAATAGTATTAAAAATACAATAGAAAATCACTGAAAAAAATAAAGGTTACAGGGGCAATACAGTTAGGCTCAGATTTCATTCGTACAAAAACCAGTAAAATTCAGCAGTTATAGTTACCTGAGTGAACTATAACTTACTCGCCCCTGCGATGCACTGCTTATGACCTCACATATTACATCACTCATGACATGATCAGTGACGTCATTGATGACATCTCAAATGCCATCACTCATGACATTATCCAAAGAACACACCACATAGCCATACAACTCACTCACCCACTCACAGATCCATACAATCACTCACACACCCATACAGCAACTCAGACACCTACTTACAGACCCATACACCACTCTTACACATACTCACACAACCACTCACACACCCACTCACACACCTAGAAAACCACTCACACACCCACTCAGATTCATACAGCCACTCACACACTCACTCATCGACCTATACAGCTACTTACTCACTCACTCTCGAAGGTTACAGGTTACAGTTAGGGGGAAAAAAAATTAAATACTTAGAAATTCACATAAAAAAACAAAGGTTACAGGGATAGTATAGTTAGGAAATAACATTAAAAACCATAGAAATTCACTACAAAAACCAAAGGTTACAGGGACATTATAGTTAGGAAATAGCATTAAAAAACCGTAGAAATTAACTGAAAAAACAAAGGTTACAGGGACGTTATATTTAGGAAATAGTATTAAAAATACCTTAGAAAATCACTGAAAAAAACAAAGGTTACAGGGGCATTACAGTTAAGCTCAGATTTCACTTGTTCAAAACCAGTAAAATTCAGCAGTTATAGTTACCAGAGTTAACTATAACTTACTCCCCCACAATGCACTGCTTATGACCTCACATATTATATCACTCATGACATGGTCAGTGACATCATTGATGACATCACTGGTGGCATCTCAAATAACATCACTCATGACATCATCCACAGAACAACTTACACACCCACACAACCACTCATACAACCACTAACTCACCTGCTCACACAACCACTCACCCGCTCACACAACCACTCACAGATCCATACAATCACTCACACACCCAGTCACACCCATACAACCACTCAGACACCTACTTATAGACCCATACAACCACTCTCACACACACTCACATAACCACTCACACACCCACAAAACCACTCATACACCCACTGACTGACCCATACAGCCACTCACACACACCCACTCACAGATCCATACAGCCACTCACACACCCACTCACAGACCTCTACAGCCACTTACAAACTCACTCAAAGGTTACAGGTTTCAGCTAGGAAAAAAATGTAAAAACCTTAGAAATTCACCAAAACAAACCCAAAGATTACAGGGATTTTATAGTTAGGAAATAACATTAAAAAACCATATAAATTCACTGGAAAAAACCGAAGGTTACAGGGATGTTATAGTTAGGAAATACCTTTAAAACAATCGTAGAAATTTACTGAAAAATACCAAAGGTTAGGAAATAGCATTAAAAACGGCGGAAATTCAATAAAAAACAAAGGTTACAGGGAGGTTATAGTTAGGAAATTGAATTTAAAAACCATATAAATTCACTGATAAAAACAAAGGTTACAGGGACATTATAGCTAGGCTCAGATTTCACTCATACAAAACCAGTGAAATTCAGCAGTTATAATTCCCTAAGCTAACTATAATTTATGCCCCCGCAATGCACTACTTATGACCTCACATATTACATCACTCATAACATGGTCAGTGGCATCATTGATGACATCACTGATTATATCATCCACAGAACCACTCACACACCCATACAACCACTCGTATACCCATTCACACACCCATACAACCACTCACATATCCACTCACAGATCCATTCAATCACTCACACACCCAGTCACACATCCATACAATAACTCAAACACCCACTTACAGACCCATACAACCACTCTTATACCCACTCACACAGCCACTCACACACCCACTCACACCCACACAGCCACTCACACACCCATACAACTACTTACTTATGTAGTATGTGAGGTCATAAGCAGTGCATTGCATGGGGCGTAAGTTATAGTTAGCTCAGATTACTATAACTGCTGAATTTTTATGGTTTTGTATGAGTGAAATCTGAGCCTAACTATAACGTCCCTGTAACCTTCGGTTTTCTTGGTGAATATATATATATACTTATATATAATGTTTTGGATAACATTTTAGCATGTTAGTGTCTTACCCTGTGCTAATTTTAACATTGGTCACCAGTCGTTAAGCACAGTGATCATGAGAGTATAGCATTTCACCTTCCCATTTTCAATTGCCTATTCCCTGCACAACTCCTTTTGCATCTTATAATTTTGATTACTGTTACCTTTCATGTCTCTGGACATTGTGGCATTCTTTTGTTTATTCTCACCCTTTGGATTTTACCACTTTATGTTCACTCTATATAGTGAATTTGGTCCTCTTATAAATATTTTAACATAGCAGGCTTTACATATGTATATTTTGACATGGGCTTTGTTGGATCTCGATTTGTATAATACACTTATTGTAGCCTTTAAAAAGTTTCAGGTGAAAAGAAACATGTAAGCTGGTTCCTTGTTGAATTACATCATCGCAGTAGGATTTATCTTTTGATCCAAGGACTAACAATATTTGTACTGTTTTTGATAACTCTAACTTTTATTGACCGATTTCATTGCAAGAAAATGTTCTTGAAACACCCATATTTTGTAAAGTCTATCCCACGCAGACTTTTAAGGAAACACAATATATTTTATATTTCATCATTCACATAATCTCAAATGGTGTTTACTTCAGAAGGTGTTTTACTCACTTAAATGCAACTGTAGGGGATGCCACCTTGTTCTTTAATGATATAAAAACATTTTTTTAAATATATATATATATATATATAAAATATATATATATATTAGATATATATATATATATATATATATAATATATATATTCACTGACAAAAACAAAGGTTGAAGGGACGTTATAGTTAGGAAATGGAATTTAAAAAACCTTAGAAAGTCACTGAAAAGAACAAAGTTTACAGGGACTTTATAGTTAGCGTCAGATTTTATTTGTACAAAACCAGTGAAATTCAGCAGTTATAGTTACCTGAGCTAACTATAACTTATGCCCCCGCAATACACTGCTTATGACCTAACATATTATATCACTAATGATGCATTTTATATTTATATGATATAAAGTAGTATACTTTGTGTACTACTGAGTGATTCCTTTTTTAACATACTTTATGAGAGTCATTGTGTGACTGTGAATCTGTGTGTGTGTGGGTGTCTGAGTGGCTGTATGGGTGTATAAGTAGGTGTCTGAGTAGCTGTGTGGGTAACTTAGTGGCTGTGTGAGTGGTTGTATTGGTGAGTGAGTGGGTGTGTGAGTGGATGTATTGGTGAGTGAGTGGGTGTGTCAGTGGCAGTATGGGTGAGTGACTGGGTGTGTAAGTGGCTGTATGGGTGAGTGAGTGGCTGTTTGAGTGAGTGTTTGGTTAAGGGAGTTGTTGTGTGAGTGGCTGTATGGAAGAGTGAGTGGCTGTGTGAGTGGTTGTATGGATGTGTGAATGGGTATGTAAGTGGTTGTGTGGGTGTGTGAGTAAGTGTATGAGTGGTTGTATGGGTGAATGAGTGGCTCTGTTGAGAGGCTATATAGGTGAGTGAGTGGGTGTATGAGTGGCTCTATGGATAAGTAAGTGGTTGTGTAAGTACTTGTATGTGTCATTATGCATCTGTTATTCAGTGCCAAGATGCCTACGGGTGAAAGTGTGCTTTACAAATACATATGTTATGTCTGTGATTGGGTATGTGAGTGGTTGTGTGGGTGTGTGAGTAGGTGTATGAGAGGTTGTATTGGTGTGTGAGTGGTTCTGTGGATGATGTCATCAGTGATGGCATCAGTGATGTCATTTGAGATGTCATCAGTGATGTCATGTGTGATGTAATATGTGAGGTCATAAGCAGTGGATTGCGGGGGTGTAGGTTCTAGTTTTTCTTTTTTTTGTAGAATCATTTTTATTGGCATTTCTTATTTTCGCACAGTACATACATTTTGTTTGATTAGAGAGTAAACATCATACAGGTTTTACATTATGACATTCAGTAAACCGTTACATCAGTAACGACATGTACTTTAGTTACCTAAATTTCTCTGTCGTTGTGGGAAGACATACTGGCTCGATGTATGAGTCCGTAGAGAATTGCCTGTGGTATGTACTGTGAACTTAGCATTAACCTGCTATGCTGGTGCTATGACATACCACTTGCTGTGTTTTAAATGAGGAACTGAACTCTTCAACAGGGGAAGCTGTAACTGGGGTACACTGTATCTGAAATAATGCGGTTTGATGGGGACCGAGAAACTGAGTCGTCATAAGTGGTCCGCGGGCTTTGCGGGTGTTGGTGTGAGGTGGGGATGTCAATCTTGGGGTACTCTATGTACTGTATATCTTTGGCTTAGGGCCATGCGTTGCTGCGTGTCTACTCTAAGGGAGGGCTACACCGGGCCGCTTCATGGCGCGTCTCTTCTATAGGGGACCGAGTGCCCTGCGACAATGGAGCATCTGTTGTTTCCTGTTTAAAGGAATGAAGTAGTGTTGTCCATTGCATGGAAATGTGGTGTTTGTGGGTGCCTTTGATTTCTTCTGACCGAAGCGTCTCTTCCTCCGAGGCACCCCATTTGCTGGCCGCCCACTTCCAGGCCGCGAGCGGCGGCCCCATAAGGGCTCTCCAGTGCATTGCTATGCTTCTTTTAGCTAGGAGGAGCACCAGGGACGTGAAACGTGTCTCTACTTTTTGGTGTTTTCGCCGTTTGGTTATGCCCAGCGCGCATGCCCCCCATGTATTAATGTCTGTAAGTCCTGTGACTGTTAGGAGGGTGGCCTGTATTTTGGTCCAGTAGGCTCGGAGCTCTGGGCAGTCCCAAAACATGTGAAGAAAGGACGCATTGGGTTCTGGGCATCTTGTGCAAGTGAAGGACGTGTCCGGATAGTAATGTTGAAGCTTCTCGGGGGTCAGGTAGGCGCGGTGTAATATGTGCAATTGTATGTTTTTAAAACAGTAGTTGCGGGACACTTTTTTAGGGAACTCCAGCGCCCGCTCCCATTCTTTGTCGTGGAGTGGTCTCTGAATCTCTGCCTCCCACTTCTCGCGAAGGGGCGTGAGAGTGATCGGGTTCAATGCTCACACCGCTTTATATATCCAAGTCACCAGATGTCGCCCGGGCCCATTTGCAGTATTACAGGTGTGTGGGCGGTTCTGTATCTATTGTGTGCCACATTTGACGACAGTCTTCCATCATCTGCCTGTGCAAAAGGAATTGCCCCCTGGGGAGGTCTGTGTCCGCTACAAGTTCTGCAAATGTCTGTAGTTGTCCATTCGCATAAAGGGAGCCTACCTTCGTGACTGAGTGTTCCATCCACTCACGTAGCGCCCGCTCTGTGTAGTGAGCGTGGCCCTTGGGGAACCCCACTAGCAGTAGGATGGGGGAATACATGGGGGCTTCACTCTTCATTCTGTGTACTCGTTTCAGGCAAGAGCGTGCCACTGTCACCTGGAGTGGGCACTCCCGTATTGGTCCCGCCCTGGGTAATAACATGCGGTGTATGGTAAGGGTTGGAATTGGCCCTGTATTTGTGGCGGTTTCCCCTAGCGCTCGGCCCGCGGTCCATCTTGACACCCATTGGAGTTGGGCTGCGAGGAAGTATGCCTCAAAGGAAGGGGCACCCAGCCCTCCTTGGTCCATGAGTAGCTGCAGTTTGGCGAGGGCAATTCGCCTACACACCGATCCCCAAATTAGAGTGCTGAGGAGGGTGTCTAACTCCCGGAAGAAGGAGCGCGGAGGAACCACTGGGAGGTTAGTGAAATAGTATAGTAATCTCTGGACCAATATCATCTTGGCAACTGCAATTTTTCCAATGGTAGCCAGGGGGAGATCCTTCCAGAAGTTCACGGAGGATCTAATTCCGGCCATTGCCCTGCGATAATTCCCTTCATACATGTCTTGCGGCGTGTGATAAAATCGTATGCCTAGGTATCGTACCGCTTGGGCGCTCCATGATACATCTATACCGCCCACTTGTATTGTCTGGGGGGGAGACTGTCTGAGAGTGGATATATTGTTGACTTGGACCAATTTACTCTGAGACTTGCCACCGCTTTGAATTCTTGTAGAGAGTTAAGTATGGGAGTGAGATCCGACGTGATATCGTGGATGTAGATGAGTACGTCATCCGCGTATAGGGATACCGCATGAGTAGTGTCTGCCATTGGGATACCCAAACTCTCTCCCTCTCTATGGAGACGGATCGCAAGCGGTTCCATTGCCATTGCGAAGAGTAGAGGAGAGAGCGGGCAGCCCTGGCGCGTGCCCCTGAGTATTGGAATTGATGGTGACATGTGGTGCCCGAGTTTCACCCTGGATGTTGGTTTGGAGTATATTAGTTTGGTATATGCGAGCAAACGGGGTCCCACTCTCATCCGTTGTATGACTTGAAGGAGGTAGGGCCAAAGGAGGGGGTAGGTTCTAGTTAGCTCAGGTAACTATAACTGCTGAATTTCACTGGTTTTGTATGAGTGAAATCTGAGCCTAACTATAATGTCCCTGTAACCTTTCGTTTTTTCAGTGAATTTCTAAATTTAAAAAAATTATATTTCCTAACTATAACGTCCCTGTAAAATGTGGCTTTTTAAGTGAATTTGTAAGGTTTTCTAAATGTTATTTCCTAACTGTAACCACTAACCATTGAAACTGAGTATGTGAGTTCATGAGTGTCTCAGTGGGTGTATGAGTGTCTGAGTAGGTTTGTAACTGGGTGTGAGGGAATATAAGTGGGGCTGTAAGTGGGTAATGGAGTTTCTGAGTTGGTCTGTGAGTGGGTGTGTGAGTCTCTGAGAGGGTCTGTTGTCTGCGCGAGTCTCTGAGTAGATCTGTGAGTGGTTGAGAGAGAGTATGAGTGATTCTACAAGTGGATGGATGAGTGTCTGACTGTGTCTGTGATGGTTGTACGTCTCTGAGTTGTTCTGTGAGTGGGTGCATGAGTACCTGAGTGGGTACTCATGCACTACTTTTCAGCTTGATTTCTGTATGCCTGGTTGCAGCTCGCAGAGTTTCACTCTGCGGAATTCCACTGAAATACCGCAAAACTCCAGAAAATTCCATGGAGTTCTGTGAGCAGGCGGAGTATTGCTCGACCACCCCTCTTGAAGTTCCCTTGGCTGCTGATGGTCGTTGGGGACTGTTAGACCAGGCATATTTTGGCGTGTTTCCCCTGTCTTTTTGATTTGTGACCTCCTGTTTTTGATGATATGCTGGACTTCGTTTTTGCTGGTTTAGTGTCTCTGTGCACATTTTCTCTGCTAACCAGTGCAAAAGTGCAAGTGCTCCTACTGTAAATTGTGTTATGATTGGGTCTCCATGATTGTCATATTTGATTTACTGGTAAGTCCTTAGTAAAGTGCATTGTGTGTGCCCAGGGCCTGCAAATCAAATGCTACTAATGGGCCTACAGCACTGATTGTACTACCCACCCAAGTAGCATTTCAAAGGTATCTCAGACCTGCCACAGTGTCTGCGCACGCAGTTTTTTAACTGCCATGTCAACCTGGCAAGTGCACCCACTTACCAGTCCTAACCATTCCATTTTATTACATATAAGTCACCTCTAAGGTAAGCCGAAGGTAGCCCCATGGGCAGGGTGCAGTCCATGTGAAAGGTAGGACATGTGCTGGTGTGTTTTACATGCCCTGATAGTGAAATACTATGCATTTTGTTATTCACTATTGAAAGGCTGTCTTTCTCATAGGTGATCATTGTAGCTACCTTGTAACATTTTAGAAGTGTAATATTCAATTGGGACAAGATAGAGAAATGGAGTTTAGGTTCCCTGAGCTCAGGATTTAATAACACACCTTTTAGTAAAGATGGTTTTTAAATTGTGTTTGAAAATGCCACTTTTAGAATGTGGTAATTTTCTTGTGTAACCATCCTGTGCCTCTGTCTGCCTGTTGAATCAACGTCTTAGACTTTCAGGGGCTGTTTGTGCATTCAGTCCAGACACTCACACAAAGGGAGCTGAGGTGTGCCCTGCATATGCTGACGGGCCATCCTGGGCTAGAGTGGTGGGAGGAGTTGACACTGACACCTGAATAGACTGTGGCTGCTCTGCATAATGCTGTCTCCACCCCCCTGTAGTGTGGTTGGACCAAGGAGGACAGAACTGGTTTTGATGAGCCAGAGAGACTTTCTGAATAGACTTCAAAGGGAAAAAGGGGTATAAGTATTAGACCTAAAACCCCAGAACTTTATAACTCTTTTGGACTAAGGACCTTCCAAGAAGAAGAGCTGGAAGAGCTACCAGGAGTAGTACTGCCCATTTGCTGTGTTTTGCTTGGTTGGGTTGGCCTTCAGTTGCTGCTTCTGTCTTGGGCAGTGAAAGGAGTGGACTAAACTTTTTGCAACTTATTGTCTGCTCCAAGGGCTTGAAGTAGAGCTTGCCTCCTGTTGGAAGTCTCAGGAACATCAAAGACTTCAAGTTCATCTGCCAACAGCACTGGGAACTGTGGGCCTCAGTTATGAGAAGTGACGCATCGCTGCGTGAAAGCAGCGATGCGTCACTCTCAGTGCGCCCTCCTTGTGACATGATGGATGCGTCATATTTACTGTATGACGCATCATGTCACAAGGATTACAGATACGTCAGTATTTCTGACGTACCTGTAGGCGCAAAAGTGACACATTGCTGGAGTGTGTCACAAAAGTGACGCAACTCCAGCAATGTGTCCTTTCACATGGGGCAAGCCCCATGTGAAAGGGCCTGCGTCAGTCTTACGCCTGTCTTACGCCTGCTGTGAGGCAGGCGTAAGATATTGACGCATTTGCACCCTAGAAGTGGCGCAGTGAAATCTCGTAGATTTCACTGCGTCACTTCTACGAGGCTTACTTACGCGAGAACACCCACCTTGCATACATTATACCCGACGCAGGTATAATGTAGCACAGGGGTTTACAAAGTGACGCATCTGCTTAGATGCGCCCTATTTACAAAGTGACGCAACAGGGGGCATGTTTTACGCCGCCGATGCGTCACAAAAAGTGACGCAAAGGAAGCGCAAAACTGTCGCAAGGCCTCATAAATAAGGCCCCGTGTGTTTTGTGCTGCAGCAGAAGAATAGCCACTACGACGCCATCAACGATGCCACTGCCAGGTCCGTGATCTGAAGGCACTGCAGAGAGCATCACCCCGCTTTGCTCCGCAACCCTGGTCTCCCCGACGTCGCCGCCTGATGCCGTCACCGAGCCGCTGCTTGCACCATGACCTGTGGCACTGCACTTCACATCGCCTCCCTTCATCGCACCGCCTGGCCTCACCGATGACACCCCACCTCATGCCGACATCGACAACGCTGCCTGCACCATGGCCTGTGGACACCGCTCGTGAGGTACATGAAGCATTGCCCTGTCCCACACTGCAGCCCATTGTCCACTGACGTCAATGCCATCGCCCCTGCATCATCAACCGATGCCGCTGCCTGCTTCACACCGCAGCCCTGGTCTCACCGACGACGCCGTCACTGAACCGCTGCTTGCACTGTGTATTGTGGGCACCGCACTTCGCATTGTCCCGTTTCACATCGGAGCCCCAACACCATCGATGCCAGTGCTCCTGACTTCAACCTCACGGAGGTCGATCTGCAACTCGTGTGACTTCAAGGGCCCGACGACTTCTGCACCGACCTCCGGAACCGACACCTGCCGACGCCTCTCCGGAGCTCATCGCCAAGGTCCACGATGCCCTGCATTTCCAAGGTAATGTTTGCAGGACTTCCCAACACCGTAGCTGGCCCGCGACCTCGCGGTTGGCCTGAACTGTTGGATTTGTTTGTTCACGATGCCGTGATAGCCCCAGACAGAGCTATCAACTTCAAGGAACTGTACTTTAAGTCTATTGCAATATTCATATCTTTATTACTGTATGTTGGATTTTTATCATTTTGGTCTTGTTTTACATAGATACATATTGGCTATTTTTCTAAAACTGGTGTGGTGTCCTTTTGTAGTGTTTTCACTGTATTACTGTGTGCTTTGCGCAAACGCTTTACACATTGCCTCTGAGATAAGCCTGACTGCTCGTGCCAAGCTACCAATGGGGTGGAGTAGGGGTTATTTTAGAAGTGTAATCCCCTTACCCTGACTAGAAGGAAGGGTCCCTACTTGGATAGGGTACAAACATGTCAACTAGAGACCCCCATTTCTAACATTGGTTGTCAGCAGTGAGGATAGGACTTGTGTTTGCACTTGACCTACAGTGATGGTTGTACACTACTACCATATCGCAAACCACCACATACCACATACTGTGCTTCTTCTTTTGGTCTATTTTTGATCTTTCCATTTTTGTTTACTTAAACTTCCTACTGCATCATGCCTGAATCAAGAACATCATCAGTTGCATCACTGAAATTGAGTTTTGAGGAGGATAGGTTAGAAACCTAAACCGTGAAGGAACTGAAGGCAGTTTGCAAAAACCTCAAAGTCCAAGTTAGAGACCTAACCAAAAAGGAGGAGCTACAAAAAGCACTGACGGCCTGGGTAGCAGCCAGAGATGCCAGCGGGCAGTCTGGAGATCTTAGCGTGGAGGATGAGGAGCCAATTCAAAAGGAGGATGTGCTTTTGGGAGGGAAGGGACCCTCCAGGCCAGGCAGCAGTGGTCTGTCCCCAGAGGAGCAGGAGGACAGGAGAGAAGCTAGGAGGCATCAAATAGAGCTTGAGAGGCTCAAGATGACGTCACAAAAGATGATCTTAGATATGAGCGTGGTATCAAGGAGCTGGAGTTAAAGAGTAAATCCAGCACAGATGGTGGCAGCAATTCCTCAGTGCACTCAGAGCGAGTAGTACACATTCCCAACAAAGTAGGACAAGCGTACCACAAAGGAGATGACATATAGAGGTGGTTTCAGGGCTATCGGGCATCTATCCACATGAATGGGGGTCCCTGAGAGACATTGGGGGGCAGGATTGTGGAACCACTTCACAGAGGAGGGGAGGGACACATTGTTAGTGTTAGGTAAGTGGTTCAACCTCACCTATCCTGAAATGAAGGAGGCCCTTCTCACCCGGTATGGTCTCACTCCTGACAAGTACAGGGATCACTTTAGACAGAGTAGGAAAACTGATTCCCACACCTGGTTAGAATGTGTAGATTATTTTTGCAGATCACTAGATGGTTGGGTGAGGGGTAAAATGTGATTGTGTGGGAGCATTTGTCTAGTGTGTGTTTTGCAGAGCTGCACCAGCACTTGACTGATAGTAAGATGACTGACCCCAGGAAGCTTGCTACGGAGGCAGACCGCTGTGTGAGTACCACGGTCTACAAGAAGGTGTATGGCGGAGACTCTGCCAGAGGTGGGCAGGGTTCCCAGCAAAAGAGTGGGGGGGACAAGGCTAAAGCAAAGGAGTTCTCAAAAGGGCCCCAAACTAGTACCCAGGGTAAGAATTCCTGCCCCCCAGGAGATAAGAAACCATGGGTCTCTTCAGGAAAGCCTGCAGAGACAGGCTCCCGTAAGTGCTGTGCATGAGACCAGGTGGGCCACAAAGGGGGATCCCAAATGCCACAAGTGGGGGCACAGCCACCCACCGGTGGCCAGTCCAAGGTGTTGGCTAGGGTAGCGCCTGGGGAGGAGTTGGTCCTCGGAGAGGGTGGGGACCCCGCAGAAATGACCCTTGTCTCACTAGGGGACAGTGAGATGGTCCAGGGAAACCTAGTGCCTGCAAACACTAAGAAGCACAGGTAATGGGTGATTGTGAACTCCACCATTCCTGTTGATTATCTGCTAGGTAACGACCTGGAGCAGTCCTTGTGGAAGGATGTGGAGCTCAGGTCTCCCTTGGAGATGTTGGGGTTGCCAGAGTGGGCATGCTTTGCCCCTCGATCAATGACAGCCAGACAGGGTGATCAGAAGGACCTGGAGCCTGAAACAGTGGCCCAGGTGCCTGCCAAGGGAAAGGGCAAGGGGCATGGGAAACCCGCTCCTGAAGTTCCCACGGTCTGGGAGGAGGCTGACCTCGAGGGGGTCGCCCTGGAACCTACAGAGGAAAAAGTGGCTGAACTGGGGGACTTATCTGAGCTGACCCATTGGCAGGAAGAAGGGGGTCCCATCTGGGAAAAGTTCTGCAGGGAGCAGAGAGAGTGCCCTTCTCTGATTGGTTTGCAGCAGCAGGCTGCAGACTAGGCAGCTGGTGATCAGTCTGGATCACGCTGGATCTACTAGGAGAATGGTCTCCTATACAGTGAGCCTAAGGTCGCCGAGTCTGGGTTACCCCGTGTGCTGGTGGTACCCCAGTGCTTCAGGACCTTCTTACTGGGTCTGGCTCATGGCGTGCCTTTGGCAGGTCATTTGGGGCAGGACAATACCTTTGAGAGGATTGTCACCCACTTCTTCTGGCCCCAAATGCGAAGGTAGTCTGATGCACATTGTAGGTCTTGCCAAACTTGCCAGGCAAGTGGTAAGAGTGGGAGGATGTTTAAGGCTCCTTTCCAACCTTTTCCAGTTGTAGGCACCCCTTTCGAGAGGGTGGGGATGGACATTGTGGGGCCTCTGAACTCCAAGACAGCCATGGGCAACAGGTACATCCTGGTCTTGGTGGACCATGCCACCTGGTACCTGGAGACTATCCCTCTCAGGACAACGACGGTGCCCATGTTGGGCTGGGCATTGATGGGGATCTTTTCCCGCATGGGGTTCCCCAGAGAGGGGGTATCTGACCGGGGTACCAATTTCATATCCAAGTATATGATATCCCGGTGGGAGGAGTGTGGTGTAACTTACAAGTTACCCACTCCTTACCACCCCCATGGTAATGGTTTGGTGGAGAGATTCAACTAAACTCTGAAGGGCATGATCAATGGTCTGACCGACCTCATGAGGCTTAAGTGGGATGTCCTCTTGCCATGCCTTCTCTTTACTTACAGGGAGGTACCACAGAAGTTATTAGGGTTCAGTCCCTTTGAGTTACTGTATGCGCACCCTGCGAAAGGACCTCTCAGTCTGGTGAAAGAAGGCTGGGAAACCCCCCAGGATCTATTTAGCTACATGCTGGCCTTTAGAAACCAGACTGCGTGCTTCAGGAGACTCGCTCAGGCGAATCTAGAAGCCAGCCAGGAAGAAAAGAAACGTTGGTATGACCAGAATGCCACTCTAGTTGAGTTTTAACCTGGCCAGAAAGTATGGGTCATGGTCCCAGTAGAGCCTTGCGCTTTTTAGGACAAGTGGACTGGGCCTTTTCAGGTGATGGAGTGCAAGAGTGATGTCACCTATTGGGTGAACTTGCAGACTCCAAGGAAAACTTTGAGTGTCCTCCATGTGAACCACCTCAAACCTCACTTTGAGAGGTGTGAAGTAAGCATGCTTCTGACGACAGATGATAGGGTGGAAGAGGTGAGTGAACCTCTCCCGGACCTGTCTGCCAAGGAGCACGATGGGTCAGTGCAAGGTGTGAACATCTCCCTTACACTGACCCCAGAGCAGCAGAGTAACTTTCACCAGCTGTTGGGGCAGTTTGCCACCCTGTTCTCCCTGACTCCAGGTGTCACCCACTGGTGCACCCATGGTGTGGACACTGGGGACAGTCGTCCTGTAAAGCACAAAATTTACAGGTTGACTGACGAGGTGTAAGCCAGCATCAAAGAAGAGGTTTCTAAAATGCTGGCGTTAGGGGTGATAGAGCCCTCCAACAGTCTGTGGGCCGGCCCAGTGGTCTTGGTCCCAAAGACTGCTGAACCCGGTGCCAATCCTGAACTTTGGTTCTGTGTGGACTACCATGGGCTCAATTCCTGTCACCAGGACTGACGTGCACTCCATCCTCAGAGCTGATGAGCTCATCATAGAATGGTTGGGGCCTGCCAAGTTCCTCAGTACGTTTGATTTAACATCTGGGTACTGGCAGATTGTCTTGACCGATGGGGCCAAGGAGAGGTCTGCATTCTAAACGCCAGAGGGGCACTACCAGTTCCAGGTGATGCCCTTTGGGTTGAAGAATGCCCCTGCCACCTTTCAGAGGTTGGTCAACCAGGTGTTGGCTGGACTGGAGGATTTCAGTGCCACCTACCTAGATGACATCGCAGCGTTCAGTTCCAGCTGGGAAGATCACTTACACCACCTCTGGAAAGTGTTGAAGGCTCTACAGAAGGCAGGCCTCACGATCAAGGCCAGCAAGTGCCAGACAGAGCAGGGGTCTGTGGTGTACGTAGGAAGGGTCCAGGTGGCACCCATACAACCTAAGATTGACACCATTCTGTCTTGGGAGCCCCCCATGACCCAGACAGGGGTGAGAGCCTTTTTAGGTATCACTGGTTATTATAAGAGATTTGTCAAGGGCTATGGCACCATTGTTGCCCCCTTGACTGGGCTGACTTCCAGGAAGCAGCCAAGGAAAGTGATCTGGACCGATGCCTGTCAGACCGCTTTTGATGCCCTGAAGGCAGTCATGTGCACCGCGCCCTTGCGCAAGGCACCCGGCTTCTCCAAAGAATTCGTCGTGCACACAGATGCATCACAGCATGGTGTGGGAGCAGTGCTCTCACAACTGAACAAAGAGGGCCTAGACCAGCCTGTAGTCTTCCTTAGCAGGAGACTTCTCCCCAGGGAACAGAGGTGGAGTGCAGTTGAGCGAGAAGCTTTTGCTGTGGTCTGGGTACTGAAGAAGATAAGACCCTACTTGTTTGGGACTCACTTCTGAGTTCAGACAGACCAAAGGCCCCTCAGATGATTAATGCAGATGAGGGGTGAGACCCCAAAACTGTTGAGGTGGCCATCTTTCAACAGGAAATGGACTTTACGGTGGAACACTGCCCTGGCACAGAGCACGCCAGTGCTGATGGTTTGTCCAGGTTCTTCTTAATAAAGAGAAATTCCAGATAGGTGTGTACTTCTCCCTACGCTGAGCTGGAGGGGACATGTGTTAGACCTGGCATCTCTTGGCATATTTCCCCTGTCTTTTTGCTTTCTAACCTCCAGTTTTTGATGGCATGCTGGACTTCATTTTTGCTGGTTCTTTCCAGTGCATTGGCCTGCAGCATGGCAACCACACAGAATCTCTGCAGTGTGACACCCTGCGAGGCTCCTGATGGCTGCAAAGAGTCACAGCTGTGGATGGGAAAGGCATGAATAAGAAATTAGGGTTCAGTAATAAGCAACATTTTGCAAAGACTCTTGCATTGGGGATCCCTCTTCCTTGCAGGTCCTCCCCCATTGAGCCTCCAAGGGTGGAAGGCTTGCACAAATGGGGAAAAAAAGGAAAGAGGCCTATAAATGAATGAGCAAGCAGAGGGGAGTGTCTTAGCCAACATCAGTGTGCCATTACGAAATGCCTATGAGGAAGAAGAGAGTAACTTCGAAACGCGTCAGGCATGGGGACTGCAAAGGTCGGAGTGGGATTGCGCTTTCATATGCAAATAAAGGGTTTCCCTACCTGCTGTGGAGTGCGCTCTCGAGAAAGGAAAAACTTTTGAAACAAAGATTCACGGCCCTTTCCGACCGTGGAGAGCTGCACCACTCTAAGAGCGAAGGTGAGATTGCAGGTTAGAAAACAGCTTTTGACCATATGCAGACACAGCGGGGCAACGATTGAGAAAGCGGAACGCCATCCCGAGGCCCACTGGAGGGCTTAATTTGTCCTTACAAAGTCGTATATGGCCACGGCACCCACCGGAGGGTAAACATTAGGTAAATTAACTACACTTCCAAGCATGCAACAAAAATGGAACCCATTACGGAAGGCACACCAGAGGCCTATAAATGAATGAGCAAGCAGAGGCGAGTGTCTTAGCCAACATCAGTGTGCCATTACGAAATGCCTATGAGGAAGAAGAGAGTAACTTCGAAACGCGTTAGGCATGGGGACTGCAAAGGTCGGAGTGGGATTGCGCTTTCATATGCAAATAAAGGGTTTCCCTACCTGCTGCGGAGTGCGCTCTCGAGAAAGGAAAAACTTTTGAAGCATACATATACATATATATATACATATATATATATATATATATATATATATATATATATATATATATATATATATATAAATCTCTATATATCCACACAATAGGAGTCCAATTGAGGCGCGCTCACTGCGGGTGCATACGGAGGGCTTGACTCCAAAGCCCAAAACAGTTTTCCATGTACAAATTCCGTCGCACTCAGTGATTCTTTTGGTTTACTGCTTTATTTGCAAGACAGCACTACTACACCAACGCGTTTCGACCTCCCAGGGTCTTTTTCACGGTGAGTTGATCTTGTTACAATTACTATTTATACTCTCTCCATCTTAAGCCTATTAGGGTGCATGATGGGAGTTGTAGTTTTCAATATAAAACATGGAGAAAGACATAATTTCTCATACTTTTGCAGTTCATGGCATTAACATTTTACATTTCAACGTCATATTGACCTTGCTGAGTTTATGGGATGGTATATCTTTGCTGTTGATTAACATCATTAATCAATTGATTAATTCATAGATCGTGGAGATATTGTGACATCAATATTCACATGTTGGAACAATTTCACTATTGTCGTATGAGAGTGGGATTAGGAGTATGTCGGTATTGTACCAACACTTCACGGCTTTTAAACTCCAAAGATTTACAGTAACATATTATTAGTTATGGTTTAGTACCCAAGCTATAATTACCCACTCTGAATGGTTTTCAATATAATTCTTTTCCAAAAGACATTTATGTTTCACTTATAATATAATCAAGTTCTCCAGTCAATATTTACAATATATATATTTTTCTGTTTTAGAATGGTTTTTTACTTAGTTTTTAACTTGGTTTTAACCTGGTTTTGCTTGGTTTTACCTGGTTTTAAACAAGTTTTAAACTGGTTTTAGCCCCGTTGTTTTACCATGTACTATATCTTTTTGGGTATCAATAGTAAGTAATGATGACATTAACTAATTTTCACTAGTCGTATGTTTACTGTGCACTCGCACTTTATGTACTTATGAATGGTACTAGTATTAGAACTCAGCTGTGTTGTTTTACTCCATATTTTGCACTCAATCGCATGTCTACTGTGCACTTGCACTTTATTCTTCATATGAATTGGGCATGCCTCAGGCTTCGTGAATTTTTTTATGTTGCCAGCTATTATAGATTATAGTTGGCAGAACTTGACGATTTGCACATTCTTGCACTTGCACTTTATTTGGTAGCACTTTTCCTTTGGGAGTAAGCAATAATGATATTAACACTGGGAATGGGGTAGGATGCATGATCATTTAGATCAAGTAGAGCTGTATATATATTTCAGGATGGAACCTTAATTACCACTTGGTTAAATTTTAGATATTGTTTATACATTTATATGTATTAATATGGTTTTATCCAGTCAGTACGGTTTTCTACTTTGTTCATCATCCTTCCTTTTAAATCCCCAGGAAGGGACACTTTCTTTTATCAAACAAAGTATTGTGTTTGTTTTAGACCAAGTGCCTGTCAAGTATGTTTTTTAGCTCTATTGCTTAGGGGTGTGGTTGAATTTCGTCAACCTAAGACTTTGACACTATTTAAGGGTTGTAATAGGTCCAGCGCATTATGTGATCAAGGCCGTGGAAACGCGGTCAAAACGCGTCATGCTGGGCACGTGCCGTTACATTGTTTGATGCTGAAACTTTCTTCTGCAATAAAGCACTGCACTTTGAAACATCACGCTGTGGTCCGTACCTGATTTTCGCTGTGGCTATGGTGATCCAGGATTGTGGTTTTCTCATATCTATCTATCTATCTATCTATCTATCTATCTATCTATCTATCTATCTATCTATATATATATATATATATATATATATATATATTTCCATACAATAGGAGTCCAATTGAGGCGCGCTCATTGCGGGTGCATACGGAGGGCTTGACTCCAAAGCCCAAAACAGTTTTCTATGTACAAATTCCGTCGCACTCAGTGATTCTTTTGGTTTACTGCTTTATTTGCAAGACAGCACTACTACACCAACGCGTTTCAACCTCCCAGGGTCTTTTTCACGGTGAGTTGGTCTTGTTACAATTACTATTTATACTCTCTCCATCTTATGCCTATTAGGGTGCATGATGGGAGTTGTAGTTTTCAATATAAAACATGGAGAAAGACATAATTTCTCATACTTTTGCAGTTCATGGCATTAACATTTTACAGTTCAACGTCATATTGACCTTGCTGAGTTTATGGGATGGTATATCTTTGCTGTTGATTAACATCATTAATCAATTGATTAATTCATAGATCGTGGAGATATTGTGACATCAATATTCACATGTTGGAACAATTTCACTTTTGTCGTATGAGAGTGGGATTAGGAATATGTCGGTATTGTACCAACACTTCACAGCTTTTAAACTCCAAAGATTTACAGTAACATATTATTAGTTATCGTTTAGTACCCAAGCTATAATTACCCACTCTGAATGGTTTTCAATATAATTCTTTTCCAAAAGACATTTATGTTTCAATTATAATATAATCAAGTTCTCCAGTCAATATTTACAAGTGCACAAAGAGTTCTTCATCGACATTCAGGCCTGTCGGCGTCTTGGACTTGAGTCTTATTATATAACGAGATTCAAGTTGTCTCAGTTTTCTCGTTCGGTCTCCCCCACGTTCATGCAAGGGGATTGTGTCCAGGCCATAGTAACGCCTTGTTCTCCAATCCGCATTTTGACATTCACTCACATGTCTCGCTGTGGCATACGTGACATCTTTGTTTTTAACCGCACGAATATGCTCTAATATTCTTTTTTTCAGCATACATGTCGTGCTTCCAATGTATTTCAGACAGCATTGGCATTGAATTACATAGACTACATGTGTGGTCTTGCACGTAATATTCTGTTTTATGAATATTTCCTTTCCATCTTTGTCAATCACTGCTTTTTTATTTTCCCCAATCTTGCAGGCCTTGCAACTGTTGCATTTTACGAACCCTTTTCTTCCATTCATCAGCCAATTTTTTGTTTCTGCATCTGATGTGGTGGTTTGCAAGTGACTTCGTACTAGTTTGTCTTTAAGTGATTGTGTTTTCTTGAAAGTCAATGATGGTCGATTGCCCAGTAGCTTTCCTATATCAGGATCTTGGCTGATCAAGTGCCAGTGTTTCTGTATAGCATTTATGATCTTTTTACTTTCCTTGCTATAAGTTATGATGAGCCTGGGTGCTTCTTGATATTCTTGTTCTTCTTCATCAATATGTGTTTTTTGGAATCAATGTTTCTGCACGTGTTTTCATCCGTACTTTTTCCAGGCAAGTAGCAAGGTCTTTTGATTTATAGCCTCTCTTTTTCATCCTTGATATGGTTTCCTTGAATTTGTTTTCTGCATCTTCGTCCTTTGAACAGTTTCGACGCATCCGTATTAATTCCCCATAGGGGATGCTTCTTAATAGAGATTTCGGGTGGAAGCTTTCGCCATGGAGGACACTATTCGTAGCCGTTTCTTTTCTGAATAACGTCGATTGGATTTTTCCTGTTTCTATGTAAACAAGTGTATCCAGAAAATTTATCTCAGATTGACTTGTAGTACATGTAAATGATAATCCAATATTGTTCTGACTTAATTTCTTGAAGTGTTTCATGAAATCGACTTTGCTTCCATTCCATATTAAAAAAAGGTCGGCGATGTATCTGACCCACAATATGATTTTGTCCAATTCTTGTTGGTATTTTGGACCCCATGCCACTTCCTTCTCCCACCATCCCTTTGTGATATTGGCATAATTTGGAGAAAAGAAATGCCCATGGCGGTCCCACACTTTTGGTGAAAGAGTTCATGATTGAATAAGAAGATGTTATTTGTTAGGCACATTTCGATCATCTTTAAAAGCATCTTTAAATGCTCCAGTTCGTTTATACTCCTTTGTTTCAAAAAGTAGGTGCAGGCCTGCAACCCAACTTTGTGTTCGATTGATGTGTAAAGGGAAACAACATCGATGGTTGCCATCATGTAGTTCTCATTCCAGTCTGTTTCTGATAGAATCCGTAGGAAGTCTCCTGTATCTTTGATGTAGGATCTTAAACTTTGCGCTATGGGTGCTAGATATGAATCTACATACAGTGATATATTCTCGTATATTGAATCACATGACACAATTGGTCTTCCTGGGGGATTTTCCAGTGTCTTGTGGATTTTCGGCAGGAAGTATATTGTTGGCTGTTCTTTCAATAGAAATAAATGCTCTTCTTTATTTATTAATTTCAAGTTGTCCCATTCATTTAACTGATTTTCTAGTTCTATTACCATACGATTGATGGGATTAGATGGTAGCCTCACATTTTTCCTGATCCTCTAGTAGTCTATAGCCCTCCTGCAAGTAATCATTTTTGTTTTGAAGGACTATATTTCCTCCCTTATCTGCGGGCTTAATTATAATTTGCTCATTGCTTGTCAATTCCTTCAGAGGAGCCCGTTCTTCGATAGTTAAATTTTCGCTTCTAGGTTGCCTAATCTTTGTTATTTTTTCCTGTTCTCTTGATACTGCATCCGAGAACATGTCAATCTTATTGCCAGGTGACAGGCTGGGACAGAATTTAGATTTTCTCTTGAACTTGCTCACTTTGTGTTGACTAGTTTCTATTGTAAGTTCCTGCTGTTTCTCCCTTTCGGTCATTTCATCATCCCCGAGATTATACATCAAGTCAAACATGGTTTTGAGGTCGGGTATCTGTTCAATTGTTAGCCCCACGCCTTCCTGTTGTTGTTTTGTTGACGTCAAATTTGATTTATTCTGTTTATTTGCATGTATTTTGGCCAGATTTAATTTCCTTATGTACTTATATAGATCTATCTTAGTGTCTACATAATCAAAATGTGTCTCTGGACAAAAGGACAATCCTTTGTTCAGAAGCGACTTTTCATTATTTTTAAGTACATAGTTGGAGAGGTTGACTATTAGATTGTCTTCTTCATTCAGAGTTGTTTCTTCATGTTGCGGTTGCGCACGGAGTACTGTCTTCTTCCGCTTTGATCTTCTTGTCTTTCTTGTGCTTCTAAAGACTTTGTATCGCCTCTGCCACGTCCTCTGCCTGCCCCTCTTCCTCTCCCCCTCCCTCGTATCATAGTTTGATTGAGATGCATGAGTCTCATTTCCTCTAAAAAAGTTATATTCCTTGGTAAAGTTGATGTGCTCATACCTTCCCCTTCGCTCACATCAGATTCACTTGTTAATTCCCCCAATGTGGTTTGTATTTGCTGTGTGGGATAATTTTGTTTCAAGACTTCGAATCTTTTTGCGAAGGTGAGTATTCTCCCATGTTTATAGTCCAACTCGTCTCTGTGGAACTTTCTTTCTTTCCTTTCTTGAATCTCTACCTCATACTTTTCCAACCTACTTTCCATTTCTTTCCTTAATTTCGCTACTTCATCTTTCTCTGGTTTAGTAGTTATTTTGGCTTCCATTTCCTGTATTAGGATGTGCACCTCATCAATATCTATTTTGGCGTGTTTGATTAAAATCTTCATCATATTGATGGAGCACTGCATATTGTTTAGCCCCCATTCTTCTAGTAGCTCTGATCTTGTGTCGGGGTGTGTGGGCATTGTAAAAATCCTCAAACCTCTCGGTACTCGATTCACTTCTACATATTTCTCGAGGGCTATCACTTCCCAACTTTTATTAATTTCTTTCTTGTAAAGTCGTTCCAATTGGAACAAGCATTGGCATAGCCAATAGGTCTCGCTTTTGGGACCTTATAAGTGTTTAGCCATGCAACACTTGATGTTGTTGCACCAAGGATATTGTGCTGGATAACTAAACACTTATAAGGTGTATTCCTGGCTTTGTCTGTCTCGAGGAGCTCCCACACTTTGTAATGATAATTAAGAGAAGAAAGCACGGCTCAGGGAAGTGCCCAAGTATTGCCTTTGTAATCTTTTCTAAACACTCAACCCCGAACATGCAGACATCAATGCTCAAGTGAGAATGTTTTTGATGGTACCGAGGTGATTAAAGGTAGTATACACAGACACATGCTGAGTGTCTCAACATGGAATCGATGGTAAAGGGAGGACGCACGCAGGCACACACCAGAGAGCCAGACTCTATCGCAACAAGAGATGCAGGTAAAGGCAATATATTGGAGAACACCAAAAGGTGTCTGTCTGCAAACAGTGGGAGAGAATCAGAGCACACCAAGAACCAGGAAGAACAAAAGGAAATGGAGATGGAGCTATCTCGTTCTCCCCGCGGAAAAGCAGCAAGAGGTATTCCAACAGCTTTAATATCTATCAGTTTTCAGCATTCCCTGAGAAATAGGAGCACACAGTGTTAAAATGGTTCACCACCTTCCAGGATGCAATGAATGAATCGACTAAGTATTCCACTGCACATTCTTTAATAGCATGCTCAAAACACCAGTTCATGCCGATGCCGTTTTAATGCGTTTTGAATTTTCTAGTTGTATTAAAGTGCTCACTTTCGTTCCGCGCGTCATGTGCAAATGGTGAAAGTCGGAGTATGCTGGTGCATCCTCGGGCTTCTGTGGTAGCGGCAGGTTTGCCGCCCAGGCGGTAAAAATATTTGCCAACAACTTGGGGCTTTCTAATCCGAAACATAACGGTTTCTGAAGGCCATGTTCTCCCGGCCATCATCTCCCCACAGCTTTCTAAAGATAAATAGGGGGACGTGCACAAAGCGTTCAGGCGCTCACGGACACTGGCCCAAGCGATTTGCATTTAATTAGCATAGGCAGGAGAAATCTTCCTGGGAGCCTCAAGGAAGAAGGGGAGAAGGAAAGAGGTTGTAAGAGGGAGAAAAGAGGTTGGGAGAGTGAAGATTGGAACAAGTGAAGAGGGTTAAGGCAGAAGCAACGATGAAGAGAGTAGAAGAAACAAGCATTGGCCGTGAAAGTGAAAGTGATCGCGATCGCATCTGTCTTTCCTCTCGTTATGGCTCATGGGGAGGGGGGGGAGGTGAGGAGCGCTGGTCAGAAGAAGCCACACAGCTAAAAAAAAAAAAGCAACAAAAAGACGCGAAAGTGATCGCGATCACGGTGAAAGCGAAAGTGATCGCGATCGTGAGGACGTGCTATGTGCTAAGCACGCGAGGGATGCGCGCGCAGCACTGATTGGAGAGGCGGAGCGAGGCGCGCGCGCTTGTGCGCGTAACCGCAAGCTGGTGGCCGGCAAAAGCCTTTGGGAGCACTTTCAAAACCCGCTTACTAAATGTCTTGCAGCGCATGCACGCTGGCTCAGGCGAGACCTAAAAAGCAGCTGTTTTAATGAGCCTCCTTGATTCCCTAGTGTTGCTTGTGTTCGACTCATTGTTGTTTCATCTCCTGAGACTGGTTGAAACATTGTTGCTACTTTGGCAGCTCTCTTCACTTTTCGTGCCTCCATTGCGTCTCAAATTATTCTGTTTTCAGCACAGCCTGAATTTGATTCTTTACTTAGCTGCCCGTATATTTAAGTGCCCTTGAATGACTGTTGAGGATCGTATTTTTATTTTCTATTCAGTCTTGAAGAATTCCTCCTCTGTAAATTAGAAAAATAGTTGCCGTTTTATCTGAATTTTCCATTCAATGACAGCAAGTCATTCAGCTTCTTCCACACTCCACTTTCACTATTTGTTGCCATGCGCTCGCAACTGTTGTAGTGCAACCAATGTCCATTATAACGTTGTTTTGGTTTTTTCTCTCTGAATCACTGCTCTGCGTGTTTTACAAATGACCCGGGCTACAGTGCTTCACCCGGTCTCTTTCCTCTTTCCTTAAAGAAAATTTCCACGCACAAGCCGCTTCGGCACCCAACACCAATTCTGATTTCTCAGTGAGGCTTACCTTCGTTGGAGACCTCCGTCACGGCGGCACCCTCCGGTTCCGTCCTTCCGGTGTTCCCGTCCTCCAGCAAGTTTCCTTTCCTCGTGTTGGGCCGGGCGGTGCCTCCAATCAATATTTCCACACACTAGGAGTCCAATTGAGGCGCGCTCACTGCGGGTGCATACGGAGGGCTTGACTCCAAAGCCCAAAACAGTTTTCTATGTACAAATTCCGTCGCACTCAGTGATTCTTTTGGTTTACTGCTTTATTTGCAAGACAGCACTACTACACCAACGCGTTTCGACCTCCCAGGGTCTTTTTCACGGTGAGTTGGTCTTGTTGCAATTACTATTTATACTCTCTCCATCTTATGCCTATTAGGGTGCATGATGAGAGTTGTAGTTTTCAATATAAAACATGGAGAAAGACATAATTTCTCATACTCTTGCAGTTCAATGCAATAACATTTTACATTTCAACGTCATATTGACCTTGCTGAGTTTATGGGATGGTATATCTTTGCTGTTGATTAACATCATTAATCAATTGATGAATTCATAGACCGTGGAGATATTGTGACATCAATATTCACATGTTGGAACAATTTCACTATTGTCGTATGAGAGTGGGAATAGGAGTATGTTGGTATTGTACCAACACTTCACGGCTTTTAAACTCCAAAGATTTACAGTAACATATTATTAGTTATGGTTTAGTACCCAAGCTATAATTACCCACTCTGAATGGTTTTCAATATAATTCTTTTCCAAAAGACATATATATGCAAAAAAGAAGCAGAGAACTCTGGGCAGTTCTCAAGTTTAGGTGAAAAGCAGCTCCAGTATAGAGCACTCTCAACATCAGCGACACTCTAAATTTGCTCACCTCAAATGTCTGCTTTTCTATCAAAGTCGTAGGATTAGCACAGTGCCATCCACGCCGAGATAGAAAGGGACAAAGTCTTTTACCATTTCTACAGCAAAGTCTTTAAGCATAGGATTAGCACAGTGCTATCCTTGCCGAGCTGTAAAATGGCCAAAGCCTTTTACCACTCCAGGCTCAGTATTACAGCTTTGGATTGGTAAAATACCATCCAAGCCAACCTGAAATGAATAAAAGCAACCCCTGACACGTGTTTTGCTCTCATTAGAGCTCTTCAGAGAGGTATAGCTTTGTCCAGACACAAGGGAGCACCCAGTATAAGTCAAAACAATTCCCTTTCAGGCATAGAATGACGCACAAACTATGCAAAAAAAGAAGCAGCGAACTCTGGGTAGTTCTCAAGTTTAGGTGGAAAGCAGCTCCAGTATAGAGCACTCTCAACACCAGCGACACTCTAAATTTGCTCACCTCAAATGTCTGCTTTTCTATCAAAGTCTTTAAGCGTAGGACTAGCACAGTGCAATCCACGCCGAGATAGAAAGGGACAAAGTCTTTTACCATTTCTACAGCAAAGTCTTTAAGCATAGGATTAGCACAGTGCTATCCTTGCCGAGCTGTAAAATGGCCAAAGCCTTTTACCACTCCAGGCACAGTATTACAGCTTTGGATTGGTAAAATACCATCCAAGCGAACCTGAAATAAATAAAAGCAACTGGAGCTGCTTTCCACCTAAACTTGAGAACTACCCAGAGTTCTCTGCTTCTTTTTTTGCATAATTTATGCATTACTCTATGCCTGAAAGGGAATTGTTTTGACTTATACTGGGTGCTCCCTTGTGTCTGGACAAAGCTGTACCTCTCTGAAGAGCTCTAATGAGAGCGAAACACGTGTCAGGGGTTGCTTTTATTCATTTCATTTCAGGTTGACTTGGATGATATTTTACCAATCCAAAGCTGTAATCAATTCTAGTTTGGTTGTAAGAGAATTGATTAGCCGGGCAGTACGTGAGTCCTAATGATAATAACTGGATCTCAGCCTTGGATAGCGTTATTTCAGTAAGGTTGATGACTGTGTTATAATTACTATTTCTCATCGTCTCCAATTCCTTCTTGTATTCCCTCTGCTGGTGGTGTTTGCGATGTTTGATCCGCCTTTCCCTCCTGCGTTGATTGATTGATCCCCTTGCTGCGGTTGAGGTTTGCGGGGTCGCAAGGTGTACCTCCGGTCCTCCCTGAGAAAATTCAATTCCTCCCATGGGGTAAAATTACTGAGAGCAACTGCAGAGGCCCCTGATGTACCAGGGCGCCCATCTTCTGAGTCGCTATTGGACGTGAGGGAGGTATTGTCGGATTCAACATGGCCGCCTGGATTACCACTGGCCGCCATACTTTGTACAGGATCCGTTACCTTCTTCGTCATAGCTTGTCGTTTGTGATTATCAAATTTCTTTGAAAAGGTAAAGATTCTACCTGTTGCATAGTCGTTCTGATCCCTAGCAAATTTGAACACCTTGCGTGCCTTGATGGTATCTTCATGCTTTTTGATATGAACGCCTATGTCTGCTCGCCCTTTAGTTATCATATCCGTTTGGCCTGTAGCATCTAACAGTCCATTAATACGATCAATCTCTGCCAAAATGGCATTCCGGTCTATTTCAGCATATTTTATCAATATATGAATCATGTTCATAGAGGCCTGTAGATTATTTTCAGCCCATTCTTGCAGCATGGCTGGATTAGGGTTCTCAAACGTTGGCGCTATGAGAACACGTAAGCCCCTAGGAACACGGTTGGCATCGCGGTATTCCTCTAGGGACTTCTTTTCCCACCATTTTGTGAGTTCATTTTTCAAAAGTTTTTTGAGTGTCCTAAGCAAAGACCTCACATCAGTATTGTTGGTGTTGTTGACAGTTGCTCTCTGTTCGTTATTAATGCTAGGCAGATTCTGAAATAGGGCTTCCGCTGCTGCTTCCCTATCACGAAGCGCGTCACTGGATGACATAGTGGCATAGACTAAAGTCAGTATCACTGCGAAACTGCTTCTTGTGAGGAGCCAAATCCCCAAACCCGTAGATCAAAACTGTTAACACAATGATTATAGGGTTCCCTTACCGACGTTGCGCATACAGCTCCACGAGTCCTCCGACCACGTAGATTCCGCAGCTCCACGCCGACAAACAGGAAATCCAATACTTGTGTATCATCAGAATAGAGGGGGCACAGCAACTGCAAACTCCTCCCGAGTAAAGTCCAATGCGCCGAGGCGCAGATGGCTGACTCTCAGCTGTGCCTCGTAGAGAAGGGAGGGTCCGTGAATCCGGAATCAGCCTGCTCCGGATTGTGTAATAGCAAAACTCCAACTCCTGGCCTGACACTCCTCAACAGGATACCCAGGCACGGACCTCAATGCGCTCCACAATCAATCCAAAGAAGCTTTGAAGTAGTGCAAAAGCAGTGAAAAGGTTATTGCGACACAGTATCCACACAATAAATAGGCATAGTGCCTGCCATGACGCGTTTCGCTCGCCACACGCGAGCTTGATCACATGACGCGCCTCGTGATCGGGAAACTCACTAAATACAAAAATGTGCACCAATAGCTGTAGAAACAATCGTCCCAGCGGTGAAACTAAAAGACAGACTGGTCAATAGCTCAAATTTCAGCTGAATCAAGACTTCCACATTATAATCATATTGAGAGTATGTACAAATAGCCATTTATACATAGATGTAAAATTAATGAGAAAGTAGTAGTGGTACAACTATATCATTTTTAAATCAGTACAGATTTATATATTGAGCTTATCCAAAAAGTAGAGTCATCACTATAACATTTCAAGCTGATAGAGATATCAGGTTAAAAAAGTATATAACCATATTTGAACCATGTAACAAAAGTGCAAATAAGCTGGCAGCAAGTGGCTATTTCCAAAAAAGACATATAGTCATTAAAAAGAATTTTAGCATTTGGATGGAAGAGAAACCACATCTGTGCAAATACGCAAAGCCAAATACAGTACTGGATATATTGAATAATAAAGTGCTAACTGATTAAAAGTAGACAGGTCATGAACGTGCTTAATGATTAAAAGCAGATAGGTCATATATATATATTACCTACTGGCGGTCGCCAGTAGGTAGTTATAGTTAGAATGTATTTTCGATAGGAAAAGCGTTTTTTGATTTGCCAATATCTTTGGCGCCGTTTGACAAATCTTCGCGAAATTTTCAAAACTAATGGGGCGCTCCGGTCAGCTCCTGTCTTGAAAGTTTCGGGGGTGATTCTTCAAGCGGGGGCCGAGAAAAAAGGGGGGTCCCAAAACACGTTTTCTCATGTTAATTTCCATAGGAATTTTGAAACAGGTTACAGCCTGAACTGCTGAACGGAATTACACTAAATTTGGCAAAAAGGTAGGTCTTGGACCAGAAAGCGACCTTTCTTTTAAATGGTGTAAATCTGTACAGTAGTTTCTGAGAAATTAAAAAAAAGAAAAATATCGATATCGGAGCCCCAGGGCCAAAAAAAGCATTTAAAAAAAAAAAAAAAAAATCAGCAGAATTCACGCTAGGTGCGCGAATCCTGCTGAGAACATTTTTAAAAAATGAAGCGGGGGCTCCCCCACTTCATTTTAATGAGCCCCCGGGTGGGCCAGGTCCCGGGGGCAATGCCAAAATTAAATAGCGGGGGACGGCCACCTCCCCGGGGCTATGCTAATTATATGCGGGGGCACGCGGCCCCCCTGCAGCCCCGGGGACCGCCACCTCCCCGGGGCTTCTTTAATTGGACGTGGAGGGGCTCCCAGGCCCCCCCATGCCCCGGGGACCGCCACCTCCCCGGGGCTTTAATTGATTATGCACGAGGGGCACGTGGTCCCCCCGCAGCACCGGGGACCGCCACCTCCCCGGGGCTTAAATAAATGTGAATAGTTGTGGGGGAGCCCCTGCTCCCCACACTGGCCCGGGGACCACCACCTCCCCGGGGCTTTACAAATGGAGGGAGGGGGCCACGCGGCCCCCTCCTGGAGCCCTTGATGGCCCTGGGGACCGCCACCCCCAGGGCCGGCTCCTGCAATGTCCCGGGTGCCCACCCCGGGACATTGCTGTTTGCTATGGCAGGGCAGGAGCACGGCTCTCGCCCTGTCATAGCAAACTCTGCTTGCTTCGTTGAAGCGAGAGCAGGAAAACCTGCTCTCGCTTCAACGAAGCAAGCAGGATTGCTTTGAGCAAGGGGAGCTGCATGTCAGCAGCTCCCTTGCTCAGCAATGCCGGCTCCCGCAGGAGGCGGGGAGCCGGCGGGACCGTGGGGGCATTGGGGCTCCCCCATGGTCCCCAACACAAAGGGCCGGCCCCGGGGATGGGGTCCCCGGGGCCAGGAGTGGCCCGGGAGGGGGCCACGCGGCCCCCTCCTCTTTAATTTAAAAAGAATGGCCGGGCCCCGGGGATGGGGTCCCCGGGGCCGAAATCGGCCTGGGGAGGGGCCGCGCGGCCCCCTCCTAAAATAAAAATAATTGTAATAATGGCCAAGCCCCGGGGATGGGGTCCCTGGGGCCAATAGTGGCCCAGGGAAGGGGGGCCAAGCGGCCCCCCTTCCCTATAAATATTTAATAAAAAAAGAGGCCATGTCCCGGGGGATGGGGTCCCCGGGACCAAAAGTGGCCCAGGGAAGGGGGGCCACGCGGCCCCCCCTTCCCTATTAATATATAACAAAAGGAAGCCATGCCCCGGGGGATGGGGTCCCCGGGGCCGAAATCAGCCTCGGGAGGGGGGGCGATCGGCCCCATTCCCGTTTTTTTTTTGTAATAAAAGAGGGGTCAGGCCCTGGGGGATGGGGTCCCCAGGGCCACAAAAATAGTAAAAGAAGGGGGGCCACACAGCCCCCCTTCTAAAAAAAAAAAAAAAAGCCGGCATCACGCCGGAGGCCCCACCCCCTCCCTGCACCACTCTGCAAACGCGCCCCCTGGCGCGTTCTAAGTTGGGGGATTAAGTCCCCATGAATACTGAGGGTCCCTGGGGGCCAACTAGCCCACCAGGTACCTCCAGTAAGCGCCACATAGCTGGTTTTCAGAGAGGTGGTCCAAGGCCACGCCCCTTTTTACACCACTCTGCAAACGCGCCTCTTGGCACACTGCTGGTGGGGCGATGAGGTCCTCTTGTGTCATGAGGACCTCAGGACACAAGTGGACTTCATCCCCCAAGCAGCAGTGCGCCAGGAGCTGCGTTTGCAGAGTGGTGTAAAAAGGGGGCGTGGCCTCGGACCACTCTCAGCAATCCAGATGTGTGGCGCTTACTGGAGGTACCTGGTGGGCTAGTTGGCCCCCAGGGACCCTCAGAAATGAAGGGGACTTAATACCCCAACTTAGAACACGCCATGCCCCGGGGACCGCCACCTCCCCGGGGCTTTAATTGATTATGCACGAGGGGCACGTGGTCCCCCCGCAGCACCGGGGACCGCCACCTCCACGGGGCTTAAATAAATGTGAATAGTTGTGGGGGGAGCCCCTGCTCCCACCACACTGCCCCGGGGACCACCACCTCCCCGGGGCAGTAATTATTCAAAATCGGGGGTCTGCTACGGACCCCCGGCCCCGAGGACCACCACCTCCCGGGGCTTTACAAATGGAGGGAGGGGGGCCACGCGGCCCCCTCCTGGAGCCCTTGATGGTCCTGGGGACCGCCACCCCCAGGGTCGGCTCCTGCAATGTCCCGGGGTGCCCACCCCGGGACATTGCTGTTTGCTATGGCAGGGCAGGAGCACGGCTCTCGCCCTGTCATAGCAAACTCTGCTTTGCTTCGTTGAAGCGAGAGCAGGAAAACCTGCTCTCGCTTCAACGAAGCAGCAGGATTGCTTTGAGCAAGGGGAGCTGCATGTCAGCAGCTCTCCTTGCTCAAAGCAATGCCGGCTCCCGCAGGAGGCGGGGAGCCGGCGGGACCGTGGGGGCATTGGGGCTCCCCCCATGGTCCCCAACACAAAGGGCCGGCCCCGGGGGATGGGGTCCCCGGGGCCAGGAGTGGCCCGGGAGGGGGGCCACGCGGCCCCCCTCCTCTTTAATTTAAAAAAAAGAATGGCCGGGCCCCGGGGATGGGGTCCCCGGGGCCGAAATCGGCCTGGGGAGGGGGGCCGCGCGGCCCCCCTCCTAAAATAAAAATAATTGTAATAATGGCCAAGCCCCGGGGGATGGGGTCCCTGGGGCCAATAGTGGCCCAGGGAAGGGGGGCCAAGCGGCCCCCCTTCCCTATAAATATTTAATAAAAAAAAGAGGCCATGCCCTGGGGGATGGGGTCCCCGGGACCAAAAGTGGCCCAGGGAAGGGGGGCCACGCGGCCCCCCCTTCCCTATTAATATATAACAAAAGGAGGCCATGCCCCGGGGGATGGGGTCCCCGGGGCCGAAATCGGCCTCGGGAGGGGGGCCGATCGGCCCCATTCCCGTTTTTTTTTCGTTTTTTTTTTTGTAATA
This sequence comes from Calotriton arnoldi, assembly GCA_963921515.1. NCBI lineage: Eukaryota > Metazoa > Chordata > Amphibia > Caudata > Salamandridae > Calotriton > Calotriton arnoldi. The sequence continues at coordinate 475,142 of CAWUFW010004274.1, read as the reverse complement.
TAAGAGGGGTCAGGCCCTGGGGGATGGGGTCCCCAGGGCCACAAAAATAGTAAAAGTAGGGGGCCACACAGCCCCCTTCTAAAAAAAAAAAAAAAAAAAGCCAGCATCACGCCGGAGGCCCCACCCCCTCCCTGCACCACTCTGCAAACGTGCCCCCTGGCGCGTTCTAAGTTGGGGGATTAAGTCCCCATGAATACTGAGGATCCCTGGGGGCCAACTAGCCCACCAGGTACCTCCAGTAAGCGCCACATAGCTGGTTTTCAGAGAGGTGGTCCAAGGCCACGCCCCTTTTTACACCACTCTGCAAACGCGCCTCTTGGCACACTGCTGGTGGGGCGATGAGGTCCTCTTGTGTCATGAGGACCTCAGGACACAAGTGGACTTCATCCCCCAAGCAGCAGTGCGGAGCTGCGTTTGCAGAGTGGTGTAAAGGGGGCGTGGCCTCGGACCACTCTCAGCAATCCAGATGTGTGGCGCTTACTGGAGGTACCTGGTGGGCTAGTTGGCCCCCAGGGCCCCTCAGAAATGAAGGGGACTTAATACCCCAACTTAGAACACGCCATGCCCGGGGACCGCCACCTCCCCGGGGCTTTAATTGATTATGCACGAGGGGCACGTGGTCCCCCCGCAGCACCGGGGACCGCCACCTCCCCGGGGCTTAAATAAATGTGAATAGTTGTGGGGGGAGCCCCTGCTCCCACCACACTGCCCCGGGGACCACCACCTCCCCGGGGCAGTAATTATTCAAAATCGGGGGTCTGCTACGGACCCCCGGCCCCGGGGACCACCACCTCCCCGGGGCTTTACAAATGGAGGGAGGGGGGCCACGCGGCCCCCCTCCTGGAGCCCTTGATGGTCCTGGGGACCGCCACCCCCCAGGGTCGGCTCCTGCAATGTCCCGGGGTGCCCACCCCCGGGACATTGCTGTTTGCTATGGCAGGGCAGGAGCACGGCTCTCGCCCTGTCATAGCAAACTCTGCTTTGCTTCGTTGAAGCGAGAGCAGGAAAACCTGCTCTCGCTTCAACGAAGCAAAGCAGGATTGCTTTTGAGCAAGGGGAGCTGCATGTCAGCAGCTCTCCTTGCTCAAAAGCAATGCCGGCTCCCGCATGAGGCGGGGAGCCGGCGGGACCGTGGGGGCATTGGGGCTCCCCCCATGGTCCCCAACACAAAGGGCCGGCCCCGGGGGATGGGGTCCCCGGGGCCAGGAGTGGCCCGGGAGGGGGGCCACGCGGCCCCCCTCCTCTTTAATTTAAAAAAGAATGGCCGGGCCCCGGGATGGGGTCCCCGGGGCCGAAATCGGCCTGGGGAGGGGGCCGCGCGGCCCCCTCCTAAAATAAAAATAATTGTAATAATGGCCAAGCCCCGGGGATGGGGTCCCTGGGGCCAATAGTGGCCCAGGGAAGGGGGCCAAGCGGCCCCCTTCCCTATAAATATTTAATAAAAAAAGAGGCCATGCCCTGGGGGATGGGGTCCCCGGGACCAAAGTGGCCCAGGGAAGGGGGCCACGCGGCCCCCTTCCCTATTAATATATAACAAAGGAGGCCATGCCCCGGGGATGGGGTCCCCGGGGCCGAAATCGGCCTCGGGAGGGGGCCGATCGGCCCCATTCCCGTTTTTTTTTTCGTTTTTTTTTTTGTAATAAAAGAGGGGTCAGGCCCTGGGGGATGGGGTCCCCAGGGCCACAAAAATAGTAAAAGAAGGGGGGCCACACAGCCCCCCTTCTAAAAAAAAAAAAAAAAAAAGCCAGCATCACGCCGGAGGCCCCACCCCCTCCCTGCACCACTCTGCAAACGTGCCCCTGGCGCGTTCTAAGTTGGGGATTAAGTCCCCATGAATACTGAGGATCCCTGGGGGCCAACTAGCCCACCAGGTACCTCCAGTAAGCGCCACATAGCTGGTTTTCAGAGAGGTGGTCCAAGGCCACGCCCCTTTTTACACCACTCTGCAAACGCGCCTCTTGGCACACTGCTGGTGGGGCGATGAGGTCCTCTTGTGTCATGAGGACCTCAGGACACAAGTGGACTTCATCCCCCAAGCAGCAGTGCGGAGCTGCGTTTGCAGAGTGGTGTAAAAAGGGGGCGTGGCCTCGGACCACTCTCAGCAATCCAGATGTGTGGCGCTTACTGGAGGTACCTGGTGGGCTAGTTGGCCCCCAGGGCCCCTCAGAAATGAAGGGGACTTAATACCCCAACTTAGAACACGCCATGCCCCGGGGACCGCCACCTCCCCGGGGCTTTAATTGATTATGCACGAGGGGCACGTGGTCCCCCCGCAGCACCGGGGACCGCCACCTCCCCGGGGCTTAAATAAATGTGAATAGTTGTGGGGGGAGCCCCTGCTCCCACCACACTGCCCCGGGGACCACCACCTCCCCGGGGCAGTAATTATTCAAAATCGGGGGTCTGCTACGGACCCCCGGCCCCGGGACCACCACCTCCCCGGGGCTTTACAAATGGAGGGAGGGGGGCCACGCGGCCCCCTCCTGGAGCCCTTGATGGCCCTGGGGACCGCCACCCCCAGGGCCGGCTCCTGCAATGTCCTGGGGTGCCCACCCCCGGGACATTGCTGTTTGCTATGGCAGGGCAGGAGCACGGCTCTCGCCCTGTCATAGCAAACTCTGCTTTGCTTCGTTGAAGCGAGAGCAGGAAAACCTGCTCTCGCTTCAACGAAGCAGCAGGATTGCTTTGAGCAAGGGGAGCTGCATGTCAGCAGCTCCCTTGCTCAAAGCAATGCCGGCTCCCGCAGGAGGCGGGGAGCCGGCGGGACCGTGGGGGCATTGGGGCTCCCCATGGTCCCCAACACAAAGGGCCGGCCCCGGGGGATGGGGTCCCCGGGGCCAGGAGTGGCCCGGGAGGGGGGCCACGCGGCCCCCCTCCTCTTTAATTTAAAAAAAAGAATGGCCGGGCCCCGGGGATGGGGTCCCCGGGGCCGAAATCGGCCTGGGGAGGGGGGCCGCGCGGCCCCCCTCCTAAAATAAAAATAATTGTAATAATGGCCAAGCCCCGGGGGATGGGGTCCCTGGGGCCAATAGTGGCCCAGGGAAGGGGGGCCAAGCGGCCCCCCTTCCCTATAAATATTTAATAAAAAAGAGGCCATGCCCCGGGGATGGGGTCCCCGGGACCAAAGTGGCCCAGGGAAGGGGGCCACGCGGCCCCCTTCCCTATTAATATATAACAAAAGGAGGCCATGCCCCGGGGATGGGGTCCCCGGGGCCGAAATCGGCCTCGGGAGGGGCCGATCGGCCCCATTCCTGTTTTTTTTTTTTGTAATAAAAGAGGGGTCAGGCCCTGGGGGATGGGGTCCCCAGGTCCACAAAAATAGTAAAAGAAGGGGGGCCACACAGCCCCCCTTCAAAAAAAAAAAAAAAAAAAAGCCAGCATCACGCCGGAGGCCCCACCCCCTCCCTGCACCACTCTGCAAACGCGCCCCCTGGCGCGTTCTAAGTTGGGGGATTAAGTCCCCATGAATACTGAGGGTCCCTGGGGGCCAACTAGCCCACCAGGTACCTCCAGTAAGCGCCACATAGCTGGTTTTCAGAGAGGTGGTCCAAGGCCACGCCCCTTTTTACACCACTCTGCAAACGCGCCTCTTGGCACACTGCTGGTGGGGCGATGAGGTCCTCTTGTGTCATGAGGACCTCAGGACACAAGTGGACTTCATCCCCCAAGCAGCAGTGCGCCAGGAGCTGCGTTTGCAGAGTGGTGTAAAAAGGGGGCGTGGCCTCGGACCACTCTCAGCAATCCAGATGTGTGGCGCTTACTGGAGGTACCTGGTGGGCTAGTTGGCCCCCAGGGACCCTCAGAAATGAAGGGGACTTAATACCCCAACTTAGAACACGCCAGGAGGCGCGTTTGCAGAGTTGTGGGGAAAGGGGGCGTGGCCTTTGTCCACCTCTCAGCAATCCCACTGTGTGGGGCTTACTGGAGGTAAGACGTAGGCTAGTTGGCCCCTAAAGGACCTCCAGCAACGAAGGGGACTTCAATCCCCATCCAAGAGCGCGCCAGGGAGCCTGTTTGCAGAGTGGTGGGCAAAGGGGGCGTGGCCTGCTATGAGAACTTAGCAATCCTGCTGTGTGGGACTTACTGGAGGTAATAGGAGGGGTAGTTGGCCCCCAAGGTTGTCGTTGGGGGCCAACTACCTGTAGGAGAGTAGGATCTGCTTCTTATAGTTACCCCCACTTTTTGCTGATGTTTCACTGTTTTTCGACTTAGCCAGACTGAGGCCCTGCTAATCAGGACCCCAGTCTATCTGCTTTCTACTCTAAATTGATTGTATGTACTTTAGGTACACTCCAGATTGGATTCTGGGGTACCCTTGTGAGTCCCTAGTATATGGTATACTATGTACCCAGGGCATAGGTACCCCAGAGGCCTACCAGGGGCTGCAGCATGTATTATGCCACCCCTGGGAAGCTTTGTAAAATGACACAACAGGTCTGCTACAGCAGCCTGTGTAAGGTGGTGTATCCACCCCTTACTGAGATATAGGTTCCCTATATCTCTCCATATCACTGCACATGTAAACCTATCAGTCACCCCTATGGCAGGCCTTAACAATGCTGAAGGCAGGGTGCTGGGTTTCGTGTGAGAGGGTGCCCATGCATGAGCAGAGCCCCTCTGCAGCTTTCGGAATCTTTATTCCGGGGTTGTTTGTGATGCAGCCAGACCATATACTCTTAAGTGCATTATAACCAAACGGTAAATGCTAACTTTGGAATGGCTGCATGGAAAACTGTTGTGTTTGTGTCAAACACCTGGGAATCATACCCCCACACCAGTAACTGGTGTGGGAGTATGATCCCACCCTTCTAGAGGGAGAGACATGACAGCACCGGTATACCCGGTACCAGCTAACAGAGCCCTGGCATCACAAAATGGATGCTGCAGCCACAGACACGAGTCTGCCCTCCTGCTGCTGGACGAAACTCCGGCAGGGGAGGCCTGGACAATAGGTTTCCTGTCACAGGGAGGTGTGACCACCTCCCAGACAGGCTTTAGTATGTTGGGGCTGGGTGGGTGCAATCTCAGAGTGCTTTGAAGTCTGCACTGGGGGCACATTTGGTGTCCCTGTGCATAGTCCAGCTCAAACCGGTTGCAGGGGCACATAGCCCCTGCTCTGGCGCGAAACTGGACAAAGGAAATGGATGTAGCCACCCCTCTTTCCTGACCCTCCCATAGGTGGGTCCCCAGAGTTTGTCCCACCCCTTCCTTGGGTATAAAGTAGGAAACCCTGACTACAGGACTTTAGATTACACCTGGACTAAACTCTGATACCAGAAACCAAGTACTTCGACGATCTACACTACGCTGGATGACTGAAGAATCTCCCTTGGAGTAAAGGAGTTACTCCCCTGCAAGGCAGGCACCTTTAATGCAACTGACCGGTTTGCATCTCCAAGCTCCGACGGACTCCGAAGAGTATTGCCACACAGGAGGTGGGTTTTCTGAGGTCGATCTGTGCCCACAGCAAGTCTGAGGCCCGTATCCCTCGTGGAGACCGTGCAACCCGAACCCCTGGACACCGCAACCATTTGCAGAAGCATCAGCTTTACGGCAACCCCTGAGGCTGAGCTTTGGGTTACTTGTAGCCCTGACCCCGAGCAGTGATTACACCGAAAATTGCAGGCCTACACTCAATGAGTGTTCCGTGGGCCGCCATTTTGTGATTCCTCTCGCGGTCCCTTCGCGATCCCTGGTCCGTTGACCTGTGGGTCCCCAAGAAGGCAACTCTAACTTTTATTGGGCTTTCCTGGTTGCTCCAGATGTGCCCTGACTCTCCATCGCTTGGGGAGTCCCCAGCACCTTGCTGGTCCGCAGAGAAGCATCTTTTCTTTTCCTGCATGGGTTGCTGTTGCCAAGGTCAATGTGATGTGGTCAATATGATCACCGACACCCCAGCACTCGACATCCTTTGTGGGACAGCTCGAATCCGGCTCCTGGTTGTCGTCGACGTCTCCAGGACCCTGTGGCTGCAGAGTCAAGCTTCACCTCTTCGCACCTGAAGCACCCGACATCGGTGGGCATCCGATTGCTCCGCTCCTGGTCACTGGCTAGTGACCCAGACTCTGTCCCCTCTGCTTTCAGGTTCTTCACATCTTCGATCCAGGCTTGGATCACACTGGACACTTTTCTCCTTCACGGCAGCAGCACTTTGCAGCAGATCGCCATTGAAAACGACGACGATTCCCGACACCCTTTGACACCTATGCACCCGGCTTCCCTGGGTGAGGTAACTCGAGTACTCCGGTGCTCCCGTGGGTGTTGGCCCTAGAACCCCTTAAGTCTAAAGGGGTTTGCTCAAAGTCCTCTCCTAAGTGTCCTTTATCTTTAAAATTCCAACAGCGACTTTCCGCATTGAATCCTACGGCGCCCGCGGCTGTGTTCTCACACTGCACACGTCCCCCGTGGGTCTCCTGTGTCACTACCTTGGGTGGTTCCTTGGGGTCCCAGCGATTCTACGTGCTCTAGGCACTGTGTCTAGTCAAGTCGTGGTTCTTATACCACTTTCTTAGTATATGGTTTGGCCTCCCCCTGGAGCCCACTGTGTATTGTGCTATTTACTGTCGTTTTAATACTGTGATACTGTGTATCTTGAACTCTAATCTCATAAAGGGATTAGTAGTTAGTGTTTAGAAATAAATACATATATTTTATATATATCTTGTGTGGTTCTCCTTTCATCTAGTTATTCGAGTGGTTATAATCTGGTAAACCAAGCTGCTTTACACTCCTTCAAGGCTTAGCCTGAAGGCTGCTCTCCATAGCTACCACTAGGATAGCTTTCAATAAAGGTTGTCTTTAAACCTATCATCAATAAAGGTCGTTTGGACTGGTGCAAGGTGCCCACTATAACTAGTGGACAGCATATCCCAGGCCAACTTCTCACACTACCCCTCCTGTTACCTGCAGTAAGTCCCACACAGTGGGATTGCTAAGACGTCTAAGGAGGACATGCCCCCCTTTCTCCACCACTCTGTAAATGTGCCGCCTGGCACACTACGGGATGGGGGATGAAGTCCAATTTACACCTGAGGGACTTTGGTGGCCAAGAAGCCCTCTTGGTACCTTCTCTAAGTCCTATGCAGCGGATTTCCTGAGCGCTGGTCGGAGGCCCAGCACCCTTTCTCCACCACTCTGCAAACGTGACTACTACTTAAAGAAGCATCTTTCTGCACCTCTGACTTAGAGGTAGTTTTAATCCCCCTGCCGTATTATGTACTAGGGCCTTACAGAGGAGGTCATGCCAATCACAGGGGTACTCCTACGCATAGTGTTCCCTAGTTTATGTAGGTGTTTTCACTGTATTCTAAGTGTCTTTTAGCATAGCACTGGCTCTAGGCCTGGTTAGTCAGAGCCAGTTAACACCAGTACCCATCAGCAAAAAGTTGTGGGCACAGGAGGACTTTGCAACAAGGCCTCTTTCTGCACCTCTGTTGGTTCTTTGTGCATATCTCTTGCTTTTTTCTGCACCTTTCTTCGTCTTTCAGGACTTCTGTTGCGTCTTTCTGCATTTCTCTTGCTTCTTTCTGCGCCTTTCTTCCTCTTTCTGCACATGTCCTACCTCTGTAGGAATAGTTAGAAATTAGCATTTCAAAAACCTTTGAAATTCACTGAAAAAACCATAGGTTTCAGGGACGTTATAGTTAGAAATTATCATTTAAAAAACCTTTGAAATTCACTGAAAAAACCATAGGTTTCAGGGACGTTATAGTTAGAAATTAGCATTTAAAAACCATAGAAATTCACTGAAAAAACCATAGGTTTCAGGGACGTTATAGTTAGTTGGACATTTCACTCGTACAAAACCAGAGAAATTCGGCCGTTATAGTTAGTTGAGCTAACTATAACTCGCGCCCCGCAATGCACTGCTGATGACGTCACATATTACATCATTCATGACATGGTCAGTGACATCACTGATGACATCACTGATGACATCACTGATGACATCATCCACGTGATAATCTGATGCACCTCCTCACACCCTAATATAACCTTTGATACACCCACTCTAAAATACAGACTACCATTTTCGAAGCCATAGACACACCAATACCAGTTACTACATACCCACTCACTGATTCCTAGGTCTACACACACGTCCACTCATTCACCCATACAGTCACTCATACATGCAGTCACTTATCAATACAGCACTATCATTTGCACTCATACACCTATACAGACACTCACACATCGCCACTCTGCCATAAGTTACTCACACACCTAGTCAATCATGCAAAGAATCATTCACACTCCCATTTACTCACCTATACAGTTATACACACCACCTCACTTATTCATACAGATACTAACACATACTTACTCTCTTATACAATCACTGATACAAGCACACACTCATCCATACAGCCACTCTCACAATCACAATCACAATCACTCACTCTCACATATAGTGATTTATACACCCCAACACTCACATATACTGGTTTTCACATATGTAGTTACTCACACATGTACCACTGAGACAACCATTCACTCACCAACACTCACCAACACGCCCACACACTCACCCACCCCTACAGCCCTTCACAGATGCACTCTTGAACCCATACACCCAGTGAATTACCCACTCACACATCTATGCACAGAGTCACACACCCCCCACCCACCCACACAGACACTCAGGCACCCATACAGATACTCAGACAACCAATCAATAACCCATATAGACACTCATGTAGCTACTCACCAACCCATGCAGCCATTTACACACCAACTAACAGACTTATACAGACATTCACACAGTTTAGTAACTAACCCATACATTCAGTAAGACACGTTTAATCACTCACTTATACAGTCAGTCACACACCTATTAAATCATCCATTCAGACAGTCATACACCCACTCATTCTTCAATACACCTTGGCCTATATATATAAAACATATTTAAACTTTACAGAAACACACAGTCACTGGATGATGTCATCAGTGATGTCATTTGAGATGTCATCAGTGATTTCATCAGTGATGTCACTGACCATGTCATGAATGATGTAATATGTGACGTCATCAGCAGTGCATTGCGGGGGCGCGAGTTATAGTTAGCTCAACTAACTATAATGGCCGAATTTCTCTGGTTTTGTACGAGTGAAATGTCCAACTAACTATAACGTCCCTGAAACCTATGGTTTTTTCAGTGAATTTCTATGGTTTTTAAATGCTAATTTCTAACTATAACGTCCCTGAAACCTATGGTTTTTTCAGTGAATATATATATATATATATATATATATACATACATAGTTCTATAGCAGCAGCATTGAGAAGCTATAGATGCTGGGCAGCATGACCTGGAAGTGTATGGTGAGGCGGAGATAGGTGGCCTCCAGCCTCCAAACTGAAGGGAGTGTAGTGATAGGCAGACCACAGTCAGTCTCCTCGCCAAAGGCTACTGCCCCCTTGCACTCTACCATCAGCTCTTCTATTCGACTCCGTGTTGGCCTCCTTGCTTCTGCCACTTTCTTCCTTGAACATCTACAGTCCCACTCCCGAATCCTCTTTCTTTTCCTGTGCATTATCTTTAAGTGCATACCCAGGCAGGGCTTTAAGTGGGCTCGGTCCTGCCGGTGCCCGGCAGTTCTAAAAAGCAGGTGCTGAGACAGATCCCTATTGGGCTCTCCATTTTAGCCCTCAACCTTAGGGTGAAAAAAAAAATCTAACTGTGCAGCAGTACCACTCTTTACTGCCTTTGATGTAACGTCAAATATACTCCTTATAGTTCTAGTCTCATAATTTCAGAACTGAAGCATTTTCACTGTTATAAACTACGAAGTCAAAGTTGTTGCTTATTTAGCTTATGCAACTAACAACCACTGACAAAGCCAATAGTCCTGGCTTGTTCTAGGTGTAATGTTACTTGTTGTATTATTTATCTGAATGCAATGACAGAAGCAGCAAATTTACCAGTCGTGGGGCACAGTATGCGAAGCATAGATTTTTTAGCCTACTTGTTTTAAGCCACGCCCCTAATTACATCGGCCCCCGCCCCCCAGTTTTCTCATCCCACTTAAAGCCCTGTCCACAGGCTTGCACCGCTTTCTCAGCGTCCCCCTCCTGCACGCTCCACTCTACTCTTCATCTGAATGTAGGGAATCTCACACCTCTTCGACCACCATGGGCCAGTCTCACTTTCGACCATTTGTCCTACTCGGGTTAGGTCTCCTGCAGGTTGCGTTGCACCCACACTGCAGTTCAACCCGTAGAGACAAATAAAACATATACGACTCCAGGTGGTTTTCAAAGCAGGTCACAAGATCTGCCACGTCTTTAGTTTGGACCCATCCGGAGGGAAAGCTCTATATACTTATTCCAGACATCCTCCATTGGGCCTACGCCCCGTGAGCAAACTCAACTGCAGACAAGCACTGCACCAAAGCGCCAAAAGGCCAAGTAACTGGTGACATATGCTACGTAAAAACATTGTCACACAGCAAGAGTACCATATGCATTCAGTACATTTTTAAAGCCCTGCACTAATTGAAACATCACCTCCGAGGGGCATCTCTCTTGGCTAAAAAGCGTGAGACGCATTGGAGAGTCGCCCGCATGACATACCTATAATTGCTCTGGAAGGCGTCTTTGGTCTATCTCCCAGAATATGTTTTCAACTATCCTTTGCAACGCGTGTTTACCTGTGGTATGGAAATAGAGCCGAATTGTTTCTGTTTTCCGTCGTCCATAGCAACAGTCAAAAGATGTTACAGATCCTGTGATAACGATAATTGGTGGTGGTGCAGGAAAGAAGGCAGCAGTTTGATCCTTAAACCGTGCCTGCGGGGCTTTCTCATGTGTAAACAAGTTTCGGGTGGTGCACCGATAGAAGGGGATGCGGGAGGTGCTGTTCTGAAGCAGAATGTGTGGGTGTCATTTACAAAATGCCTTTTCTGTGCAGCAGAGAATAACGTCATTTGCCATATTTCTTTTTTTTTTATATATAAATGCTACGTTCAGAGGGATGCGGTGCATTACAGTGTCTTTGCAGCGCTCATGCGGCATTCGCATTGAAATGATTTGTGTGGAGACATTTTTAACAAAAGAAACGGCCTCTTTAATTTCCACCCTCGGCCACAAATCCCTTCTGTCAATTCACTGAGGCCTCCGCGAAGTGCTGAGAGTGACGAGAGGTGATTATCATGCGTGCAAGGTGCAGTGGCAGCAAGCACAAGAGGTGTGAGAGAGCGACTGCACCCTATTTATGACTAGCTGTTCCCACCCCATCGGGAGACACAGGGGTCCATTTATCTGGTTTGCGTAAGTGCTAAAGGCACATGTTCTACGCCACAGTAGAGATGGAAAGAATAGTAGGACAAGAAGCGTGTCCGTTCCAATGTGCATACATCTCACTGAGCGGGGCCAAAGTGCATTGTGGGTAGTGGACTTTATGAGGTTCATCAGCTGGTCAAGATAGAGTATGAGAAGCACAGAAGGGACATGGCGCAGGAGATCAAACGAGCAATCAGGAGAGCGAAGGGTGGAGGAGAGGGAAGAGAGCAGAAGCAATTCACAGTGAGAAAAAGAAGTAGTACACCGTACAATTAAAATGACAGATTGTCAATACACGCAATCGATGTTTACTTGTTAGTTTGATAATAACCGCTTGCGGTTCAATAAAATACAGAGCAAAACGTGCAATTAAGTCAAACCACTGCTGTTCCAGTCTTTCACATTTCTTTGTATATACTTAAGTGACAAGATCTTGAAATGCCTTTATTCCGCTGCTGTATCACTTTTAAAGCACTAGTTAAAAATGTAATGCTTCTTACATTCAGTTAACAATGTAGCACAATCAGCATCTAGAATTACTAAGGCTTTGCGCCGACAGAAAGCGACACAAAGTCGTGCAAAGGTATTTACCATCCAGTGCAAAAGGCGTCTTACCTGAAAGTTGCCCTTTTGTCAGGTCAACACCCCGTTTGCGCAAGTCTGTGTCACTTTTTATCAGGTGATCAAGGGAGCATTACGGAGGCACCGCAGTGCAAATACCCATATACTTTGACATACAGCCCAATCTACTGAGATAACCAGACTGGACTTTGATGTAAAAATTACGCCTCTTGAAGCAGGCAATAAGGGGAAATGTGGTTATTTCTCAAAAAATCCAATGCATTCCAAGTGTGCAACACAAAGCCGATGCCTGGGGTACTTCTGATCTTATCTAGTCATAACAATTTATACTGGAAAGCTATGCTTGCAGTACAAATCCTATGCTAGATAGTGAAAACTTACCTGTGCACCATGGTGTGAGGCTGTGTGTCCTGTGCGCCAGTGGTGAGGAGGACACCAGCAGCAGCAGGTCAGTCTTAGTAGATCTGGCTGTGCTCTGTGCTAAAACCTTGCACACAGTGACACATTTGGTTGCAGTGCTGCAGTGCTGCATTGCATGAAAAATTTGTAAATCTGGCTCTTCAGTAACTCTATAAATAACGAAGTGAATGTAGATCGATCTCAGGCCTCTCTTACAACCCGGCATCCATTCTGTGCAGATTTGGAGGAGACTGGAAATATACCCGTTTTTTGCCGCACTCAAACAACAGCATGTGCATCTGAAACTTTCTACATTCCACGATTATCTCAACTTCACAGTTGCAATTCATATAAACCGAATTCATAAAAACTTCTGGACCCAAAACACAAATAGGGAGCACTGCCGTGGCTTGCGCATCTCCACACATTTAACTGAGTCCGCAGGGTGCAGACCTGATCATTGCACATTATCACAATGAATGTGCAGCCTCCAGCGCAGTCACAAATCCATGCCTGCCCTGGGGGCAGTGCATTAGTGAAATGTGGACCTGTTGTTTGAAGCTGCTGGTCTTTCTTTCTCTGTGCAGATTGCAAATCAACCTGCATTTGAAAGGGGGCAGATACCCCCTTTCAGGCAGGTGCAGTGAGTGACTGCACCCGCCTGCAGGTGGCTTTCTGGGGGAATTCCTGCGGCCCACTTTGCTCCCTTTCAAGGGGCACCCTTGGTGCCACGCTGATTGTGCCACCTTTTTGTGGCACATAGTTAGTTAACCCGACAGCTCCTTTGCCTCTGTGCCCGAATCTGTATTATGGTGCAGGTAATGAGTCAAAGAGTTGCATCATTTGAATTTGGCCACATCCCCATGTTAATGTGGGAACAGCCCCTTGAAATTGCACCAGTGCTACTTTTGCAGGAATATATGATGTTATCCCGCAAACAAAGACTCCGCATACCATTACAACAAATTTTTCACCACGCAAAATCAATGACACCGCAAGATATTACAACGCATCCAATACAACGAAATTTGTATGTATACTATTAAAAGTACATTTACCCCGCAATTTAAAATACTGCATGGTATTACAACGGAAAATAAATGTGAAAATATGTTAAAATTTAAAAATTATACACTGCACGACCCTGCCCCTAACCCCAGACCCGTCCCTACACTGAAACACTACCCTGCACAACCCCCCCGACACTACCCTAAACCCTAAAACACTACCCTTCACTACACAAACACCACAACACTACCCTAAACCCTAATACACTACCCCCTGCACGACCCTGCCTCTACCCCCAGTACCGTCCCTACACTGAAACACTACCCTGCACGACCCCCCGACACTACCCTAAACCCTAAAACACTACACTACACTACACAAACACCACAACACTACCCTAAACCCTAAAACACTACCCCCAGCACGACCCTCCCCCGACCCCCACTCCGCTCCCTACACTCAAACACTACCCTGCACGACCCCCCGACACTACCCTAAACCCTAAAACACTACCCTTCACTACATAAACACCACAACACTACCCTAAACCATAATACACTACACCCTGCACGACCCTGCCCCTACCCCCAGTACCGTCCCTACACTGAAACACTACCCTGCACGACCCCCCGACACTACCCTAAAACACTACCCTACACAAACACCACAACACTACCCTAAACCCTAAAACACTACCCCCAGCACGACCCTCCCCCGACCCCCACTCCGCTCCCTACACTGAAACACTACCCTGCACAACCCCCTGACACTACCCTAAACCCTAAAACACTACCCTACACTATACAAACACCACAACACTACCCTAAACCCTAAAACACTACCCCCAGCACGACCCTCCCCCGACCCTCACTCTGCTCCCTACACTGACACACTACCCTGCACGCCCCCCCAGACTTTTCCATAAACCCTAAAAAAGTAACCCCCACCCCAGGCCCAATCCCCCTTACCTCTCTCTCCTCGTGGTTCCTCTCTCCTGGATCCTTCGTAGTCTGAGGGGCGGTGCACGGTGCACGTCGTTGTGAGGAAACGGGAGAGCCTCAGTTTCCTCACAACGAGGTGGATCGTCATTACATCGCATGCGTTGTAAAAGCGCATGCAATGTAATGACATGCGGAGTAATGGTATGCGGGGTAGGTGCATCATGCGGAGTGATGGTATGCGGGGTGAAAGTATTCGTTGTGAAGTATTCGTTGTGAAGGATATTTACCCTTTTGCAGTAGTGTGATCTGTATTACAGAAAGGGCCCTGGAAGAGTCCAGGGGCCCTTATGTAAGGCCAAAGTGTCCATGGGGCAACAAAAAGTAGAAGCACATGCCTGTAGTACCCTGGGGCTCTTTTGAAAATAATGTCCTTGATGTGCGCACATGACAAGGGGGCGCTTAAATAAGTTTGGAGTTACAAGTTTAAATAGCTAGCTAGCCTGGAATTTACAACGTTTTTTGTGAATGAATTTACATCTAGCCATGTAAAAATAACATTCCTCTGTTTGCTTTCTCACTATTCTTTTAAATTTGCTATACTCTGCTTGACTTCAAAAGTCCATGAAAAACAATCTATTCAATACGTTTTCAAAGTTCGTTTCTCAATTACTTCACACTATGCATTTAAATCACCCTTTAGATCCAACCATAACACATTTTCAATGCACCAGGAGCTGCAGTAACATACTTTATAGAAAGAGCGTCAAAAATTAGGGATTCTTTAGTGAGAACATACTCTAGTTGGATTTGTGCTAGTATATTATAGTTGGGGAGCATAAAAAATGATCTGTTACAAGAACAAATTGTCATGTCTAGACATATCCAGAGGTTTTTTTAAATACAGCTGACCCTTATTTTAATAAGGGGCACATTTTGTCTTAGAAACAGCAGAGAACTTTTCCAATGTTTTTTTTTTTTAAATTCTTTTTATTGGTACATGTCTTACATCATTACATTCTTTAATCCTTAGGGCCCCTACCCATTACACATTCTACTTACAGTACTCTATTACAGTGTTAATTATATATTGTTGAATACTTGAGCCCATTTACAAGTCTGAATCATTCGCTGCTTTGCGGTTCCCTAACTGTCCTCCAGTGACGCCTCCTCAGTAGGTATGGTACATATGCCCCCTCTAAAAGTGTTCCACTTTCACCATAATCGTTCCCATTTTTTGGGGCATCCTCTATGTATGTACACCGCTCTTTCGGCCACCATGGCCGTGTCCATATCCTTGCTCCAGTCTCTTAACGTGGGAGTGTTTCGTGCCCCCCATAGTCTGGCTATGTTCCTCTTAGCTATCGTCATACCCAGTGTTGCCCAGGTTTGTGCTGTGGTATTAAGGTCTGTTGCTTCCCATATGTTTAATAGACATCGCCTAGTTTCTGGTGGTACCGGGGCCTCACTTACTCTTGTTATTGTGGACATAACTGCCACCAAATATGTCGCTATTGCTGGGCATTTCCACACCGTGTGATAAAATGTACCTACTGCTCCACACTGCCGCAGGCAAAGTTGATTGTCGGTCCTTCCTATTTTGCATAGTGTTACCCTAGTGTAATAGATCCTATGGAGCACTTTAAGTTGCACTAGGCGGAGTTTCGAGGAGATTGCTACCTCCCTCGGAGATGCTAATGCCTCTTGCCAATCAGTCTCGTCTAGCTCGCCCACCTCTTTCTGCCACTTATCCCGAAGAGATTGTGTGGGGTCAGGATGATTGTTAATAAGTTTGCGGTATGTTAAGGATGTGGCTTTTTTGTCCATGTGTTCTATCAGGAGTATGTCTTCTAATGGGGAAGCCTCAGGGAGGGCGATGTCAGGTGGGATGACAGCCTCTAGTGCGTGCTTGACCTGAAGATAGCGAAACCTTTCTGTAGGTGCCATCTCGTATTGGTCTCGGAGTTGGGTGAATGGAATTACTTTTCCCTTGGCCCACAGATCTCCCACCTTTGATATTCCTAGGATGTCCCATTGTCTGAATCCTTTGCTATTTCGTAGTTTGCCTAGCTTACCGGTGTCCCAAAGGGGTGTTGCCTGTGTGATCTTATTATGCCATCCCAGCGTTTTGAGTACCATATGCCAAAGCTGAATCGTATGCTTTGTCGGTCCTAATAGGGCCAACTTGTGGTTAGTGTTATATAGCGCTCGGTTGAGCCCTCCTGTCCCCAGAACAAATCTCTCCAGGCGATAGGCCGGGTCAATATGAGCAAAATGGAGCCATTGATTTATTACGGTCAGTTGGGATGCCCAATAGCACGTTTGTATATGAGGGAGCGCAATGCCACCATCATACCAAGTTCTAACTAATTTGGTCATTGCTATCCGGGCTGGTTTTCCATTCCAAAGGAGTTTGGTCACTTCTGCCTCAATTGCTCAGAAGTAGGATGGGGGACTAAGAATGGGGCATTGTGCAGAGCATAAAGAAATCGGGGGAGCGCCATCATTTTGAAAAGCGCAGCCCTTCCTAGCAGTGTTAATGGTAAGGATTGCCAATATTTGGTATCCCTACGTAGTCTCTTTAGGGGTTCTAGAAGATTTAGGGTCATGAAGTCCTCCGGGTCCGAAGTGATATGAATTCCCAAGTATTTAAAACTATCTTCCACTATCTTCACTGCACACCCTCTAGGTAGCTTCGGTGACTGGCCCATCAGGACATACAGTATTGATTTGCCCCAATTGATCGTGTATCCTGAGTGCTTCCCATAAGAGTCCCATATATTCAAGATTCTATGCAGTGAGCAGTTGGGGGAGGCCATATATAAAAGGATGTCATCTGCATATAAGGATATGCGGTCCTCCCAGCCTTCGGTCCAGCGGAGCCCGCGGATAACCGGATCCTGCCTTATCCATGCAGCTAATGGTTCCAGCACGAGTGCGAAAAGGAGCTGCGACAGTGGACAGCCCTGTCTGGTGCCTCGTCCTAGAGGGAATTCCTTGGAAATCTGGCCATTCGCCACTACGTGCGCAAGAGGCATCGTGTATAGTAATCTTACCCATGAGCAAAACTTAGGCCCGAATCCCAGCCGTGCGAGAACTGCAAATAGGAAAGGCCACTCAACTGTATCAAAGGCCATACGTGCGTCTAGAGATAGTATTATGGCCTCTTCCTGTATCGTATATTTGCGCCCTAGTACATTGTGCAGTCGTCGTAGATTTAGGGCTGTGTTTCTGCCCGGCATGAACCCAGAATGGTCCGGGTGTATTAGCTTAGCTAGGTGAGGTGTCAGTCTGTTTGCCAGTGCTTTGGCCAAGATCTTGGCTTCCGCGTTGATTAGGGAGATGGGCCGGTAGGAAGCGCATTCCCGGGCCGGCTTCCCCGGCTTGTGTATGGCCACCACTGTCGCCGTCCTCTGATCTTTAGGGAGCTCTCCCAATTCTAGGCTCGCGTTCTACATTTTCAATAGGTGTGGAGTGATTACGGTTGCACTTCTTTTATATAATTCTATAGGGATGCCGTTTGGCCCTGGGGCTTTTCCCGATTGTACATTCCCTATCACTATCGTTAGTTCATCGGTGGTGAGTTCTGACTCCAGTAATAGTGTTTCTTCTGCTGTAAGTCTGGGGAGCTGTATGTCTCGGAGGAACGCTTCCACATCCACCTGCTGTATTGTGGTCGCTGGGGTATACACATCGGTATAGTGAATCGACAGTGTGTCTGCTATTGTTTGGGGGTCTGTTACTATTTCTCCCGTGGTACGTTGAAGTTCTGCCACCCAGCGATTTGCTCGCTCTCGTTTATCAAGCCATGCCAAAAGCCTGCCGGCTTTATCCCCTACTTCGTAAATTGTATGGAGCGTGGCTGTCAATCGGGTTTTTTCGTCTTGCCATAAGTATTCCTTATATTTTTGTTTTTTAAGATGAAGTCGGTGTGTGTTTGTGTCTGAGGGGTCTTGAGAGTGTAATGATTGTAATTCGTTCAGTTTCTGCTCAAGTGTCGACACTGTTCTCACCTTTTCTCTTTTGTGGTCTGCGATTAGGGAGATGGCCTGTCCACGGAGAACGGTCTTGTACGCCTCCCACAGGGTGAGGGGCGAAGGGACTGAGGACTCGTTTTCGCTGAAATAGTGCTTTGTGGCCGTGGTCAGACCCTTCCAGATCTTGGGGTTCCTTAGATAACCTGGGTATAATGGGAATATACGGCCTTGTGCAGACGTGTTCCGTGTATATTTAACAAATATGGGTGAGTGGTCCGATATTCCCCATGGTAAGTGTGCCATACCTTCAAATCTCCCCACACAGTCCGCTGGCGTCAGTATATAATCTATTCTAGAAAGACTGTTATGAGCAGCGGAATGATATCTATATTGTCGTGTTTGCGGGAATTGTGAACGCCAGACGTCTACTAGGCCTATCGTTTCGGGAAAGTCTGCTGTAGTAGAGTGTGTTCGGTTTTGTTGCCGGGGGGGTGTTCGGTCTAGAACGTCATTACGGGTTGCATTAAAGTCGCCTCCCAAGATGAGTTCTCCCTCTGAAAGTCGGAGTAGAAATGCGCTAAGCGCTGGGAATGCTAGCGAGTGAAGTGCCGGGGGAATATACACTGTCACGATGTTGATAGATCGTCCCTACCATTGGCAGGATACGGCCGCGAAACGGCCTTGTTCATCTATGTGCGTGATGATGAGTGGGCATTGTTTCTTAATCAGGATCCCGACCCCTCGTGAGCTGGATGTGAATTCGGAATGGACTATCAGTTTAAAGCCCCATCTGTCGAGGGCCTTACATGTTGTTCCGACTAAGTGGGTCTCCTGCAGGAGTATCACGGCTGGTGCCTTACACTTAAGATATTGTAATATCAGTCCTCTCTTTACTTTATCTCTAAGGCCATTCACATTCCAAGAAATCAGTGGTAGGTGCTGAATACGTGTAGGCGAGGAAGCAGTGAGGCTAGGGTGGGTGGGTGTATGTGTCATTGAAGTCATCTGTGGCGGAATAGAGATTCTGATCTCCAGGTAACGGTCTCCTGCGAGTGTAATAAAGTTGTACCGTAAACCATAGCCTAGACAAAGAAAAAATAAACTAGAACTAATAAAGGTGAACATTCGTCCCACCCCCCTCCCTGCCTCCCTGCATGACGGTTTGAGAACTACCCGCCTCCCCAACATTGCAGAGTGCCTAATGCCCATTTCCCAGTACCTTAGTAGGGGGAACTTTTCCAATGTTGAAATAGTTTGATTTAAATTAAAATGTAATCTGCTTGATTTCCTTTTTACATAGTTAAAATGTGTCTTGTGGCTATACATAGTATCCATTTTCACTCCCAGATAGCAGTATGAGGATTCTGTAGCTATTAACTGCTCACCCCCTGTTAATTTAAAGTTTTTAGGTCTCGCCTGAAACAGTGCATGTGCTGTCGCTTGCAATACATTTTGTTTTCTTACAGGTAGCTTAGAGCCCGCCCATTGCTTACCATTGGTTGGCTTAATTGTCAGTCTCATTTGGTTGCTCCTCTTTGGTCAGCGCGTGCCACCTGGACTTCCTCTTCTTGAGTTTAATCCTCCCCTGGAGCACTGCCTAAGTACTGCTTCCATGCTCAGTGTCCTTCCTCTACTTGCTCTCTCTATAAGAGTGCATGTTGTTTGTCCCCTCCCATTCTCCTCCCACTGCCCTTGGTGTTGCTTGCCCCCTCGCACCCTCTTTCCGCTCTCTGTCATGTTGTTTGCCCCTTCTCTCTCTCCTCCCACTGTCTGTCATGTTGCTTGCTGCTCCCTCCCACCATCCTCCTGGTGTACGTCATGTTCCTTGCCCCTCCCGCCTTCCTCCTGCAGTCCCTCAGGTTGCTAGCCCCCTCCCACTGTCCGTGTTGGCCTCGTCCCCTCCCACATTGTGTTGCTTGTCCCAACCACTACATTCCCTCCCTCGTTGTGTTGCTAGCCTGGTCCCCCGTCCCCTCCTGCGTGGTGTTGCTTGCCCCGTCCCTCCTGCATTGTGTTGCTTACTCCGCTAGTACCACCAGAAAAAATGTTTTTTTCCCCTAACTTTCAGCCATGCTGCACAGCTGCCTCGATAGAGTACAACATAGCTAAAATATATTGACAAAGCAATAGCTTTCACAAAGGCAAGAATACCGAAGCATGTTCAGTGGTAGACTATTGTGTAGCATTTCACTACCACCCCGGGTATCTGTTTGAAATAATGCAAGCCAATTTATGCTTTCGGCCCGTACTTCTAGTTCTTCAAGCAGCAGTTTTGCTTAGAGTTTTATCTCGCTATCTAGAAGTGCAACAAAGTATTAACATGAGGTTTGGATGAGTTTCTCTTTTTACAGTGATGCAGCTGGTAAATGTAGCTGTCTCTCACGTACTGGATAAGTAATCAATACTTGTTTGCACAGATGACCTCGATCGCTAAACTCAAGAAGAAAGATTCTGCTGCACTGGACTTTTCTGTACCCTGA
This sequence comes from Calotriton arnoldi, assembly GCA_963921515.1. Taxonomy (NCBI): domain Eukaryota; kingdom Metazoa; phylum Chordata; class Amphibia; order Caudata; family Salamandridae; genus Calotriton; species Calotriton arnoldi. The sequence continues at coordinate 454,472 of CAWUFW010004274.1, read as the reverse complement.
CTCAAAGTGGAAGTGGGCCCTAACAAAGTCCAATAAGTGGTTCACAGAAAACCTTCTTCATATTAAATGCAAAGGGGGGCTCTGGAAAATTGTTGGATCAAAACAAAACTCATCTCAGGCTGGCCCAGCATGGAGAGTGGCCTACAAGCCAGGCTGCACTAGAGACAAAAAGGAACATTTCAAATTCTGCATTAATAATGCCCATAATTGAACAAAAGAGCTTTTCAACTCTTATAGAAGATAATGGTAGCTGTAAGGAAACCGGCTTTTTGCAGGTTTACCCCCACTCTTTGCCCCCATTTTAACTACTAGGTACTGGTGTAATGACTCTGAAATGCCCTGAGCCCTGCTAAACAGGGCTCAGTGCATGTGCTCTGACCTTTAAAATGGTGCATGTTTAATTGGCTTGTCCCCAATTGGCAAAGCCCAACCTACTTGTAAGTCCCTAGTATATGGTACCAGGGGTACCTAGGGCCTGTAAGTCGAGGTGTCTCTCGTGGACTACAGCACTTGTTGTGCCTCCACGAGTGCGACAAGGTAAAACATGGCTCCCAGTCTGACGCTGCAGACTGGAAGGGCAGTTAAAACTGCTAACTGGACTCAACTTTGCCATTTGAGGTAATGGCAAAACCCAAACCTCTCTTTTTGCTATACATAAGCCACCCCTAAGGGTGTCCATTTTACTGTGGAAAGGCTAGTAGTGCCAGTGGCAGGTGCAGAGTTGCAGGCTGACATCTAAGCCCTGCTATCTACAGAATAGAACTACTAAAGTTGGTACTGTAAGGTATCAAAAGAATCAGTGCATTAAATCCAATTTAATGGTTAAGTCAAATTTAATGTCACTGGTGGGCAAAGTGCAACTTTAGAAGTTTCCACTTGAAGTTGCCCAAGAGTTCCTGTGCCCATTTACTGTTTTACATGGGGTCAGTCCTGCAGACAGCTTTCAACCCTCCTGGGGAGACGTCCTAACGACTCCCAGAACAGGAAACAATAGAGATCTGGTCGGGATAGAGGTGTTATTTCCCTCCTGCAGGAAGCCACATGGGTGTTGGCATAAAAGGTGAGCTTCAAAGCTGAAGCCGCCTTTGAGGGGCAATTGGGAAACACTTGGGAGAGGGGCTGCTCTATTGTGTAAGCAGACAGGCTAGCACTAGGAACAGGGAAGGGGACACCAGTTGTCAAACAGGTTTTCCAGAGGTGTGTATTCCCCTTGGTAGCCACACCTCTTGGTTAGGCTAGGAAGCTACGGATGCTGAGAGAGGGGTTCTGAAATATTGGGAGTGGGCAGAATGGTGCCTTTTGGAATAGCACACTTCTCAGGAAGTGGTCCTCAGGAGGGAGCCCGTCAGCCCCTTGGCTACCACCCACATCCTACCCTGAGGGCATTTTCTTGACATAAAAAGGGCAACCCTGGTACCCAGAACTCATATTTAGTCTGACCTGGAAATGTACTGAAGAAGGACTGCCCTGCTTCACCGTGGAACTAGCAAAGAGAGGCTGCACCGACGTGGATTGCACCTGCTGAACCTGGTGGCTAGCAAAGTAGAGGGACTTTGCCTGCTGTGTCCTGATCATGGAGAAGTCATCTCCAGAGCCCAGCCGAAGCGTAGAGACTCCAGATGTCAGTTAGCTGGCCTCCTATTCACAGCACAGGGACTCAACAGATGAGAAGCCTGCTGGGGCAAGTTGGTAGCCCAAAGTCTTCAGTCCACCACCAACCGCCGCTGTGCAGCACAAGGACGCGATGCTCAAAGTTGCACTCGAATTCACTGAGCGTATCCTCAATTCACCCTGTTCAGACCCTGAGAATTTTGCCAAATAGAGGCATTTCAAGCCTACCTGTGTTGCCAAGCACTTCAAATTATTGTCTTTCGCCAACTCTTTTCCCACTTAGAAGCAAATGGTATGATATCCTTGTTGTGTTCTATGTAGTGATCCGAGCCCTTGGAGGACCTGCATGTGGGTGGAATGTTATGGGTGGAACACTAGGGCCAGAACTGTGGAGGCATTCGATGGAGGACATTTGGACAGCGAGGCTTTTCCGTTTGCTGCGTTGTGGCTGCTCTTTTATACGAATACATCTTACCGTTACGACTTCGCGGGTGTCTTTATTACTACACCCTTTCGGCGACGATCGGTTGTTAGAGGAGCCACGACATCTGTAAAGTCCGCCTGGGTCTGGGACTTGCAGCATAACCTTGATTTGACCGGTGTTTAATTTTGACTGCGGACGACGGGAAAGACCGCACCGCGGAGGTGCCTTCAGGCTTTGCCTTCCGGATTTGGGTGTTTGCCCACGCTGATGCTCATATTTCCTGATGTTGTTCTCAAGCTGTGGGCTGGCGTGAGACGCGCTCATGTTGATATCAGCGCTTGAGCGCTCATTTGGAGTGGAAGCAGACTGCCTTCCCAGACCACGTGTGCCGTCAGCCTGAGCCTCCGTTACAGTGCGTGACCTTTTTACATGAGGGGGCCGTCTTGCAGCAGGCTCATTCTCTGTTTGGTGTGCTCTGCTGCCAGGTAGTACGGTGATACACTCACCAATACAGGCATCAGCGTTCACCATTCATTTACATAACGGTGATACACTCACCATTACAAGTGGCTATCTTATTCACAGACAGGATAGGCCAGAACAAAGAGGAGGAGGGCTGGCGATTATCTATCGCAGCACACTGAAATGCTCAGTATTTTAAATATCCGACCCCAAAGGTGCAGAAGGTATTGGTTTCCGCTTCCAATTAGAGGACTCTTTCTCCTTCTCAGGGGCTCTGCTATACCGCCCAATAGGCCCTTACAAGACTTTCTTGGAAAGCATTGAAGATGTCATGAGTTCACTAACTCTTAGATTCTCCAATTTCACCTTATTAGGAGATTTTAATATCCACCTAGATGTACAAAATGACCCGGGTGCAATGAACTTCCTGGAAATTATTGATACACTTGGCCTGGACCAGCGGATATCCACCCCCTCCCATAATGCAGGCCACACTCTGGACGGTATTTGCTCAAATCTCACGACCCTTATAGTCAAGGCCCCAGTTAGCTTAACTTGGACCGATCACAAGCTTTTACCTCTAGAAATCAGATACCAGCACATGAAAAACCTAAAGGGCCCCATCCCCACCATTCAAAACACCAGTCCCAGGTGGAATGATATGGCAGTCTTTCCAGACCTCAGTTTAGAAACCTCAGTCTCCAGGTCTAGGCTGTCGGGGTATCCAGCAGTAGATAACCAACGTTTCATACAGTGGATGTCCATTCTGAGGGATCGTTTTGCACCTCCTGCCTCACAAAATAACCACTCTTTTAAGAAACCCTCACCCCATGGTACACCCAAAACCTGAAAGAACTACATAGCCACTGCAGGAAATTGAAACGTAGATGGCGACAAAAATATAAACAGGATGAACTAACAAGGTTCAAAGCAGCTCTTAACAACTACCACCAACAAATCAAAGCTGCCAAGAAATCCTATTTCACCAAGATGCTTAAACTGGCCAACGCAAATCAAAAAACTATCTTTAAGATAGTCAACTCTTTCAACAACCCCATATCCCTTAAACAAGAGATTCCCCCATCACAATCTCTCTGCGACCGCATAGCAGACTATTTCGAACAGAAGGTCCAGTCATTACAACAAGATTTCCAAGTACCTTTCGTTCCTTCAACTACTACAACTGCCGATCTAGGAAACAACAGACCATCCCTTCGAGCTTTTCAAGCCATTAGCCTAGAATAATCCAGCCAGGCTACTCTTGCAGTTAAATCAGGTTCTCCTTTTGACCCATGTTCCCCCTTAATTTTACATGCTATTATAGATACTGTCAATCCAGTCATCAATAACATAATAAACGCCTCTCTTTCACTAGCATAAGTCCCCATGAATGGAAACTTGCAGCAGTCAAACTACTCCAAAAGAGACAACTTGCTGATCCCACCACCCTTACCAATCTCCGACCCATCTCTCTACTCCCATGTCTTAGTAAGATTACTGAAAAACTAGTTAACTTTCAACTTATGACCTATCTGGAAGGAGCTAATATCTTACACCCTAATCAATCAGGTTTCAGGCCTCAGCACTCTATGGAATCGGCCCTCCTGTACACCGCTAAATCCCTTAAAGCCGCTTTAGACCAGGGAAGGAATGCTGTGTTGGTCTTATTAGACCTATCAGATGCTTTCGACACGGTCTCACATGTCATTCTCCTGGACCGTCTTGAGTCATATGGTATCTCTCGTCTCGCCCTGACCTGGCTAAAATAATTTCTACAAAACCAAAGACAAGTCATTACTCTTGGAAAATACCAGTCAGCAGAAAAAGCCCTGCCTTCCGGGGTTCCTCAAGGGTCCATTCTCTGTCCAGTGCTCTTCAATGCCTATATGACTCCCCTGATTAGTCTGATATCGTCCTTTAACATCGAGACTATCTCATACGTGGACGATACGCAGCTAATTCTCGTGTTAGATAAAAATACCACATAGGCTGAGGAAAATCTCCGTCAATGTCTCACAGCAGTCTTTCATTGGATGAAAGCAAACCACTTAAAATGTAACTCAGAAAAAACAGAAATCATGCCACTAGGGAAAGCAAACACCTTCTCCCCTAGTCTATGGTGGCCCTCCGACATTCCTCCTCTCCCCAATACAGTAACGGTAGCTAGGAATCTGGGGGTCAAATTTGACTCAGCACTGTCCTTCTACCAGCAATCCCTAGTAGTGGCTGGGACCTGCTTCCATCTGATAAAGTCACTTAAAAAGTTCTTCGACCTACTCCCCTGCACGGCGAGACAGGCAGTCGCAGTGACCCTAATCACCTCTATATTGGATTATTGCAACAGCCTCTATGCAGGAGCTAATAAGTCGGTCCTACACAAATTACAGCTGGTACAACATGCAGCAGCCCGACTAGTACTAAAATGGCCTTGCAGCTCATCAGCATCTGCTGCACTGGAAGCACTGCATTGGCTACCCATCCACAAAAGAATCCTGTTTAAGATCTTGATAATTACCTTTAGAATCTTTCATTCCTCAGGCACCCACTACCTTCGGCCCAGGTTTGCATGCTATGTGCCATGCCGTACTCTCAGATCGTCAAACGCAAATCTATTAAAACCCCCTACTTTCAGATGTGTCTCAAAAGGGGGGAAATCAATTGCAGTGCTTGGGACCAAGGCCTGGAACCAACTCCCTAATTACCTACGCTTCATCCAATCAGAAACCCTTTTTAGGAAAGTTCTGAAAACTTGGATCTTTATGGCCCCTGATGCTCTATGCAGATCACTTATCTAAATCATTTCCCAGTCTCAGTCACCTTGTCTATTAGGGATCCGCTCAGCTCCATGATGCTCCTCGGAGTGAAAGTTTGCACTTTACAAATTCCTTATAACATAACAAGAAGCAGCGTTCACTATTCGTTTAACACTATGGTGATATGCACACCATTGCCTTATTTTACTTTATTTTTTTTAATTTGTTTTTATTGGCATTTCTAAGGTACAAGAGCAAAGATTACATTAACCGCAAAACAAAAAAAGGATAATACATATCATGACCATCTTAGCAGATAGCGTGTGGTATGGCAATGGCAAATTCACACCCATTCTTCTAAAAAAAAAAAAAAAACAACAATGCAGGGTTACATGAGCGTGAAATCCAGATGTCATGGGCTACTATATATGCCAGCTGGTGCATTTCGTGGGAAGAGCGCTAAAGCCTTTCAATCTGTGAGTTCAGGGTGTAACAGTAGATAGGCACGGAGCGGTTGCCAAATGTTTTTAGGTCGGGAGGCGAGGGGTATCATGGCGCATAAACATCACTAGTGGTATCTCAATACATCAGGTCTCTCAGTCATGCCTTCACAGTCGGGGTGCAGGTCCCCCCCCCCAGTGCAAGGAAACCTGTCTCTTGGCCAGCAATAAAGCGATAGCAGTAAAGCGGCGTAGTCCATCCCCCAGTGGGTGGACAGTGGACATATCTCAACAATGCCAACAGTGGGGAGGGTGATAACTCTGAGTTCACCATCAGCGTTAGATGACCAAAGATTGCTTCCCAGAACGCCAGGAACGGGGAGCAGTTCCACGCCAGATGGATGAAGTCAGCATGCGGCGCCGCACATCTCCGACAGGTGCCTAGTGGGATCCATTTTAGCAAGAAGCTTGGGGGTGACATATGCCATATGTATATAATTAAAGTGGAGAAGCTTATGTCTGTAGTTGTTGGAAATATAGCGAGTTTGCTCACAGCAAAAAGTCCACATTTTGTCTGTCAGCGGATGCCCCAAATCCGCCTCCCAAGCCGCTCGCGCCCCACCGCCCCGCCCCCGGGCGAAGAGTCTGGGCAAGGTGGTACAGCCGGGAGACCAAGTGTGTACTGTCGGGCGATGTAACTATGTGGATAAGGGAGGGAAATCCTGTGGCTCCAGCACTGAGGGGCACATCGCAGCTATTAGAGAGGCCTGGGTCCTGTGTATTAGAAATTTGTCCAGTATGGATATGTTGCGATTCTCCACCATGTCCGCGACCGATCGCACTTGACCCTCCTTAAATGCATCCCCAGCCACCCGAATTTGGCAGCGTGAGAGTGCGCGATGCGTTAGGCTTTCTGTGGTCGGGGGTACCCACGGATTGTTTGATAATGGCAAGTGCGGGGAGTACAGGCTGTCAGCTTTCAAATATTGACGAAGTCTCTCACAGGCCCAGCAAGTGGTTTGTAATGTGTGGATTTCCGTTGGTGTTCTTGTGAGGTCCTTCAGTAAGATAGCAGAGAGGGAGATGGGGCGAGCTTGAGAGTGCTCAGGCTTTAGATACTGCAGTGGCACGTCAGGGTGGTACCAAAAGTAAGAATAATGTGCCTGCGCTAAGAGATGATACAGGTAAAAATCCGTTACTCCAAAACCGCCTAGCGAAAAAGGCAGTGTGAGAGTCTGCCACCCCACCCGGGCCTGTCCCCCAGCCCAAACCAGCCGAGTCAACAAGCCTCTGAGAGTTGCAAAAAACATAGTGGTAAGCGGAATGTGGATATTTAAAAATAAGTAATGCAGGCGCGGCAAAACAACCATCTTGATAATGGTTATCCTGCCAGCCACTGACAATGGGAGCGTTATCCAACGGTCGATTTGTGTGGATAAGCAGTCCATGGCAGGGATCACTTCGGAAGCTGTGCGATGCAGCAAGATGCAAGATATCTGAGGGGTTCGTCGCACCAGTGTAGCGGGAAGTCAAGCGCAAAAGGCAGGGTAGCATCAGTCAATGGGAAGACCTCTGATTTAGTCCAATTAATGATGAGTCCAGAGAAAACTCCGAATCGGACCACCTCTCATATCAATGGAGAAAGGTTAACAGCCGGGTCACGCAAGAAAAGCAGAATGTCATCCGCATATAATGAGGCCAGAAGGGGACCCTGATGAAATCTGATTCCCCGCTGGAGATGGCGCTCCTGCAGGTGTTTCACCACAGAGTCCATGGCTATTATAAATAAAAGGGGCGAGAGGGGGCATCCCTACCTGGTGCCCCACAACAAGGGGAACTGTTCTGTGAGCTCCCCATTGAGACGGAGGCGCGCCACAGGATGGGTGTAGAGAAGGCGTACCAGGGCACTGATGTTGCCAGGAAAGCCCAGTTTGTTAAGTGTTGCATACAAAAACGGCAACTCTAGGGAATCAAAAGCCTTTTCGGCATCCAGCAATATCGCCACGGCTGGGAGTTCTGGGTTAATCTGGTTGATGACTGCAAATATCGTGCGCAAATTCACTGGGGTCGAACTATTGGGGACAAAAAACCCATCTGAAGCAGGGAAATTATCCGATTGATTAGGAGCGATATACGTGTCACAAGCACTTGGGCCAGGATTTTATAATCTTGATTTAATAGGGATAGGGGCCTATAGGAGGCACACCTATCAGGCGTTTTGCCCGACTTGGGCAGCAATGTCACAGTGGCCCCACGCATAGTGGGGGGGAGCGTTCCCACCTCTATAGCCTCAGCATAAACCTCCAGGAGATGGGGAACTAGCAGGGTTTTATACGTCTTATAGAATATACCCGTAAGCCAGTCTGTGCCAGGGGCGCGTGACCCATCAAGGTCATCTATGGCCTGGGATATCTCATCCCCGCTAATTGCTGAGGCTAAGTAATGCTGATCACCGCCTTCAATCTATATCATAGCGACCTCTTACAAGTAATCGGAGAGGGAATCATCAACAGGCGGGGAATTTGTTGGATAAAGTCGGGCGTAGTAAGAGAGGAAAGCAGTGCGTATGTCCTAGCCTTGAGTGACCTGGGTGCCATCATCTAACTGCAGTTGTGTGATGTATGCGGCCTGCTGCCGGGGTCTGAGCAATCTAGCTAGGGTTCGCCCGGTCTCTCTCCCTCTCCATACACATGGGCACGTGTGTATTTCCCCATATAAGCCGTCTCACGAGTGGCGAGCTCCTGGAACTCCTCCAGGAGCCTCGCGCGCTGATGCAGTGCAGGCGGCAAGCCCCCTGAGGCTGCCCGAGCATCGAGCTCCCGCAGTGCCTTCTCTGACATCTAGGTTGCGATGTATAGTGCGTAGAACTCCTGCCTGCTTAGTGATACAGATGCCTCGAATGAATACTTTGAAGGCTTCCCATAGAGTAGCATATTTGGACACTGAGCCTGTATTAATCTTGAAGTATTCTACAATCTACGATTCTAGAATCTACGATTCTACAATCGCCTCTCGTACTTCGCTCTGGAACACCGCATCAAGCAATGCATCCACCGGAAACCGCCATAATCTATGTGGACGCGCAATGCTAGGCAGTGTCAGTGTTAACATTGCCGGTGAGTGGTCAGACAGCGTGCGAGGCAAATAGTCTGTCGCCTGAGAGTTAATCAGGAGGTCCGGAGTTAAATACCAGTGATCTATATGAGACCATGTGGCGCAGAATAAAAAGAGAACTCTGTACTGGTTGGGTGCTGGTGCCGCCAGGGGTCAGTCAGCAAGTGCTGCTGCAGTAGGTGCCGAAGCTCTTCTGCCTGGTGTGGTTTAGTAATGCGGCCTGCGCCAGTGGTGTCGGAGAAGGGCTACAAAGTCAGGTTAAAGTCCCCCCCCCCAATATGATAGAGTCAATGGGAACGCCAGAAACGCGGGAAGATACGTCTGCAAAAAAAACAGGCGCATCAACTTTAGGGGCGTAGATATTGATTATGAGTATCTGCTTCGCACCGAGGCTGCCCACCACCAGCAAATATTTTCCCTCAGGATCTTTAATTACCATATGGGCTTGGAATGGCAATGCTTTGTGAATCAGTATGCACACACCACGGGAGTAGGTACTATAGCTGGCAAAGAACCTGTTGATGCCCCAGTTAGCCACAAAACCATTATCAGAATGTGGTGCGTAGTGAGTCTCCTGCAACAGCGCTATATGCGTCTTGTGCTGGGTTAGATAGGCCAAGACCTGCCTCCGTTTTCGAGGATTCGATAAACCCCTCACATTCCATGTCATGCAACGCAATTCCATTACCCCGCCTCTCCTCTCAACCCTGTCCAAAAAGCTGTGTTATCGAACCTGTAAACAAGTCAATACATATAGCCCAAAACAGCCGGTGATAGAGTAACATGATATTCTGCATGTTCAATTCAAACTCAAACTCATAATGTAACATACCCCCCTACCCTCCCCCACCCACATCGGATAACACCCCAACAGGGATCCGGTGAATCCCCATACCCCGAGATTGACAACGTAGGAGATCTCCTAGGGGGAAGGCAACGCCCGGAGCGGGCCACTAAACATAACACAAATATTGCAATGATCGTATGTAACTGCAATTTGAGAATAGCATATGACATTAATAAAGGATATTACATTTCGTCGACTCGTCCCAAGCCAGGGAAACGCAGCCCTGATAGGGACTCAACCTTGGGTTGTAGATAGCTGGTCCGCAGCACAAAACAACAAGCACAAACGGGGAAAAATAGAGCAAAGTTTTTTCCCAGGGGGAAGAGTTTAGTTCAATTTGCACTGCTTCCAGAAATTGGTAGCATCCGCGGGAGTGTCAAATATGTGGGTCTTTCCATCGACATGAACACGAAGACGCGCTGGGTACAGCATGGCATAGCGGACTTTCGCTCCTTTCAGCACCCGCTTAATGTCCTGGAACTTGCGCCTAGCTTCCTGCACCACCGGCATGAAGTCAGGATACAGCGACATCCCTTGATATTGTAGATCCTCAACCACTCTGGCTTTTCGAAGGGCTACATCCCGGTCGCGATAACTAAGGAGTCGCGCAATAATCATACGCGGGGGTGCTCCGGTGGCGGCCCTGGGAGCAAGCGAGCGGTGCTCCCGCTCAACTGCGAATGTTCCAGAAAAGGCTTCACTTCCAAAGAGGTCTGTGAGCCCGCGCTCCACATAGGTCTCCATGGGACCTGTATTGGTGGACTCGGCCACCCCGGAGATGCGCAGATTATTGCGGCGTGACCTGGCCTCCAGGTCCTCTGCTTTGGTGGCTGTTGCTTTAAGGAGGCGCTCCACGCGGTCCAGGCGCTTGTTCATAGCTGTCTGTGCATCCTCCATATCGGAAATACGCTTTTCGGCAGACTCCATGCGGGCCTCATGTTGTTCCAGGCGGCCATGCATGGTGTCAAGGCGTGCAGCCAGATTATCAAAACGCGCGTCAATGGCTGAAAAACCAGCACGCAACTCCGCCATTATGGCCGCCGTCCCCGCCATATGTGGCTGCTCCCCATCAGGCGGATCAGCGTGGTCCGGGGGATCCCCTTGTGTCGCGGCATCGCCGCCCTCCTGCCTAGGAGTTTTAGTGGGCTCAAATGGCAGCTGCCATTGCTTAGGGTCCCCCGACCCATAGTAAGGCAGGTAAGAGTTGGCAGCAGTCCTGCGTCGCAGTCGCCAGATGAACAAGGGTGGAGGGGGTGCTGGACAGGATAACAATCAGTGGAGGAACTATGCCACAGGCCGCTATAGTTCTAGAAGGTAATGCCCGGCCATCGCCAGCTCCCAGATGAGAATTGATGGTTAAAAGTGCTGAGGCGAGTATCCCACAATTGAAAACGTGCTGTGGAAGGGTCTGGAAGGCAGTGATGGCGGAGACAGTGGTGCCTTCAGTTCAAGCATCAGGAAAAACAGCGTCTAGACATCAGTCCAGATGGGCCTCAACTGCGCAGCAATGCTACTTAGCGCTGGGAGCCCTCTGTGCAGAGCGCAGGAGGGCCAACTTCAGCAAGGCGCATCGTCACGCGGGAGTCAAAGATCAGCGCCGGCATCCTAGCTCAGCGTGTGGTCAGAGCAGCAGCGGAAGGCACGATGCGGCTGCAAGGTAACCCAGTGCATTACTCACCGCCTTGCCCCCCGTGGGGGGCTCAAGGGGAAAGGATCCATCGTAGCACCATGCCAGGCCCAAGATCCCCAGCATCCGTTGCTCAGGGAGGCCGTGTCGCACGGCAGCGGCCCCGCCCCGCCCCCAGGCTCGCCCGTGGCCCATGTCGTTGTGGGGCCTCCGGAGGCCACGTCAGGCCGCCGCCTCTGCGGGCCCCCCTGCCAAGTGTAATGCCTCTCTCGTTACCCCTGCCGGTCTCCGCACATTCCGCCCGCTGTCAGCGATGCATGACTGCCATCAGCAGCAAGGAATGTACCTCCGGGGCGGCGAAAGGCAGTTAGATCAGTGCGGCCGCTCCGGAGCTCCACGATCAAGCCGCCATTTTGGTGCTTGGTCAGGCCACGCCTCCCATTGCTTTATTTTAAATGCTTGTTACAAGGAAGTAGGAAAAAAAACGTTCTTTAATCCATTTTTAATTACATTTTTGCATCGTTTCTATGTAGGAAAATATATTTATAGATCTGGTTTGCCACTCCTGGTTATGTTTTTTGCTGGAGTGTACCTTGATGAAACGTATATATATTGCATTGGTAATTTTACAGAGGTGTTTGGTGTGGTTAACGTATATTGTTACCGGGTGTACTTGTATCACATGATATTATTTATTCTACATTGCTCTATTTCCTTTGAGGTCATTTTTCGATTTCACTTTGAAGGAAAGTATTGCATTTTGTAGCACCATGTCTAGTATTGCTCTACCACCATCATTTTTACAGAGTAAGGGAGATCCCCCGATGGAGTGAGAATTGTGGTGTCTGTGTTTTTGGTGTATGTTGATGAATTGGAAGGAGAGGATTGTACGCCACAGAGGAAATTGGCTTTATTAAAACACACTTTGGGAGGTGTGGGTCTTAAAGAATTCACAACGTTACCTCCCGTGGAAAATTCTGGGGATTTGAATGTGTTTGAGTGTGCAGTAAAACAATTGTCAGGAGATATGGGGGAAAAATTAACACTAATGGAGGGGTTACATTTTATTCCAGAGCACAAAAAGATGACGAGAGTGAGAATATATGTCAGCCCTTAGGGCTTTAGCAGCATCATGTGCCTTTGAGACCATAACATATGACCAGGTTTAAAGGGACAAGGTCATGATGAAAATTAAAAGTAAGAAGGTGAAAGAATGACTCTGGGTGGGCAGACATTACGTTGAATGTCACTATTAGTATCGCTAAGAGCATTTAGCAGTCAGAGAAGTTTGTGCATGAAATTAGAGGAAGTAGTAGCAATGGGGGAGGGAACGAAATGAAACCAGAGTCCAGTACTAGTGTCAATGCTATTAAAACTAACAAGGAAAAAAAATGATTCTTACGAAGAAAAAAAATCTGTTACAGATGTGGCAGTAGTTATCATCTTGGTAATTTCAAAGGCTGACCTGGTAATTTCAAAGACTGACCTGCAATAGACAAAACGTGTAGCCATTGTAGTAAAAGAGGACATTTTGGAAGGGTGTGTAAGAGTAAACCAGAAACTAATGTTAATTGTGTGGCTAATGAGGAGTATGAAGAAGAGTTAAATCCCAAAGCCATACTTTGTGTGCGGGATGGCAGTTTGAAAAGTTTTCCGAAGTGTATTGTGCACATTAATGGGAAAAGTGTGGAGGTCATGGTGGACTCATGTGCATGGTATAGTATCATTAGTAAAGCATTGTGGTAATCAAATTGGTAAAGTGAGAAATTATTGGTTCTGGATATGCGTCCCGGGGGGTATACTAGACACAGGGCTGATTTATTGGGTTATTTCTGGGCTAATATTTGTTTCAAGGAAAGGAAAACTAGAGGGAAAATGTATGTGGCTGCTAATGGTGACCCCATTTTGGGGTGACCTCATCAGCTAGAGTTGAACATGAAATTAAACCCCAATGCTGTCCAACCGGTGTACATGGTAGAAGAGGTACAACATTAATTGTGTGTTGTTGATGTAACGACAGAATTCGCAGAGGTTTTTTTCAGATAATTTTGGAAAGTTTATCGAGTTCCAACACAAAATTGTGTTGCTGGAAAATGCTGTACCAGGCATAAAGTTGGAAATGTTCCTCTGATGTACAGAGTGAAGTTGAAAGAGATGTTAGCCTTAACAACGAAATTTGGATTGATAGACACCCTCTACCAAATTTGCATGTGGGTAGAATGTTAAGAGTGGAACACTAGGGCTAGAACTGTGGAGGCATTTGATGGAGGGCAGTTGAAAGAGTGAGGCTATCAGTTTGCTGAGTGCGTTGTAGCTGCTTTTTTATACGAATATATGTTACTGTTACAAATTCGTGGGTGTCTTCATTACTACAATCCTTAGTCAATCCCAGTGATGCTTCGGCCTCATATGAGGACTGGAACAACGTTACAAAGCACCAGAGAAGATCTTCTTCGCTCTATGAACGTTGGCTCGCCTTGTGCCTTAATAGTCCTGGACCTGTTGATGGCTTTTGAACCCACTGACCACCATATCCTCTTCAAAAGCTTGAAATGTTATGCTGGCATCAACAGAATTGCACTCACCTGGTTCAACTGGTTATTATCCAATTGCCTCCATCTGGCCAAATTGAGATCTTTTGTATCTAGGTCTACCGATATCATTTGTAGTGTCCCGCAAGGGTCAGTGTCATTCTCAGCACTTTACAACAGAAAGATGTATCCTTTAACTAAGATTCTTGACTCCTGTTATATAAGCTATCACATGTAAACATACACCATGCAACTCAACCTCAAGCTAGATGGCCATTTAAGTCTAAGATCTAAGAACAGAAACTATGCTTGATCCGCATGTTCTGCCTCAAGATTTTGGAGGAAGATCCCTTCACATATGCAGATCATCATCATGGAATTCCCTTCTATCATATCTCACACTGGAAAATATCTTTCTGAGAATCAGGAAGCTTTTGAAAAAAAATCTTTTCTGCCAGGCTTATAGCTGTTAAAGCTGCTGGGGGGCTGACACCCCAGGCAGTTGCCATTTGATGCCCCATGACCTGGGCTAACTGGCAAGACACTTAAAACCACTCATTCCTTCTGAGGCCCATACCCTGACTGCACATAAGGTTTTTTTTACATCTTCATTTCAGATTATCCAGAATAGTTCCTTTCTCTCTCTCTCTCTCTCACTCTCTCCCTCCTTCCCTGATCATTTGTTCACTCTTGCTCTTTCCTTCGCCCCATCTCTCTCCCCCAGTCAACTTTTTTCTCTCCCTCCTCCACTGAGCACAGCTGTGACTTGGTGTTGTGCTCTCTGTCCTTTTCCTTCTGTATTTATCTTGTCCCTCCGCCAACTCTCTACCCCTGACCACTGCTTTCCTACTGCTTGTTACTGTTGGTGTTGCCAATGCTAGATACTTTTAAAATTGAGCTGGAATTGATAAAGCCAATTGTGGCGGCTGGCCTTTCTGCAAATAATTTTTCTTAAACTTGCAAGAATTGCTGTCATGTTGTGTGATACAACATGCTGTGATCTAACGTGGTGACCATATTGGAAATATAAAAAATAACGGTCTAAAATGGCTAAAAGTGTTTCCCCACAAGTTCTAGATTGCTATCACTTTGCCTCTACATGCAATGTTACAGCCATCTTGGAAGTACAGAAAACACACCTCCAAAATGGCCAACCAGTACTATTGGCTTTCTCAATGCTGACCTATCTGAACAAGCAATGCCAATGTCAACAGAATCAAATAACAAAAATTCAAAAGTGAGACTGATTGGCTTTGCCAAAGCTTGTTAAAATGTGGAAGGGAAATCGAGCCTAACTAACTATTGGGAATACTTCCACTGCCCATGCACGATTCAAATAAAGGAACTATGATTAACAAAATGGGATGTCTTGCTTAAATAAATTGATGGATATACATTTGAGCCAGCGGCACCAATCTGCCTAACAACCGAGATCTTATTTCAAACAACCTTATTTGTCAGTGCTAACTTTAAATTAGTTATGTATACACTCTCAACATATCCCACCTAATCTTTTGCTTTTACTTGTTGCAACTTTGTTTAGACGTCCTACAACCTGCAGTATTTATAAATCTCCAGGCTTGCGGCAGGGGTGAGCATTGGCCCCACTGCTTTTCAGTGTTTTTATCTTGCACCCCCAGTTTTCTACTGAAGACACATATATATATATATATATATAAAACAGGAAACGTCTTTTCCACGCTTGATCAATCAGCAAAGACGAAGCGAACCCAGTTGCAGTGCAAAGTTGTTTATTGGTGTTCAAACCCCTGCACCACCGCCATTACGCGTTTCAGCCCTCGTGGGGCTTTGATCACATGACACGAATGGGGAGCATGATTGAGTTTTTAAAGTAACAGTGCCTAGAGTGCAAGACTGCAATTCACCAAAGACATAGAAGAGTTGAAATAAAATGTCTTCCTTTTTTTTATGGGAGAAATTTACAATTAGCCTGAGACAATAGGAGATCAGGGTCAAACGAGCCAGACATGTGCAAATGAGCAATTCCAATAAATATATAAATATGTATAAATAAATAAATAAATACACATGTAATTACATCATAAGATTAGCTCATAAAAAGGGTAATTGTATGTTAAAATTACCTAACTACCACCAATTGCAAACAGTACCGTATAATATTTAGTAAGATAAATGCCTACTAAAATAAATATTCAACTTAATTATAGCAATGGGGACTGGCTACATTAGATCATCCTTATATTAAAAGTAAGTCATAAAAGAACAATAAAGCCCAAGTGGGCCAATGCAATGGAATTCTATGTCAACAAGTAAAGTGTCAGTGCATATGTGCAAAAAGGTGTCAAAAATTGACACCATACATTCTCACGTGCAAAAATGTGCAAAGATAAAACCCTAAAAACCTATGAAAATAAAAAAGATTTTTTTGTCTATTTGTAAAAAAAAATTTTTTAATTTTTTTTAAAATTAAATTAAAATGAGGCAGCGGCAAAGTATGCTATCATGATTTATGATGCTGGGGTAGGAATCCTAGAAATATTCATGTATCCTATACTTATAAATGTGTGAAAAAATCTTCACTGCTATTCAAACCTACTGGTGTCTTGCAATCTAATTCTAATATGTACCTAGTCTCAAGTTTGCGCAAAAGGCCCTCCCGGTCTCCACCCCTTCTAAGTGGAAGGACCGTGTCAATTACAAAATATCTGAGCTCTTTCGAACTTTTGGCATGAATTTCATCAAAGTGGCGTGCCACCAGATAGGACATATCTCCATTATTGATTGCCCTTATGTGCTGGAGTATGCGTTTGTGGACCTGTAATTTTGTACTCCCCACATAGCGCAGACCACATGGGTACTCCAGCACATAAACGGCAAATTCTGTTTTGCAAGTCAACTTCTTTTTGATCTGGGTGGGTTTATTGCTGAACGGAGTGATATATTCAGTTTTATTAATGCCATGCCTGCAAGCTTTACATACAGCGCATTTGATAAAACCCTTGCTGCTGTTAAGCCAGGTGGTATTAGTTTTCACCTCGGGACTGCATTTAACAAGAGAATTGCTCATAGAGCGTGCTCTCCTAAAGGTTATCTGTGGAGACCTGGTTAATTTGGTCCCTAATATGGGGTCATGTTGTACCAGAGGCCAATTCTTATTCACAATCCTGCGAATAATCTTATGTTGGCTGCTGTAGGTAAGTATGAGCCTGGAAGGTTGTGATGTCACTGGCTCCAAATTTGTAGATACGGCAGCAAGATTCTTACCAGCTAATGCCTGCGCTCTACTTTGTTTGTTAGCATTGGTAATGGCTCTCATAATGACTTCAGGTGAATATCCTCTTCTCGAGAATCTATCACCACACTCCTTCTGAGCAGAATGACATTCTGTATCAGTACTACAGATTCTCCGTATTCGCAACATCTCCCCATAGGGGATACTGCGAATCAGATGAACTGGATGATGGCTGCCAGCATGTAGTAATGTATTACCAGCCGTCGGCTTTCTGTAGAGCCTAGTGTTCAATTGATTATCGAGTACTAAGATCTCCACATCAAGAAAACAAATAGAGCTGTTACTGATTTGTCCAGAAAATTTAAGATTCAAAGGGTTGTCATTAATTTGCTCCATGAACAACCTAGCTTCATTTTCATTGCCTTTCCAGATTATTAATAAATCATCAATATATCTAAAAAGTCTTATTATGTTGTTCTCCATGATGTCTCTAAAGGCAAGCGAGAGGACCTGTTCCTCCCATAAACCCATATGCAAGCAGGCATAACTAGGGGAAAAACAAGCCCCCATTGCTACACCCCTCACCTGCTGGAATATGAGATTGTTAAATGAGAAAAAATTGTTTTCTAGGCACATCGTAATCATTGCAAGCAACATTTTGTTGTGTTGGTAAAAACAAATATGTCTGGAATTTAAAAAATGTGCTACTGCTTTGAGGCCATCCCTATGATGGATACTAGTATAAAGAGATGTTACATCAAGGGAAATTAGTAAATAATCCGGATCCCAAACAATATCATTCAATTTCCTAAGTAAGTCATTAGTGTCCAAAATAAATGAGGGAAGCCTCCGCACATGTTCCTGTAAAAAGAAGTCAACATATTTGCTGGCATTTTCCATTAAACTACCACAAGCTGATATTATAGGCCTCCCAGGTGGTTGGCAATTATCCTTGTGTATTTTCGGGATAAAGTATATAGCAGGCATGATAGGATAGTCATTTTTTAGGAACTTGAGTTCATCTATTGATAAAAGTCCCGCACTTTTCCATGCTATTAAATTGGAATAGAAAGTGTTCCATGAAGCCTTGGCCACATCCAAAGTGCTTCGTTTATAACAATCTCTGTCATTCAGTTGACTCATTGCCTCTTCCATATACATGTCTCTGGGCCACAACACAACATTACCCCCTTTATCAGACTGGCGTACAATTATGTTGTCATTAGCCTGTAGTTTTTTCATCAATTTAAAATATGTATCATCCTGACTACTGTAACATTTCTTACCAGCTCCTAGTTTTTTATGTAACGTTTTTAACTCCTGCGAAATTTTCTCATGAAATACATCTATATTGTCCCGCAACATAACTGGACAAAAAATAGATTTAGGTTTAAATTGCGTAGTAGGTGCCATAGTGACAACTTCAGAGCAACAGGTTTGTACATCGTCACTTTCATTTTGCATTTGTAGAAGACTTTGTAAAAAGTCAGCATCTCCCGCAGTTAATATAGAAGGGCTGATGGTACTAGCTGGTGTCATTGCTGTGACTTTTGGTGGTCCTTGTTGTAGAAAGTGTTTCTGCAATTTCAATTTACGCACGTATTTAAACATATCAATCCTTGTATCAGCATAATCAAAGTCATTCCTGGGACAGAACGACAAACCAAGAGACAAAATAGCTATTTCATTTTCAGAGAGAAGTTCATTGGTCAAGTTGATGACAGAGAGAATCTACACAATTTCCCATGTCAGTTACTTGTGACTCCATTGTTTTCTTGATTTTTTGTTGTTTCTGTTGGCTGGCTTCGCGTTTGCGTCTGTTACTGCACTTGCGTCTCTTCCAGCGTTTGATATTAAGTTTTTGTTGGCGCCTGCATTTGCAGTGCGAGGGCGTAGTGTCTCCCTCCTGTCCTGACGCAGGCAATCGACTTCTTGTGCCAGGGAAAATTTGTGAAACCCCAGCCTCTGCACTTGTCTTTGCTCGGTGTCAGAGCTGCTATCAACAGCAGAGCTAAGGTCAGATGCTGAAGTGTCGATTTGAGATCTAGAGACCTGCTCCAAGGATGACGTTGGGATGGCAGTGACTGATTTAGAAGCTTTAACAATGTCATACTTGCGTGAGAAAGTAAAAACCTGACCAAGTTCGTAATCTTGCTTATCGCGTTGGAATTTAAACGTTTTCCTTTTCTTTATTATTTCCTCCTCCCGTAACAACCTCATTAGCATTTCTTCCCGATATTTGGTGATTGTAGACGTGACCTCTAGTTTATTGATTTCGGCATTCAAAAAGTCAATTTTATGCTGCAAGGCTACCCGGTCACTCTCAGCATATTTTACAAGAATTTCCACAAGTTTACGGGAGGACTCTAAGTTGCAGTCCGCCCATTCTGCAAGCATACGAGGGTCAGGATGCTCATAACTGGGAGCCAGCATAATGCGGAGCCCCCTCGGTATCCTGCCCACTTCCAAGTACCGGCTTAGGGAGCGATGCTCCCACCACTTAGCCTGCTCCGATTTCATAAGCTTTTCCAAGTTTTTAAACATGTCCTTTATATTGCCATTAGAGTTGGTAACAATAGATCCGTGTGGATTAATAGCAGTTGCCCCGTCGGGGAATCATCAAACATATCGTTTGCCGCTGCCTCGCGGCTCCGTAACGTGTCGGCGCTCATGGTGCACAAAGATAATGGGTTATAATCAGTATTACGAAAGCACTCAACTCCAAAATAAATGTTCTCGTTGAATGCGCTTTCACTCCTTCACCGGGCACTCGTAGCTTCCCTACCTTGCTGCACCGTCAGCGATAACTCGGGTCTTCAGACACCGGTCCCGCTGATCACTTGTTGCCGTAGGGAAGAAAATGCTGCCGCCCGGGGTCACCGCGGCTTCTCCTTACTGGAGGTCCTGGATATCCCGTACAAGTCGGAATGGCTGCTTCATGCCGCACGGCCCATTAGAGAAGGAGGGGTATCGCTAAAGCCGAGGAAGACAGCTCGGTGAATTAAACAAAACAGGAAACGTCTTTATATATATATATATAGGTGAAGCCTATATACCATGTCTTATGTATATGGATGATTTGATCTTTATGGATCACACACCAGATGGTTTAGAAAGACAAAAGGAATGCCTTTAGTGAATACTGTTAGGCCAATAGATTAATTATCAACAGAGAGAAGACTAAGACACTGATTTCTGCAAAGTGGGCAAAGACATTCGCCTGGATTCTTAAAGACTTAGTTGAACAGGTCAGTGTTTATAAATATCTAGGTCTTCAATTTGCTGAATATTCGTGATGGGACAAATATCTAGCTGTATTAAAAACTTCCTTACTCGAAACAACAAATGGTTTGATATTCACTTTGGTAGCCACTCTTTAGAGCCAATAAAAAAGCTATCCTACGAAAATTAATACCTCAAGCCCCTCCGGCTAATTACACGATACAGGTTTTATGGTTAGAGCTGGGCCTTTCTACATGGAACTTATTGGTGCAATCATATGCCCTAAATGTTTACGCTTACTATTTAGGAGTAAGGATTCTGAAAAACTTGGAGGGAAATACCTGACTGGTCAGATGTCCGATTGTGTGAAATCTTAAATATTGCCACTAAATTTGTCTTAGGGATAACATTTTACAGCTAGAAAGCTCTATGCTCTATGGCAATAGCAAAAAGACTTCTGAGTGAAAGTCCTATAGACAGTGGTAAAATTAAAGATAAAAATTATTTTCCTCTAAGAAGTCTTTGATGCACTCTTTACAAAGCATTGGAGATGAAGGTATTTTTCTTTATTTGTCCGAAATTCTGATAAATATATCCAGTATCAAATTTTATGAATCAGAATTGGAATTGACTCGATTTGGAGAGTAAAAGGTGTTAAAGAAAAAATGATTTTGAATAATGAGTGCTGTGTTTGTGATTTGAGAGTTAAATATAGTATAATTAATCTTTTCTTCGATTATCTGCTCTTTTGTGAAGAGAGGAAAAAATCTTACTGCTTATTTTTAGGAAATATTGAGCGCAAATCGGTCTGAAGAACTACTCACTCAAAATAACATATTTAGATGCTGGTTTAGCCAGTTATATGAAGCTAGTTTAGAATAGATTCTTATTGTTTAAAGTCAGAGAGTGAAAAACAATTATTGATTCATATTTATACTGGGTGTTTATTTGGGAACAATGTTTAAAAAGCCATCATGGTAATTTAAAGTTAGTGGCAAGCTATTTGGCTCATTTCAATATTTGTCCCCATGGAGTTTTGACATAAATAAATCTCTAGAAATTTTCAATGCATTTACACTTGTGAATTTAAAATTAATTGTCAAAAATTCTCTCTTAGACTCCAATATCCGTTATTTGTAATATTTCTTATGCAACCTAATCTCAGTTACTACGTCTGGAGTTTTTTCTCAACTGTTAAACTCTTTCATGGTTTTAATTTAATTTTAACATCATACCATCCATTGTGTCAAATGATAATTGAACCACATGCTAGGTGTGAAGGGCTTTAAGCAGCCTCTTTATCACTATTTTTCATTTCTGCCTGCAAGAGTAAAATTGCATTGTGAGTTTTTCTATGAACGTTATTCAACATGATTACTTTATACACCATCAGGACCCAACCTACAACAATGAGGAAGCACTTTTTTTAAATGGACACATAAACATTGTATTGTAGCACATTGCATACAAGTATTACATCGTGTTATGACCAACACCTCTGTGGGCAGTGTATACAACTGACTCTTTAAGCTAGGTATGTGGGCTCATTCCTGACGATTAGTTCATTTTTGGCTCAAGTATAACCACTCTATAGCAACACCGGGGCCAAGCTTGTGGTAATTATATTTTTTTGTATAGAAGTTTTTGCCTCACTGAGATTTGCTATAGACCTTTCTAAAGCCCCACTATGTGAGGTACTTTACTCAGACTTGAAAGGAAGGTAGGCTTATTGTCGCTCTGTTCACATTCTACTGTCATAGGTTTACAATATGACTACATCTTTGCCAGCCCCTTTACAAATCATTGTTTTCTGGTGGGATAGTCCAATGTCTCTTGTGGACCTTGCTCAACTTCCTCAAAACCTTGTCTTATAAGGATGATGTCTTAACCTTGTCCTTCATTAAGGTTTTCTCTGGAAAAGCTCTACTCATATTCCAGTATTATCACCTGTGGAGTTCCCCGGGGTTCTAAGTTGTCTCTGTCATCTTCAACCTCTACATGGAGCCCCTCGGGACTATACTTGCTGAAGACAGCATCAAATGTCATCAATAAACGGACAAACCTACTCACACATACATACAATGGGTTCAACTGAGAAAAAGTAAGACTACACGTCCCTGAATGTACTCTACGACTGGATACAAGGCATCTTTGTCATATGGTGTCATATTGCAACTATATATATATATACAGAAATATGGACGTGTGTTACCAGTGTGGTCCGAATATTGACACAGATATGTACTGCTGAGATTCTGGGTGCAGTGTCACCTTGAGGTTCTGGCTGTTATTGTAATTATAAAGCTATTCCTGTTTTACCAATATCTGTTTTCTTCATGATATGAATAAAGAGTGTGACAGACCGGCTTTGTATTGAGCATTGCAGAAACAGGATTAGGTTTGGGAGATGGAGGGTGCACTGTCAAATACACTCGGTAGGAAAGAACCACAAATGGTTCCCCCACTAGGTGTCTCCTTAAGCAACTTTAATGTGTCGATTGTGTCATGTTAAGTGTATACCAAAAACAAAACATAGGGTATTGCAACATAACCCAAGTGACTTGACACTGTCCAGAACCATGTTTATGATTTACATTTTTTTTTTTTTTTTAAATGATTGCAAACAATAATGTACATTTAACAATTAGATTTCCGTGGTCGCTGGTCAATAGCATTTGTAGTCAGCTTTCATGTTTGTGTTTTACATTTTTTTTAGGTCTAACATAAGCAAATACATTTAATTTTTCTAAAAATATATAATAAACACACATGGTGGTCTTTGGGTCACCTTCCTCCAGCCAATGGCATATTTGGCTTAGGACCGTCCAGCTACTGGCTTGAGATAGTGTCAATCACCACTGGAATATCAGTCTCACCGTCTTTCCATTGGCTATTTGTATCCTTCTGACTCAATTGGGATACATGAGGGACTATTTTACATCTGGAAAGTACTATCAATCATCACACATTTCAAATTTTTTCTAAAGCACAGTAGCTTAACACACATTCAAAACTTTAACATTGCTCTTCCGTGTAGCTGGGCCGCTGCTTAATTCCTGTGCGCCCAACGGTTCTGCATCTCTCCGCTGGAGCGCTGCTCACAAAGTGCGCATGCTCAGGGGCTCTTCTCCCCTGCTGCTGCCTGCTGGGAGATGGTTACAATGTGAGTGTGCCCAGTGGTCTTGTACCCTGCTGCCGGGATGCTGCTCACACCATGATCAGGTATAAAGGCTCCTCTTCTCCCTGCTGCTGTGATGCTACTGCTAAGTGTGCCCAGCAGCTTCACCCAGCTGCATGCAAACATTGTCAAAGCCAGACGTGTAGCTTGTAAATCACAGTATGAGCCAGACATACAATCTTTGCCAAAAATTGTCCAAATAGCCAGGATACAACGGGGTTTTAAGAGGGGACATCGGGAGAGAGGCTTTCAGAGCAACAACTGGAGAGTGATGACCTCTGCACTTTGTTGCCTAAACCATATTGTCTCCTCATATGTGTCACATGTGGGTGGTTTCTCTTTTCATCTCTCTCTTTTTCATTCTGATCTTGCTTCTTCTTTCATGCCTGCTTCTCTCTTCCCCTTCTGATATGACCAACTATCCTACAACAACAGAAAAATGAAAAGTGAAGACTTTTTGATCAAGTGGTATGAATAACAATAATAAAAGGTTTCAAGTTTCCATTGTAATGCATTGGGACTGTAGTACCAACTTCATATTGTACCAAGCAAGCATTGCATGTTAGTCTTTAGTGTTTAATTTGTAAAAGAATAAGTGCTGGGGCCCATAGTTTTGCAGAAAAGCCAGTAGCTAGCACTACAGAATATTGGGGTGCCAACTACTAAGGCTACCTACCCTTGATTGCATCTCATGCCTCTTTCATCCACCATCAAACTCTCCCTGCCCCTTTATCTCAATCTTGCAGTTTCTTTTTCATCCTTGCTTTGTCCCTTTGTCACTGTGTTTACGTATTTCTCTTCCTTCTTCTGTCTCCATTGTGTGTTTTTTTTCCCTTGCTCTGGCTTAACGTCTGATGAGGAAAAATAAGTGCCAGTGGGCCCCACCTGCTTAAATTAAGCACTGGTTTCACCCTTTGTTGGGGTGGAGTGAGTAGACAGTGGTAGTACTGCAATGAGCAGATTCTGAAACACAATAGAACAGTGCTGCATTTTTAGGTTTGTTGTGTATGGTACTTGAACCATTCATGAAAAGTATATTGTTTCTATTCTTACTTCAAGGGGCTTTGAGTTAGCCTCCTTAAGGTATTGGCTTCTTTTGCTCCTTAACCTTCAGCCATTGGCTTGAGACTTTGTTCATCACATTTTTGATCAGGCTACAAGAGTATTTTAGTCTCACTGTTTTTTCTATAGGCTGTTTGGGTGTGCCCTTCTGACCCCATTGGAATACAGCTGTGCTGTTTACCAAATGATTATAAGCATGATGGGAAACTTGGAGTTGTATTCTACAGATTCTATTAATATTTACTTCCCCAAGATGGATGCCGCATTTATGATGATCTCAGTGCAACTGTTCATTGCGATACTTATGGTTATGCCATTCCTAAGCTCTGGAAAAGGGTGTTTTCAGTGTAAATATTTAAAAAGATGACCCAGAGTACCTGGGAGACTACAGTTTACTTTCAGTGCTAAGTTCCCTGGTCAAGCTTGTTGCGAAAAATCTCTTTAATGAGTTACAAGCCTGCATTGTTACTAATATTATTTTGCGGATCACTCATATGGAGATTCACAAAGGATTATCCACTGTACATGGTAGAATGATTCTCCATCGTCATCAGAAACAAGCATTAACCCAAGGGCACTATCCACTACAGTGCGCTTTTATTGATTTTTCTAAGGATTTAGATTGAATAAATCAAGATTTGTTTATGGAACAAGTTAGCTTTATTTGGACTGTCAATTACATTCATTTCAATGTTGGTGAATTTACATTTCCATACTTGTATATATCTGCCAAACTCAATCCCTGACCATAAATCACCTAAACTGTACTGCCCATTAACACCAAACAGGGATGTGTTTTGATATAGGCATTATTTAACATCTATCTTTGACAACATGACCGACTGGACTTGAGCCCCTGAGCTCCCAGCCAGGAGACTTTCTCCCTTGCATCCTTCATAATCCTGCCCAAATTGGCGCGTTTCACGAAGAAATAGAGGCAGTAGACACCCACCAAGCTGTTTCTGGCCCCAGTTTATGGACAACTGAAGCAAATCCGGGGTCTCTTCTGACTGCGGCCTAGTTGGGCCTACGGACTCCCAGCGGAGGTGCCAAGTGGTGAGCGCCTGCTCCAGGCTGGGACCGGAGGACCATGACATGTGGGACCCTGCCTGGGGTTGGAGCAGATGGTGGAGCCTGTAATAGAAGTGATCGACCCCCGCCTTCCCGGTGGTGGCAGCGCTGCCTAGAGTACCCTGGGACATGGCTAAGGGAGGCTCTGTGCCTGATCTGCAGAATCCGACGTGGTGCTCCTGCTGCTGTTAGGCCCGCTATGGCCTCTGTTGTGCCTGAAGCTGGGAGCCGGGGGGCCTGGTGAGAGAGGCTGAGCCCTGGCGCAGTGTTTGGCCTAGTGGCGGTGCAGGGCGACTGGCTCCGGAGGGTGGCTCCGTCCTGACTGGTGTCCCTTGAGGCTGGAACCCGCACCTACGAGGAAGCCTATGTTTCCCAGGGAAATAATTCTGGAGTGACGCTGCCCTGGGACCGATGAGTGTGCCTGCCCCTAGAACGCTGCTGCGGTGCCTCACGGTCCCTGGGCCACTACGAAGAACTGAGGTGGCCCCCCCGCTCTCTCCTGCACAATATTAGGTTGTGTATTCTGGGTCACTGTGATCATCCCTCTGTGCTCTCCCTGGGATGCTTGTCGCTACGCACCTCCTCTGTGTTACTGTGAGCACACTGGGCACAGTGTGTATGTGGATCCTTAGGCTTGACGGCGGTGGGCCCCAAGAATAGACAGTGACTGTGGGGAACAAGGTCTCCCTGCCTGAAGTGTAGTGAGCCTGCTGCCTGTGATTATAGCACAACTCTGGTTGCCTGCTGCTCATTGCGCAGGGGATAGTTGCGCTGCAAACCGGGAGTTTATTATCTGGGACATTCGGGGTTTTGCAAATCTCTTGGTTCGTGCTGACTGCTTACACCTGGAGGTTCACTGGCGCTGCCGCCCCCTATCGGGGTACGTTTTGGGGACTGCTACCTTTGCCCTGCCTGTCTGAGGGCCATCACTGGTCGGGCCCTCTATACTGTTGGAAGGATTGGTATGAGTGCAGAGGCAACTCTGCTGGCGAGGACTACAGAGGGTGCGAATCTTGGACTTTGAGGTGCACCGGATGGTACTTCTGATCTTTCTTCTCCGCAACTTCCATTGTGTTCCCATTTTTGCCCTGGGCCCCGCATTTCAGGTGTGTCCAATCAGAAATAGCGGTGAATGGTCGGCTGCAGCCCCCCCCCAGCGTTTGTGGGCTTTCTTAAGAGCCGTATCTCAGGTGTGCATTATGGGGTGCGAGTATCACCGTGGCAGCCATTATGGGTATGGACAAATCCACCTGAGCGCAAGTAACGAACACCATTACGCAGTATACCTCCCCACGATAGCCTACCCACAGGTTGATGAGACTATCAGGTGCTACTGAAACAGGAGACATGGGGGAAGGTGACTTGGAGCCCTCGTGGCTGGACCTCCTGGCAGCCATCCATGGATCACGTTCTGCACTGGAAAATCAAATAGAGGGATGATCAATAGATGTCAATCTGCAGAGAGCAGATCTCCGAAAAGTGTCCGACAAAGTCACCAATGCAGAAACTAACATCGAGACCCTGCAGGAGGAGGTGGCAACCTTGAAACCTCAGATGGCCACAATGACTACTACAGTGGCGGAGCTGGGCGAGAGAGCGGAGGATGTGGAGGGTTGCTCTTGCTGCAGCAACATCTGGGTACTTGGGTTTCCCGAGAGATTGGAGGGCTAGTCCACTAAGTGTTTCTTTGAGGACTGGATCAGATCGTCTCTGAAACCACAGGGCCTTTCTGACAACTTTGTAATTGAGTGGGCCCACAGAGCCCTGGTCCTGCCACCGCGCCCTCCCCCCGGGCTATCATTGCTAAGGTGCTCAATTATCAGGACAGGGACTGCACACTGACAGCGGCCTGAGAGCAAGAAGTGACCCACTTGTGAACTGTAACATAGCTATCTTTCCAGACTACACAAAACTGGTTCAACAGCAATGCAAGTCCTTCATAGCCGCCAAACAGAAACAGAGAGCAATGGGCTTGAGATATATGCTATTGTATCCAGCTAAGCTGAAAGTTGTGCATAATGATAAGGCCCACTTCTTTCACAGATCAGAAGACGGTTGCAACGGCTGAAGGTTAGAGATGTTACTTCAAGCTCGAGTAATGTGGCAGTCGACGATGGAAATGGGGAACACCCCTTGTGCCACCCGTGCAAGGACCCGTTCCAGCATTGACAATCCAAACTTGTCCCCCTTGGGCTCCAACAGAATACGCATTAAGGAGGATTGCGCAATGCACTTGACACTCCCTGCATCTTCTGGGGGAGGAACGTCATCGGTGGATACTTCATCGAGGGTCCCGAGCCCCAAGTCTGAGATGATCCTGGACACGGCTATAATGGAAGGTGGGGACACGGCTATAATGGAGGGTGGGAGGGGGTTGAGGGGGGGTATGCATAGACAACACTATGGGGTGAATTTTTTTAGAGCTCTCAGAGGGATATTCGGGTGGTAAGTGGCGTCCCATGAAAATGTTTGGTTAATCTAATTTTCATCTGTGTTTCTTTAAATTCAAATGCTGTGATTGAACGGTGTACTGGCGGTTGGAGTCCACTGGATCCTTGATTGTCCTTGGTGCTCTACTTGGGTGACTTTTGCTTTAGGTTTTCACTATGGGAATGATTGTGTGAGTACCCAGCTTGAGGAGGGGGGTGGCTTGTTGCTTGCTTAAGTTAGTGGAACCCAGTTGGACCAACTGGGGTGTTGTGTTTGTCCTGACACGACTGTGGGTGGGCCCCTATAGACATATGTTCGCACCATGGATGTCCGTGGGAGGGTGGGGTATGGCATGTTTGTTTTTCAGTTTTTATATGAGAAAGGTTTTCTGTTTGTTACAAGGGGGTTGTAGCCATCTTAGCATGTGGACATTTATGTAACTAGGACAGCAGAAATTATGACACTACTAATTATAAACTTCTTTCCTGGAATGTGAGAGGGCTCAGTACTTGTAATAAACGCTATCGAGGGCTATCACTCCTCAAACATCAAGGAGCTAGCATAGCATGTCTCAAGGAGACACACTTAACTGAGACAGAAGTCAAAAAGCTCGCAAAAAAATGGAGGGGGCAAACATATTATGCTACCTATTCATCATTCTCCGGGGGAGGGGTTGATTTGGATAGCCCTTGGGGTACCATTTGCATTAACTTACATGGAGGCAGATGAGGAGGGCCGATATATACTGGACCAGTGTACATTAGATGGGGAAGATGTTTTCATTAATTCATATGGTCCAAATACTGATGACAACTTCTTTTATACCTGCACTGAAAGATGTGATGTTGGCTATGACCGGGATTGATACGTTCCGGGTGGGCAACATTAATTGTGTGGTGAATGGGGATTTGGATCGTCACCCTCCCCGACAGGGAACCAAACCTAGGAGGTTATGTCTCAACTGGGGTTCAGCAACGTTTGGAGTGACACTCACCCGGGGCACCAGGCATATACCTGCCACTCAGCCACAAATGGTACATTTAGCAAGATAGATTGACTATTGGTGACACAACAGGCAGCCACTAGGGTACGGGAGGTAGTACATCTGACACAATATTTGTCTGATCATGCTCCTTTTGCTCGTCTATTCCAATGGAAGGGAAGCACCTGGTTCCCCCCTATTCATGACGATTCCCTCCCAAGATACTGCAGGACCAGGCGGGTAGGGAGACTATAGCGGAATCCCTGACAGAATATCTTGACATGAACTGGGCGACCACCCAGAGTCAAGCACCAGAATGGAAGGCACTGAAAGCGGTGCTAAGGAGTAGATGCGTGTGTCTTTCTTGTGGAGTGAGACATACCCTACAGACAGAACTCCTTCACGAGAAGGCTTTGGCGGCCTTATAGTGGCGACAGCGGGGTAAGAAGTGTGGACAGGAATCTGAAACAGAGCTATTGAGGCAGGTAACGGAGACTTGAGACAGGCTTGAGCATTGCACATTGAAATAGTATTGACAACTGCTTCATAGGGAGGGAGACAAGCTTTGGTCACTCTTGGCCTGGATCCATCACTGCGAGCTGCTCCGCATCCCTGTACTACGACTTAAAAATCCCTGAGGGGGTGAGGCTAGACATACTGGAGGTGTTTCGGGAGCACTTGGAGTGGGCGTACACCGGCCCAGGTGAACCCGACCATGAACGAATCATGGATTATTTGGCAGGGATACAGATCCCACAACTGGGTTGTGTGACGGAGCAGAAACTGGACCCTGCACTTACATTAGAGGAGGTTCATGTGGCACTGATGGCTTCACAGACAAATTTTATCAGGCCTTTAGTACAGAGGTGGTTCCCCGTCTACTCAAAGTCTACGTAGAGGCACTGGATAAGAAAATACTCCCGACATCCATGCGTGAAGGTACCATTGCAACGATTTGAAGCCCGTGCTGGGGCATCTGACCCATCCTCCTACGCAGAGCCCATGACCAGGGTCAGGTTGGGCAGACTATGCTCCGCCTCTCAAAAGATCGGGTGGGGCGCACGTCAGGGGTGCCCGTTGCCACCCCTACTGCTTGCGATAGTGCAGGAACCTTTGGCCATAGGGCTCCAAAAGGATATGGCGAGGTGGGGAATCCGAGTGGGAGAGGTGGATCATCTGATCTCTCTTTATGCAGATGATACACTTTTTGTACCTGACGGCTCTGAAGGAGTCACTGCTATTGCTTCTGGAGCATTGTGATGCCATTGGAGACATTTCACGGTTGTGTATTAATCCAAATAAGTCTGATAATCCCTTTAGGTTGACTTGCGACACAGGACCCCAACACTCAACCAGCTTTGCCATTGTTTTGGGAAACTGACCAATTCTGCTGTTTAGTAATAATGGTTGCACACACGGTTCAGAAACTGAAACAATATAATATTGACCCTGTGACAGAGGGCCTAAATAAGTTGGCGCAATTCTGGAAAACACTCCCTCTGTCCCTTATGGGACGAGTGGCAGTGGCGATGATGGTGTTCTTGCCGCGCTGCCTATACGCCCTGAAGCACTCTTTAGACACCCTACCAAGGACACTATTAAAGTATCTACATACTTTATTAACGACTTTGGTGTGGGCAGGAGGTAGGAGCAGAGTGACCCGAGAGATTCTTTATTTACCTTTGGAGGGTGGTGGGCTAGCACTGCCCAACATGGAGATGTACTATCTGGCATCTCAGTTGCAGCATGCAGCACACTGAGTGTCAATAGGGGACAACTGGGAAAAGGATTTACTCTCAGATGACTCCAGAGAAGGGGAGCTACCGCACTTACTTCACGGGGGTTAGCGAAGTGACGTTGTGGTGCCATATATAATCAAACACACAGCCTCATTGTGGGAGCGTGGGGTGAGAGTAGTGCTGGGACGTGCCCCCTTCGCATAAGAGTTCAATTTTTGGGACCTCCCAGTCTTCAATCTGTTGTCCTCCATGGTGGGTGTCAGTGCTTGGAGAGAGGGGGGTGTTTGACTATGGGTGACCTTTACCCCAGTGAGACATTCATTATATTTGAAGCAGCTCAGGAGACCTTTGGTGTACGTCGGGGACAGTTCTTATTGTATGCAAGTATAGTGGACATAGTGAGAGATGTCTGGCCTATGTACCCGGAAGTCCCAGCTTCCTCTGAAATGTTTAGGACTCTACTGGAGTTTGGCGGGGGTAGACAGTTAGTTTCCCACTTGTATAGAGCCATGATTGCAGATAAGTCTAGGACCACATTTCGGGCGAGAGCGGCTTGAGAGGAAGAACCGCTAGAGGATGCACAGTGGAAAGGTATTTGTGCATTGGTCAAACATGGGACATGCAATGCGCAGTTCAAGCTTGAACATTTCAATTACATACACTGCATATATATCATTCCGGTCTTCCTACATAGAATAGACCCTACCAAAACAGACATATGTCACCGGTGTCAGAGCAGGCCTGCAACCTTCCTTCACCTAGCTTGGTACTGTTCCCCATTCCCCGGTACATGCATCCTGGGACTTAGTGGTCCGAATTTTGGAATGCATTGAGTGTGTGGCAGTGGAAGTAGACCCAGCCACATGTCGATTGGGGACTGTCAAGAAACAAAAGGAGTGGCAATGTATGCAACTGGACCTGCTGCAGGCGAAAAGGCGGGGTGCCATTTCATGGATGAGTCCCTTGGGACCTTGGGAACAGGGATGGATGAAGGATGTTAAAAAATGGGCGCTAGCAGAAGAGATGCGCCTCCGTTATTGTAGAAGGGAAGAACGAGCGGCGGAAGATTTACATACCTGGGGGTTACTCCTTACAAGGTTTGAGGAGGATGGGGAGGTCTCTGAAGACGATATGCAGGAGTCTGAGGTTTGAGGATTTACTAACAGCCTTGGGAAGAGGTGCACATATCTGGGGAGAAGGATAACTGGACGTTGCTTTCTAATGTAATGCTATGTAATCAATGGCCCTTTTTAAGGAATTTTTGCTGTTGTATGACACTTGTGGGAAGATGGCTATAATGTTTGAAAATGTTACTGGTACAGAGTTGATAATGAACTGAATTATTTAATAAAATAATATAAATTCTTTAAAAAAATAAAAATCTTTGTGACCTTAACCTAGGCCTGTCCACGCTTCAGATGTTTCCTCTTGTTTTGCATGACTTTAAGGTCAACATAATAAATTGCCTTGATGAGCTGTTAAAAAATTCACAAAAATAAGATCTAGATTATGGTATTCAGCCCAGGGGTGTGGAATTCCTATAGCCCGACTCCCAGGACATATTGTTTGGGGTCAAGGACAAGAGGTTTTCTTGCACAAATCGTTTAGCTGCTAGTTCACAGTACCACATTATGGATCTGGGAACATTTGTGTCCATATAATTATGCTGTTCGAGCTAGTATTTAAGGTTTCTTAATTCAAGGTCTTTGTTATTAGGGTGAGAACTCTAAGCAAATGTTGTTAGCTCAAATTGCACTACTAACAGTAGTTCCATTATAAAATTGTGTACACACGTTTTCAAAGTTTAAAATGAGGCTACGTACAATGTTTCCAGAATGCTCTCTGATTAGATGCAAATATTTGCATAAGCTGGAAAGCAAGATTGATGATTCTTTACTTTCAAAATAAAATGTTCACAAAAAATGCAACTAGGAAAAAATTGTTTTGCTAAAGTACCGTTAAATTTTAAGTACCATTTCTTTGAAGAATCGTTTAGTAAAATGGGTTGATACATGCTAGTATTTCCAAAAATATTCATAATGGGAAATCAGTGTAACCAGGTTCAGCAAAATTATGGCAACATAAAAATAAACAAGCATTGGCAAAGCCATTAGGTCTGACATTGATATTCAGCCTTTTGGTGTTTTCAATCTGTGTTTTGTTTTGACATGGGTTTTGTAAAAAGTTATTGTTGTGGGACCTGCCAGACCCTCTCCATTATAAGAAATATTGCCAAAAATTATTTTTGGTCTCAAAAAGCACACATTGCCACTGTACTCCGTGGCACTGAACAAAACTATGCTGTGTGCCGATATGCCCCTTGTGAAGAAGTAGAATGCTGTCACTCACAGTGAAGCCAGTCGATAGATAGAATTTTTATAAAAAAACAAAAGGTCTTGGTTAACGCCAATTCTTAAAGAAAGTCACAGAAGTGCACCCATGGTATATGTCCTTGTATTAGTGCAGATTTATGGCTTTCATAAATTTATAAGAATTTACAAAAGTAGGCCAGGAAATGGTACTCCTAGAAAATATTTGTAAACTGGATTTTTAGCACGAGCACATATGCATGTGTAGATGATCTCCAGCGACAATCTGCTGAGCTTTACAAGTTCACTTTTCCTCCAATTCCTGTTTTTTGCCCACCCTGGAATAATATTTACTTCTGCCATTGTCAGGAGCAAATTTCCAGCCTTTCTCTGTATGGGAAAAGATTAGAGAAGAGCTGGTGAAAACCCCTAAAACATGCAAGTTACTAAGTTTGCACAGACTCAAAAGGGCATTCGAACGCTGAAACTTGCCTACCGCTACGGCCAGCCCCAGTATTTAGATGTGCTGAGAGGTGGCAAAATCAGTGAATTTCTAGCATTCAAACCCTTCTATGGTATGAACCTTGGCATATTCAAAGAGCCTATTATCAGAACTCTCATGTAATGAGATTGCTACCTAAATTTATTGCCACACTACGTGGCACCAAAAGGACAAGTTGATTATTTTACAGGACAAGTAGATTTATAAAGCAACCTGTCCCATGGTGAAGTAGATATTTTATTAAATTCCACACCCCTGGGGGGCGTGGCTTGGTCAGCCAACATGGCGAATGCAGCTTGAACAAGCTCCGTGCGTCCACCTCATTAATCCGCCGTAAATCTTGCTAATATCAACTTGGTGCAGCTCATCCATAGCCCTAAGGGCAACTACTATGCCTGGTGCACCCGGCGCGGTGCTGAAATCTGAACGCCGGTGAAGGATCGGAGGAAGACATCGGAGCGGTGCTGGGCGTCGCGTGGACTGGGCCTGAAGCCGCCAGCCTGCTACCCGATCCCTGAGGAGGTGCAGCCGGGCCCTGGGCCGCGGACCGCGCCCTGCGGTGAGGAGAGTGTAGACGTGAGGGGGGCTAGGGCGGGTGCGGTGGTTGAGCTGCCTTTTAGCCCCCGCCGGGGCCTGTTGTTGGGTGGCTGTTTCTGCCTCTGGCCACGATCAGGGTCGCGGGGAGCCCTGCCGGCCCATTCCGGTTCGCTGCGGGGGCCGCGGGGTTTGCTCGGGCCCCTATTTTGGCGGTAGGGGGGATAGTCTTCCCGGGCCTCCAGAGGTGGGGGCGGGTGGTGCGGCCCGCCGGGCTCGCGGGGCCTTCCCAGCGCTCTCCAAGAACTGGTACTCCCCCGGGTGAGGTACGCTGGGACCCGGCACAGAGGCTTCGCCATCTGGGCCCGCGGCGTAGCAGCGCCACAATTGACTGCTGATTGGGCACATTGCACATACCCTGTGGCCGGGGAGAACAAGGAGGCCCAAGGCCATATTGTCAAGCCTGGAATTGGATTCAAGCAGCACCGTACCATACATTTGGTGCCCTGGGGGCCATCGTGAGCTGGTTTTGAGCCCCATCCTGACCACGTTGAATGCATCTAGCTGCTGACGCAGGGCTGTACTGCTAGGGCCGAGGTGTGGAGCAATGCCCTCGAGGCGATTAGTGGGGAGACGCAGTAGGACCCCTTGATGCGCCCTGCAGGCATTGGGCCCACACACGATAATTGATTACTGCGCAATTCAAGAAGTCAGCCCTGCAGCACGGGGACAGTCGGAGGGGTGGGGCGTGCTGGTGGTCCGGCGAGCTAGGTCCAGATAGAAGGGCCTGCTTGGCTCCCTGCTGTGGGCGGCGGAGGTGGCTGGGCTAGGCTCGGTGCGGCTTGTGGCCTGGCAGTAGGGGGTTTCCCTGAGGACCAGCTCGCGGCACACTCCCTGGTGAGCCCCCAGAGTGGCGCTTTGGTTTCATCGTGACTCAGAGTGCCACGCAGAATCCTGAACGGTGTCCCCCAGCGCACTTGAGGTGCCACATTTGTGGAACACGATGGGAAAAGATAAGCCGGGCGCAACGGGTCCGAAACAGAGTACACTAGACCAATACGCTACAACAGCAAGTGGAGGATCCGCGCCTGGCCCATTACCAGACAATGCGGCTCTCTTGGCGGCCATTACGGATGCCAAGGACACACTTGAGGCCAAGATTGGCGCCGTTGACACTGAAGTTTCCTTCCTGCGCCAAGACCTGCAGAAAGCCGTTGACCGCATTACAGAAGCTGAAACACGGGTGTCCTCCGTGGAGGATAATGTGACGACCCTACAGCAGCGCGTCAATAAACTAACGATCCTTTCTCAAGAACTTGCATCCCGGGCTGATGATGCGGAAGGCCGCGCTAGGTGCAATAAACTCCGATTTGTTGGTTTCCCAGAGGGTTGCGAGGGCAACTCGATGAATCGCTTCCTCACCTCCTGGCTTAAAGATTTGCTCCCTGCCAATATGATCTCCACATGCTTTGTGGTCGAGAGGGCCCACCGAGCACTTACAAGGAAACTAACAGGCCGGTCATTGCCAAGCTGCTTAACTACGCGGACTGGGACGCAGTGCTGCAGTTCGCTCGGTCACACAAGGATAAACTTATCTTTGACTCCAGGCCTATAATGATTTTCCCAGATTACACCCGTCTAGTACAACAGCAGAGACAGTCCTTCACAGCAGCAAAATGGAGACTGCGTGATCTTAATATCTCGTACATGCTGCTTTATCCTGCCAGGCTGCGTGTTGTGTATAACTCTAAGACCCATTTTTTCGATTCGCCTGAAGCAGTCTTTGCCTGGTCCGATGACAGAGCTCATTTGAAACCACATTCACTGCCGCCACTAGAGTCTGACTCCTCCAGGGGCTCGCAGCGAAACAGATCGCGCAGGACGAAATCAAAGAGACGACATCGCTCAGGGTCCGACCGGCGCTCCTCCAGTCCTGAGCGGGCATCCTGATCACTCCACGGCTTGTGAAGCTTCCTTCTTGCTTGTATCTAAATGTCCATTGGTTGGAACTACTCCATCTACCCTGCACCAAGTAGGGGTGGACATTGTACATCGTGGCTGACCAGACCCAGACACTTGTACCCCAATGTTAATGTTCTGTGGGATTGTTGGGATCCATTGGCAGGGGAGCCCTGAGATCCCCAGTTGGGGTCCTGGGGTGTCTCATACCGCGACGGATGCTCCTAGTTCTTGGCAGTATCGAGGGGGAGGGGGGACGGAAGGGGGGGTTTATGGAGTTTACAGTTTTTTTGTTTTCAGTTTTCTTTCACACGCAGACGCTCCTTCCAGCCTCCATTCGGCAGGCCAATATCTTTAGACCCAAAATCGCCGCATGGCCACACAGCAAACTGCCTCGCCTGTGGGTGACCTTACTGTAGTAACGTGGAGCCTTCGTGGGCTGCTTAATAAAATCAAGCGGGGTCTGTCCTTTGTCAAGCTAAACGATATGGGGCCGACATTCTTCTCCTGCAGGAGACCCATCTCTTGGGCAACAAGGCTCCCTGCTTAGCCAGGTTTGGGTATCAGCAGGTCTATCATGCGGGTTTCACTAGGGGCTCCCGAGGAACAGCTATCCTCATTCATCGACGCGTCCCCTTCATCCATAGTAAACACTGGGTAGATCCTGGGGGTAGATATGTCCTTCAGTCGGGCGCAATCTATGGGGAACCTCTTAACATAGCTAGCGTATATGCACCCCCGCCTTTGGGGAACACGTTTGTGGAGAGCATCTCTCGTAAGTGGAGCGAACTCCCAGAGGGCTTGTCTCTCCTGGGAGGCGATTGGAATGATACTATGTCACCGCTTGATAGGCGACGGGGATCAGGAGCACATCCTCCCGCTGGGGCCTCTAAGTTGTCACTGCTGGCCAGTGCATTGGGATGGGCTGATATATGGCGTGAATACCACCCAGCTGAAATAGGCTACACATACATGTCCACGGTTCCATGTCTCGTCTAGATTACATGTTTACACCACGAAATTATATCCATGGGTTCTCCCAAGTCTCCCATCATCCCAGAGGGTTGTCCGATCATTCCCCAGTCACGGTGACACTCCTCTTGCACTTCCACAAACCCCCCCCTAGGTGGCGAATGTCCCCAAGGTGTCTTCGAGATCCAGACTATCAGGAGTGTCTGAACACGGCGATCCAGGAGTATCTCACCCTGAATAATGACTCCGCTCCCTCCAAAGAGACCCTCTGGGAAGCCTTGAAAACCACAATTAGAGGGGTAGATATCAGCTACAGGATGAATGACAAACGTAAACGCTCCGCGGACTGAGTTGGAAACCCAGTGCGCATCCCTAGAGGCACAATACACGCAGGATCCCAGCCCAACCCTTCAGCGTAACCTATCCCTCACGCACCAACAGCTACATCAACACCTTATAGAGGAGGCGAAAGAGATCTGGTTGGCGTCTCAACATCGGGTATACCAGTGGGGGGATAAATCAAGCAAAATGTTACACAGGCTCTGTCAATCTGAGCGCGCCCCGGCCACGGTCCCAATCATTCGAAGTCCCGATGGCGCCTTACGCTCATCCCCTGCAGAAGTAGTTACAGAATTTGCGCATCATTTCTCTACACTATACACACGGAGGGAGCATCTCTCAGAGGACCTCATAGCTGAGTTCCTTCGGGATATTCCCCCCCAGAGACTAACAGACCAGTTGAGAGATCAACTAGATTCCCCCATTACAGTAGATGAATTGACGGCGGCACTAAATGTGATGCGACCTGGCCGAGCCCTGGGTCCCAACGGGTTCCCCATAGAATTCCTTCATTCTCACCTATTGGAAACCCTACACGAAGCTCTCGAACGACAACTATTGCCCCGGGACTGGCGTCAGGCCGAGATAGTCCTATTTTTGAAGCCTGGTCGCCCGCCGGAGGATCCCTCTTCATACCGCCCTATTTCCCTAATTAACTTTGAATCCAAATTACTGGGGAAAGTCCTTGCAGATCGCCTGCGTACCTGCATTCAAGATATGATTCACCTAGATCAATCAGGCTTCATGCCAAATTGAGCCACCCGTCACAATATTCGCCGGGTCCATAATGCCATGGCATTGGCCCCGGAGCTGGGGCGCCCTGCGGCAATACTTCTTGCAGACATAGATAAGGCCTTTGACTCCCTGAGCTGGGAGTACTTATTCCAGCTTTTGGAGGCGGTCAATTTTGGCCCACGCTTCCTGGCCTACGTGCGTCTATTATATGCAGAGCCCATGACCTCAGTGCCGGTCATCATTCTCCCTTCTTTCCCATCAACCGCGGCACATGACAGGGCTGCCCCCTGTCCCCGCTTCTATTCGCCTTGGCGGTGGAACCCCTGGCGGTATGGGTTAACCGAGACCCAGTGCTCCGCGGTTTTGAATGGCCAAGATCGCAATCAGATCGTATTGCCTTATACGAAGACGACGTCTTATTTTTCATGACGGATCCCTGGATCTCGGGTCCGAGAATCTTGAATATTCTCTGTGTCTTCGGCCAGACCACTCGGACTTCACACTAACCCTTCCAAATCGGTGCCATTCCCAGTATGCGGACAACAGGGCAGAGGTACATGGGCATCTCAGCTCCAACACGTCACTGATGGCTTCCAATATCTGGGTATATATATGTCCCCCTGCCCTACGACCTCATGTGCGCGCAATATTAACCCGCTCCTGGCCGGCCTCCGGGGGGAGACGCCCGTATGGTCCTCCCTGCCTCTCTCGCTATATGGGCGTTCGGCAATTTTTAAAATGGTCTCTC
Organism: Calotriton arnoldi; assembly: GCA_963921515.1. Taxonomy (NCBI): domain Eukaryota; kingdom Metazoa; phylum Chordata; class Amphibia; order Caudata; family Salamandridae; genus Calotriton; species Calotriton arnoldi. Next base: position 415,667 of record CAWUFW010004274.1, on the reverse strand, counting down.
TCCCCAGAGTGCTTTACCGACTTCAAAATTTCCCATACCATATACCAAGGTCTTGGTTTGCACAAATAAATGCTATACTTAACAAATTCTTTTGGGGTGGAGGAGCAGTTCGGGTGGCGCTACAGACCTGTGTGCAATCTACATACTGCGGCGGTATATCGGCTGCAGACGTGTACTCGTATTATGTGACCTCTCACCTCCTAGTTATCAACGACTGGTGGTACAATACGCCTACAGACCCGGCATTTGCTCTTGAACACACGGCAATGGAAGGGGTTCCCCTCCTTCGGTTGCTGTACAGCGCACGGTCTCTTGATCCTCTACCTCACACCAGCAGAACGACAATTCGGCTGTGGAGATATACTGTCCGGCGCATGGGGTGGCATGGGCGTCTGACTCAGACAACGCTATTGTGGCATGGTACATACATACGCCAGGTGGCAACGTTGCAGGGGTTCCGTCAGTGGGATCAAATTGGCATCTCCACATTAGGGGTCATCCTGAGAGGCACTACTCTAAAATCCTTCACGCAACTGCAAGAAGAGTTTCATCTTCATAAATCCCAGTTTTACAAGTATCTCCAATTATGTCATGCTATTACCCCATTGCTTGCAAATTTAGATGACCTCCCAGAGTTTCACCCATTGGAGGGTCGCCTTCTTATGGGCGATTTGGGCGCGCATAAAATCCGGCAGATTTATCAAACATTGGCTGCACACGCCACCCCGACCCTTCATAAGACTAGGAAGGCAAGGCAGGATGATATCCCAGAGCTCACCGATGATGATTGGGCGGAGGCTATAGCTAGTCCTCGGGGTGCCACTGTGTCCTCCAGGTACCGTCTTATCCAATTCAAATATGTCCATCGCGCATACTACACACGCCTTCATCTTTGGAACATGGGGGCCATAGCATCTCCTCAGTGCCTTCGTTGTGACAGGGAGGAGGGGTCTTTCTTTCACATTGTATGGAGCTGTGCTGCAATACAGCCCTTTTGGTGCAGAGTTTCAACTTTCCTTAAAGAGGTGCTGTCTTGGGTCCTCCCACTCGACCCTAGACTGTTCCTACTCCATAGTACAGATGATATCGGAGGCAATCGTTACAAACAACATTTACTCTTCCTTGCACTCACAATTGCCAAACGTGATATTGCCCAGCTATGGAATGGAACTTCCCCACCGACAATAGAGAAATGGCGGAAGGAACTAGACAACTGCATGGGTGCGGAGATAGCGGTCTTCCAGCGCGGGGTTGCCCTCAAAAGCATAGGAAGATCTGGTCGAGATGGGCTACATACAGGGGCATAGACCTTCCTCCTCTTCCTTTGCAAACCCCCTAAAAAGCAGCCTCCGCGAGAAGTTAGGGGCCATGTTATATGAAATTGGGTTCTTCTCTTTAAGACGCACATCTGCAATTACACATGCTCGCCAGTGGGGGTGGGGTGGGAAAGTTTGCGTGAAGTTTTTTTTTTTTCTTCATTTCTCTATATACAAATTGTACCCAATGATATTGTCATATTTGGTAATTTGTCAGTATCTTGTTTCATAATGGTATATGTTGAGCAAATGCCCAAGTGGTACTATAAAATTCCCAATAAAATATGTTTAAAAAAAAAAAAATCCACACCCCTTTCAGCCATTCAACCTTTCAGGGACAGTAGTTCCTTGACGGGAGTCATGCAGAGAAGGTCAATGGTTATACATTTCTAGGAGTTGCTTTTGATTATTCTTTATGTTGGAAATGTATGATTTCTGCTAGAAGTTGTATTCTACAAGCTACTACTAGTGCCCTGCTTTGCTTCATAACAACTTTATAGGTAACTCTGTTCAACGACTGATTGACGTTTATCAAGCCATATGTCGCGGGGTTCATGGAATGACCCAGACCAGTGTTACTGAAAGCGTGTTTATTGAAGCATAAACTTGTTCGGGCAAGTAGAAAGTAATCTCGTAATGAATTCCACTGGGGTAAGGTCCTCCGGTCTTCCTTCTTCAGATGCGTCCGATGGTTTTCGTCTTCTTTGGTTCCTTGTTGGCCTCTGAGCAAAACCCTCAGGAAAAACACAAATACGGAGAGACCTTAATAAACCAGGCTCCTAACAATTAAGGGTTACCTCCACCACACCTTCAGTGTCTTAAGACATGGGAGGGGACGCAGGTTCAATGTTGTATGATTTTCTCCCGTACTCAGTTTGTGCAAGAGAGGGGAGTGGAGAAAATAGGGTTTGCCCTTACCAACAAAGTTGGCGAAGAAAGAGAGACGAGGGAGGAAAAACCCAACAATGATCCTTCCACTATGGGTAATGATGTACAGTACAACCCTTCCATGCAGCTCAGTTACTCCCTTCGGGCACGCCTCAAACATACCACACCCCCACCACCATTCCCTTGCTTTAAACCCCCACGAGGTAACCCCATGCATGTGCCCACCAAACAAGCTGCCACAAAGCCCCCTGCGGTACTTGCCTGAGGCCGTGACTCTGTCTGTGAGTCACAGTGGTCTTGTCCGCGTTGCCTTTTCTTGGGATTCTCTGGACGTCGTCGGCCTCTCATGGTGAAAAGGTTTGCTTCCTCCACTGCCGTGCTCTCGCCTCCTGACTCTGGGTCTTTCCATCGCTCGGCGGCCCGTTCTGGTCTCCCGGTTTCGTCTCTCCTGCTCCAGGTTCCTCCTCACGATATCGCAGTCTTCCTCCTCCGTCGGTCTCTGCACTGCGTCTTGCGACGTACTCCTGGTCTTCCTGCTTGAGGGACACCCCCGTATGCGTCAGGCTTATAACTCGTCACGTATGGGAGTGGCCTAGACAGCCACTAGACCGCTTGCCTGCGGCAGTCTGGTCCCCTTGGGGAACGTTTCGGGGTTGTATCCTGATGCCACAGCAGGCACTTGTCACACCAGTATTCCACCTATACTCACCTAAGGCTCCTCTGTTTGGTTTCCTACATTGGAGCAGCCGTTCGATTTACATGATGCTCCATTATGATGTAAACTACTTGGTTTCAGAAGTATTATTCCACTCAAGAATATACAATTGGCGTTCCATATTATCTTAAATTGGATAGTAGCATTATGCTTAGCACTCATCCTGTTATTCACAATCTGTAGAACTACTGGTAACCATTAACAGTATTACATAATTTTCAAATTTTTGCCTTACCAGCCACCGAGGCTCCATCACATATTTTTTTGTCTTCTGCGTGAAATGATTAGATATGTTCAATCTGAGATTGCCACTTTCAAATACATATGCTGCTACGCCTAAATTAAAAAGATTGTCTAGGAACCACCAGACAACGTGGAGGCAGGGGAGGTTTGCAGTGGGTGTATAAACATTGAAACAATCCAAGGATTATCATTGTTATCCCAATTATTTTATGGGTATTCAGAATTTGAGGCAATATGAACTGTTAAAATGCCCTAGGAAAAATTGTCAATTTATGCTCAGCAAATTTTAATCATCTTTCAGTTTTGGAAACAGAGGGTGCATGATGTGGATTGCCAATTGGAGCTCATCTGTGTCAGTCTACGAATGCTGTACTGTAGTTATGTCTCCTCCAGTCTTCTGGCCACAGCTCAGTACACCATCTCTCTTTCCCGAAGAGACTGAAATCGTCATCCCCAGATGCATCACAAGAAGAAACAGTAGGTAACAGCTGTGTGCAACCGGTATTTTACAAAATTCTGCTAACAAAAATATTTTTTACCTGCTTCAGCCATTGTGACTGAGCGGCTTTTAAATATTGTGAAGGATGGAAGTCAAAGGTTGGAAGCGTGGCTACTGCTAGGAGCTGCCCTTTCTTTCATCAAGCAAGAAGCAGAGTCAAAAGACCCAAGCGTTAGTCCTTGTCCCCTCATTGCCTGTTGAACAGCCTTGTGAAGGAGCCTGTCGTGGCACGCAACGGAAAGAACCCAGGAAACTGACAGAGGACTACAGAGATTGCCGCTGCCGTGAGACGCGGCGCGGAAGCTGAGGCGCTCTTCCCCCGCTCTTCCTCCGGGCATAGAAGGCGGCGGCGGCGGCGAGCGTGCACAGGCACAGGCGAACGAGCGAGCGAGCGTAGGCAAAGGCAGCGGGGAAGCAGTGACGGGTCGCGGTCCGCGCAACAGTGACGGGGGAGAAGTGGTGGCAGAGAACGGCTAACGGCACACGGCAAATGGCAGAGGAAGGCAGAGGGTAAGCGCTCTCAGTTTGCACCCGCAGCGAGACTCCTCCCCCCTGTCTCACCTCTGGTCTAGCCTCCCGCTATCACTTCCCTGCCTCCCTGCTTACCGGGCTGCCCTGCCCTACTGCCTGCCCCACACCTCCGTGCCTTGTGCCCGAAACTGCATCTGCCCTTGCCCCTGAACCTCAGCGCAGAGAACCACATCGCTCCTGTGTTTCTGTTCCTGTGCTCAGTGCCTGAAAACTCCGAGCCTGAACCTCCCCCGGAACCTCAGAGCTCCGGAGCTTCGGAGGCTCGGAAGTCGGAAAGTTGGTCAGGGGGATGGGGGGGCGCACTGCAGTAAGATCGTGCTAGGGAAAACAGGCCGGCCTGCAGTTCCAGTGCCCCGAGTCAGTTTTGTGAGAGCCCCGGCACAGAAGCTGCCTCACAGCTGCCTCACAGCTGCCTCGCAGCGGGTTACAAGGAGTGAGGGGCAGCGAAAACCTATCAGACCAGATCTAAACAAACTGCAAGATTGCTACATTGCTAAGAATTTGCCAAGAAACTGCCGGAGCTTGCCAGAGCTTGCCAGGACTTGCCAAGCTAGCCAGACCGCAGACTACAAAACCCTCAAATTCCACTTATCAGCACCCTTCAGCAGCCACTAGCAAGGACCAGCAAATTACCAGTTACTGTATTATCTAGCAGTAAGGAAAAGCCAAGAAAAACAAAGGAAAAATAAAGGAAACAAAGGAATGCAAGGGAAAGGCAACTGACATAAATTGACTACAATCAATTAATAAAAATAAAAAAACAAAGCCAGCCAAATCAAACAACTAAACAAGCAATAACAAACAGCAAATAACCAACAAACAACCAATAAACCAAACGAAAATAAGAACAACAACAACCAAATGCCAAATCAAAAGACAAACAAAAAAGGGGCGAAAATCAAACACCAAACACCAAAAAGGTCAGGGAAAATTAAAAACGGATCAAAACGCATAAACTCCAGATTTGGAGGATCTTAAATTTCGACAAACCCGCAATATCAAAAAGAGCTTTAAGCATTCAAGAAAAACGGAATAACCGAAATCACAAGAATTACGGGACCAACACGTGCACAAGGGCTTCGGATGAGATGAGATCAGGCAGTGAGAGAACTGTCACATCCACATTGAATAAACGGAAAAAAAAGAGCAAAGGATCAACTGACACACCCAGCAACAAGAACTTATTGGTGGAGGAAATCCCTAACCAGATCCTGGTAGACATTATAGACAAAGTAGGTTCCGAACTGAACACAAAATCCACAACAACAACAAGCTATCAGCCAAAAATCTACACAAAATTTGCATTTCTGAGAGACGCAGGGGCCGTCCTCTGCATGAGTAACGAAAAATTAAATGGCTTCCCCTACCACTTGTACCCGGAGAAAACGGACCATCAAGGTCCTAAGGCAACCACTCCTGAACAAGGCAGCAAAGGCATAGAAGATAAAAGGGGAAATTCCATAGTCACAAGTACCCCATACAGGAAAAGACAGCAAGGGGAGCTAGTGTCCACCCAAATAACCAGCGTCCCCACAAAGAGGAATCGCATAGGATCTGGCCAAGCACAAATAAGGGAAAAGTCTTTTGAGGCAAACCAGGCAACAAGAACAAGATCACTTTCTGCTGGAATTAAGCCCGGCACAGGCATTCCCCTAGAACCAACTATCCAAATCTTCTCGGGGAGAACAAATTTTATGGATGACATTACTTCACAAAATACTGAAACAGCGCCAGTACTTGCCCCAAACACATCCCCACCATCTTCATCCCATAATGAGGCACCTAAAGAGCGCCCAGAAAGTACGGTCTGTGGATCTAAGCCAACACATATCGAAGTCACGAACATTGAGGCAGATATCAACACTAACTCTCCAGTGCCACAGTTGCAAAAACCTCTAGGGCTCAAGGACTCAAATCAAATCAGCCCAGAGATAGGCAGGGAAGTATGGCACACTAAGGCCAGCCCCAGCGGGGCAACAAGCTCAGGGAAAAAGGGCAAAGGAACATCGACAGGGGACAACTCAATCGTCACCAACTGCTGCAGTACTGACAGCAACCCCCAGCTTAACTCACAATTCAACAATCCTTTTAGTAATTCTGATGAACAACTTAGGGACAAGGAACCAGGAACCACAGAGGCCAGAAAAGGCGCAACAGATGGCAATACTGCTCAAACAACTTATAACCAAGATCAGCAAGAGTTTTTCCATTACTCCGCAGCCGGGCAGGTATATGCCACCACCCCCCAACAAATCAAAAGCAAAGGACTCAACCAACTGGACCCAAACATGCTCTGGGAATCTTTATTAGACACCATGCAGCTTTCAGTCAAGTCAATGCAATATCAATCAATCAATCATATCATTTGTAAAGCGCACTACTCACCCGTGAGGGTCTCAAGGCACTGGGGTGGGGAATGCTGCTACTGCTCGAAAAGCCAGGTCTTGAGGAGTTTTCTGAAGGTCAGCAGGTCTTGGGTCTGCCGTAGGTGGATGGGGAGGGTGTTCCAGGTCTTGGCGGCGAGGTGGGAGAACGATCTGCCACCGGAGGTCGCTCTTCGGAAGCGGGGGACAGTGGCGAGGGCGAGGTCGGCGGAGCGGAGCTGGCGGGTGGGGGTGTAGAAGCTGAGTCGTCTGTTGAGGTACGTTGGTCCGGTGTTGTGGAGTGCCTTGTGTGCGTGGGTGAGGAGTTTGAAGGTTATCCTCTTGTTGACCGGGAGCCAGTGCAGGTCTCTCAGGTGGGGTGTGATGTGGCTGCGGCGAGGGATGTCGAGGATCAGGCATGCAGAGGCGTTCTGGATGCGTTGGAGCCGTCTCAGGAGTTTGGCCGAGGCTCCTGCGTAGAGGGCGTTTCCGTAGTCCAACCTGCTGCTGACGAGGGCCTGGGTGACCGTTCTTCTCGTTTCAGTGGGGATCCACTTGTAGATCCTGCGGAGCATGCGGAGGGTGGTGAAGCAGGCGGAGGAGACGGCATTGACCTGTTTAGTCATGGAGAGGGTGGAGTCGAGGATGACCCCTAGGTTGCGTGCGTGGTCGGTGGGTGTTGGGGCGGTTCCCAGTGCGGTCGGCCACCAGGAGTCGTCCCAGGCCGAAGGGGTGGATCCGAGGATGTCCGAGTTCAGCTTCAGTCAGCTGTTCCTCATCCATTCAGCGACGGCCTTCATTCCTTCGTGAAGGTTGGTTTTGGCGGTGTGGGGGTCCTTGGTGAGGGAGAGGATCAGCTGGGTGTCATCGGCGTAGGAGATGATGTTGAGGTCGTGCCGACGGGCGACGTGGGCGAGCGGTGCCATGTAGATGTTAAACAGAGTTGGGCTGAGGGAAGAGACCTGGGGTACGCCGCAGATGATCTCGGTGGCTTCGGAGCGGAAGGGGGAAGGCGGACGCTCTGTGTTCTGCCGGAGAGGAAGGAGGTGGTCCAGTCCAGGGCCTTCTCTTGGATCCCGGCGTTGTGGAGGCGTGTTTGTAGTGTGTGGTGGCAGACCGTGTCGAGGCGGCTGACAGGTCCAGGAGGATGAGGGCCGCCGTTTCTCCGTTGTCCAGCAGGGACTTGATGTCATCGGTGGCGGCGATGAGGGCAGTCTCGGTGCTGTGGTTGCTGCGGAACCCGGACTGGGAAGGGTCCAGGATGTTGTTCTCCTCGAGGTAGCGGGTCAGTTGTTTGTTGACGGTCTTCTCGATGACCTTTGCCGGGAACGGGAGCAGGGAGATGGGCCGGAAGTTCTTGAGGTCCTTGGGGTCCGCCTTGGGTTTCTTGAGTAAGGCGTTGATCTCGGCGTGCTTCCAGCTCTCCGGGAAGGTTGCTGTCTCGAAGGAGGTGTTGATGACTTTCCGGAGATGGGGTGCGGTGGCTGTGCTGGCTTTGTTGAAGATGTGGTGTGGGCATGGGTCTGACGGAGATCCGGAGTGGATGGTGTTCATGATCTTGATGGTGTCGTCGTCGTTGATGTTGGTCCAGGAGAGCAGGTGGTTGGTGCGGATGGTGGTCGTGGGGCGGAGGTCTCAGTGGTTGTCGGGCGGGCGTGGCGTTGAAGCTGTCATGGATGTCTGCGATCTTGAGGTGGAAGAAGGTGGCCAGCGAGTCGCACAGGTCTTGCGAGGGTGGGACGTCGTTGGTGTTGGAGCTGGGGTTGGAGAGTTCCTTCACGATGTTGAAGAGCTCTTTACTGTTGTGCGCGTTGTTGTCTAGGTGGTCTTTGAAGGAGGCCCTTTTGGCGGATCTGATGAGGTGATGGTGTCTGTGGGTGGCGTTCTTGTGGGCTGTGTGGCTGTTCGGTGTTCGTTCACGGAGCCAGATCTTCTCCAGCTTTCGGCAGGTTTGCTTGGAGGCCCGGAGGTCTTCAGTGAACCAGCTGGCTTTCTTGTTGGTGTGACTGTTGGAGGGTTTCTTGATCGGGGCGAGGGTGTTGGCGCAGTCCTTGATCCACTGTCTGAGGTTGCGGGCGGCGGTGTCGGGGGTCGGCGGGTGGGCTCGGGCGAGGGTGGTGGTTAGCTGGTCTTCGGTGACTTTGCTCCAGCAGCGGCGGGGCATCTGTTGGGTGCGGTGGTGCGTGGTGGGTTTCTTGAAGGTGAAGTGGATGCAGCGATGGTCGGTCCAGTGGAGTTCGGTGGTGTGGTTGAAGGAGACGTGGGGGCTTGCGGAGAAGATGGGGTCAAGCGTGTGACCGGCGGAGTGGGTGGGTGTTGTGACGAGTTGTCTGAGTCTGAGGTTGGCTAGGTTGTCGATCAGGGTGGTGGAGTTGGTGTCGTTGTTGTTCTCGAGGTGGAAGTTCAGGTCCCCGAGGAGGATGTAGTCCGTGGAGGCGAGGGCGTGTGTGCTGACGAAGTCGGCGATGGAGTCGCTGAACTGTGGTCGGGGTCCGGGGGTCTGTAGACGAGGGTTCCTCTGAGGGTGGTGTTGGGATCGGTGTGGATCTGGAAGTGCAGGTGTTTGGCGGTGCTGAGGGTGTCGTCGGTGTTGGTCGAGACTCTGAGAGTGTTCCTGTGGACGATGGCGATTCCTACTCCTGCTCCGTTGGTGCGGTCCCTGCGGGTGATCTTGTAGCCTTCCGGGACGGCTATGGCTATGTCGGGTGCCGAGGCGGGGTTCAGCCAGGTCTCCGTCAGGAAGGCGACGTCTGGGGAGGTTGAGTCGAGTAGGTCCCAGAGTTCAACGGCGTGTTTGCGGGCGGAGCGGGTGTTGAGAAGGATGCATCTGAGGTGGTTGGGTTCTTTCCTGGTCGGCGGCATGGTGGGGCGGATGCTTGTGAAGCTGCAGTTCCGGCAGGTGAAAGCTCCGTGGGTGCGCTTCGGGGCGGCCAGGAAGCAGGTGTGTGATCGTCCGGTGTTGAGTGCGTGGAGGGATCTGGCATCGTAGCGGTGTCGGGCGTCGTGGCGTTCACGGGGTCCTGGCGCTGGGCGCGGTCCAGGCGCGGACGGGCGCAGACGGGCTTGCCTTAGGCGCGCCTTTGGCACGCCTGCGGTACGCCCGCTGTGCGGCTGCTGCGCGGCCTCCATATGAGGGGATGTGGGAGGGAGGAGCAGCTGGGAGGCGGGAGCGGGCGGCGAATGGGATTGCAGGGGGGCGGGGCCGCAGGGACGCAGCGGCGGGAAAAACAGGCGGGGGCCGCGGGAGAACTGGGCACAGAAAGGAAAAACAAGTTTAGGCAAGAAAACAAGTACAGGCACAGAGGAATAAAAACAAGTCTGGGCAAGAAAGCAAGTTAGGCACAGGGGGATAAAAACAAGTCTGGGCAAGAATGCAAGTTAAGCACAGGGGGATAAAAACAAGTCTGGGCAAGAAAGCAAGTTAGGCACAGGGGGATAAAAACAAGTCTGGGCAAGAAAGCAAGTTAGGCACAGGGGGATAAAAACAAGTCTGGGCAAGAAAGCAAGTTAGGCACAGGGGAATAAAAACAAGTCTGGGCAACAAAGCAATTTAGGCACAAGGGGAAAAAAACAAGTCTGGGCAAAAAAGCAAGTTAGGCACAGGGGAAAAGTACAGGATTAGGCAAAAACAATGCAGGCAGAGACGTGCAGCAGCGTGGGGAGCGACCTGCCTGCGACAAGATGGACGTCCAACTATCGATCCTTAATTCAGTGGCCATCCACATCTCAAACATTGACAGCAGACTAGCCGACATGAACAACTTGATCAAAAGGGCCCAGGCATACACGCAGTTACTTCCAACGCACTGCACCTGCTTTTCCATTGTTGACAAGCTATCCACCCTCCCAGAGGCAATGGGGGATATCCTGGCAGAAATCAGGAAAATACCAAAAAAAACAGCGCACCACCGCAAAAGACCCCAACAAAGTGGCCCTCAATAGGTCCATCCTGCAGTCAGGACGTCACAGCAAAAATCGAAGGGGCAAAAGGTCCCCCAAAGGATTCTTGCAAGGTGACAAGATCAGCTCAGGACCCAATCGCCAAATCATTCTGCACCTCCGAAGAGACAGCTAAGAAAAAAAACGAGGAGCTCGACTGTTCCAATAGAGCAGAGCACATAAGGGCCCCAGAACAAAGCCACGACTTTCACCTCGCAGATCCAACACAAACAAAGCTCGAATTAGAAGCTTCAGGAAAGCCCCTCGTCGGGGGGGAAAGGAGACCAAGCACACAGCCGTAAGCAAAGGAGGAAGGGAAGAAAGAAGAAAAAGAACATAGCGGATTACTTCCAATCAGGCAGCACTCGATCTGGGACAAAAGGACAAGCCACCAGCAAATTAATGGAACTATTGCCCCAAGAAAGAGATAACAAATCGAGCCATTCGATTACTTCAATATTAGGGGACTCAGAAACAAAGCAGGATACGATAGAGGATGAACCATCAAGGCCATTTAACAAAGCAACAGACGGAAGCAAAAAGAACGCAAGCACCAGAGCTTCCGCATCTTTTAAGAAAAAAAGATTTGTAGAGGCAGCTACCTCCGGGAAATCAGAAGGGGATAAAAAACTAAGCCCTTCGACACTTCACCACGAGAGGATTCAGATACTAAACTGGTCACGACAGAGGAAGATCCAACAGAGCCATCTATAACCAGATCGGATCAAACTAAAAACCAGGAAAGCACGAGAGCTCCAGAAGATTCCATCAAGCAAAATCCTGGTGAGTTAATCATCTCAAGGAAAGAAATCACCACCACCAGGGAAAATAGCAGACTTCGAATGGATCTCTCGAACCCTCTACCAAAAGAGGAACTTCCCAAACAGGCAAAATTTCCAACTGCCAGTCAATCACAACTTAAAAACAACTCAATTCTATTCATTCCTGAATATAAATCCAGAGGTTGCGGGGATATCCTCAACAGAGGGAACATTCTACATCTAATTCAAGCAATTAGAAGCTTGGAGGACATAAGAACACACGATCTGGAAAGAATTGCATTCAAAAACATCAAAGAAATCTCTGACAGGGAAATAACAAAGACAACCTGGTCCTCAGAAGAAATAGTGAAGAGAATCCTGGATGAGGAACCCCAACTAAAAGTATGGGGAATTAAAATACTACTCTACCAAAGGCCCGGCTACCCGGAACCACTGACTCTAAACAAAAGCAAAGACGAAATGGCAGCTACCTCATCAGCAGGTTTCCAACCACACTCAGTACTTAAAGGAGCACGTAGCATGGATGCACGGACACCAGGAAGGAACAATCAATTTCGAGCAATGAGGTCGGAAGACTGGTCCTGGCTAGCTAGGACATTAAACCGCCAGGAGGAGAGCACTTGACGCAAGGCAAAAAAAACACCTCCAAGTAACCACCACCTACGAATTTGCTCCTGGAACATAAACGGCTTGGCCAACAAAACATCGGACAAAGACCTCTTGGATTATTTTCAAGGCTTCGATCTCATCCTACTACAAGAAACTTGGTTAGAGGAACCCTTCCATCTACTTGGCTTCAGAACCCACCAAACTCCAGCAGTGAGAGGCTCAAAATTTGGACATCTAAAGGGTGGTCTAACAATCTACTCATCAATAAAAACAGTAACAGCGACTGAAGACGTTGATACCTCCACATCTTCCACCAATGCAATTAAAGCACTTAGAGTGAGCATACGGGATGGGAATACCATACAACAAATACTACTCTTAAACTCCTATATACATCCACGTGACAAAACTAAAGGTGCCAAAATGGTGGAGGCAGAAATGATCAGGCTGCTCTCGGAAGAATCAACTTCAAAACTACTGCTGACAGGAGACTTCAATATGTACCTAATGGGGCCACAGTCAAGGGACGACCTACTCGAGGAACAACACTCAGCCTGGAATATCCCTAGTCAGGAGCTGAGCACCAAGAGGCAACAATCAGCACTCGCCAGGAACTTCGTAAAAGATCTGGAACATCTAGGCTTTGTGGTCCTAAATGGGCGTTTTCCAGGAGATCAGCCCCCGGTGGCAACATTCCCCAGCTCAACCTCAAGCACGCTAATAGATTACACTTTTGTATCCCTATCACTCTTCAGCTGGATCACAGGCTTCCAGGTAGGGACCCAAGATCAAAGTGACCACCTCCCGCAAGAAATTTCCACAAGAATAACTGGATCCCCACCGGACCAACCTGCTGAGGACCCCAAGTCTATTTATATGGTCAATTTCAGGAGAATCAAATTCAAAACTAAGCAACTGGATGATCTACTGGCCTCAGCGAGGTTATTATGGGAACAAAGGGAGGAGGCCAGAAATGAGATAATGCACTGGGAAGAATTTACCAAAACACTTGGAGCAAAGCACGCGGCTCGCGCTCTTCCAGCCTCAACGACAAACAGGATCTCAGACCATCAAGACAAACACCTTCTCATCACTAAAACTCCACATCTTCGAATTCTCAAAAAAGCAATAAACAAAACACTGTGGGACATTCAGCGTACAGGGCACGACTTGAGTTTACAAAGGGAGTTAGCGAAACTCATAGCGGAAAAGAAAAAAATTATCTGGCTGGCAAAAAGGGATTCGGACGAAAATCTGTGGGCTAGACTGCTACAAGACTCAAAATCAAACAACAGCACGAGATTCTGGCGCACAATAAATAGTCTAGCCAACCCGAACGCCCTAAGAATCAACTCACACCTAACAGAGGAAGCTTGGGCCTCCCATTTGCTTCAACACTTTAATTCTGATCAGTATCAGAGCACATGCTAAACTTCAGAGGGAACCCCTATCAATCCCAAAGCTATCCCAGGAAACAAGCATTTTTCGTTTACAATTGACCAGGTAAAGGTCAGAATAGCCAAAGGCAAACGGGATGGCGCTCCGGGTCTCAATGGGATTCCTCCAAGCTTATTTAAAAAAGACCCGGAATACTGGGCTTCCAAACTGTCACCGCTGTTTGCAGAAATCGCTGGAGGAAACATCATCCCGGACTCCTGGAGAGGGTCAATCATATCCCCAATATATAAGAAAGGGGACAAGAACTCAGCAAACAGCTACAGGCTGGTGGCTCTAATTGATATCGAAGCGAAATACTACTGTGGATTAATTCTGGAATATCTCATCGCTTGGACAGAGGATAAATCAATCAATCAAACAGGCTTTTGCAAGGGCATGGGAACAACCCCAAACATACTTGCCCTGTCCCTACTGATAGATAGAATGAAATTAGCAAAACAACCTCTATTCATAAGTTTTATCGACTATTCGTCAGCATTTGACAAAATTGATAGGAGCATACTCTGGCATAAGCTAATGGAAAAAAAAATACCATCTGCTCTCCTAAACCAGCTAATACTCCTCCACACAAAAACGTGGGTTCAAGTCAAACTAGGAGATGGCAGGTTCGTGTCCCGGAAAATTCCAACAACCATGGGGCTCAAACAGGAGTGCGTACTGGCGCCGACACTTTTCAACTTATACATGTCTGATTTATCGTCGGAACTAGACACATGTAATTCGCATGCGCCAAATATAGGAGGGCTGCCACTTTCCAATCTCCTGTACGCAGACGACCTAGTGCTGCTGAGTCGAACCCCCATTGGCCTTCAACATTTACTAGATACAACTAGCAGTTATTCAGCAAACAATGGTCTATCCATCAACTATGACAAAACAAAGGTAATGAGGATTCATCCAAGAAAGGATACCTCCAAGTTCCGCTGGCATCTGGCCAACTCGACAATCGCAGTGGTAGACCAATACAAATACTTAGGAGTGATTTTAGACAATAGAGGCACATTTAACGCACATAAAGATGTCATCAAAAGAAGAGGCAACTCTATTGCCGCAGCAATAAAATCCATTAAGCACACAATTACCGGTCCAAATCTTACTCCACTATTACAAGTCTGGCGAGCAAAGCTCATTCCGGCAATCACTTATGGGAGCGAGTGCATGAGGGGAAGAGACGCAGCCACATTAGACAGCACTGTCTCAAGAGCGGCCAGAATGATTTTCAGTCTACCCAAGTACATTTCACCGGCACAAATAAGGTTGGAATTCGGCCTGCAAAGCCAAGAATTAGCTCGTAAAGGAGACTACGCCAAGAGTTGGTACAGAATCAAAAGAGCTGAAGCAGGAACACTGAATTCTTACCTATGGACCGCAATACAACAAAAGAGGGACTGTGCAGCCATGAGCTATCTGACCGCATCAAAAGACCGCCTAGGACTGGAGGAACTTTGGGCAGCATTAGGGTCTTACCATTGTTTTAAACAAATTGTAAATAAGACAGTGAAAAAACTATCACTATTAGAAGACAAGGCGGCCCTCACAGAAAGAACCCATGGATGGTTTGTTGTGCAAAGCTACGTCAAGCCCTCCGCGCAATCTTACCTAGGCGTAGGCTTCAACCGGAGGAAGAAAGAAAAACATCTTCATCTCCGAATGGGCATTTTACCAGCAGTGCAGCACCTTCCCCCTTAGAAACGATCGCCGGGCCAGACAACATGCCGTTTATGCAAGGAAGCAAACGAAAGCATAATACACCTTTTGTGCATCTGCAGAGAATTACAAGCAGAACGACGCCAATTACTGAAGCCACACTTCAAAAGCGAGGGGATAAGAACATGTAGGCAAGCAGTAATGGTATGCCTCGGAGGAGGGAACGTCCAGCTGGCGTGTCGCTTCGTACAATTCATGGAAGCGGCTGGGGTGAAACTCGGCCGATAAACCATTAGTATCATCCATCATTGCATCACTTTTCAGTTTTTGCTTTCACAGCAAATAAGACACACTGAGATTGCCCCTCTTACGGACAATAGATGCCTCAGTACGACTTTCAACTGCAACCTACTTTTACCGCAGTCAGAAAGCAACTGTTCTATTGTATAATTACTCCTCTAATCAAACTGAGCATGTGTTTTATTAAATTTTAATCTTTTAGAATCTTATTTCCCTCTTAAAAATGCTCAGGATCTGAAAACCTGTCAAGATATAGAACGATTAAATCTCTTATCAATGTACTGTAATGGACACAATCGCGGACATTTGCACAAAAGATGTCAATACAATGCACTGATGTTTTATTAAATGATATTTTGAGAAGTTTTAAATCATGAACTCTGTTGCTGTAATTTTTGCCATTTTCTTTTAAAGAGAAATTGTAAAGGTTTTAATTGACCGGACAATAAAACTATTACTTACTTACTTACTTAGATGCATCACAATATATTTCTACTACTCTCCATGTCATGGGGCAGCCACATTGTTGAACCATTGTAGTTGTCCAAGAACCTTAAAATATACTTATGTACAGCTTCATTCCCTCATTGGTACTTTGCCTGTGGTGTGGTTTTGATATCGCCTCTAAAGGTAAAGCCATGCATCTGCAGAAATCTCTGTCCATAATCACTACTTTACATGTGACCTAAAACTTTCAGCATTTTCCTCAGTTCACGCTGCCTTCAATTCCAACTGTAGGGACTTCAATGTCACCAATTTATCAGCTGACACCATCCTTAACAAATCCAACTTTACACGAATTAAAGTAATGGTCCTCAGAGGCACTTCCGTTTTTTTCACGAAATGTGAATTTCTTCGCTACCTGATCGATCACTTCCATCAATCATCCTGACTGACCTCCTGCCCCCCCCCCCCGTTTTCGAGACAATAATAGAGGTAGTGCAGCACCTGTTCAGACCCTGAAACTTTTTTGATCACTCATTCCAAAATGAAACTGAAGGTCTCAAAGAGTGCGCACACCACCGAGCACCCCATGGGCATGGCCTTGCCAAAAACGCCCCAGTAAGGGAAAGCCACCAGGGTGCACCGGTAGAAGCATGGACGCTGTATGTTAGTCAATCTTCCCCATCACAGCCCCTACACAGCAGATTCTGACCATCTGTATGGACTCCTCATTCAAACTGAGGACACTGAACATTCTTCCTGTGTCAGTTATGGTCTCCCAACCTACATTTGTCATCCTCTTTCTTTGGTACCACTCCCTGTGGTGAGATCATATGGGCAGGCAGGGGCACCTCCTCGAATGAGTCTGCCATCCTCCCTGCCTGCACCTCTTTCAACTGCTTTGTATAAACCGCATTTGTCAATCCTTCAGCTAATTTCAGTTGATCTGCCCGATGTTTATGATGAAGGCTGTGAATGGAATTCTAAATACTTCTGTAAACTCCACCCTCAAATATTTAACTGGCATCTGGTCTGGGTATTCTTCCAACCATGGTCTCCAACGTAACTGGCATATTTGCCTTACCCTATAGCCCCCTTGTGCTTCCCCTGCCTCTCGATCGCCAGTCCTTGTGGTTGGAATACACTCCGAGCATTCGTACCAATAATTTGCATGGGATCTAAACCATGTTGACTTGTTTAGATTCCAGAAGACACCTGCATTCTTGCCTCTGCCCTGGGCCAACACTTCCTCCGAGGTGGGATGGTGCACGTGGGGTAACTGTAACTCATGTGTTGTGTGCGCAGCTGACAGCGGTCTAGTCAGGTCATCCATTGCAACCATAATTTGTTGTCTACTTCCACCCATGACTTGGACTGGTCCAGCTATTTCCTAGTCTGAAACTCCTTGTCATACCTCAGCAATGCTAGCACTCCAAAGCTTATCTGGCCATCCTAACTGCATTCAGATACGTAAACAGCACAATGCTGCTGTCTGGATGTTTCTCACCACATCCGCTGGCATATATAGTAAATGGCACTGTCCATGAATCTATATTGATTGGCACCCTTGACAGTGCTTAATTTGAGCCGTTGGTTTCCGGTGCTCAGCACCGGCACTTAATCATGAACATCAGCACTTATAGAGCGAACTCAACCCAAAGCTATTGGAGCACGGAAACATTCATTTTTGCTAGGGACGGGAGTTTTGTTTTAGGCGGCTCCTACAAGAGAATTGGGCTGGTGCAAGCTTCCTCCTGACGAGAGCCCGGCACTATTTTTTTCTTTCAAATAAACCACTGACCCTTGACCTCTTTGCCAGTTCCCTCTCTTGTGATTTTTTACCTTCATTGCGAAACATTTGTCTATGCAGCATCTTACAGATGTCCACTTGTTTACTGGCCAAGATGCTCTCCTTCGTACTTTCCAGTAGATGTCTGGCTAGTAGCACAGCTATACCCATATAGGGCAATTTCCTTGTCAAACTCAGTTTTTTCTCCTTACCGTCGGTTCCACGCCCGCTATCCCTGGCATCGTATTCTCTGTTCTGCCGGCAAGTCGCCTCCTTGTTCCTCCCTCTTGTTGTGCTACCCCCTTTATCCACATCACACTCTCCATGTGACTGCTATTATCTCTCTCCAACTGCTCTCCTGTCAAGGAACTTATCTCATGACTCTCACTAGGTCTTCTGAAACAGGCCAAAAGGTTCCCCCTCCTGCGGGTACCATCTTGTGTTACCTCGCACAACTCAGCCTCTTGTAGCTATCATCCCCTCTCTCTGGAACCCTTCCTTACCACAGCTCTTGGTTTTCTCTCCCTGGCTCTCCTTCGCTCCGGCACGGGCTGTGCCTCTTCGCCCTTGGCCCCTCATTAGCTCTACTGTTTTTTATTAGGCATTCCAACCCCCCCCCCAACCTCTTGGGCACTGCCACCACTGAAGCCACCTTCTTGCCAGTTTCCTTACCAGTCACCCAATGGACTGCCCTTTTTCCTTCCTCCTCAGACCCCCTCTGACGATAAGTCCTCTATCTCCTCAGCCCTTCCGACTCACAGATCATTTGCTGTCCCGTAGCCCAGCCATGCAATATGGCTCCTAAGTCCCTTGATCTGTGCCCTTAGCCTCCTTTGCGGATCCCAGCCACCGCCATGTTCTTAGCACTAACTTTCACTGGTCTTACCAGGCTCCTCTTGGCCTGCCCCAACTTTACCATGTGTTCCCCTCTTTTTCCATCACAATCTTTTCTTCTTGAGGCCCTCTCTATGACTGCTAGGGCCGCCTCCCTGCACTGTCCCTCTTTTTGCACGGGTGGTAGATGTTGCACATCCTTATGGGGTATCTATGGTAAACTCCTTTTGCCAGGTGCCTGCCATGTTCCCTTCTCCTTCACCCTCCCAAGCACTGTTCTCACGCCCGAACACTCCTGCTCTTCCCCCCCGTCTCATGCTGTTTGCTGGGTCGGCTTTTGGGCCTGAATGTAGCACATGTGGAAAAAGGAAGGAAGTAAATGAAGATATTTCTCCTCGTTACGCCAGCCTCAGGCAGATGCACCATTTTGGCAAACCCAGGTTTACTGGCTTTAGTAAATCTGGGTTTGTGTCTAAATACATGGGTAGATGCATACCAACGCCGTTGCTCCACCTATGTAACACTTAACTGATGCAGTGTGACACAATGCTAGGCGCTGTGTTATTTTTTTCCCGCAAGGCGACGCAAATCGACCGTTATGTGACTTTGTAAATCTGGACTAGCATTTTTAATTCTGGGCTGGCTGCGCCAAAAAAGTGGCCTAACCACGGCGCAAAATGCTAGTAAGTCTGGGCCTACATTAGCAGTGTCTTCATTTAGTGGTGGTCATTAAGGCAGAAACGATAGGCCTTGGCGGATTTTCCACAAGAGCTTTTGTCCCCAAAGCAGATCTTCCTCCCATTTCTGATGCATTCACTTTGATGGAGAAACATCCAGGCGCCTGGTGAGACTCCATATGTGGGGGATTTTTCACCATTACTTTGGTAGATAGAGGGCGCATGTACCCCGCTTTGGTCAACGGAGAGTCCGCAAGCCAATCTATTAATTCGACCCGTAGTCTCATTAACCTGTTGAACTCGTGGTTTATTTACTATCGACACAGACAAGTGAGATAGTTGCACATTTGAAGAAAAGCTCACATCCGTGAAAAGGTCTCTAGGGGGGGCAAGCAGGGTTACAGATTAATTTGTTACCGGCAGAGAGCTGTGAGGATTTGTTGTTTGAAGCACTTGTCTCCCTCAGGCTTTCACACAATGAAGTTGCAGGACTCACTCCACCGTTCAGCTCTTTCCGGTTAGTCCCTCCCTAAATTCTGTCAAATTTACATGGAGGGAGTTTGAAATTAGGCGCACATTTTTCTTATTGGCCGCTTTGCGACTCAGCCCTTAGTGAGTGAGCAATAAGAAGGGAGAATTCTTAGGTGTGGAGTCCAACCCCCCCCGCCCCCATCTTATTACGGAAGTTTGCCACAACAGATAAGGATTTTCGTTACAAAGGCAGTGGAGCGCTGTGATTGGCTTGCGGCGCTCCCAAAGTCAATTTTGAACAAGATTGAAACTACCATATCTCACTGAGTGGGAAAGACAAAACGTCCCCCAACACCACCAGGGGTGGCGCTATCAATAGTGCAGCAGGTACAGTGGCACCGAGGGCTGGAGCGTGTGGGCACAATACAGTCAAACTACGGCTGCTTTTACTACCGTCTGTTGAGCATTTCCATTCTTGCCGTAGGTCCCATGTCATCCTCAGAGCGCCACTCAGCATCTCCAACACTTATATCCGGAAGCGTGCCTGGTTACTCTTTGTCATGTGTAGAATCTTTGGTGAGTCCTGAGTTTTTAGTCAACCACACTTTGTACCGTGCGATTTTTCTACCTCTCCTAACAGTGTTAAAAACAAGTACAAATCCCAGAATGCACCGTGCTTTTTGTCTGAAAACCTAGACTGGCTGCAGGTGTCGCGTGGCCACTTGGCAGCTACTGCCTTATGTTCGCTCAGGGGATACGTCTTCCTGTTGGTGGCCGGGTAAAGGGGAAAATCCCTTTCGCTTCTGACTGGTTGGCCTGAGAGCATCATTCACACAGGCGGGGCGCCACCAGCTACCAAGGTGTCAACAAACATGCCGTCCCTTCTGTGCTCCAAGCGACAGCGGGAGGCGATGGGTGGGTGGGAGCAGCCGCCGCCTCCACTCCTCTCACATCCAGGTACTATCAGACTAGGGCTACAGTGAGGGCCGGCAATACGCGAAGAGGGCTGCTGGAGCCAGGTCATGTCAACCCTCCAAGTCCCCACATCTCGTATACCTCATCCGGTAAGTAGGGCGACTTTATTACTCTTCCAGAAAACTTAGATTCTCTACAGCCAAATATTTAGTGGTCCCCAAATTCAAACGAGCTTCTTGGGGTGTCAGAAACTTCATCGTGGGAACTTCCAAACTGTGGAACTTTCCTCCATTGTAGCTGAAGGACCGTCCGAATATCCTGTCCTTCAGAAAATCTCTCAAAACATGGCTTTTTAGTAATTAATACAGCAGTTGTATTCACGGACAGAAGCAGCGCCAAGACGCCTCAGGGCATTGGAGCGCTTTATAAAATTCAGATCACTGTGGCTGCATGGGACATGGCATATACATTAAACGTTTGACATTCACAAAGCTGTTAACTGGCCTCATGTCTTCATAGTGACTTTCAGGCCGCCCTGTTTTTCGCCTGTATATGTTTCAATGACACACACTCAAGAAAAGTGGTTCTGACTAATGTTTGTCAATGATCCTTTTTTCACAAATTTTTCTTTACTAATATTTTTCACCAGGTTAATCAAACCTAGAGCTGGAGAAAAGCATTTTTGAATTGATCAGTTTTTTTTTTTTATTGTTTAGATGGGGGTTGTACCCCCATTACACCTCACTTTCTAAGTTAGTTCCACCTCACCTCCTCTTCCCTTTTTTTTACCCATGTCTAGTATCGCCCGCTTTACTTTTTTTTAACCTTTACTACTTCATCCTACTCCATTTACGTTTTCCTATCCTATAAACCCTTCTTGTTAACTTCCCCCTTTTACTCCCTTCTGTTCTTTCACCTCCCCATTCTTTAAGAGTAAAACGATTTCTGCCCTCCTGTTTTACTCCTTTGTTTAAAATTTTTACTTTTACTACTTCCCCGTTTACGTTTAACACTTTTGCCTATTCTATACTTTTCCACCTTTACTTCATTCGCTTTCCTTTTCTGTAATACCCATGTCTTGTACCCCCACTTTACTCTTAACCTTTACTACTTCCCCTAACCCATTTATTGCCCCTACTACATTTACATTTTCCCCAACCTATACACCCTCCCCGTTGCATTTACTCCTTTTACTCCCTTCTATTTCTCTAACGTGCAGTTTCGTCCGCCTCAAGCTGACTTTCCTCGTGTTGGAAATCCGTCAAAATGACGGTATAGGCAGGGCTTTAAGTGGGGAAAAAAAAACTGGGGGTGCACTAAAAGGGGCGTGGCAAATTTCTTAAAGGGGTGTGGCCTATCCGAGTAGGGGCGTGGTCTAAATCAAGATAACTAGCATTGTGTGCTTAAGAAAATCATGAAGTCGAATCCAGCAAAGGATAATAAAATAGGCAAAAAGGTATATTTAAGTATAAGCCATAAAATACCAAACACTTTAAAAAACAAGTAAAAAATATTTACATTACTTAGAAATCTATTGCAGGATTTCCCAAAATCCTTGAAGATATTCACTGTGTCTATTTTGCTGGGGTTTCTCACAACTCGCAATAAATAAAGGCAGATAAAGAAAGGCAGCAACTTGCAGAGGGGTCCGTCTGGGTCGGCTTTACTATATTGACTTGAGATATCTACTTACTCCTGAATTGTGCCTGAACATTTTCAATGCAGCCACAAGCAAAACTAAAATTCTCAATTGTAACAATATTTTCGAATTCTGGGGAACCAGTGGCGCTCAATATTTGCCTTGATTTCCCTTCCGAGGGCTGTTCAATCTTTTCTACGCATACGCAGTGCTTTCTATGAGGGTGCTTTACCACCGCATATATAAATCAATAAACAAAACAAGTCAGCATTGGCAGTGAGAGTGTTTTGGAAAAGATGAATGGCGCTTTGCGGCGGAATGAGAAAGCTGCGGGGAAGTGGATTAAAAAAACGGCCATTAAAATACTCACGCTGCGGGCTTGCAGGCTGGGAGGGCAAGTCTTGTGTGGGTTCAGAAGGATCCTGGCTGAGGCAGCTCTGATGCGGAGGCAGGGTCCCGACGGTGCTGGTAGGGCTGGGGAGGCGTCACGAAGGTAAGTTTCCTTTTCACTGCTGCTGGATTCTGTTGTAGACCCTCGTCCCTCGCTTGCTTTAAGGCAGAGCAGGGTCTCACTGGTTGCTGGAGAAATCTTGCTGCAGGCCGTAAAAGCAGGGTCGTGCCGGTTCTAACCAGCTGTTGTTGTGCTGATGGCTGGCACGATGACGTAGGTGGTGCTGCGTGTTCAAAGAGAAGGGAAATCCCTAGAGAAAGTGTCTCTCGTCAAAGGATTTCCCTTCCTGCTACAATGACGTCACGCCTTAAGCAGTGCACGCGCATGCTCACCCGAAACACCAACAAAAACCGGGACGTCTGGTCACCCTACCTTTGACCTTTGAGGCCCGAAAATAGAGCCCCCTAGAGACCCGTTTCGAGGCCCCCCCCAAAAAAAACTGGGGGTGCTCAGACCCCCCCCCCCCACTTAAAGCCCTGGGTATAGGGGTTATTGGGCTGGTGACATTGAGCATGATGGGACTTGTAGTTAAATGCTTCACACTATAAATCTTTGCCCACAAGTCCTAGCATGCTTAGAGCTATTGGGTGGGAAAATGAAGTGGCTGGAAGTCGCCTACTTGACATGGAGTCAGTTTATGCCCTTCTGCGTTTCATTTACATTCAGCTAGCTTGCATGGTGTTCATGTCTGCACCTGAGTGGTTGCAAATCGGCCACATCTCAGAGGAAATCGTGTATTTTTATGTGGCGCTAGGAGGCCTGCAGCTGTTGTAGACTGCCAGATTACACCCAGCAGAACAACCACAAATCATTCATAATAGGCCTTCGACTGATTCTACCAAGATAACACATGGCGCTGGTTCTTCGTGTGTTTTCCCCTTCACCGGTTGCTCTGTGTTTAAGTCAGAGAATCCTATCAGGCTGGGCTCAGGAACAATGGACCTTCTCGAGACAACCTTCAGCTATCAAGGTTCCGAGTTGAATCGAGGCAAGTGATAAGAGTGTCCCTTCGAGCTGCGCACACGGCAGAAACTAAAGCTGGTTGGATGTCAGCCGCAGTAACACTCAGGAGTGCTTAAAAGCCCTTCCCAGCTGGGGGATACTGCCATCAAACAGGCCGACTGCCAACTTCCTTTCTGCAAATGAGCACGGACTCTGGGGAGGAAAAGCAAAGCTGCCCAGCACTTCCTATGCCACTTAACCTTTGACACCGGCTTTCGTTACACTGGAGTTGTCAATACTGACTCAGTTCAAAGTGAACTCACAAAAATATTTCCAAGAGTGCCGTGAAACGAAAGATGCCCTTGATCGCAGCCGTTGTTCTCCCCACTTACAAATAATATTCACAGCGGCTCCTCGTCACATTCTGCATGTGTGTGTTGGGAGGGGGCATTTTGTGCTACCCAACCTGGCCGTCATCAGTTCGAAGGGCTGTGTTGAGAAAAGGAGTGTTATCAGCTCTCTAAAGTGTTGGTGTACATAGGAAATCAGGCACTCCTAGAACAGATCGTTCCCCGGTTCATATTTATAGTAAACTTGCCTTTGAAAAGCAGAATAACGCTTAACGCAATCACCTCATAAACTTTAACTAACGCCTCATTTTCGCAACTCGGTTTACAAGCACAGGCTTAAAAAAAGAGCTCACTTTCATGTAAAAAGTGCATATCAACACAGAAATTTGTTTAGACTAAACATTAAGATTGGGTGAGGAAAAATACAGTAGTGTGAACGTTTTATTTCGGTGTAGATTGTGCGCGGTGCTGTTTTGTAATGTCGTCACTGGCAGACGTCATCATGGGCGGGAGAGCACGGGTCACCCGGCCCCCTTAGCACACCTCCCAAGCTGACACATCGAAGTTTCTGTCCGAGTACTGAAGTGCATCACGCGGTCAGGGCCACAACAATAAACCGTGATGTGATCTAGTTGACCAGCAAACGAGGGGATTCAAATTCTGATGTCCCTGCTTGACAAAAAGAAGTGACCTGCCCTCGTTGATTTATTTTCTGTCCTCCGCGTCTTTATTCTGGCAACCGAAGGAGCCACTGGAAATAATTTGTGCATTCTATGCACCATTAATTAGCATGCGCCTAGAAACACACTGAGCGAATATTGAAGCGCTTAGAGTCGTCTTTTGGCGAATGTCTCCTCACTCACTTATTGTTTATTTCTGTTTCGGGGAAGACGACAAGAGCCTTTATTTTATCTTTAAAGGTAGAAGTAAAAAAGTAATGTACCGCGTGTGGTCCCCCCTCCAAAAAGTCTGAACCGTCTGACTAGTCACAGAATAACAGACCCTCCCTGTCCTCGGACACACGAGGGCTGCCCACGCCTATAAAGTTGAAGAATGACAGCACACTGAATGCTTAGTTTACGAGGTTGTTTGGCCTTTTGGAGCAGAGTTTGAAAAGAATCTTTTCTTCTGCAGTTTTCTCCTCACATGAAATGCATGCAGCCCCTGTTCCCGGCCGCCCCTCCAAAGCCGCTCTTGTGTCGGGGAGTAGCAGCAAAACAAACCGTTGTTGATTTTTGCAGTAACATAAGCAGCGCCCCGTTGCCAGAGGCCGCCACATGAAAGCGAGCGTGTTTGTCTGAGGGGGAGGGGATGCTGCCAGGACCAGCCCCTCAGCCGGGCCTGTGATTTGTGAGGGGAACATGATGACATCGGCCACTGGACGAATCAGGCGCGCCTGTCAGCCGGCCCAGGTGGGATTACTTGGGTGAATAGAGCTGTGAGCGCCGCAGAGCCAGAGAGCACAAGCCTCCCGCCGAAGGGAGGGAGAGAGGACCGGCCTGCAGGCTCTGGAAGGGAGCCTCTGACATGGCCCCGAGAAGCCGGCTCCACTTACACCAGGTAGGGAAGAAAGCGCTATATGTGCATGAGAGCACGCGTGGCTGTCCCTCTGCCACCGTAAATACCGGACCCCTCCCACATGAAAGAAAAAGAATAACTTTTTCGTAAATTATGACAATAAAAATGTCAAATCATTCCACACACTTTTTGTTCGTCTTTTCCAATCTCTGACAACGAGGAGGGCAACCTCCTCCCCCCCCCAAATAAAAGGTTAAATGTTAATATTTTTCAGGCTATTTTTGGATGTGCGCGCTTGTGTGGATGTGGGTAGTGTGCAGTCCTTTGATGTGCCTGGCCTAGTCTTTGTCTCTGAATGTATAGGTTTGCCCTTTCTGCTGCTCCCTTTAACATTTGCTTTCTTGATTTCCCAGGTGATATCTCTGGTCACCTTTGCCATCGGTGTCAACATCTGTCTGGGATTCACGGTAAATCGCTATAAAAGGTCAGAAGATTGGGATGAAGGCATGCCCTCTGGTAAGCGCTTTTACAGTATGTCTTGCCTGTCCCCAGTGAATCCGTGTTAATGATTACCGGGACTGCTCCCCCCCACTTGCTGCCAGCCAGTGACTGAAAATGTGTTGCACGGTTTGATATCTGCTCAAGGCTGACTACTGTTGCCTACATATTCAATATATCACCTGCATAAAGTCTGCAGGGTCACACATACGTCGGGTCTGGGGGCTCATTGGACTAGTGCATCCACAGCAGGAATCTGTTTTGGTTCTATAATAACGGGTTGATATCCCATATGGGGACCTCAGCCATTCATCTTTTCGAGGTCGTTAAGTTTTGTAACTATAAACATCTGTTATGTGCCAAGATGCCTTTCTGGGTGAACGGGAACTTTACAAACACACGCTATGCTATAACTTACTGAACGAGTAAAGAACCCATGACAAATAGAACACATGCAACTTTACCCCATACTCCATGTGCATAAATACTATATGGCACATATACCACGCAGTGCACCTGTACTACTTACTGAATGTGAATATATATACAAATATGTACGACACACACATGTCCACCGATACCATATACTACGCGCATCCTTCTAAAATATTGGATGTGAGGTTATTAGTTGTTCTATAGCTCTTTCTCCATTAGTATGGCACTTTCTTAATCTGGGGCCCCTTTCAGACTGTTCTGCGGCTTCACTCCATCGGTTGCATGGGGTTAGCTGAGATTTGATAAGTGTCCTGTTCTGTGATGGTTCACATTAGTAAAAGTGAAAGTAAAACACGTTCGATCTGCTGACGATATTTGTAGTGTTTCATGTGTACGTATGGATGTGTTGATGGTTCGATCTGCTGACGATATTTGTAGTGTTTCATGTGTACGTATGGATGTGTTGATGGACTTCGACATTTTTCACTGAGCTGGGTCTTTGGTTTTCCATAGCTGGGAGGTGCAGATTGTTCTCTAGACAGCATTGCTTGCCAAGTATATAAGTTTCACTCTGTGGAATTCTGCGGAGTTACATGAAAACTCAACGAGATTCCACAGAATTCCGCAAACGGGCAGAATTAAGCACGAGCAGCGCAATGTGCCTATTTTTAGCGCTGGGAGCTCATTCCACACTGAAAAATCAGTGCGAATGACACCATGCGGTGCGCCAGAGGGCGCTGCTTCTCGAGTTGAATTTGCTGTGCTTGAATAGATTTTCTCCTCCAGCGGCAGCTTTCTGACCATGAACGGTCGCAACCCGCCGCATTGGGGAAATCTCACCAGATGCCCTCCTAGCAACCAAAAATCGCGCTAGGGGACCCAAGAAAAAAAGTTCACCACGCGACGGTTGGCTGAATTGGGCCGGAACTCTGCGTAACGCAGAGAGGCCAAAACTCCACCAGCAAATCTGGCAGAGTGGAATTTTTAAGCCCACCCCTAGTATATAGCTCTGGTGTCATGTGCATGTGAGGGGGGTGCTATGTTTTAGCTAAATTCACCTGAATGGTTCTAAGCTGTAATCTTAATGTTGCACAGTGGATTGGTGTTGAGTTTGCAATGCTTTGCCATCTTCAAGCTTTTGGTACCATGTTGTGCCAATAAGGAAGTCGGGGGATCTGTGTCTGGTGCTCTGTGTAGTACATATGTCACTCAAGTTATTGTTCTAGTCTTTACAGAATGTTACTCGCATGCCATGTAATCCACCAGAATGCACTTCCACTTCTGTTCCATGTTTGTGCTCAACTAGGCGTTCTGTTCTAAGGCAGTTACTTGTAGCCTCTGAGTCCGCTCTTGTCTCTCCTCTTGCACTTGAAATAAAGGACTCCTGAACTTACCTGCTGTCTCCTGCGGTCCTTCATCTATTACACTCTGCTTGATAAAGGAACATCCTAAGTGTCATTCTAAAAGTGGTGTGCAGCGAGTATTTTTGGGTGAAAGTGGCCAGTTCTGGTGGGTACCAGAGAGGCAACTAACTACGTGGTATGTCTGGGTTGTGTTTGGTGTATATTAGGAGTTTCCTCCAATGTGTTGTATTGAATGGTAGCGTGCTACAATGCCTGGTAGAAAATGCTGTTGTGAGAGCCAACTACATGACGTAAATGTCCTGTGTTGTATGCGTGCATGGTGGTCTTTCTATAAGTTCTTTTGGAAGTTTGTTGGGAATAATACATTTGCATCCCATATTCTACATGGACATATTTATCAAATAGTGTATAGGTACATACAATAAATAAAGCATGATCATATATACTTCATCGTGAATAGACTCGTATAGCAAATGGAACAAGTACATCTACACAAAGACTGTGTGCGTGTGTATGTGTGTATATATATATATATATATATATATATATATATATATATATATATTTACACACACACATATAGGTATATTTTTTTTCACTGAAAGACTAAGGTTAAAGTAAAATTATAGTTAGGTGTAGTGTTCAGTAACAACGTAATGGTTTACACTGAAAAAACACAGGAATTTATAAGTTATAGTTCGCTCAAGTAACTATACCTCATGCCCTAAGGTAACTACAACTCGCGCCCGCCATGCAGTTTTCTAATCCATAATTTAATTGCAAATATTGCAGTGATCTTATCAATGATGTCATAGAAGATGTCATGAGTGATGCAATATGTGGGGTAATTTAGCAGTGCATGGCAAGGGTGCGAGTTATAGTTATATTAGGGCACAAGTTATAGTTACTTCAGATAACTATAACTGGTGAATTTCTGTGGTTTTTTCGAGTTTAACACGTTACATTGTTACTGAACATTTCACCTAACTATAACGTTACCCTAACCTTTGTGGTTTTTCCCCAGGTAATTTTTAGGTTCTTTTTAATGTAAAGTAATATTTTATTACCATGCGTAAAGCAGACCCCACAACTCACCTGGCCTTCGGCCGTGTGCAGCAAGTGGTTGCTGCGCACGGTCTTTCCTCTTGCACAGCGTGGGGTTGACCGCAGGGCGTGGATTGCAGCCAGGCCTTGCTTCCAACTCCCCGCAGGCAGTCGCCCTTAGACAGCCAACCCCACGCTGCACACAGCATTTGGTTGTGTGTGGGGTTGGTCGCAGGGCCTGGCTTTCAGCCTGTCCCTGCGTCCAATTCCCCGCATGCAGACAACCCCAGGCTGCGCATGGGCGGATGGTTGGCCACAGGGCTTGGTCTGCAGCCAGGCCCTGTGGCCAACCCCCCCGCAGGCTGCCAACCCTGTGCTGCACACAGCCTTTGGCGTGTGCAGTATTGGGTTGGCCTTCGGGCCCCGGGGACGTACAACATATATGTCACACAGGACATGCCTTCGGTAGACTTGGTATTACCACAGAGGGCTGTGGTTATGGCATGTGTATGTAGGGCAGGGCACGCTGTCGGCTAATGAAAACATAGGAGTACTGCCAGGTGCTGGATATAGATTGTTTTGTTATATAGAGCATTTAGTTGAACAAGTTTATAGATATTACTTTTATTTATACAAATATATATATAGATATATATATATAGACCAAATCGTTCGTTTTCGAATAATTTCAAAGAAGAACACAATTAGTTTATTGTGTCACAACGCAGCGTTTCGGCGTAGCCTTTTTCAAGTTCTTGAAAAAGGCTACGCCGAAACGCGTTGTGGACACAATAAACTAATTGTGTTGTCCTTGGTGTGCCGCTGTTCTTCTTTTGAAATTATTCGAAAACGAACGATTTGGTCTATATTTAGCGGCTTGTCGTTGCCGCTGCTGGCACCGGTGTCGAAAGGAAGGGACTGGCTATCTTCGGCATATTTCTTTAGATATATATATATATATATCAGCCACCGGATACTTTTCAATGGTGGATAGTGATAAGTTCAAGTGGGTGAGCGTGAGTTAGGTAGGAATACATCCTGTGAAGGCAAATGATTCTGGTCACTCTCCAATATACACAAATGGTTAGGTGAATTAACATCAGCTCTCAGGAACTGATAGTAATCCTACCTGAAAGACAGTCTGCCCTTGAGTTATGGCTGAGAATGGGCTTTCTGAGTCTATTTGGAGCTGATGGGGAACTTTTGAATCTCAGGGATAGACGTCACATTACATGTGGGCTTGGCCCTAAAAAGAAACCACTAATTATTTACAGGTTTCACCAATCTTTCAATATCAAACAAAATCACTACTTCACACCTTTTATTAAGCAAGCACACTCACAGTATTTCTTGCCTGTTCTGCTTTATGAAGTATCCTTCCTATGGAGGTCTTTTGTCAGACCGTCTTAGTGCATTTGAAAGTCGAAATGCCTTGAATGTCTTACAATAATACTGTCTCCAGGTTGCCTTGCAACCCGCTTGTTCACACAAAAGCTTGTTGTGCCAGTTATTTTCTCTGTGGACTTACTGACACAAAGGTTCTTGAAATTTGTTTTGGGAAATCCAAGAAAACTCTTAAAATTGTACTTTTGGCCAGGTGTTACTTCACTGGTACCCTGAGTTCAAAGGGTTCTTCAAATTGAAGTACAAATGAGGTTTAGATCCCATATATGCCTTGAACAAACAATCCATAGGTTCTCAAAGATTTTAATGAACCACCATTACGTTGAGGAAACAGGTAGTGTAAGTTCTCGCTAGAAGAATCGGGTTTGGTTGTATTCCAAAAACAAGCTTCTAGATTTTTGTCAGGAAATTCATTGTTGACTATTGGTAAATCATAGGGCATGGTCCTTATAGGTTGTGGGGACTGCTCCCTGGTCACAAGCGATTTTGCGAAACGTCCTCAATTCTCGTAGGTGCATTTTTATTAATCTCCTTTTGCCTGCCAGAAAATGTATCAGATCACAACGATTTGCGACACAAACGTTCTGAGACCCAACAGCTCACTTGCCCTGTCTCCTGGGCTAGAGAGCGTCCATTGGACTTTCAGCAGTCGTCCTCGAGATTCAGTTGGCCAGCGGACGCAGAGACATTCCAGAGGGCTGGGTGGTACTCCGAGGATTTTGGGTTACCCTAAAATATCATGCGGTAAATGGCGCATAGACAAGGCCTGAGGTGAAGGACAACTGACACATTATTTGTACAAAGTTGTCTAAAGCAGTTGTACGACACTTAAGTCTCTTCATAGCCCCTGGATTATTGCACAGGGAGCAGGGTAAGTAATTTTATATAGATCTGTCATTTGAAGGAGATGTGAATGGCTCATTTATACAGGCCTGGCATTGTTATAGATGATGTGATCAGGCACTGCACATAGGCCTGCCATTATTACACAGGACGTGCCTCCAAGCAACTTCATATTGATGTGACACTAACACACAGTGCATGCTGTTTTCTGCTGTATTGGGCCTGGCCTGGGGTGGCTTTATCACAAGTGACCTGTCTTTAGGCACTGTGCACAGTCCTCAGATTAAACCCAGTGCATAGGTTCAGCTCTGAGCATATATACATGTCCATTTTGTGTCGAGTCATGTCCTCCGAGTTACTTATACACATTACATTATTGCACAGGCGTTATTGCAGTTGTTAGATATGGTATTAACATGCTGGGTATGGCGCTTGTAGCTGTATAATGACATGGTGTAAACATACAATCTATATAGTTAGGGGTTATACGTAGGTACGGATATATCACACACAGCATTCCTCAAGGTATTGCATTCTCACCAGGCATATAACCAGATGCTCTCTATAAACCTAGCTTTATTGCATTGAGCATGCTGCAAACTAGGATATATAGACCTGATATTAACACACATTACAGGCTGTCGGGTACTGTACGCAGTGACATTGTATACTTTTTGTTTTTCTTTTCTATACAAGTTTATTGATTTTATACAAAATAGATCATAGTCAGAAGGCAACCAAGCATGACCACCTAGACTAACATAGTCAAAATGCAATGCATAAGTTTATCATTACATCCAGACATCGTACCAACCCCGGTGCATGCACCTGAGAGCATCGTTAAGGCAAAACACCAAGCGCAAAGTAGTCCCACCATTTGCCCCATATCATGTTGTTTTTTTTGTGCAACCCTGGGCTTCATACACTAACTTTTCATGCTGCACCCACCAATTCACCCCATGACACCATTGAGACAACGAGGGCGGTGTGGGCACTTTCCACTCGGGCTATATCCCTTTTCACGACCATTGTAGCCACGACGACCAATGCCTGATCAGCTCTCGCCCCTCCCAGCCCCTCAAAAGCTCTCGGCAGGGCTATCATCAGCGACCAAACTATTTTGCAGTCCAACACTTGCAACAGTGTCTGTCCCACCTCTCCCCAGAAGCTGACGATCATCGGTACAGCCATACCATATGATAGAAGTCTGCAGGTTCATGAGAACACCTGAAGCAGACAGGACTGGAGAGGAGGTGCGCCAGATGGAGAGGAGCGAGGTAGTCATGGTGGAGGTAGTACAGCCTCATTAATCTTAACCTGGAAGAGATTGCAATGGTGCGAAGGACCATTCTGGCATCTCTCCAATCCTCCTCCTCCAGGGTGCCGTACCCACTCCTCTCACTGAGCCCGTAGCGGTGCAATAATATCTGGGGCGTTAATGACCAGGGAGCTGTAGAACTGGGATATCCCCTCCTTGGGTAGAGTACCCATCAGAAGCTAGGCCTCTAAAGGGCTGTGCTCAGGGCACTCCATGTCCAAAGCAATATGTGCCTGTAGTGCATGTCTCAGTATTAGATACTTGTGTAACTGTGTAGGCGACAGCTCAAATACCGATTGAAGCTCCTGAAAAGAATGTATATAATTACCAGACGTCCCCTAACATGGACGTAAAGATCAAGTCCCATTTGGCAAAGCCATTTAGGCCAGCGGCCTCTCGCAGCCAAGTCTCTCCCCATAGGGGGGTTTGTCTTGTACGTTTAGTATCCCAGCCCATGTATCGAAGAGCCACGCTCCAGCTGAGTAAGACTACCTGGGTGACTTCGGGGAGCGTCGGAGGAATGAGAGTACTGTTTCCCATCCCGGCATCAAAGCCCATTGAGGAAAACTCAACCCTGTACAGCCCCGCTAAACCTAGTGTTTGGGACGCTTAGACTAGTGTTTGGGATACCAGATAGTACAAGAAGAGGTTAATCATGCCCATGCCACTATCGTGCGTGGTCAGTTGGCACTTGTTCAACGCAAATCTCAGTGTGGACTTGCACCACAAAAACATCTTTGCTATAGTATCCATCTCCCAGAACCAATGACTGGCTATCGCCTGCTGGAAGTTTTGGAAAAGGTATAGAAACGGTGGCAAAACCATTAGTTTATATAGTGCAACCCTATCTATCACATTGAGGGGGAGGGCTCCCACTTCTTTAAATCAAACGTCACCCTTTGAACCAACGGATACAATTTAAGACTCCATTCCAGTTCGAGGAGGAGGGCGACATGAATTCCTAGATAATGGAAGATCAAACACCCTATAGGGATGGATGTCTGCCTCGCAAAACACTCCTGAGTGGGGTGGAGGGGGACCAACGCAGATTTTGCATGGTTGATGCGCAGACCTGAGGCCTCTCCATATAGATGTAGGATTTGCATGCAATGCGGACCCGTCCTGTGCGGGTTGGTCAGGGATAGTAGGATATCATCTGCATACAGAGCTGTGCGGTCTTCATGGCACCCCTCCCACAACCAGCCCTGTACTTGCACATCACAGCAAATAAGTCTTGCCAGTGCCTCAAAACGAGGGCAAGGAGGAGAGGGGACATCCCTGCCTGGTTCCATGTAGAATAGGGAATGGATAAGAGACCACTCCATTAATTTGCACTTGTGCGGATGTCTCAGAATATAGCAGCTTGACATACTTGCAAAAGCAGGGCCCCAAACCCGCTCTATGGAGGACCCTGAGCAAAAATGTCCAGTCCACGATATCAAAAGCCTTTTTGAAGTACAGTAAGTAGAAGGGCACTGGAAGGTGGCAGCAACTGTCAGCGTGCCAAAGCTACATGGTATCTCCTCAAGCAGTGCCTTGTACCTCTGTACTTCTAAAGAAACAGTTGTCCCTTACACAGAGCCTCTAAACAATTAGATAAACTTAGGGATACAATGAGGCATATGTTTGATATTCAAATGGATTATGCATAAATATTTATTTTGCACAGTAGTGGCCTGGTTTCAGCCGAGCCCTCCTGCTTGTTATGGTCCACGTGCGCCCCACCGCTATCCCTTTAACTATCCATGTACAACTTGCTGTGATACTTCCATGTCCTCCCATTTGGACTTCATGTCCATTTTCTACCCCCTTAATTGCTACTGCCCGCATCAACAATTCAGTCGTTCTTGGCCTGGTCTCACCCGGCATTCCCTATTTCTCCCAGAGTGGTCGTGGACCTCGACCACGTCAGCAGACTGACCAGGCACTCGCCTTACTTACCTCGTTCAACCTGTCGCATGTACATCTCAGCATGCAACATGGGCACTCTCCCAATTGCTCACTAGTTAATCCTGGGTTACTACTGTCGTAACCTCTCTCAGGCATAACTCTATGTCCTGGTGATGATCCTACGATTTCACAAAGGATCGAATTGTCGTCAACTTTGTACCTAAGCTCGATTGTTAAATTGTTCATTAATGTAAACTTGAGCAGTGGTACTCGCGGACGGTGACTATAACCATTGTGTTTCATTTGTCACTCTTATATGCCTGAGCCTTCAAGTCTTATTTGACTCTCTTTTGTTTGCTCTTCCCACTCCATTGTTGTTTTATTGTGCAAAATTTATATTTATGTATAATCCATTTGGATATCAAACAGAGGCCTCATTATATGCCTATGTTTATCTAGTTGTTTATAGGCTCTGTCTAAGGGACCACTCTTACTTTATAAATACACGTACCCGTGATCCCTTATTTCCTATGTGTTTCCCTTGTTTTACTTTGTACCTCGGTACGGCATTAAGTCACACTGATCCATGTGGGCAGAGTATTCAGAGTGCGTTTTAACCAGTTAGACAGAATCTTGGCAAATAATTTGATTTCCGTATTAAGCAAAGAGATGGGCTGGTAGGTAACACACGTGTTGGGTGCAGGGTCGGGTTTAGGAATAACCACAATGGTGGCCATATTGAGCTCCGATGAGAAGCAGCCCACCATGACTGCTTCTTTGTAGAACGCTAATAAGTGTGGGGAGAGGATGTCCCTGTACGCACTGTAAAATTCAGTGGGGTAGCCATTCGGGCCAGGTTTCTTCTCAGGGGGCAGGTTGGGGATAGCTGCTGCAATTTCATCAATAGTGATTGGCTGGTCAAGCTCAGATACAGAGCCCAGGACACAGTGGGCAGGGGGATACTATCCAGCAATGGGCAGGGGCTCTCGGCCTTGGGACAGCAGCATAGAGCCGTTGGTCAAAGTCTGCAAAGGCCTGCACTATGCCAGGTGTGGCTTGAAGTGGCATTCCCACGGAATCTAAGATTTCAGTGATTACCTGAGATGCCATTTGTCTAGTGGCCAGCCAATAGAGTAGTTTGCTGTTTTTGTCACCCTCCTCGTAAACCTTTGCTGTGGAGGCCCGCCAGACCCGGTGCTCCTCCAACGATATCTGCCATAGCTCCTCACACGCAGTGGCAAGCTGACGTGAGGCCTCACCCTAGGGGTCGTTCGGAAGGTGCACCTCCAGGCGCAGTATTTGTCTCTAACAGGGTCATGCATTGGAGTTGTTCTTTCTTTCGTTACGATAAAACTTTTAGCATTCCCTCTAATAGTAGCCTTGCCTGCTGCTCACAAAGTGCCCCCCGACTCGACTGTTCCCTGGTTAACTTGAAAGTATGTCATTAATTCCCCAGCCAGTGCACACAAACAATTTTTGTCTTTGAGGTGATGGGCACTGACGCGCCAGGTGGGCCGCTGGTGGGGAGGCCCTAAACCGAGGTGGAGTAGTATGGGAGAGTGGTCTGAAATTCCCCTGGTGAGGATCTGCACATCAGAGACGCGTAGACAGTCAGTGGTGGGCAGGAATAGATGATAAATGCAGGCATGGGAATGATGAGCCGTCGATGTCTGCTTGTATTTTGCCCTTGACACGTATGCCGCAGTCGCCACGCATTGCACACACAGAGAGTGTCTATCCAGTTGGACAATTGGCGCGCCAGAGTGCATCTACTTGGTGATAGGGCGCCTGTGAAATCTATGGTGGGATTTAGGACCGCATTTAAGTCCCTCCACCCCCACAACTGTGGCGCTGTGTGGGAACTCTGAAATGAGGTTTCTTAGGACTTGGAAAATAGACTCACTGATCTGAGGAGGGTCGTAGACATAGAGCAAATTAAGGCCCTGCCCTCCATGGCCACATATCTGCCCTGGACGTCAGTGAGGACCCGGGAGACCATCATAGGGAAGGTGTGATGAAGAAGGATTGCCACCTTCCGAGAGCCACGCGCAAATCTCATGTGGAAAATCCTGTCATTCTCCTATCTAAGCAGGAAGAGATATTGGTTGCCTAATAGATGTGTTTCTTGGAGCATCAGGACAGCGAGAAGGAAGCGCTGTGCATATCGCATAACTGTGGACCATTTAATGTGATCTAACAACCCATTAACATTCCAGGACAGAATATTATGCTCCTTCATAACAGACATGGGCATAAAGGCAAAGCAAGCCAAGCATCCCCTGGTGCACACTTAGGTAGGCCGAAACATTTGCCAGCAGGTGTGGATCATCACCTGTATGTACTGATGCAGGCTAGTGGTTCTGTTGCAACAACAAATGGAAACCCCTACATTAGAAGAATACAAACACCCAAACAGCCCCATCCCCACACTTCCACCCCCTGCAACATGTCGCCCACGTAACATGAACAAATCCTCTAAACATTCTCTCTGACTAGACGTGGAGTTGGTGATCCCCTCCTGAAAAGGATCACTGAGTAACCATCAAAGCAAGATTAAATTCAAGTTCAATGCAAGGTTAAGTTCAAGTTCGCCCAGCCTTCAACCCCAATTAAATGAATAGACCATCAAACAGGGCCATGGACTGTTACCAAGCATCAGTTCAAGTCTCTTGGGAATGAGAAGGAAGTGAATCTCCCAGAGCTTCTGTCAGTGGCGAGGGATCAGAGGGTACCGGCCCCTCCAATGCCGGGTTGTTGCTGAGTTTGCGGCTGCGATGCAGGTGCATCAGACCCCGAAGAGGCCGAGCAGGCCACGTTCCATCTTTGTCTCCTGTGGGAGCGTGTTCGGACCCTCAGAAGTGGAAGGCCACGTGCTGGTCCTTCTCCAGAGGGTTCTGTCCCAGAGGTCTGGTTGGAGTGAGTGGGGAGGCGGATGGTCTATCTTCCGTCGGCATGTCCCAGTCAGTCTCTGGTGTGCCAAAGAATAGTGTTTTTCCAACAAATATCGTCTTCAGACATATGGAAAACAAGAGCATATATTGTAAGTCCTTACCTTTTAGTTTCTGCTTGACCTCCGTGTTCGACCTCTGCTTAGTTTGGACCGCCCTGGTGTAATCAGGAAACACCATTATCTTAGAGATTTCATAGCACAGATCTTTGACTTGCCGAGCCTCGCGGAGAATGGCGTGCCTGTCGCGTAAGTTCAGGGTACGAGCGATCGTAGCAGAGGCGGCTTGGTCGTCAGCGCTCTATGTGCTCGCTCTACCACAAACCACGCTGACAACTTAGCTGGTAGCATCCAGGATCTTAACCAATCCTCCAGAAAAACCAATTGGGTCAGGTGCCTCAGCCTGCGAGAAAGGCAATGAACCGGAGGTTGTTTCATCTGGACTGTTTTTTGCCATATTTGGCCTTGCCTTGCCGCTCTGCAGCCTGAGACATTTGTTTGGAGACCATCTTCTTTAACCTCACCACATAATCTTCAACCACCAATATATGACTCTCAGCGTCCTTGACCCTGCCAGCCACATTGCGCAAGTCTTGGTGCAGCAGCACCACATCGACGCAAACCTCAGAAATGTTATGTTTTCCACCGCTGCTTGCGATGTGTGGATACCCTGCAGGATAGTGGAAAAGTCCCCAGAGTCTGGGCCTGACCGGGTCTCCGAAGGCTCTTCGGATGGTGCGGAACCACCTATGGTGAATTTGTCGATTCTGGTTTGGACTGAATGGGACTGGTGGGTCTTTTCTTTCCCCATACTCCAAACAGTTGGGCTCACAAATAGGAGGTGTATGTGTGTTGTCACCCGACCCGCTTACGCCACAGAAGGTAGGGCAGCATGAGCAGTCGGGGGCAGAGAGGATGATAGGGGTCCGACTGCCCCATAGTAGGAAGGGCAGGAGTCAGCAGACCTGAAGAGGGCCAGGCCCAACCTCGACACCAACCCCCTCCAGTCCGTGTGGCAGTCGCCATTCAAGAGACAAAGGAGTCAGCATCAGAGTCACAAGGCCCTCTCCTCTTTATGATAAGGGGCAACATGAACATCCAAAAAAGAAGCAGCAACAGAACTGGAGCAGCACGGCAAGCAGACAATGAAGGCCTCAGTGGTAGGGTAGGTGGCCAGGACTATACCCTCGATCAGGCACCACCATAGTGGATGTAGCCCCTTGACGGATGAACAAGGTGCCAGAGGAGGCCACAGGCTGCGTCCACTCAATGGCAGCAAGAGGGAAGGACTGGCGACTCCCACCAGAAGCAGTAAACATGTAGGAGGGTTATGAGCAGTAGTCTATCCGGTGCACTTGTATGGAAAACCAGCAGCAGCCCGAGCTCTGGGGGTGGGAAGAGAGCAGTCTCAGAAGCCCCCTCCACAGCCACTGCACCAGCGTCACAGCTGCACTCCACCCTCAAAATCAGCCGGCAGGTGTCCCCAGTGGTGGGCAGCAGGCAGACCCCGTGACTACAATCTTCAGTCCCTTGCTCTGCTGCAGTGCAGGCCCAAGTAAGCAGTTATGTCCACTCCTATCCAGGGAGGCACTGACAAGGGTTCAGTCACTCCTCAGTTACCCCTCACAGTGTCCGACTAGGACAGAGGGGGGGCCCACCCCGCTGCTGCTCCTGCCCCCAATCATCAATGGAGTCCACTGCCGCTAAGTCCTCTGTTGCCCCCTCCCCCACCTCCAAGGCCCCACGAGCCAAAGTCGCTGCAAGCCTGGGGGGGAGGGGGGTGGTTGTGGTTTGTGAAGCGGTCTAGATGCCGCGACATCATGACCCCGGACCCTTAACCCGGAAGGGCCTGCACACATTGTCTCATTCTCTGGCCAGGCGTGGCCAAAGGGCTTAAATAAATGGGCGGAGGTCGCTCAAGACTTCCGGCCCAGACCTGCACTGAGTGTGGCTTTGTGTTTCATTGTGCTCCAGTGACTAGGCTGCTTACGTGGTAGATGACCACGCGACATTGGCGACGAGGGTGGGCGTCCATTACAGCCAAACCCGCATGCTGCATTTCCCTCGCCTCTCCTCACCGACACCCGGTACTGCAGGCATCGAGTGGAGAAGTACAACGTCATCGCTGGCAAGTGCACAGACTACACGCCACGAGCGCAGCTCCCTCGCCGCAGCAACAGCGAGTCGTGTCCCAGCGGAGCGGGCCATCGCCACGAGGATGTCACCAAAGGTAGCGCAGCACCGCCTGCGTCCCCTACCTGGACCCCGCTCCTCTGTTGCCGCCGTTCAGCAGGAATAAAGACCCCTGGCGAAAGCCTGCGCATCACCTGTCTCTCACCACATCGGCACGACTCCCGCATGCGCAGTTCACCCCCTGCCGAGCCATGACCGTTGCAGCACCGCCTGGCACAGCGCGCACGTGGCGGAGTGTACCACCCTTTTGCCCCCACGTGCCGGCCAGCTGTCCTGTGCATATCGCCCAAGGCACCACATGCAGAGAGGAGGGCACAGGTCACAAGCAGTCAAAAGGACGTGTCACAGGACGCAATTAAAAGGATTCAGGAGACACCATCCGAAACAAACACTTCATTAAGGAGACACCATCCTGAAGCAACAACACTAGAAGGTCACAACACCAGGCACACGGTGCATAAACAACCATGACGGATCCTGCAGCACAGGCGGCGCCACAGAACCTACCGCCTGCGCAACAAGCAGGGCACCAGGTCGCGCAACCCTCTTCGCAGCACTCCCAAATCAATGCTCTGCCCCGCTTAGCGAACTGATCGACCCAGCCACCGCGTCCCCCAGATGGACAATCTGGATCAGCAGGTTGGACAACTACTTCGCAGCAACACGAGAAACGGACGGCGCAGTCAAGAGGTCTCTGCTATTGCACTTCGCGGGAGGGGAGATATATAAGTTGTTTACTCATTTACCAAACACAGGGGCACCCAACGATTGCAACGCGGCGGTCAGGGCTCTGAACGCGCATTTCGATCCTCAACTGAACACCGATTATGAAAGATTCAAACTCTGCCAAGCGCGCCAGAGAGAAGGGGAGTCAATGGATGCGTTCCATGCGCGGCTAAGAGAACTGGCTAGCACATGCTCGGCCGACGACCAGAACAAGGAAGTAAGAGCCCAAGTCATCCAAGGGTGCAGAAATAAAAGCCTTCGGACCCTTATCCTGCGACAACCAGGGATCACTCTTGAAGACATTCTCAACATGGCACGGTTGCATGACCTTTCAGACACCAGAGCGACGGTGATGGACATCGCCATAACCCCACAAGTGGAGAAACCGGCGACCATCAAGACCGAAAGGGCGGAGGCAATACGCACACAGAACAGAGGCACCCGAGGGCGTCGGCCAAGCAAGAGCACACAAGAGTCACTCTGCGGGATACTGTGGAAGAGAAGAGCACCCTCAGGAGTAATGTCCTGCGCAAGGACGAACGTGCTCAAAGTGTGGCACCCCCAACCATTTCGCGGTTGCGTGCAGAGGGGGACCACGGAATCGAGGCGCTCGCGGAAGAAGACCACCCTCGAAGGCAGTGAAGCACCTGTCGCTCGAAGATCCCGAAAACGCTCAGAACACCGGGGCGACAAAGACAATACCTAGAGGATTTGTCTACAGACGAGGAAGGCGAGTGCTACCTCATATCATTTGCCAGTGACCTCAAGCGGAAGCAGCACCCACAGCCAACGTGCGCCCTCGAAATCGCCGGATCCCCGGTCACCGCGCTGATCGACACAGGAGCGTCTGTTAATGTGATGGGGTGCCAACAATACAAGCAACTGAACCCAAGACCCACATTGACCCAATCGCATGTTAGGATTCTCACATACAGCAGTCAAACACCCCTACCCCTCAAGGGTAAGATGACAGTGCAAGTGAAGTCAGAAAGACACGAGATTACCACAACCTTCCACGTGGTGGACAGGGAAGCCGACATCCTGGTGGGGAGTCACACAGCTGAAGATCTTGGCCTTGTCACGTTTGCCAATGCAGTCAAAACCCTGCAGACCGAGGATATTTTGGAACTATTCCCACAACTTTTCAAAGGACTTGGGAGCATGAAGAGGCCACCGATCAAGCTACACATAGACAAGGCGGTGAAACCCGTTGCCTTGCGACACAGACACATTCCTTTCCACCTCAGGCCACTGGTTGAGTAAGAACTCCACAACCTCGAACAGCAAGGAGTCATAGAGAAAGTCACTGGGCCGACACCCTGGGTCTCACCCATGGTGATAGCAGAAAAGCCAAAGCAGCCGGGGAAGATCAGGCTATGCATAGATATGCGCCTACCCTACCAGGCGATCAAACGCGAAAGGCACTTGACGCCAACCGTCGACGACATCTTGGCTGATCTGAATGGGCCCCGCTGGTTCTCCAAGCTGGACCTCAATGCAGGATATCACCAGTTGAGGCTAGCTGAGGAGGGCCGGTATATCACAACCTTCTCGACCCACATAGGATTACGCCGCTATAAGAAGCTGAACTTTGGAATCTCATCGGCCGCAGAGATATTCCAGAATGCTGTGTCGAGAAATACTATCAGGACTTCAAGGAGTATTAAATGTCAGTGACAACATTCTAATACATTCAGCGACCATAGCAGAGCGTCACCGCCATCTCCGGGCCACTCTCCAACGTCTTGCCGAGCATGGAGTGACCCTCCACAGAGACAAATGCTTGTTTTTCAGAAATCTATTGAATTCTTCGGCTATGTATTCAGCCAAGACGGAGTCAGGGTAGATCCATGGAAGTCTCAGGTCATACAGCGAGCCCCTGCCCCGATGACGGCGTCAGAGACCCGAAGCTTCCTAGGGATGGCCACCTACTGCGGGCGGTTCATACCGAACCTGGCCACGATAGCTGAACCGCTGAGCGCCCTAACGAAGAAAGACGCCACCTGGAAGTGGGGCAAAGAAGAAGCTTTCCAAAAGATCAAAGCGTCACTTCTTGGGAAAATCACCATGGCGTAGTTCTACACCACACTGATGACTGAGCTCCTGGTGGATGCCAGCCCAGTTGGTCTACGAGCGCTCCTAACCCAGGAGACCGAGCCAGGGAAATGGCCCACTCGCATTCGCGAGCAAGGCTCTCACGTCAACAGAAGCCCGCTATTCCCAAATTGAAAGGGAGGCATTAGCGATTAAGTGGACCTGCAACCATTTCCACTTGTATGTCAGTGGGCACCCTTTTAGAGTTGTGACTGACCACCAGCCGCTGGTCCCGCTGTTCAGAGGCACCGCACCACACCCTCCACCAAGGATTGAGCGCTGGGCGATACAACTACAACACTATCAAATGGAACAGGTCTATCGACCGTGAGCGAAGAATCCTGCAGACTTCCTGTCACGACACCCACCAGACATGGCTGAAGAAGGCAGTGAACAGAAGAGTACATTGACATGGTGTCTCAGTGGGCATGTCCGCGAGCCCTCACCATTGACGAGATCAAAGCAGAGACCAGCAAAGACACCGTGCTCATGAAAGTGATGAACTCCCTACAAAGGGGCTCCTGGGAAGTCTTCCTTCACGACGCTAACGGATGGAACAAATCAGACCGAGACCAGCTAGGAAAATTCTGGAAGGTGCGGGACGAACTCGGCGCCGCTGCAGATGGTGTGATACTAAGGGTATCCCGGATAGTCATTCCTGCTAGTCTCCAAGAACGGGCCACAACTCTAGCTCACGAAGGACACCAAGGGACCATGCGGATGAAGCCACGAATGAGGGAAAAGGTGTGGTTCCCTGGGCTTGAAGCTGCCGTGGACGCACTAGTGAGAAACTGCAGACCCTGCCAACTCACAAGCAGCCAAGAACCTCCCGCACCAGTAATAACGGAAGACCCTGCGCCATCCCCGTGGTCACGGGTAAGTCTGTACTTCAGGAGTTTCCCGGATGGACGAGTGACCGCCGTGCTGATTGACAGCTACACAAAATACACAATAGTCGAAGTAATCACCTCCACATCCTTCGCCCATTTACAACCAGTCCTGTGGAAGACATTTGCGCTCTTTAGGTTGCCCCACGAGATCAAGACAGACAACGGGCCCCCATTTTAAGGAGGGGAGTTTAAAAACCTGTTGGCACTACTTGGAGTTCACCACCATCGCATCACCCCACAATGGCCGCAGGCAAATGGCAAAGCCGAACGCTTTATGCGAACACTTAACAAGATCCTCCGAATAGCGGT
Source organism: Calotriton arnoldi (assembly GCA_963921515.1). NCBI lineage: Eukaryota > Metazoa > Chordata > Amphibia > Caudata > Salamandridae > Calotriton > Calotriton arnoldi. The sequence continues at coordinate 372,392 of CAWUFW010004274.1, read as the reverse complement.
AGCTGAGCAGTCCGATCCGGAGACTGCGCTTCAAAGGTTCCTACGGGAGTATCGCAGCACCCCGCACTGCACAACACAGAGATCACCCTGGTCCCTGATGCTAGCCGGACCCCGTAGAGACACAATTCCCGTAGCTGACAATTGGGTCCCTGAGCCATATGACCCTGTCAGCAATCAAGCACGACGAGCAGCAAACTACGAGCGAGCCAGCGGGAGGAGAAGAGCGAAAACCTGCCTCATCGCACCAGGGTGCACTGTCTTAGTACGAAACCGTTGCAGTGGGGGAAAGTTCCGCACAGCGTATGAACCTGGGCCGTGGACCATGCTGAAGCTCAACGGCACCGCCCTTACAGCCCAGCGAGGAGAAGAGACAATCACCAGAAACATATCCTGGTTCAAGAGAATCCAAGGCTCAGACACAGAGAGGATGTCTCCTGGACCTGCGGAGTGCGGAGAAGCAACGGTCAAGGGCCTCCCACCATGCCCGGGTGAAGAATGAGCCGTGGCAAATTCGCCTCCAACCATGGCCGCAGAGACTGACAAAGAGATTACCACAAGTACCTTGCCACTCTGCAGCCCTATGGGGAGTCGAGGATGCCGCCAACGAAAGTAAAACCTGAGACCCAATCCACGACCAAGTCAATGACTCACAGACTTTGTGTCGATGTGTTGATGTGTTTAATTTGTTTGAACACTAACTTGGGATGGGATGTAGCGGTCTAGATGCCGCGACATCATGACCCCGGACCCTTAGCCCGGAAGGGCCTGCACACATTGTATCCCTCTCTGGCCAGGCGTGGCCAGAGGGCTTAAATAAACGGGCGGAGGTCGCTCGAGACTTCCGGCCCAGACCTGCACTGAGTGTGGCTGTGTGTTTCATTGTGCTCCAGTGACTAGGCTGCTTACGTGGTAGTTGACCAAGCAACAGTTTGCAGTGCGGCAGCCTCTCCAGTGGGGCAGCCCCTGCAACGTCGATGCTGGGACAAGGTGCGTCACCACTGCAGACCGGCTCTCTGCTGTCGGCCGACTCCTGCTGCCACAGCCAAAGCCTCCCCATGCCGGAAAGCACAGCAGGCCAGCGCTTACATGTCACGGCCCGGGCAAAAAAACGATGAAGGGGGCCATTAGACCATGGCTGCTGGTCACCCCTGGGATGCCAAGGAGCCTGCCATCTTGTGTGCAGCCAGCGCCTCCCAGGCCGGCCTGGCAGCCCTCAAGTCCAGACCAGTCTGGCACTTTTTGCCTCCTCCTGGAGTCCCTGGTTTCCTCCAACCGCGTTAGGCAGTAAAAGGCCAGGAAACCAGTGGAACGAGCAGCTTTTTGCGGCAGATGACGGGGGGGGGGTCCAGATCACTCTCAAAGTGTGACCGCCATCCTTGATGCTCTAAGCCACGCCTCGACGCATGGCATACTTTTAAGTAGTGTGTATAGACATGACATTAAATTCAGTGCATGTATTGGGTATTGTGAATAGACATGGCAGTCTGCCTCAAGGCATGCTTTCAGTGTTTTTTACAAAAGCAACAAAATGATGGATGGAAAGCTTGAATTCATTTCAGCCACTGGCAGTTACTTGGTGCAGCATTCCAGTCCACTGCTTTTCACCTGCTTCCCGCTCTAGACAGAGACCTGCCCTATGAAAATCCGTCTTGGTCCTGCTCCAACAGGATCGGTCCCCCTCGAGTTGCCAGAAAGGCACCCTCCAGAGGAGAACCTCAGCAACCCCACATCAGTTTCGGCCTATATATTTAGGCCTCTTCAGGGAGGTATAACTTGAGTGCTGTAGTATAGTGAGCATGGGACCCACGTTTAGGCATAGCACCGCACTTGGGGCGTCTACTACAAAACAATAAAGTGGTGGGTGGAATGACTTAATCTCAATCACTGACAATCACTTGAGGCTGCATTGTAATCCATTGTTTTCACCCAGTGGCCACTTTGGACTGAGACCTGTCATGTGCAAATCAGTCATGGGACTGTTCTAGTAGGAACAGTTGTCGTGTAGTTCCTAAAGTACCCATGCAGGACCTGCGCGTTTGGATAACATAAATTGTGGGCTTGGTGGCAGACTGATTCTGTACTCCCCCACTGTGAATGTTAGCTGTTTGCAAAAGCTAGCTCACAGTGCCACTAGTGGCTCCTCTTATCGGTGAGAGATTAGTTTCTGGCAACCTTAGAACATGACAACCCTGATCCCTCAAGATCATGGAAACAATGTACTACTTTTCGCTCAGTCACTCGTGCTCATTTAGTTTATCTCAGAGGTACATAGAATAAACAGTCTGGGCGTTTCAATAAGGATTTATTGAACAGTTGTTATTCTCGTGTAAAGTATATGAGCTAATATAACCATTAGACAGTAGCAGAGATATATGATTAGCAGTACTATGAATATAAAAGGATAGTACAGTTCTATCATTTTGCAATAAGCATGAATAAATACATGAATATAAAATGCATTGATAAAAGAGAGTGCGTACTCCTACGATGCCCATCTAGATGTACCTAAGTGTACCTAGCATGTGAGTAGGTGTGCAGCCAAGAATCCCTCTAGGATTTGGTCGAACCCCATTACCTGAAGTGAGAATGTAGGAGCCTCTCCTGGTCTCAAGCTGGACACCCCGCAAGGGATGTTCAGACCACTGTCAGCTGGAGCGTCTGCATGCAGGAGACTCAGCGTCTCTGGTCAGTGTGTCGGCCTGGAAGTCTCGGTTCCCTCTAACTACTGATAGCAAGAGGTGCTGTATTTATACAGAAAAGTATATAGAGTCCCTTTGTCCCTTGTTCTTGTGTTAGCCATTGTTGGGTATGAGGATGACGTATGGGATGAACCTTGTGCGTAGATATTAGGAAGGTGGTGTATAGCCCCTGCCTGGTTTACAAGTAGCCTCATGAATATTTTATTCATGCAGTGTCAGTCTAAAGATGAAGTCATAGAACACTATTGTTCGGAGAAAAACCCTCCTTCTGCACCCAGGCCTAGAACTAGGTAAAAGGTTCAGTCCATAAAAGGCGTTCAATCCTTAAAAGGCTCGTTAGTGTGTAATGTAGGGGAGGTGATGTAGGTGAAAGGGTATGATGTTACCCGGGCCTATATTAGGGTACCTGTTGGACTTGGCCCTTTTTGGCTAAAGTTCATTAAACTTTTTGCTTTCCCCTAGACCTTTTTTCTGACATGGTGTTGCCAACTTAGATACTTTGGGCACTTTGCCACAGCTGATCAGTGTCAAAGTGCAAGTGCTCCCTGTGTAAAGTGTAAGGGTAATTGGTTGTCCATGATTGGTATGTTTGCCTAACTAGTAAAGTCCCTAGTAAAGGGCACTATGTGTGCCAGGGCTAGTAATGCAACTGCTACTAGTGGGCCTGCAGCACTAATTGTGCCACCCACACAAGTAGCCTTAAAGAGAGAACTCAGGCCTGCCACTGCAGGGCCTGCGCGCAGCTTGTTAAGCTGCCGTGTTGTCCTGACAAGTGCACCCACTTGCCAGGCCTTACCCTTCCCTTTCTATGCACATCAGACACCCCTATGGTAGGCCCAATGTACCCCCCTGGGCAGGGTGCAGTGTATGTTAAAGGTAGGACATGTACTGAGGTGTGTACCATGTCCTAACAGTGAAATACTCTCCGTTCGTTTTTCACTGTTGAAAGGCCATCTTGCCCATAGGACAGTATGGGGAAGGCTGTGTAATGTGTTTCCAGCCTATCTTCCCAAAGGCTTAAGATGGAGAGGTGAAGTTTAGTGTGCCTGAACTCACAATTTAATAACACATCTTTTTGTGAAGGTGGTTTTTGAATTGCGTGTTTAGAAACCACTCTTTTAGAAGTGGCTGGGTTTTTGTGCGCTAACATTTCTGTGTGTCTCTGCCTGGTTGTGGATTGACTGTCTGGATTTAAATGTGATAGGTTCTGGGGAATGTCTTGACCCAGGGGAGGAGGTGAGACAGCAACAGGCTGACCTGCATCTGGAGTGTAGGGGGGAGGAGTAGCCCCTGGAGGTGAAGAGGCCTGGGTTGCTGCCATAAAACAATGGCTCTATCTCCTGCTGAGTGATTAAGGAGCCAGACCCCCACTATCAAAGGCAGAAGGTGTCACTGGCAGGGAGACACCCAGAACTGGTTTAGACAGGAGTCAGTGCCCCCCTGAACACAAAGACTTCAGACATTTAGGGGTATAACTATGAGAGCTGAAACCCCTGGACTTTGGAATGGAACGTTTCAAGACTGTAAAGGATTGAACCTACTTCGTGGTCTAGAGGAACCTCTGCCAAGGAAGAAACAGCTGAATAGACTGAAGGAAAGGACTGACCCTTGCTGTGTGTTCTGGGGCTGGCCTGCAGTTTGCTGCTTTAACCAAGGAGAGGCTAAAGGGACTTTGCTTTATGCTGTGTCCACCTGCTTGAAAGGACTTTGCTGTGCTGTGTCCTGAAGTAACTTAACCCCAAGGGCCCGAGGAGAGCTGGCTCCCTGTTGTGGAAACTCGGGAACAACAAAGTTTCCAGAAGTGTCTCAGCGACGCTGGGTGCGTGTGCTTTTTGCAGCCTGAGCCCTTCGTGAGGATTGTCCTGTGATCGTGTGCACCTGGAGTCCAAGTGAGTCTCAGCGACGCTGTGTGGGTGTGCTTTGTGCAGCCTGAGACCTTCGTGACGATTGCCCTGTGATCGTGCACACCGGAAAGTCAAGTGTGTCTCAGCGACGCCTTGTGCGTGTGCTTTTTGCAGCCTGAGACCCTCGTAAGAAGTGCCCTGTGATCGTGGGCACCAGGAGTCCAAGTGAGTCTCAGCGACGCTGTATGCGTGTGCTTCGTGCAGCCTGAGACCTTCGTGAGGATTGCCCTGTGATCGTGTGCGCCCGGAGCTCGAGGGAGTCTCAGCGACGCTGTGTGCGTGTGCTTCGTGCAGCCCGAGACCTTTGTGAGGATTGCCCTGTGACCGTGCACACCCGAAGCTCAAGGGAGTCTCAGCGACGCTGTGTGCGTGTGCCCTGTTGCAGCCTGAGATCTTCAATATCGCCATCAGCCCGGAATCAACCAAGTCGCGAGAGGAGGAGAGGAGAGCGAGGTCGCACCTCCCAGGTAACGTGTGACGCCGCCTGGGGCGGGGTGCGGGCTCAGAGAGGGACGCTCTCGGCCTCTCCCCTTCTTGCAGCACGAGCCTCTGCTCAAGCTCGTATCGCGGCCTGTACGTGCCAAGGAGTGGCAGTACCGGGGCCGGAGTGTTGAGCTGTACTTTGGTTTACACCATACCCGTGTTGGGGGCATATGTTGGCGGAAGCTGACCGCGAGTCAGTACGAGAGGCAGAGAGACCGTCTAAAGCGCCGTGATCGGTGCCGAAGTGCCTTGCGCATTGCATTGTTTTTGCATTACGAACTACCTGATTGTTACATGTTGATTTGCATTGCATGGTATTTGCATAACGAACTGCCTGATTGTTTCATTAAGCATCGCATTAGTTTGCATTACGAACTGCCTGATCGTTACATTGCGCATTGCATTGTGGTTGCATTACGAACTACCTGATCGTTGCATTACGCATTGCATTAGTTTTGCATAACAAACTGCCTGATTGTTGCATTACGCATCGCATTAGTTTGCATTACGAACTGCCTGATTGTTGCATTACGCATTGCAGTATTTTGGCATTACGAACTGCTGGATTGTTGCATAACGAACTGCATTATTTTTACATTGCAAAGTGCCTGATTCTTGCTTTACGAACTGCATAGCATTGCACTAGAATTGCATTGGATCACCTAGAATTGCTCATTAATACCGCCAGATCCTACAAGGGCTGGCTGGCCTAATAACCGGCCAGGAGAAATATTACGAATACGCATATGTTGGATTTTTATCGTGTGGTCTCATCGTATATCTTTTTATATAAACATATACTTGTTTTTCTATGAAACTCGTGTGGAGTCCTTTTGTGGTGTCATCATTGGGTCACTGAGAGCGTGGTTGCAAATACTTTACACATTAGCCTTGAAGATGAGCCTGGCTGCTCGTGCCAAGCTACCAAGGGGGTGAGCAGGGGCTATCTGAGAAGGTGTCCGTCCTTTCCCTGACGTGGAAGCGAGGGTCCCTACTTGGCCTAAGGTACCTACCTCAGCCAACTAGGGAATCCCGGTTCTAACAGTACCTATATGAAACATAACACCCTCTCCTCTTCCGAACAGTCAACAATGATAAAAAATGCTAGTGGACTATTCTTTTTACTAGATAGTAGTGCATAGAACATTTTTCAATGAGCTTCATTAAAATCTCATCGTTAAAATCAATTTAAAAACAGTTTAAAAAGGTAAAAATTTTCAATTCTTGCTTTGAAAATTAGTTGTTTTGGAATTGTCACTTAAGCCACAGTCCAAATTGAGTTCGTTTATATAAATTGAATGTCTACAAGCGTCAAAAGGGCATGCTTTTCAGAGAGAGAGTGTCAATTTTCAGGAAGTGTTCCAAATTTAGTTAATTTTAGAGAAAAATGAAAATCCGAATTCTTTCCCAGCACACGATGAGCCAATTACAGATTAAATGTCCTGGCTGGGAGACGCAACATCATCGCTGCTTGCTGCTGCAGGGGACGGTCCTTGTAACACCTCGCAGAGCACGTCAATGGAGCACAGATGATATTCAGTACTGCCAATGGCTGGTGTAGAGGCAGCCGGTGCTGCCTTCGATACCTCGGTGCTAATGGTGGAGCTAAAGCTTAACTCAGTTGTAAAAGGCACCTGCGGATTCTCGAGGAATGCGGCCAGCAAGATGGGAATGCGCTGGGGACATTGCCGAGCGTGGGCCCTCAAGGGTTCCAGCCGGGTATTCAAGTCCGCAGGCGTGTCCGTTGCAAGTGTCAGACAGAGGTCCAACATGCATTCTTCACCGCAAAACAGGCATCGAAGAACAGGTAAGATGCAGGCCATCCAGACTGGTCTGAACGATAGGAACCAAGAGGTGCTTAGTTCCCTTAGGCGAGGTGGGCCCAGATGTTGTACCATGCGTTCACGGTATTTCCGCTCCAGGAGCGCTTTTGCCATCTCTTTGGTAATTGGGCCATCCATTGCGTAGTAGGTAAATGACAATCCGGACTCCCGCTATTGATAGCAGGATCAGAGGTAGACCTCCGAAAATGCTTCCAAATACGGAGTGTATAAAGTTCGGGATAACTCCGAGGATTGTCTGAAAGGTGCTAAGAAGTCCTGACCCTATGGTCTTAAATAGGTGTACAATACCATTCGTATGAGACATATTTAAGATACGACCCACCATTTCTGCGAAATGAATGGGGCAGTTTGTACGTATAAGTGCCTGTATCTCACTCGAGGTCCTTGCGATTTGAAGTTCAAAGGTCTCTCGAGCGGAGGTTAAGGGTACGGTCTGCTGTAAAAGCATGGCTTTCAGTCTGCTTAAAGTATCAATTTGCATAAAGGAAACATTCAATGAAGGCCATAACGGCGCCTCCCTGACTGTACTTGTTGGGGGAAACAATACTTGCATACAGCAAGTAACCCTGGAGTTCACAGTGACAAGATAGGCAATGCCCGGAAGCATACCAGAGCAACCTTGATTGTTCAGCATCAAGTAACTCCAGCTCGAATACCGGCTTAATCACAGCAGCTGGAGTCCCTTTTATGTGGCAGGACAAGTTTGCTATCGAACCATTACATGCTCCGTGCAATGTAATGTCCCGGCACATGAGAGAACCGCTCAAAGCGTTCTTGAAGTTAGTACCACTTAGAAACACTTCTCGATTCCCACTCCGGCATCGAAATCTATACGGTAAATCCCAGGATTCCCTAATGTACCCCTTACCCATCTTTTCATATTTGCCCGCCTGCCGTTGTTCAAGGCAATATTGAAACTGAAAAGTAGTGACCGGTAGAGTTATGTGGCCATGGATCAGCCATTCAGTAGACGGCCTTCTGCCACTGTAAATGGTAGTCGGTCCAGCTTTTCAATACGCAACATTGTATATTTAGCTCCCCTTTGTGCCATTTCAACCTGTTTATCTGTTAGATTATATTCAGAAAACAGAGACGTACTGTTTATAAAACGCCAAGGCACAAAGCCTGCGCGCAAAGATTGCAGCATCCAGCTCAATAACATGATAGAACGTAATTGAGATTTCCCGTGTTGTAGTATGGCCAAATCTTGTTCTAGGATGTCTATCGCAGAAGATACAATGTTGCCCAAAGAATATATTCTGGAAGACAAAGTTGTTAACCCATTGTCTACCACAGCCAATGATTTTTGTAAGTTAATACGGTCTATTTCCCGTATTCTCTCTTTTTGCCTCTTGTTGTGATATTTTCCCCTCTTCATTATAGGCAGCAGAGATGAAACGTTTCTGACGTTGTTTCCTGGGACCTTGTAAAAAATCCCGAAGATCCATGTCTTATGAGAGTAAGGTTAAGTGTTCTTTCACTTCCGTTAGTGTTGAGGTCTCTAGCCAATCAAGGCACAACTTCCCAACACTGTAGGATGTCACTACCCCTGGATGTTCTCTTTGTACATAACGTGGGTCTGGCCTGTGGATACTGTACCCTTCGGTAATACCCAAGAATCGTTTATGACATATGTTTGTGTCTAAGGGCCAAACCACCCATTTTTCCCAATTTGGGTCTGATCTATTGTACTTTAAAATGTCATCTACTGTTGCCCCTTCCTGTGAAGTCGAATTTTGCCACCCTCCCATCTGTGATGGTGTTGGAAATCGAGGTGTGTTCAGGTCCTTTATCTTGGCTAAGCCAAGACAGGATGTCTGTTGCACAGTTTCGTTCAGAAATATCATCTGCTGTGGAATGAGGCATGCTCGAAATAGCACTTCTGTTCCCTGGACTTGCCAGTCCCTAGAACCCCAGACTGATTTTAAGTCTATTGTGTCCTTCCGTAGGTCAAAACCTTGTTCAGACAGTTGGGCAATAAAGGAAGCAGAGTAAATCTGTTTGGTATTTGTCAACATAATTTTCAGTGCTGATGTTGGTATAACCTTATAATAGTATGAGGTTGGGTCAGTGGTGTTAAAACCTGAAAAATATGAAAATATCTGTGCAAATGTCTGCGAACTACCCTTGGGTGGTGTAGGGCAATGTTTCCATTGATGGTACTCAAACACATTTCTGGGCGAAATAGATTTGTGCAGGAAATGATGACCATAATGTTGGTAACAGTACAAAGTGTCATGGTCTGAATTACTTTCTAACATTTCAGTGTTCGGAAATGCAGCAGTTTTTTCTAAATCAGACATGTTATTAACAGTTTCAGTGTCCCAATCATCACAAAATGTACTGGAGGTAATGATATCACTTAATGAAATTTCAAATAAATGTGGAATTTTTAAAAGTTCAGTCGGACCAAATATTTCGAAATCAACCTTGTCCCAAACTATACCATCTGATATAGGAACCGCTGTGATGTTTACTGATAACAAGTCTCTCTGTTTACGATGAGACGATTGATGTGGTTATAAAATCAAATTAACCTTCGGGGCTGTAGAGCTCTGTTTAAGATATCGTCCATTAATAAGCATGCTAAAAGTGATTACTAAGCCTAGCCAGAAAAGAAAAAATAGAATCCCAGTAATTACCCAGAGTTCAATCCAAGGTGATACCAGGTAAGTCTTTTTAAGAAAGTTCAAAAAGTCTTTAGCTTGCTGTCTGCGTGATTTTTTGGCTGGCGTCGTTTCCGGCTCGCTTGGATCAAGGAAAACGTATCAAAGTTCATGAAGTAGCCAGAAGCAGTTCCATCAATTGTTGGAATTGCATCGGGATTTGTTGAAATCGCATTTTGCTCTCGTCGAGGTGTCTGACGTAGACGTCTGTATTTGGTCTGATTGCAACCTGAGTGTTGTTTTGAGTTTCATTTTGTAGATGAACTTCAGGTTCAAGGGGAACGAGTTCCATAGCGTTGTTGCTTAGTCCTTCATTCCTCACAGGAGGCTCTTCAAACGTGAGGAGTCTTTCTGTTTGAACTTCTTGGATTGTAGCGAGAGGAGGGCGTCTGCTACTGTGGAGTCCACGAGGCCTACTGTTCAGTATTGGCCACATAGTGTGGTTTGATTAAGTCGATAGAGACAAATCTTTTCTCCTTTTTTCCGGCAAGAGGCGGCAAAAGAACAGTTCGTGTTCCTTGAATTGCTAGGACTGGTACAGGCTTCCTGTATGATGGTCCAAATTCTTTCTTGTCCGCTATTTTCTCTCTGACCAGATCCCCGATCTTTGGGATCCAGACATTTCTTGCCGTGTTTGCCTTGACTTCCTCAGTGGCGGTCTGTTTCTGGACAACATTGCTTTGTTGTGTCCTGGATTCATTTAGATCCTGTAAAACAGCCAAACGATCATCGATATCAAATGGTTTTCATCCGCCACTGTGCCTTCATACTCCAGATCAGCTACCCACATTCTTGTCCCAAATAGGACCTCATATGGAGTGACACCCCCTAGAGAATTTTTTGGCTGGTTGTTTAGTGCTCTTTGTACCCCATAAAGGTGAGTGACCCAACTACCGCCCTTGCCTAATACCCTAGCTGTTAAAGATTGCTTTAAGTCCCGGTTTTTCCTCTCCACAACCGAATTTCCCTCAGGATGGTATGGAGAGGAGTACCGCAGTGCAACGCCCATACTTTTCATGGCCTCTTTGTAAGCCCGAGAGCTAAACGCCGGGCCATGGTCAGAATGTAACATGCCTACTGCGTATGTCCCGATAAAGACTCGCAAATCTTTTATAACAGTTCGAGCGTCAGCCGAGCGCTGAGGCCAAACCCATAGGAATCTTGAGCAGGAATCCACTGCAATCATGATATACTTGTAAGCCCCATCAGATTGTAAGGGGCCGCAGTGGTCCAAATGCACACATGCGAGAGGTTTGTCAGATATTAGTAATGGTGTCTGCGCCGGGTGTGCTCTGGTGGAGCCTTTCATCTGCTGGCAGATATCGCATTTCAAGACATAGTCTTTAGTTTGCTTAGTTAGACCGGGCCACCAATAGCGCTGTTTCAACAATGAAATAGGCGCTGTAACGCCTGTATGTGCAGAGCCCAAACTCTTGTGTGCTGCTAGTATTAAACCTTGCCTACGATCCATATTTCGTATTACTCTGTCCCCCACTCCAGGAATCTGAGCATATGGAATGTTGTTTGCATCTAACTTGTAGGAGTACTTGAGTGGAAATTTCTTTGGTACTGCTCCGCTGTTTTTGCTTGAAGCAATGACAGCGACCATAATCTCACCGTCTATCCTCGTTTTTGAACGAGTGATTGCAGCTACGGACGCTGTGCGTACAGCCCACTTTGCGGCTTCATCAGCCAATGAATTCCCTTCAACGTGAACGCCATCACGTTGATGACTCGCTGTGTGTATCACGTGAGCCCTTGGTAGGTCGTTTTTCAACTCCACTACCTGTTCCCATAGCATTTTATGCTTAATTGTGCCACCTTTCGCATCCTTAAACCCGTTTAATTCCCAATGATGTAGATACTCATTGTATGACTGCACACATCAAATGGAATCACACACAATTAGTGTGGGGAATTCGTGATCCGTATTTACAAGTGCCAGTATCGGGGCTTTTAACTCTGCCAAGTGAGCCGTGCAGTCTCCTAGAGATTGCGTTTTGGTGCAACTTGATGGAACTTCCCATCCCGCAGGCGACCTTTAACGATTGCACATGCAGCGCTATATTGTTGCTTACTCCCTACGGCCGGTTGAGCAGATCCGTCAGTGTAAATAATATATTCATACTGATCGAGAGGCAATATTTCATTAGGTAGAGGATATTTTTGTTCGTATTGCAGAAATGCTTGTGTTTTTAGACTTGGGTCAAATCTGTATTCAACGTCCGTTGCAGTAAGAGAATTAGCCCATTGTATCCATCTCGGATGTAAAGCTTTTGCATTTGGAATGCTAGCTTTTGTAACAGCTTCTAAAGCTGGTACTGGGGTTATGACAATTATGCGTTTCCCCTGAGCCAGTGCTCTTTCTCTTGCTACAGCGGTCTGAACTGCTGTCAGGATTTTTTCCATTGAAGTGAAACGCATTTCTGCGTTTGTGTACAGGTGTGATTTGTATGCGATTGGTACGGTTTCTCCTTCATTGAAGGTTAAGTAAGTGTACCCGCATTGACCCGCTATTACACGGATCACCAAGTTGCGTATGTTTACGCGTGTCTGTAAGTGTTTGGAAGCAATCATGTCTTCTTGTAATGAACGTAGGATATTTGAATGTTCCTGTGTCCAATGTTTGACTGAAAAGTCAGGTTTTATTAAGTCGTAGAAAGGTTTTACTTTTTCTGCGTAATCTAAAATGTATGTTCTGCCAAAATTCAGGAATCCCAGTATTGATTGTAATTTTTTTAATGATTTTGGAGGCTGGGGCAGCGCATACTTTTCTAAAAAGTTAGCTGCCAGGCTCTTTCCTTCACTTGACAGCTCGTATCCTAAAAACAGGACATTGAGGTGGGCGATTTTAGATTTCTTAAAATTAAATTTGTAGCCCTCAGAGGCGAATCCCATGATAATGGTGCTCACCCTGGTCAAGTGCTTTTTTTAAGTCATCGTCCGTCAGATAAATATCATCCACATAGGACAATGCTTCCTCATCAAAAGTTTGGAGTAACACTGTTACTCTCGCTGAGAAGACCCCCGGGCTGTTCTTATACCCCTGGGGGAGACGACAAAATTGCCGCTGGGATCCCAACGCTGAGAATGCGGTCAAATACCTGCTTTCAGGCGCTATATTTTGGCAGAAAAATCCATTTGAGATATCTAATGTAGTTTTGTATTTCTTCCGCACAATGTTATTCATTAATGCGGCACTGTGTGCGTTTTGGACAGCGAATGTCTTTGTGCACGAGTTTAAATGTCTGTAATCTAAAACTAGACGATATGTGTTGTCCGTTTTCGATACTGGAAACAAAGGATTGTTCATTGGTGAGGTGCATGTTTCAATCACCCCTTGGTATTCAAGTTGATCTAAGATCTCCCTGACTTGTTTTTTAGCTTCTTGCTTTATTGGGTATTGCCTCTGAGCATTTGGTGAAACTTTTAACGGGATCACATGGTGGGGTTGAATCCTCATCCCACCCAGCATGATTTTTGTATAGTGCTGGAGCTAGGGCAACCGCCCACTCCTGTGCATAAGCATGTTTAAGATGTATGGGAACGAGGTCGGAGAATGATGGAAAAATTACATTTTCTCCCCTGGGGCACTCCATGACGAATGTTGGCGGCCAATCTTGTTCTCCTAATAGGATGTCATAACCAGATGACAGATTTTCCCAAAAGAGACCTTTAACTTTCCTGGGCTTGTCCCCCCTCCATTTGGAGTCTTATTTTGTGTAACTTATGTGGGACGCTCACCCTGGTGTCTGGTGTTTCCACCGTGATGTAATCATTTAAGTCTGCTGTCACCAGAAATTCCTTCAGGTTCTGGCGAGCTATTGTTACTTCTGCCGCACTGTCTAGCATCGTCGGAGCCCGTTCAGAAGCTGCGTCCTAAGAATTCTGGGCATGTCTGATCTTTATGCCTGCAACTTTCTTTTTCTTAAAATGTGGTTTTGATTTTGGTTTGTCTTCTTTTTTGGAAGTATAGTCTTGAGCGCGCTGCTTGTCTCTGGACTTTGTACGCTCCTCTTTGTGTTCTGACCGTCCTTCTCTCTGAGTTTTTCGTCGAGCCCTGACAGGAACGAGAGGAACGTGTATGAGTATCCTGATACCTGTCAGGTTTCCTAATATTATCCCTGTTCCTGAGGTTATACCTCTTTTCAGAGGGCTCCTGTGGAGAAGATCTACCTCTGGATTGAGATCTATTTTTAAAGTTTTGTTGTTTTTATTATCCCACTTCTTTTTAGAAGAAGCAGGTGTCTGCTTTGTAGTGTCCTTTTCAGGACTGCCCATCAGTTGTGGTTTTAATGCTTTTCCACCCAAACTGTCTCTGCCTAATTCTGCATACGCAGTTTCTATTATTTTGGGCAGTTCGTGTTGTTGATCCAATGGGCTGAACTCCCTTAGGCGTTGGCGGATTGCCACTGAAGCTGCTTCCCCTTTAATATTAGCTAGTATTATGGCTGATACCTGGTCATAGTTATTTAATAACTTCATCCCTAAGTTTAGGGCAGGTTCTGCTCCGTACTCATTTTGTATTTGTCTTAATACGTCTGGTACTACTGCTAATGAAGGAATACCATGAGTCCTGGTATATATGGCAGCAAAGACTGTACCCCAAGAGGTGCGGTCCTCTACTTGTGGTGTTATCCCCATGGGCAAGCAGATTGTTAACATTCTGTGTTTTTCAAATGGGGTAGTATTCGGAAATACTGCCTCTAGCGGAGTTATTTTCTGAGCTACCCAGAATGGCATTTGTTCACGTTTTGTGGGCATTTTGCCCATTACTGCGTGTAATGTTTGTGGTGTAATTTTAGTTGCTGTACCCTGAAACTGAGTACCATTTGTTGCAACTGATGTTTGTTGGACTGTGAAAATCCTCATGACAAACTGTCACGTTTCTGTAGATTTTAATTAAATCCTTATGTTGTAAGAGTAAGTCTCGCTGTGGCATTGTGTCAATGTCAGGATGCGGTGTGTAAGCCGCGAGTATTGGCCATGTTGCACCGTCTCCTCTGAGCAGACCTAATCTTACTCTGTTTCTTATATGGGGTAGGGCGCCTTTAAACCAGTATAGGTGTTCCTGGTAAGTGAGTGGAATCTCTATGTCCTCGCAAGGACCATATTCCTGTGGTGCATCTCCTTCTACATAGTAGTGAAATGTCTGTGTTGTTGCATCTGCTGCTGGGAATGTAACCCACGAATAGAATACCTCTGTTTTATTTGATTCGTGTGCCTCAATCACGAAAACTACTATGCCACCCCTAGCTTGTAAACCATTTTCTAATAGTTTCAGGGTGATAGTATGTCTGAATTTAGGTGGAATTAGAATTCCATCCACATCTTCTTCTCCTGTTGAGAGGCGTCTAGTCCCCACCGGGATATCTCTGTCCTCAGTTATTTTTGTAAAAGGAGAAGTTTTTGTGCAAGGGAACTAAGTTAAGGTATTATGCACAATTTTAGGAACAAAATGTCCTTCAAGCTTGATTAACCAACAGCCAATAAATAGGATCTCTCGCCTACTCAGCTGTGGCGGAATTTGTGCCCACCCACTCCAGACGTCTCTGGCGTTTTGTGAGTAGGGGTCTCTGAGAATAGCACGACTGAACTACTCAGATTCTACTGTTAAATAAGAGCCCAACCATCGTTGGTGGCGCCATGTCATGTAGTTCTTATAGTACCCATGCAGGACCTGCGCGTTTGGATAACATAAACTGTGGGCTTGGTGGCAGACTGATTCTGTACACCCCCACCGAGAATGTTAGCCTGTTTGCAAAAGCTAGCTCACAGTGCCACTAGTGTCTCCTCTTATCGGGGAGAGATTAGTTTCTGGTAACCTTAGAACATGACAACCCTGATCCCTCAAGATCGTGGAAACAATCGCTCAGTCACTAGTGCTCATTTAGTTTATCTCAGAGGTACACAGAATAAACAGTCTGGGCGTTTCAATAAGGATTTATTGAACAGTTGTTATTCTCGTGTAAAGTATATGAGCTAAAACAACCATTAGACAGTAGCAGAGATATATGATTAGCAGTACTATGAATATAAAAGGATAGTACAGTTCTATCATTTTGCAATAAGCATGAATAAATACATGAATATAAAATGCATTGATAAAAGAGAGTGCGTACTCCTACGATGCCTATCTAGATGTACCTAAGTGTACCTAGCATGTGAGTAGGTGTGCAGCCAAGAATCCCTCTGGGATTTGGTCGAACCCCAGTACCTGAAGTGAGAATGTAGGAGCCTCTCCTGGTCTCGAGCTGGACACCCCGCAAGGGATGTTCAGACCACTGTCAGCTGGAGCGTCTGCATGCAGGAGCCTCAGCGTCTCTGGTCAGTGTGTCGGCCTGGAAGTCTCGGTTCCCTCTAACTACTGATAGCAAGAGGTGCTGTATTTATACAGAAAAGTATATAGAGTCCCTTTGTCCCTTGTTCTTGTGTTAGCCATTGTTGGGTATGAGGATGACGTATGGGATGAACCTTGTGCGTAGATATTAGGAAGGTGGTGTATAGCCCCTGCCTGGTTTAACAGTAGCCTCATGAATATTTTATTCATGCAGTGTCAGTCTAAAGATGAAGTCATAGACCACTATTGTTCGGGAAAAACCCTCTTTCTGCACCCAGGCCTAGAACTAGGTAAAAGGTTCAGTTCATAAAAGGCGTTCAATCCTTAAAAGGCTCGTTAGTGTGTAATGTAGGGGAGGTGATGTAGGTGAAAGGGTATGATGTTACCCGGGCCTATATTAGGGTACCTATATGAAACATAACAGTCTTGCGGGAACTGTGAGGCTTTTCCCCTCTAGATGGGAACCTAGGCAAACCCAGAACCTATCAGTGTTACTTATACACATGGCATTATTGCACAGAGCAGACTATCAACTGGTATGGAATTAACTTGCAGCACATGCACTAGGGTATTGTACAGTCAGATGCCACTACTACACAAGGCATGACCTTCGGTACCAAATAAATTAATTGCATTACTAAATAGACTGGATTTTTCCAAGCGCTGTATCTAAAGATGGAATTTTCACTCAAGCATGCTGGTCTATGTAGACACACAGGACACTGTTGTTAGAGACCAACTTTTCTATACGCCTTTCCCTTGTTGGTGTCTCGGTTTCATTGAAGCACCTTTCTCCTATGCAGCCTTTTTATAAATCCATCAGCCTGGCTAAGAAATGGCCACACAAAAACCAAGTGCTTACCATATGCTGCAGCTACAACCCTAGTCCAGCACAGGTCTGTCGATGCTATGGCAAACAAGGATACTGTTTCTTGTTAACATATCAAAATCTGGTGCCTTTGTTGAATACTCCTTCATAGAAGACACACGTTATCTGTGCACTATTCCTATGTTTGTGTGTTTTGGTTGGTGGTGCTAACTGTGTTGGTATTTGCTTGTTGAGTACTAGTGTGCTTGATAACAGCAGCCAATTATGAACTCGTCCTATATCCCTTCATGTCCTTTGGAAAGGATTCACTTTCATCGATTGTCTGCTGTTTAACATCAGTACTTATTTGTGATAGGTGAACAACACAAGGGAAATCTTAAATGCATTTTACGAACAACTACCAAGAAATTGCAGCGAGACAACGACTTTAAGGTTTTCATGAAAAGTGAAGGTCCAGGTTAAAGCAGCCGAAAATACGCAATCGCAGTGAGTGACTAAAGTTCAGCTATTGTTAGATTTAGGGACACAAAGTGTGCATTCCCAGCAGTGTGTCTATCATTACTTCACCGACCATCACTTTGTCTACGCACTGTTTTGACTGCCATTAGTTCGACCCTATTATTTCAAATTATCTTTTCTTCAGCATCTCAAATTTACTGTTTTAACTCCACTCTTAGACACTTTTGAGGTACAAGTCAGTCAAATTCACAGTGAGAGTTAAGGTCAGTCTAGCTAAAGGTCAGACAAACTCATGCTTGTGGGAGTTTTGGTGGGGCAGTAAAGTTCAATCAAACTTCTGGTGCTAGAATTCCAGGTTAGTTGAAGAAAAGGGTTAATCTAAATAAAATTCTGGAACTTAGGGTAGTGAATAGAAAGGTTAATTTGACTCCTGATAGTGGAAGATCAAGTCAATTTAGGTAAAGTCGAGTTGAATTCTTTTTGCGAAAGTCGTTTTGCTCGAAGTAACATCCTTTTGAAGTCATGTTGTTGGAAGTCATGGTTACGACAGTTAATTCACTGTATGTGCACTGTGTTTGGATCATGCCTCTGGCCAGTGCAGTATAAAGGATCTCATGACTGCACTACATTGTCCTATCTTGTTGCCAGTGCAGTAGAGGAGTAATTTCAAACCTCAAAACCTATTCCAGAAATGGACACCACCCTCATCTCTAAAACTTCTTCTTTTTTGAAAATGTCTTGCCTCCATGTGAATCTGTAATTAGTGGCAAATCGAACTTGGCTGGCTGCGAGCACGGTGGAGGTAATGTTGATGTGGGTTTTTTTCAACGAGCTGTAACAGATGACATTATCAGACCTGATCACAATTTAAGGGCTACATTTTCTATCGAATATAAATATTTTGCTGATGACCCTTTCAAATGCCTTGCCTTTTTTTGTCCTCATTCATGGCCAGATGCTGGTAACCATCAGCTTGGCGGGGTCACACCCTTGCACCTGTAGGAATCTCTCCAATATGTACCCTTGAACCTCCTGGCAGTTGGATGTCTGGTGTAATTATCGGAGAGTCCCCTCTTCGGCTCTGCAATTTTGGTGTTCAGCCTTTTCCCACCATTGCTTTACCCACTCCCATAACTCGGTCTTTTCCCTGTCCAAATATTTGCGATCCAACCTTCCGACCCACCAAGTCGATTGTACCCATTCCATGAACTCACAGGGGGCCAGGGAGACCAATTTCTTACATAGCTCCCTTCTAGCCAGTAGGACCAAATAAAATAGTAGGCACAGTTGTCTCTTCGATAAGGAGACGGTGGTCCTGCTTTCTTAAGGGATCCCGAAGAACACCAATAGCAGGCATACCTCAATTTCTCTACCTAAGATTACGGATAGAGCTTTACCCACTTTCTGTCAGAAGAGCGGGATACCACTGCTCTGCAGAAACATGTGCATATCGTCTGCCTTTTGAAGCCCACATTTTGGACACCTCTTTTTTTTGTCTGGTTTAACATCTTTGATAGCCTTCTCAGAGTCCTATATGCTCTGCGTAGTACAAAAGATGATTCTTCCTTAAGGGCACAGATTTAACCGTTTAGTAAAAAGTGACCATTGATACTTGCCACTTATTCCCGATCTCCAACTATGACAGTTCCCTTCTCCACAGCCCCTCTGGCAGTGTGAAGTCTCCGCTAGCGGTCTCTAAGATCTGCCAGTACCACCTTGCAACTTCTTTTTTTCTTGTGGACACTCCTGTAGCTGACACTCGAGAGGGACACTCAATCCACATCGCTGACCCATATCCCAGGCCCGGCTAGACAGCAGATTGTTTTTGAGCCTGGAGAGTTAAAAATCAGATTTTGCCCAAACAGCCTCCCACGAGACCAGTTTCCTGTTCAGGAAAAGTTTACCCCATCTCTCAAATTCCCCTTCCTTCAGGGTCTTAGCTAATTGATCCCGCAGGCACTCCAGTGTGCCTGGCGAATTCCAAATAGGGGCATATTCGCTGTGGTAGGGTATCCCAAAAGCTGTTCTAATTTGCATCCAGAGTTTGCCTGCCATGCCCAGGATTTTCAGCTTCACCTTCTTGAAGAAGTTAGTGTTCTCAAACTTATATAGAAACCGTGTGCCTCCCTGCTGGTGATTCTTAACCACGGCTCGGAACAAAAGACCTATCTGGGATTGGCCTGGATCTGACAACCACATCCTGCAATTCTTCACTGGAAGGCCCAACAGTGCAGTTTCAAATCTGGTGCTTCTTAGCCTCCCTTTTTCCTACGTAGTTTCTTATAAGTGATTCTAACCCCCTGGATGCCCAAATAAAACTACTCACTTTACCTTGAAGTTTAGTAGGCCACTCCTTTTAGAAACTTAGTGGGATTGAGTTGAATAAGAAAGTAACCTCGGGTAGTATCGACATCTTAACTGTATTGTCCCTGCTGAATGTTGTCAGTGGAAGATTTATCCAAGCGTTTAATATTTTGTTTGTCTCCATCTGCGCTTTAAACAAGTTAGCTTGTGCCGTCTTAACCAGTACTTGTACCACCAGAATTCCCAGATATTTAATGTTGCTCTTTACTAGGGATTTTCCCGGGGTGCATTCCACACCATAATTTCCGTTTTGTCAGTATTGACTGAGTACCCAGCTAGTTTTCCAAAAATCTTAATTGTTTGCTATACATAAAGGTGCAATGTCCTCAAATCTCAGGAGTACATTAGATTTCGATTGTTGTGGAGGGAACTGCTGACTGCCCACTTTCTGGTTGAATAGGGGAGCATTGGTTAGCATTCTAGTGGTTACAAGATGCTAATTAAGGGGCATTTGTGCGCGGACGCGCCGGTAGTCTTTGTTGTCCATAGCACCTCAGTGTTTTAAGTCATTTTTGTACTTTTGTGTTTACCTTTTTCTGTATGAGTTGCGGTGATTTTTCAAAAGAAACTGACATCATTTTCCTGGTCCACCACGTTTCTTCACAAATGGATTGTTGCGGAGGGAAGCTACAGGCTGCCTGCTCCCTGGTTGAGTAAGGGGAAGATCAGTTAGCCTTCTAGTGGTTACTCAACGCTATTTAAGGGGCATGTGTGCACGGACGCACCGCTGGCATGCCGAAGGCGTACCTAAGGCATGCCCTTCTGTGCCTGTCCGCGCCCGGCACCGGAACCCCTGGTCCTGCTAATTTGGACTTGTCTCCAGCTATCAAGTATTCTAGAAATTTCCTACTGAATTTACGAGGTATGTGTGAATCCACCTCTTGTATGGTATTTTCCTTCACCGACATGTGAGATACGCCAATGTTGTAGTATGACATGTGGCTTTTTGGCCTGTTACCTGCACACTACTGCCTCTAATAAGCCAGAGGGAAACTCAAAAATAGATTCTATTCCGGATGTGATGGGGGTGGGGGGGCATAACCTAAGACTAAGACTTAAAGGATTTCTTATCAACGCTAGATCGCAGGTAAAACATTAATTGCATTTTGCCAATTTTCTTGCATATTATGACCCAGATTGGGTCTTCACTACTGAGTCATGGGCCAATGAAGCTTCTGGCCCAATCCTAGTTGATGCAATTCCTCCAAGTAATGCCGTCTCATGATTGGACAGAGTAGGCATGCCGGGAGGGGGCCTGGCAGTGGTGTTTAAAGCCTACAGTGCCTTCTAGAATCTTAGTAAGGCACGAGGACACGCAAAGCTCTG
Organism: Calotriton arnoldi; assembly: GCA_963921515.1. Lineage (NCBI taxonomy): Eukaryota > Metazoa > Chordata > Amphibia > Caudata > Salamandridae > Calotriton > Calotriton arnoldi. Next base: position 351,478 of record CAWUFW010004274.1, on the reverse strand, counting down.
CACTTTAAGCTCAAATTATCTGCTATTAGCTCATTTGCTGGTCTATAGACCTCCGTGGCCAAGATCTCCCTTTCCAAATGAGATAAGCAATCTCAGAAAATACTAAAAAGACTATAGCGTTTATTGAGACCGTGTCGGGCATATGATTGTGCCAATTGGTTTCTGCTCCCACACATGATGCAGGTCACATCTTAGATGGCATCTTTTTGAATGACCCTAGAGTGTTATTCCAGTGGGGTTTTCCCCTCAGCTGGTCAGATCATGGTGCAGTTGCATTTTCTTCATGCCTTCGGCCTCCTGCTTCAGATAGGAGTTGTCACCCACCTAGTAAGGTTTGCAGGAGAAACTGGAAGGGGGGTATCTGCAGAAGCTTTGACCAACACTCTAGATAGTATGCCCATTGAGATCCAGGATGATGTGGACAAGGGTGCAGAAGACTTTGTAGCCTGGCTGGATATGGAAGTCAATAGGGTAGCCCCTATTCAGGAAGTTAAGCAGAGAAGGCTCTCCCCCTCAGCCTCCTGGTTAAATGAAAGGCTGAGAACTCTTAGGCAGGCTTGTCGCCGTCAAGAGTGAATTTGGAGAAAACATTTTGAGGAGCAAGAAAAAACTGTGTATAGGAGCAGAATAAGGGAATACAAACTAGCCTTTAATGAGGAGAAGTCCTAATTTTAACTTTTCTAAAACTGCGATGCATGTTTTAATCTTTGTGCACTCTTACCTGGCACTTTCACTTTACTGAATATTGCCCTGCATTATGAATTTGAACTGTTCGGGGTGTTCAGGGTAGTAGGCAAGCCCCGCCCAGGCTGGTAAAAGTCTTCCTGTAGTGACGACTAGAGACGCCATTTTTAGTTTGTGCGTGCTCTAGTCCTCGCGGGGGCTGATGCATATAAAGACACTTGCTGCGCGGATGTGATTGCTCATGGTTGGTTAGGCACGCAGCTCTTTATTTCCTGTTACTGGTCTTAATAGTTTTTATCTGCTTTTTTTTTTTTTTTTTTTAAGCATATTTTTATTGGTATTTTATATTAAACGGGTATACATTTCACATACTAGTACACTCTGTGCTTCGGTTACAATTATAATCATTGTATGGTACTGCGGCACGTTATATTAACGATTAATATGGCATTCGTTCAACTTCTTGCTGCTACTTTCAGTTACCTTATAATATGTCTTATGCATATGTCCCGATTTTAGGTATGCCCATATCCTTCCGCTATAAATTTCGCATTCTATTTAGTCACTGTTAGGTAGGCATCAGTCCACTTCAACAGATCATGCCATTGTTTTGCATGCTTATATATAGGAATAAAACAATAACTTCAAACATTAACCAAAACTTATGCAGATGGGTGTACATGGTTAAATACAGGTGTCTTATATGGGGTACTCTGGCTGCAGCGCCTCAACATGATTGCCCGAGCGGGCTACTAGGGTCACCCGGTCTATTTTGTTATCTTTCATTCTTCCGTCATCTCTCAAAGAAATTAAAAATAATCTGCTGTTCAAAATCATGTTCTAACCTACTACTTTACTATTGGGGCGTTAGCATTGCAACCTCCTATGTCCTGCTGCTCCTGCCCACTTTCGCTCCCTTCTTCCTCCCCACTCGTTTGTGCGGGCGACTCCCACATTGCCAATGCCTCCTTCCATAGTTCTGCTATAGGGCATTGCCGCATTCCCCTTGCTTCTTCCCATCCTGGTCGCCAAAAATCTGTAGAGATGATGTCCGTAGCCAAGATGTAGTTTCAGGTAGATTTATTGAGTTCAGTTACAAGTAGTTGAGTTGTAGAGATGCAGCCCCACCAGGAGCAGTCTGCCTGCTGCTCAGCCCATACTCCAACTGTCACACTCAAGCATCCAGGCACCCAAACATTCCATTCAAGACCAACACATCAACATTCCATGCATCACATTCACACTGGCTGAGCAGCTAGGGAGAAAGTAACAGAGAGTAACCAGATAATTATAATACAGGTTACAACACGCTCTACCCTCAGCTCCAGCCCAGTCAATCACGTCTCGGTTCCAACCCACCACCTGGGGCCCCGCAGCTGACTTCCACTCTAATGCAATTCTCCGCCTAGCCAGTCCCATGGCCAAGTCTATCAGTCTATTCCCGACCTTGCGCTTGCGAGGTTGGGGGAAAAGTCCCAACAAGCATACCCGTACCGTGAGGGCCAGCTCCCTCCCTAGGGCGTCCTTAATTTTTGCTAGTACTGCTTCCCAGAATGCACGCGTTAACGGACAACCCCATGTCATATGAAGGAAGTCCGCATCCGGTTGGGCACTCCGCGGGCACTTGTGCTCATCCCCTCCATATGTGACGTTAAGGCGGTGGGGCGTCATGTAAGTCATGTGCGTAAAATTGAATTGTGTGTATTTCAGGCGAGTGTTACGGGAGATCCTCTTTGGGTACTGCAGGATTTCCCCCCAGTCTGGGTCTGATAATTCCCCATCTACAACTCTTTCCCACCTTTCCTGCAAGCCAATGAGAGGGTCAAGCAAGGCCGATAGCAGGGCAGCGTAGAACCACTTCACCAGGTGCCCCGCAGATCCGAGCATGAACAGTGCATGCAGCACTGGGTGGGTGTCGGGTTCTTCCCTTCCCCCACAACTGCCCAAAGGCACGGGTCAACGCTTCATATTGCAGGAAGTACCCAAGGGAAGACCACTATTCTCTACTAGTTTCCCGAAAGTAATCCGCATGTTATCAGAAAAGCAGTCCCCACGGTCTCCAACCCAACTGCTGTCCAGTGTACGGATGAAAATATCGTCCGAGGCACCCCGTGTGGGAGGCCCACCAGCAGCAACACCGGGGAGTACCTCGGGTATCCCCAAACCTTAGTCAGGCAACTTTTCCACGTCTGTAGAGCTGTGGTTTGTAGCATCAAGCGGTATGGAACAGTAATGGACGAGCCCAATAGCAAGTCAGGGCGGGTGCCAGGCTCCGACAGACAGACACCCTCTTCATTCACTCCCTCTAACCACTGTGCTAACCATTGCAGTTGGGCTGCCAACACATAGAGCTCAAAATTCGGAACCCCCAATCCGCCTTCTGTTATATTACATTGAAGCATCTTCAGAGACACTCTCCTGCGCCCATCTCCCCACACTAAGTCCCGCAGTAGGGAATTCAGCGAGCGGAACCACCCCGGGGGCATCAGGACTGGGAGATTAACAACAAAATAGAGGAGTCAGGGGTAACATAACCATTTTAAACAGGGAAATCCTAGCCATTATGGGTAGCTTTAGGGTGGACCAAAAATGAACACAGGATCTAAGAGCTCGCAGGGCTCTGTCCAGGTTTCCTTCCCTTAAATCTTCCACTGAACGGAAGACATGGATACCAAAGTACTTAAATGAGTGGGGGGCCCAATTAATGCCCTCCATCAAGGACCCAAGTCTAGGCATGGGACCTGGTACTGGGAACAAATACGTCTTCGCTCTATTGACCCGAAGGCCTGATATGCATGCAAAGTCCTCCAAGAGTCGTATGGCCGAAGCAGTGCCGATCACTGCCTCCTCCAGATAAATCAGCAGGTCATCGGCATAGAGAGAAATAGTATGGACCCGTCCACCCACTCTAATGCCCAACCATGCCCCTCTCTGACGTACCCTCTCTGCCTTAGCTATTGAACCATTGGCTAACAGGAGGGGGGGAGAGGTGGCAGCCCTGTCGGGTTCATCAGGAGATTTGCTATCGACTGGAGATTGTTTTACCAGTCTTAACCCGTGCTGTGGGCGCCTCATAGAGGAGCTGCACCCATTTCACCCAACCACTCCCAAGGCCCATGTGCAGCATGGTTTCAAATAGATATTGTCAACTGACTTTGTCGAATGCTTTTTCCAAATCAATGGAAAGCACCACTGCCTGTCGCCAAGACGTTGCATCTGGGTGAAAAAGGATGGAGTAGCGCCTACGCAGGTTATAGGAGGTATTACGGGCGGGGATGAAGCCATTCTGGTCATGGTGGATGAGGGATTTCAAGTGGGGAAGCAGCCTGCCCGCCAAAATCTTACTAATAATTTTAAAATCAAGGTTGAGCATGGGGAGAGGCCTGAAATCCACCACTCGGGCACCCAACTCTTTAGTTTTGGGTAGGGGAATCACCAATGCACTCTGAGTAGTGTCAGGAAGTTTTCCGAGTCTAAGAGACTCCGTATAGAGGGTCACTAAACGCGGTGCCAAAATGGCACTGTATCTCTTATAGAATTTTCTGCTGGAAGGCCATCGGGTCCCGGGGTCTTACCGGTAGCCATGTCCGCAATGGCCGTATGTACTTCCTGTAGAGTCATTGGCCCTCTCAGCTCTGCCTGAACCTGCCTGTCCACCATCCGAAGCCGCAGGGGCCCCAAAAAGTCCCCAATAAGTGTTAAGGGAACCTCTCTCGGGGCAGCGTACAAGCCCTCATAATACCCCAGAAATAAAGCATTAATTTCCTCTGGTTTATACACTAGCTCCCATGACTCGGCCCTGAGCTGTGTGATCGGCGACCCACATGTCTGCCGGATCAACAAGGCCAAGAGGCGACCAGCTCTCCCCTCCTCCTTCTATACCCTGTCTAGATGTGTCTTATAGTCGTGACATCTCAGCCTTTCCAATATTGCTTTGTGGCTCGCCCTTGTCTCCTGCAGCTTCGCCAGGGAGGCGGTATCAAGACCCTGTGCATTATCCAATTGACGTAACTGTCCTCTAGATCCAACAACTCCCGGCGGACTTCTCTTTGTATCCCTATAGACTGGCCCATGCAGTGTCTTCTCACCACCACTTTAAATGCCTCCCACTCAACCAGTGCTGAGGAAACAGTGTGTGCGTTAATGGGAAAGAAGGATTCAACAAGCGTGCCCAATGCGACCCTGAACTGGGTCGCATTGGGCACGCTTCCAATGCCAGTGAGTTGAGCCTCCACGAAGGGATCAGGGGCGCCTCTCCAGGGGCCTGTGTGTCAACAGTAGTGGGCTGTGGTCGGAGACAGTGCGCCCCAAGTATTCAGTATCAACAATCGAGCCACTGAGGGCCGAGGTGCACAAGAAGGTGTCGATGCTAGTATGGACCTTATGCATCGGGGAGAAAAATGAATATTCTCCATCTGCTGGATGCTGCACCCTCCAGATATCCTCCAATCCCCAACGGCTCATCCAGTCCCGAAACCCCTCCGCGGTACGGCGCGACTGCGCACCTACGAGGGGTGGGTGGGACCGGTCAACCATAACATCCGCTACACAATTAAAATCTCCACCCAATATCACTGGGCCCCCCATTTGCCCTGCCATTTTGACCGAGAGGGAGGCAAAAAAAGCAACCTGATCTAGGTTAGGGGCATAAATATTACCCAGCATTATGTCCCGCCCCACTAGCCTTCCCGACAGGAGGACATACCTGCCATCGCTATCTATCAAGGCAGTGGTGGGGTCAAAGGGTACTCCTGGACGTATCCAAATCATCACTCCTCGAGCATATGCTGTGAAGGTGGTTGCGAAAATCTGCCCCCTCCACCTTCTACATAATCTTGAAACATCCTCCTTAATTAAGTGAGCCTCCTGGAGAAAGGCTATGTGCACATCCCTGCACCTGAGGTAGAAACATATGTTATGTCGCTTTGCCATAGACCTCATCCCCCTTATGTTCCATGAAATGAACCTCAATGAATTATTTGTAGAAGACATAGTTGTGGTACATCACTTAAAGGTCGCCTCCCTTTGCCCCCCCCATTTGTCAAATCTCCCCAGCAACCATTTCCACCCCATTCTGCACACAAAACAAAATATAACAGCAAAACCCCCATGTTGAACAACCCCCATGTCCTAGAGCAGTCCAGCAACGGCTGACCACCCAAACTTCACATACAACATTAAGCGCTAAGTAAGACCCAAACCCGTGTGGTAAGGATCCTAGGGGGGATGCGGCAGTTCCGAAACTTTGACCAAAAGGATATGAGGTGCATAAAGCGCACCAGCCATAAACAGTCCGAGCCAGACCAGACCCTGGATGGTTCTCCAGAGACCTCCACCTCCCAATGGGTCACAGCATCCGAGGTCTTACTCCAGTGTCAAATAATCTCATCCGGTGTCTTCGGAGTCACCACCGGTGGAGGAGTTCCGTCAGTGTGCGAGGAGTCCGATTCAATCCCCTCCGTCTCCCTCGAGGAGCGGGTCCCAGCCTCCGATGGGGTCTTCCGATCCTGCATGATTGTCGCCACAGCCTGTAGCGCCTCCGCCCTTTCTTTTTGCGTCTGTGACGAGCTTGGTTTCTTCGGGATCCTGCGTCTCAACCGGTTTCTGGATCGTTTTCGGTGTCCACGGACCCCTGATTTCGGAGCAATGTTCTGTCGAGCCAGCGGACCTCCAGATTTATAAGTCTCGACCCAATCCCAAGCGGAACTAGGATCATCATGGAAATGGCCTTTCCCATCCACAATTATGCGCAATCGTGCGGGGAATATCAAGGAGTACTAGAGGCCCTCCTTTCTCAATATCTTCTTGACCTCAAGGAAAGAGGCACGTCTCTTCTGGACCTCCTGAGTATAGTCTGGAAAAATAGAGACTCTGCTGTTGTCCACATCGTAGGGGCCCTCCGTCCGAGCTTTCTGCAGGAGCAAATCCCTGTCTCTAAAATGGAGGAGTCTAGCCACCACCGGACGTGGGCGCCGCCCCGGGGCCGGAAACCTGGCCGCAATGCGATGCGCCCTCTCTAGTGTGTAGAAAGCAGACAGGCCCTCTGGCGCAACCATCGTCCGCAACCACTGCTCCAGATAGGCTACCACGTCTTTACCCTCCACTCCTTCAGGTAGGCCCAGCACCCTGATGTTATTTCTCCTATTCTTACCTTCTGCATCTTCGGCCCTTTTTTCCAACAAGCAGACCCTTTATGCAAGCTCTCCCACCTGCGTAGTCCGTGCCCGCTGTGCTGGCTCCAGTTCAACGATTGTAGCTTCCGTCTGCTTCACTCTCTGTCAATTTTGTGTGCTCTGCTTGGAGGGGACCCAGCCCAACAGACACTGTGCTGATATCCTGGTGCAATGTGGCCTTCGTGTCTGCGATTGCCTCCAAGATCTTAGTCAACTGCAGCTGCACCGGGTCCACCGGCTCTCCCTGCATCCCATCCTGCGAGACCTCCTCTTGCTCCTGGCGAGGTCCTGTTTGTCTTGCTCTGGGTTTACCCATAGTGCTAGGGTAGGTCCCGCCACTGTTCTTCGTCAAGGGTATTCAACTGGGAGGGGGTGCTATCTCACAAGGCCATCTCCGCACAGTGTGGGCCCTGCTGACCGCTACCAAGCACTCAAAGATTGATATCGACCCACTGTACCGACCCCAGCAGGAAACGCAGCTCTTGGTGTGTATCCCTTTCGGGGCGTCTTGCATGCACTCTTAACCATGTGAGCATTGCAGCGATTCGGACACAGGCTCCCTTCTCCCAGTCAATTGACCCGCACGTGGCGCTGCCCTGCTCAATTTGCAACATGTCCAATTGGACCAGTATTCCACCGGCTCCAACTCCACTCGTTGGTGAGGCTCTCGGGCCCAACCTAAATAGGGCCCAACGTGTCTACCCCCAGTTAACCACTGCTATGTGGCTCCCACAAGTCTTCCATGCGGTGTTCCAGGCCGTAGTTAGGCAGCTTCCGCCCCAGTTCTCGGCCTCCGCCCTCGTCTTCTCACCTCAGCGAGCTTCAGTGCGGGGGCCTCCTCCACACATCATGCTTCAGGTCTATGGGAACTTTGCCAGTTGCTGTCCCCACTCAAAAGTGTGGCGATATGGCCCAACTCAGTGCAGTTCCTCAAAGTAGGGGGCCCGACTTTGTAGTTCAGGGGTTCTACTCCCCAATCTCGGGGTACTGTCCGTCAGATTCGTCACTGCTGCCCTCCCGCTGCCAGCGGGGGATGGCAAAGAACAAGTACCCGCAGGCCCAGCGGCAACACGATCTGCCGCTCCACTCAGCCCCGCTCCAGCTTAGCTGCTCAAGCTGACTCTGGGGAGGCAGTCTCTCAGGCTCGCTCAATCCCGGGCGGGGCCTCCTCACTCCGCTTGGCCCATCAGAGGCGGCTGTGTCCGACCTCGCCAGCCCCCAGTGACTGCAGCACTCTCCTCAGCCTCCGCACCTTCACACTGCCTTCCTCCGGTCACCATTCAGGCCTCACTTGCTCTACCTCTTCGCGGTCGGGACTCCAAGGCTCCGCTCCGGTTCTCATAGCCGCGGGCATACACCTCCTCACAGCCCGTTGGGGGGGGTCCGCTGCAGCTTTCCCGGGCTGCTCTCACCGGGGCTCCTCGGCCCCCACCTCCTCCGCTCAGGCAGACTGCTACTCCACGGAACTACGCCGCCATCTTGACCGCACGCACTCCAGAGCGCTTCCCCCTTGGGCTCAATCACCCGCCTTCTCCTGGACAGCGAGCGTTTCCAGGCCCGATCCGGACAATCCCCTTGCTCTCGGGATTTCCTTCACCAGACCTCCGGGTCCCGGCGTACTCCGGTAAGCAGGATATCTTACTGGCCGGCGCGGGCAACGAGCTCACGCGACCACCATCTTTGGCTGCCAAGCCACGCCCCCTAGTTTTTATCTGCTTAATTTTAACTTTGTTAAAACTGCGACGTATGTTTTAATCTTTGTGCACCCTTACGTGGCCCTTTCACTTTACTGAATATTGCTCTGAATTATGAATTTGAACTGTTCGGGGTGTTAAGGGTAGTGGGCAAGCCCCGCCCGGGTTGGTAAAAGTCTTCCTGTAGTGACGACTAGAGACGCCATTGTTAGTTTGTGCGTGCTCTAGTCGTCGCGGGGGCTGATGTGTATAAAGACACTCGCTGCGCGGACGTGCTGCTGCGCACCAAAGTCGTGCCTAAGGCAAGCCCGTCTGCGCCCGGAAGCATCCTGGAAGCAGGCAGCACCAGAGGTGAGATGCCTATGCTAAAGTATAGTAGAATGGAACTTATGCAGCTCGCCCCGGCTACTTGCTGTGGAAAGGGTTGCTGGGACTTGGCTGAGGTGCAAGCCTCAAATTGCAGTGTAATTTTAGGTTATTGCAGGGCACACTGCCGCTGGCGCAGCCGCGAGTGCAGGATTAAGCCAAGCAGGACAAGCACACAGTCTGTATCAATATCGCGCGCCAGTATGCTTTGGGGGAGTTCTGATTTATAGACCTCCTGGCCCAGCCGGCCATTTCTAAAAGCCCTGGACAATGCAATTGCTCAGCTGGCCTTGAGATATTCTCACTTTATGATCCTAGGTGATTTTAATATTTACTTGGGTAAACCGGAAGAAGGGGATACTTTTGAGTTTCTGGATATTATGAATCCAGTATAAAACACTGAGGTGGTCACATCTTAGATCTAATATGCTCTAATAAGGCATTACTAATGGACGATCCTCTTCCGGTGATCTGGTCAGACCACTGTCTGATAAAGTTTGCTTGGCAAACGAGGAGTAAGACAGCGCAGGCTACTAGGGATAATAGGCAGAGGGGGAAAGCCTTTAATAAGATTGAACTACTGGAATTCAAGAAGGACCTGGCCATGTCTACCCCCTAGATGTCGGGGGAAATCGAGGAGGCAGCATTCAGCTGCTGTAGGCGGATTAATAAAGTTGTTGAACAACTTGCCCGCCCCCCCCCATGCCACTTCAGAAGAGGAAGAAATACCCCCTCTAAGCCCTGGTTTTCCGGCCCCTTGAAATTGGAAAGACAACACTGTAAGAAGTTAGAACGCAAATGGAGGAAGAACTATATGCCAGAGGACAAAGATTTTTAAAAGAGCGCAAAAGAATTACTATGCCTCCATTGTGAGAGCTTAAAGCCTCTATTATGAGGAGCGTATTGTCCGTTCTGGCAACAACTCTAAAGAAATCTTTGCGATTGTCAAGAGCTTCTTATCTCCAAAGGCCGAGACGCATTCCAAAATGGTTTCTCACGAGTGGTGTGATGAATTGGCGGGTTTTTTCACTGATAAAGTTCAAACCCTTCAGGCCAATCTTGCAGACATTGATAAGCAGGAGCTTGAGGTGGACTCTTCTCCTGCAAGGAACATAGCCTCCCAGCCCAAACTTGAGGCGTTTGAAGCCATTTATCTGGAAGACTCTAGCCGTACTAGAATCACTAAAATCAGGCTCTCCTAGCCCTATCCTTGCCCTCCCAAGCTGCTAGCCGCAGGAGCAGAGGTTATTAATCCAGTGACCAACCTATCTTTAACCTCTTCTAAGGTGCCCAGTGGTTGGAAACAGGCTATGATCATCATCTTGCTTAAAAAAACCATCATCAGATCTCTCTACGTCTGCTAATTGTAGACCCATTTCTCTACTCCCAGCATTGGCTAAAGTCCTAGAGAAGCAGGTGAACAAGCAACTATCGAGGTTCGTTGAGCATAGTGGGCTCATCCACCTGGCTCAATCGGGCTTTAGGTCCCTACACAGTACTAAAACGGCGCTAACTGAAGTATCTGAAGCTATCAGGGGCGCACTAGATAAGGGGGGCAGGGCTGCACTAGTTTTACTGGATTTGTCGGCGGCATTCAACACAGTGCTGCATGCCCTGCTCCTAAACAGTCTACAGGAGATTGGGGTGGACGGTTTAGCCTTGAATTGGCTTAAATCCTATCTGGGAGATAGAACCCAACAAATTTGGATTCCTCCCTTCTCATTCGCCCCTCAAAAATTGGATACTGGGGTCCCTCAGGGCTCGGTTTTGAGCCCCTTGTTGTTTAATATTTACATGTCCCCACTAATTCAGATAGCAGACAACCTCGGGACCAAAGTCATCTCGTATGCAGATGATACACAGCTGCTCTTTTCCTGGAACAATGGGAGTGAAGCAAATTATGCGCACGTGAAAGCCTGCCTCCCCGCAGTTTTCACTGGTTAGCGAAGGCCCAACTGAAATGTAATGAGGACAAGATGGAGATTCTTCTTTTTGGGAACTTCGCTCCGCAGTTCTGGCTCTCTTTTTGGCCAGACAAGTCTCCCCGCCAACGCCTCAGGATGGTCCATTAAAAAACTTAGGAATAGGGTTCGATGGCAACCTGTTCTTTTGGGCTTCAAATTAGTAGGCTGTCGGGAACATGCTTTGGGATTTTGAAAGCACTAAAGAGATTCTTACCACTACTACCTGTACATGCTAGGAAAATGGTCATTCAAGCCTTGATTACGTCTCGCATTGACTATGCCAATTCGTTATATGCAGGCTTGCCAGGATACTTCCTCAATAAACTCCAGGTGATCCAGAATGCGGTGGCCCAGTTGCTACTCAACCTCCCTAAGATGGCTAATGTCATGCTGCATCTCCGGAACCTTCACTGGTTACCTGTGAAAGAAAGAGTGAAGTTTAAGTCCCTGGTGATGATACATTCTGCTTTATATGGTAATGGACCTTCCTACTTGAGGTCAACATTCAGCTTCTATATGCTGTCTGGGCAACTGCAAACCTCAAATAAGCTACTGGCTTGCACTCCTAGTATCTTCAGACAGAGAGCCAGCGGCAGATCACTGACCTGGTTGGGTGCGGTGGCCTGGAATCAGCTCCTGACTGACTTACGAGCTGTGAGTGATTTGGGGTTATTTAGAAAGAAACTGAAAACCTGGCTCTTTAAATAAACTGTGCCTGCTCCTCCAAACTGCCCAGTAGGGAACGCACCGGGACACTTCTTGGAGTAGCTGAGCGCTTTATAAGTGCTGTTATAATAATAATAATAATAATAATACTGCACCTCTGAAATTGAATCTGCCACATCCACTAAAGCACTTTTTAAGGTGGTGCAGCAGCTCTCTATCCCTCTGTCAGCTGGAGAACTAGACGGCTCACAATATTTTTACGACCAGCTAGCCAACTTTTTCCAACGTAAAATTACTGATATTTATGACAAACTTGAAGTATCAAATCTTAAAAAAAAAAAAAAAAAAAAAATGTATGCTGCAAACTCCGAGTAGAGAGCCACAATTGGAACCCCTGGCGTCTATAGGGTCCAAGGACAGAGTCTAATTTGCTCACAGTATTTCCACCTCTTACTCCTTAAATGTTGCAACAGCATTTCCTCAAAACTAAGTCTGGCTCACACCTGGAATCATGTCAACCAGCAATCTTGCATATGGTAGCTGGTACCGTGGCAAGCCCTCTTACGGTCTTGACGAAAAAAGCTGTCCTCTCTGGTTGTTTTCCGCGTCGATGGAAGGAGACCATAATCGGGCGTCACGTAAAAAAATAAATTTTCTGGACAGCAAGGATCTTAAAAACTACCATCCGATCTCGCTAATTCCGCTACCAGCCAAGATTTTTGAGAAACACCTGAATGGTCACGTGCTGTAATTTGTGGAAGAGCGACCTCGCTCGCTGCTGATTGAATGCCTCCAAGATAGGGGCATTACAGAACAGGCATTGGGGTCGGCTGTCCTCCTTCCTTAATGATTGCTCTCAGAGGGTAATCAGTCAATTCCATTTGGACATTTTCTCCTTCCCTTGTGAAGTGCTGCAGGGCTCCTGTTTGAGCCCTATGCTTTTTAACGTGTATGTGTCACCACTTGCTGCCATTATTTCAGCCTACGGGATGTATGCAATATCCTACGCTGACGACACCCAGATCATTGTTTCGATTCCTAGGAACTCTGCTGCTTCCACAGATAACTTCTCTCAATGTATGACGGTGGTCGCAGACTGGATGGAAAGTAATTTCCTTAATCTTAATGGTGAGAAAACAGAGGTGCTGCTCTTTGGGATGCAAACCACGATCTAGAATAGTAACTGGTGGCTGGACACATTAGGCACCCTTCCGATTCCAGCTGAGAAGGCCAAAAATCTTGGGGTAATCCTAGACACTGAACTTTCTCTGAATTGACAGGCCAGTCGCAAAGTTGTGACCTGCTTCTAGCTTATAAGGAAGTTGAAGAACATCTTTGTCTTTATCCCCTCGCTGCCACGAAAACTGGTCGCACTAGCTTTGGTCATGTCCAGTCTGGACTATTGTAACTTCCTCTACCTGGATTCCAACATCAGTACCCAGGCAAAACTTCAGGTGGCACAGAATGCGCTTGCTGGATCGATTCTTGACATTCCTAAGCACAAGTAAGCTGCTGCGGGGCTGTGAGCGCTGCACTGGCTCCCTATCGGAAAGCGCACTATGTTTAAGGCCATTTGTACTGCGCATAAGGCTCTTTGCCTTTTGAGTCTTGCGGGGATTAAAGATCTGTTTCACTGGCACATCCCAGGTAAAAAACCTTTGCTCTGTTCGAAAGAAGAGATGAAGGGGTAGAACCTTCCAAATAACTGCTGCCAGACTCTGGAACTCACTCCCTCAGCCTCTGACTGCGATCACTGAGCATTTGCCTTTTAGAAAGGCGCTTAAGACCTAGCTGTATACCATCTAGGCAGCTTCTCCTAGAATGAAAATGGTGGTAGATTGACACTGATCAGTATCGGATGGTTGTGACTACAGCGCCTTGATGCCTATGGGTATATGCTGCAATTTATAAATTAAATCAAATCATTAGCATATTGGGCAGCCTTCTTTTCCCACCCATTGCACTGAAAAGGGACAATGCTTACTTCCTTCCTCAGCCTTCTTGCCAATGACTATATATAAATTAAAAAGAAGTGGTAACAACAGGCATCCCTACCTTGTTCCTCTTCTTATTCTGATTTCCTTTGTCAGTCTGCAGTTTACCGCAACTCTTGCAACAGGATCTTTGTAAATCAAGCACAGCACTCTGCAGAACTTTTCTCCCAAATTGTTTGTCCTGAGCACTGTATTTAGATAAGGCCAACCCACCCTGTTGAATGCCTTAGCAGCATCAAACATCAAGATGGCTAAAGGGATATTCCATGCAGTTGCCATGTTGATTGAGCCAACCAATCTGTGTGTTAACTCGTGCATCTGCATCTGCCGCCTCTTAACAAAGCCCTTCTGGTCTTCATGTACTAGGTCCCCAATCACTTTATTTAATCTCTTGGCAATGATTTGTGTGAAAATGTTGTAACTTTTCAACAGTACCACCAGTCTGTAGGATTTGCACAACTTTGGGTCCTTATTTGGCTTCAAGAAACTGTGGGAGGACACCATTGGCTTCAAGATGGTACTGATTATTGCTTCATCCCATGACTATGGGAAAACACCATTGCCCGAAAAAATATCCTCCACCAGTCTGGTGTACACCAAGAGATTCTAATCATCAAAGGCGTCATAAAGCTCACTTGGTAGGCCATCAGGGCCAGGAGCTTTGTCCCTTTTTCCTTCTCTTAAAGTTTCCCTTACCTTATCTTGCCCTATCACCCGATTTAGGGGAGTTGTCTTCGCTGTTTCAAGCTTCGGTAATGAATCTTCCCCTAACCATACATCTGTATCTTCCTCACCCACCACCAAATCCTCTTTGTATAGTTCCTGATAGAGGGAAGCAAACACTTCCTCTATATCGCTACCTTCAGTTCTCATTTCCCCAGTAAGCCTATCTTTTATCTCTCTGATCAGATTTCTAATACTGTCCACCTTTGCTTTCCATGCTAGGAGCTTTCCACACCCCTCCCCGTACTCCAAGTGAGCCAACTTGCTTGCTTCCTATTCCTTACACCAGATCTCCTCCATATGGCAGCCCAACTCCTCCCTAGCTTTATGCAGCTCCCTGCACTGTATATCCCACTCATGAGTTCCTCCCAAGAGTTCCTGTCCTACCAACTGGAGCCTCAAATGTCTCTCCTCCAGTTTTCTAGGTTTTTCCTGGCTTCTTTGTTGTGGTGAACTGCTATGCTCATAAAACTGTTCCTTCTAAAAGCGTTAGAAGAGCCCCAGACTATGTGTGGTGGAACCGATCCTTCATTTATGTTAACAAAAAAAAAAAAAAAAAACATTCTGTAGCTTATTTCAACTTATCAACCACTGACTGGTCAAACAGTTTCTTGTCCAGTGTGCACCTCGGGGGATCCACCCCCTTGCTCAGAGAAATATCCAGCAATACTGCTGAGTGGTCTGATAGATGCTCTGGTAAATGGGCCACATTCCTTACCTTACTAGCAATTTTAGCATCCACTAAAAAGTAGTCTATTCATGAGAAATGTCTGTATTTTCTTATTATGGAATGTGAATGCTCTTTACCTGCCCACTTTTAATCTCCATATATCACTAAGACCCTAATGATTCATGGTGTAAAGCCTGCAACGAGCGAGGGCCATCTATATTTTGGCCATAAAAACCCAAGAGCTATAACAAAGACCTTGACCTTCAACCTTCAACCATCTTCCACCTCTGTCTGCCTTATACTGCCCCATTTTCGCCTGGATCAAGGTATTAATTACAATGCCTTCGTGCAACATGTCTGGTCTGCGTAGGCAAAGCCTCGAATCCACCTTTGACCCCCAAATATCTCCTCACATTCCCCTTTGAGAAGGAGCGTTTCTTGTAGTATTGTAATCTGGGCCTCCAATTGCTTTAGATACTCTAATATTCTTCGTCTTCCGCTTCTTACCCATAAGCCATTCACTTTCCACGTCAGTATCCATAAAGGATGTTCTTTCCTATCCCTTGTCATTCATTTTAGAGCCCTCTCTCCTAACTTGCTCTCTTATCCCCCTCTCTTGGCCCGATCCAGCTGAGGACACTTTTTTCATTAGTTCCCTCATGCTTCCCACCCTGTGCTTCAAACCCCCCACTCCTCTCCACAACTCCGCTCAAACCTTACTCCCTCACCCCTGTGCTGCACACGTCACTCCCTGATTTGTGCCTGGGTATCTCCTTGCTACTCATTTGAGCTCTTCCTCTGGTGCTATTTCAGCCATTGTGCGACTTTATTTGCATGGTTAAATTCTCCACTTTCTATGGTTCCTCATATTATGCATAATGCTTTTCCACATAATCCATAAACTTGCTGGAAATCTGAGTTGGGCTGTGACTCCCAACTCCCTTAATTCTTTAATGAACTTCCCCAGTTCCCATTGCCAGTCCTGAATTGCCCTTGAAATGTCAGATCTGCTCATAAAAGACAGGTTTTCTACCCTTAGGTGCAGGCTATTGCTCGGAGACCGCTCTACTGGAAGTTTCTGAGACGGTCAGAGAAGCTTTGGATGGTGGTGCATCCGCTATGGTGGTGTTGCTGGACCTATCAGCAGCAATTGATATGGTACCACATTCTACCTTTTTTGGCTAGATTATGCCATTTTGGCTTTCAGGGCACTGTGCTGTCATGGATTTTTTAGAAGATCAAACTCAATGGGTCTTCCTTTGCCCTTTCTCATCTTCGCCTAAACCTTTGGTTTGTGGGGTGCCTCAGGGCTCTGCACTCAGTCCGATGCTATTCTACCTTTACTTGGCCCCTTCGGCCACCCTTATTGAGACCTGTGGAGTGAAGGTTGTTTCATATGCAGATGATACACAACTTGTATTTTAATCTAAAGGCTATTCTGAAGCTGCCTCTTTCAATTTCAAAGAGTGTTTAAAGGGCATTGCCAAATGGATGGACATCAATTCTCTGAAATTGAATGCGGACAAAACGGAGGTGCTTTTCTTCAGTCAGATGACACCCCCTCCATCTAGTCTCTGGTGGCCTACTGAATTGAATCCATGACCTATACCGGCCACTTCAGCTAGAAACATGCTTGACTCGGACACCTCTTTCGCCACCCAAATTCGGCAGATCTCATTGTATTTCTTAAGTTAAGATCAGTCAGGGAACTACTGCTCCTTCTCCCGGTAGAGACACAAAAGATCGAAGTCCATTTGCTTATGACATTGTGCTTGGATTACGCCAGCAGCTTATATTTGGGACTTCTGGCATTCCTAACTCAGACTCCAAATAATACAAATGCAGCAGCTAGGTTAATTCGACAGGTACCCTTTTGTCATCATATCACTCCCCCCATCTGAAGCAGCTTCATTGGCTTCCAGTTGCTAAGAGGGTTGAGTTTAAAGTCCTGACATTGGCATTTAGAACCATTAGGGGCAAAAGGCAAATATACCTGAGAAACAGGATTAGTCAGTACCAGCAGGTGAGAGCCTTGAGATCTAATCACATGTGACTTCTGCATAGCACAAGGTATGCCATGGTGGGCCGAGGTGGGAGGTTTTCTCAGTACTGACGGCCAAGCTTTGGAACACCTTTGCCTATCCATCTTCATATGGCTCAGTCCGAACACTGTTTCAGGAAGGATTTAAAAACCTGGCTCTTTGATTAAGTGTAGATGTGAGTGGCTGAGTCTGTTCTTCAGTCTTGCTTTTGAGGGCCAGGACGCCTCGGTCGAGGCAGGAGTGCGCTGTACAAATAAATGTCTTTGATTGATTCCCCTCCCTTTCAATGCCTTTGACCAGATCTGTTCGGATTCTTTCTATTTATATTTTTTTTAAGGGATCTCCATGTACTCTCTGTATATCAGAAACTAAGTCTAGCATGGTGTCTTCGAAGGGGATTGCTTTCTTGGTTAGGTTAACAACAAATGCTATCAGATCAACTGCTTCCACACCCTCTGTAACATTTAGCCATTTCACATTATTGTGCCTAGTGTTATTTTTCCAAAACTTCCAACTTCTGCCTAATCTCTCTGTCCCTGGTTTTCAACATGCATATTTCTGCAGTTAGTCTCAACCTTGCCCCCTTATCTCCTCTAGTGAATCCTCTAATATGGTCATCCTTTGTGTGAGCTTGTCTATCTTCCCTTTCAGCACCTCACATGCTCCCTGGATGCCCTTCTGATTCTTCTCGGAGATGGTGAATTTTGACCTAACCTCTTCCATCAAGTTGACCAAGATCTTTTCAGCGCTACTGTGCGCTATCTCGGGGTTAGGTTCAAGCTCAGGGGTGCTGCCCTTCTTACAATGTTGTCATACTGGAGTTACTCAATTCTCTCAATCATCCTCCGAAGTACCTTTCTGTTTCAGTATTGCCTCAGACCCCTCTCCAGCTCATTGCTGAACTGCTGACTAGGCTCAAGCTATCTCTGCCTCCCTCGCTATTTCTCCCCCCCCCCCCCCAACGTGGGGGTGATTTTGTGCCTTTTTGTGTGTGCAACCTGTACAGCTCATGCACGGATTGAAATTAGCTTCACTTGATTCTTTTGATTCTTTTCTAGACAATACTCAAATGATGGAGTTGGATTTCTCCCTGGGAGAGTATTCACCTCAAAACTGTTGGAGCGATTATTTTCTACCATGTAAAAAACCTCCAGAGTGTCGTGCAATAAAGTAGTATTATGCATTGAGGTTATGATTTCCCCCAGTTTCTTAACTTTTACCTCCAGCTGAATTTGTTGGCTTTGGTTTAGATCCTTTAGTGGTCGTTTCTCCCTGGAACTGCTTACGAACCCTTCCACTGCCCCCAAATAGATTATCCTTTTCCCACCTTCTTTAACTCTTTTGCTGGTGGTGTACCTGAGGGCTTCTCCCTCCTTCTTGTACCTTTTACACCACCCTCCTGGATGCCTGCATATGCCCGTCGTACAAATCGGGGCCCACTGGAGCCTGAGGCTGCTGCCATTGTCTCTACCTAGATGAGGTGTTTGCAGACAGCCGGCACACAGAGAGAGATCTGAGCCGAAGCTCATCCATCCTTCTCTAGCCTCACCGCTGCCTCCATCCACACCACCACGAGCCGCCACCATTCCTCCCGACTCCTTTCCATTCTGCACGCTGTTGCACATTGAAGGCCGAAATCAGCCGCTCCTGCACTCTCCGCCTTTCCAGAGGGGTCAAAATTAGGAAACTGGTGCAGTCCTTGCATACCTCACGGGTCCTGGAGTTTACCATGCATTCTAGTTCCACATTGGCAAGCACCAGAGGAGAACTTTCGACCAGCTGCCTCTAGCTGGCTGATATGTCCCACTCCCTTCCCCCCCCCTTGAGAAACCAACATACAGTGACGTTTTTGTTGACCATGCATGATTATCTGCATGCTACCAGAAGCATGGATGGGACACAGCTCCAGAGTGCACAAGTTCCTCTGACACAACCCCCAGTCTGCCTAGATAACTCTAACTGAACAGGCTGCAACCTTATCTGGGAGCTGTAGCGCTGAAAACAGATCAAGAGCAGTAAGGAGCGGAAGCACTCCATCTGCATCCTATCAACGTGGCACATCCAGAGCAGTAAGGAGCGGAAGCAATTCAAAGGCACCTTGGCAGGACTACAGATCATGAGCAGTAAGGAATAAGTAGAAGTTTTATTTAGGGTGCACCTATGCCACAGTCCAGTACTGTAACTGCCATCCCAAACATCTCCAGAGTAACTCATGAGTAAACATTCTAAGAATGGAAACCAACCAACCCAGGCCTAGAGGGAAGGAAGGAAGACCTCCCACAGTGCTGTCACTTATCGGACAGTGGACTACCGACCCTGTCAATGGTTTGGCATGTATAGCGGTGGAGGCAGCTTACCGTGTTTGTGAACCCATAGTTGTGACCAGACCTTTTTTTATCTGTATAACAGGGGTGGAGAGGCCCATGTGTGTAACATTCCACTTATATGCGATAACCAAGATCCTAACACGAACATTCAGAGTGCGTGTTTTGCATGTGTATGTATGTGACTTGTGTGATAGATTCACTGGGTGTATGAGTGAGCCAGAGTAATGGAACCTGGGGCTTCCAATTTGGAAGCACCCGGGCCGTTCGTCTCCACAAGGTGGAAGTGAGGTTGTTTTTACTGACAGTGGAAGTGCATTTCTGACTTTCTGTAATTTAGAGGGAGGATATCTAGACGCTTGAGTGGTGAAAAAGGAGAAAGGGCTAGTTTAGAAATTCAATTAAGTCCTTTTGCTGAGAGGGACTGCTGATTAGTTTTCCTGAAAAGTGCCATTGCGTAAATGGTGGAGGTGAAGGATGGGACTGCAGTCTCTGTTCTCCAGAGTCAGAAGGGTCCTCTAGGTGAGTCCAGCATTTTGTCTCTTTCCTAATCACGGTTCACTCTAGCTGTTGATGGCCAGATTAAGAAATCTCACACCTCTTTGTGGCTCTGTGGTACTCCATGCTGGTGACTACCCTGCTCTGAGGACCGTCACTGCCGGAGAGGGCAGTTGAAAGAAGAACCCCCCCCCCCCCAAACTAGTTCTGAAAATGAAAACTGAGAATTTACATCTCTTGCTTTCTTTGGCTGTATAACATGAGAGGCACTGACCCTCTTGCTGTTTCAGTTCCAAGTTATCTTTGACCAAGGAAGGGAGTGCTCCGCAGAGTACTCGGAGAATTGTTGCCTTACCAAAGTTGGTGTCTGCCTGACGGCCAGCTTCCGAGAGCTGAGGGGGCATCACCTGGAATCTTGCCATGGTGGAAGGAGCTAATTCTTTGAGCTGAGGTACCTTGAAGCCAAGCTGCTGCTGAGAGAGGTAAGGAACCTGCCAACCCTGTAGAAGCGTAATAGATGATGTGCCAGAGCAGCCTGACTTGCCGTTGGGCTGGGTCTACCGGTTAAAGTTAGATTGAAGAGAGATCTGTGAGTTCAGAGAAGCATGCGGCAGGCTCTCTCCACCCGAAGTGTTCCATGTGAAAACTGCATTAAGAATTCTGCCGAGCAGATGTTTCTCCACTAATGAAGCATGCTTGAATGGACTGAGCTACTGCAGTAGAGAAGTGTTCCTGAGTGGACATTACACGTGGTGTGGTTATACCGCTGCAAGGTCTGAAGCAAGGCTATGAACTTAGACCTCCGCAGCTCATCCCTGTCTCACCAAACTCCAGAAGTAGATTAGTCACCAACTGAAGGACTGCATTATCACAGGAGCAATGAATGTCTGCAAGGACTCAGGGAAGTGGCATCTACTGTGCCTGCCAAATGCAGGAGGAACCTCCAGTTGGTGTCTCCTCCTGGAAGATGGAGCAAGAAGGACGCATGCTGTGGGTCGATGCTGACCACTCGGAAAATACTGAAGTACCATTGGTGTGGTGAGAACTAAGAAACGGGGACTGTTTAAAAAAAGAAGAAAAAAATGAGCACACAAACTAGAACAATATTTAATCTGCACCTGAGCTTTGATATCTGCCCTAGAACTCCAACACAATGGGGGCTGCTGATTATCACCCATGGGGGGGGGGGCACCCAACAGAAGGGGGAAGAGGGAATATGACTATAGAGCCAGTTGCCCAAGCCCAATAAAGTAATTGTGACTGAGTTTAGTTCTGAGTTCACACACCCCTGGCTCTAACTCTCTGAGAAGCGTGTGACTTTATATCTGTGTTGCCACTGAAAGTCAAGTGCTGATGGTGTTGCTCTTGGCCCAGTTCTGCAGAGCCATAGTAAACGGACTCCAAGAAATCAGAGACAGAAGTCCCCAACCCCCCTGTCTGATGCCAGCTATCCCGCTTGCTCTAAGGGCCATAAATGCTTTTTTCATTGATGTGGAGAGAAAATAGGACAGTGTTTTCCCTCACTTAAAATTTGCTTAATCTGTCCTGTGATTCTGGAAATTTTAAAGAGACATCTGTTAATGGTGCATTTAATCAACCGATAAGTATCACAATCACACTCATCTTCTGAACGAGTAAGGCCTTCCTTCACACCCTCCGTACTGGCTTTATATATGTTCTTGAATCTGCTCCTTTCCCAATTCTTGCATCATGATGTCTCCATGGAGAACACCCATCTGCTCTGTTAAGTTTTCCTCTGTAAATACAGGGCTCATACATATACATATCCACATGCCCTAGCCCTATAAAGTTCTTTCTTCAGAGCACCTAAATGGTGCACTCACACTGTGTTTCCTCAAGAGTCGTCAACGCAGGGGCCTTCTCTCAACCCCCGGCAGGCTTTGGTCCACCTTTCTACCCTCTAAAGATAACAAGTTTAGCAGTTGGAAAGCACAGGAGCGAGTGATGTCTTCTTGGGAATAGAGTCTTCTCCCTATATTTCACAAAGTGTGTTCTAATGTTGCACCACTTTCACACCTGGTTGAAAATGACCACAATGTGTATTATTGTAGTGATATTTAATGTTATGCCACTGTAACTTTGTTTTCAGAGTCTGGCTACATCTCAGTTAGGGTGTTTGGTTTCTTGACTATGGTAGTTAGGAATGCGGTAGAGGCGTCCACTTAGGCCTGTAGTACATAAAATAAGCACATAATAGATATGCCTGACTCCTCATGATAGATACACAAGTGACATATTTTACTCATACTACCAAATTCCTCTCTTGAGGTGATTAATTAGAAATCATCCTTCGCAACTACTTGTTGTGTAGAGTTATTGCCCATGATAAAAATTTACCAAGAACAAGTGACTTTTCATGATAGGTTGGTACTAGATGTAATATATCTGTAAGGCTAGTCTTTTAATTTGACACTAGATCTACTGCACATTCATAATGTGAGATTTCTTTTAACTAGCAACTTCTCAACTTTTTAATAATTGCACATGGGTTGTTGCTGTATATTCCTGATCATTTGTATAATATTTCCAGTTTTCTTCTTTATGAAGCATTTTTTTTCTTCTGATGTAGAATTTGCCCAGATCATTCATATTTTCTGCTTCTTAATTTTAATTCCAGCGGTACTGTTTTTTTGGGACCCCATGCATTTTGCGGCATTGAGTGGGAATGAAAAATTTCCTAGTAATCATGACGGAAAGTTTCAATTCTATTAAGGACGCAGAGGCGAGGATTATGCTCAAACTTTCTTTAATCCTCTTCCAGCAGATTCAACTTCAAACAAACAAAAAACTATCTTACCCATGATACACATGGTAAAGGTCATCAACAATCCACCAATAGGCAGTCCACACTATCCCCCAAAGGCGTGTCCTTCCTGGTTGACGTCCTCTTTCTTGACTGCGACCAGATCATCCGCGAATCCTGTCAATCTGCCTTGGAACGCTCAGAACTTGAAAGTCAAATGAAGTACAATGAAGCCGATCTCAAATAACCAAACGAAAATGTAGGGTCAAAAGACACTATTTAACCTGTATAGCTCTAAGCAACATAGAAAAAAAATAGAATACATTAGCCATTCAGAAGAAACAAATTAATACATAATAGCAAAAAATACAACAACCATAGAAAAAATGCAAATACCTATGACAAACGAAGGAGCAGATTGCCGTTGAATTCTGATCATAAACTCCCGGGTGGGTTCAGGACTCATGGAGCCTCGGGCGGGAATAATCCTCGCCTCCGCATCCTTAATAGAATTGAAACTTTCCATCATGATTACTAGGAATTTTTTCATTCTATGTCAGGACCGGAGGCGAGGATTATGCTCGTTCAAAGCTTATCCACCACCAACGATGCCATATCCACAACTGGTTTAAAATAAAACCTCTTAAACATAGAGTCTGAAGACCAGTCTGCAGTATTTATAATATCTTCCCAGCGAGCACCTAGGGGGAAAGCTTTAAAAGCCATCGCTCCCCTCACTGAATCTGCTCCGAACTGCGAGACATCCATACCCGCTTCTTGCATGACCCATCTGATCCAGCGGGCTATGGTTGGTGGCGTAACAGCTTTGAAAGGCTTCCTAAGACAAATCAATAATTGTCGTTCTCCTGGTGGGCGCATCTCTTCTGACATACTCTCATACGCCTTGAGGCAGCGGACTACACACAATTTTGGAGACTTATTGAATGCCGGATAGGACACCACCCTGGAGTCAGACTTGGTTCTGCGAACAATGTGAAAGGTGACACCCTGAGGAGTGAAAACTCTTCCTGAAATATCCAGAGCCCGAACATCCGACACTCTTCGGCATGACACCAGGCAAAGGAGCATGGCCAGCTTGGCCGACAACTCTTTCCGAGACAGGTATTTGTTAGACTGCCAAGACCGGAATAAATGGAGAACTTTGTTAACGTCCCATAAGGTTGAATATCTGGGTTCCGGAGGGAGCGTTAGACGAATCCCCCGCATGAGTTTACAGATCATCTGATGTTCTCCTACCGGTGCCCCTTGAACCGGGAAATGACCGGCTGAAATAGTGGATCTATAAGAATTGATAGTGCGGTACGCTAGGCCCTGGGACGCCAAGGATACAAGAAAATTCAGAATCGCTACCACTTCGCACCCCATGGGATCTTGGTTGTTCCGTACACACCAACGTACCCACCTGGACCATGCTGATCTGTAAAGCTTACAGGTGCTGTCAGCCCAAGCCGATCCGAGTAATCTTTCAGCATCGACCGATAGGCCTGAGATTCTCCAGCGATGCCTGAAATCCGCCAAGCCACAAGGGGCATTCGCCCTTGTTGGACTAGAGGATGGAGATTTCCCTGGGGATCTCACAGAATAGTGGGATCTCGGGGTAGAAGGATTGGAGAATCCCAAGAAAGTTCCAAAGAACTAGAAACCACACTTGAGACCTCCAATAAGGCATGATCAGCACCGCCTTCACCTGTTGTCTTCGGACTAGTGCAGTGAGTCTCATGATCGTTGTGAACAGGGGAAAAGCGTACCCAGTCTCCCGTGACCAATCCTGCAGGAAGGCGTCCGTCACCGCAGCGAGCGGATCTGGTTTCCAACTGAAAAACCTTGGTAGTTGGAGGTCCGAGATGCAAAAAGATCCACCAAGAAAGGACCCCAAAGGTCGAGGAGTCCCTGGAAGAGCAGCAGATGTAGTTTCCACAGGTTCATATCCGCCCACCTCCTGGAGTACCAATCCGCTATCACATTGGAGGTTCCTGGAAGGTATTCCGCTGTCACCGACACATTGTGGGAAAGACAGAACGTCCAAAAATCTTTGGCCAGATCCGCCAAGACCCTGGACTTTGTCCCCCCCAGATGATTTATGTAGTGGACTGCTGAAACATTGTCCATCTTTAACAGGACACTGCACGATACTTTGTCCTTCGTCCAACATTGGATGGCAAAAAAGCCTGCCATGAGCTTCAGGCAATTGATGTGCAGCTGGCTCTCTTCTGTGGACCATTTTCCTCCGGTAAAGGAGTCTCCACATCGAGCCCATCACCCGGACTTGCTGGCGTCTGATTCTATCACCATGTCCGGGTCGAAGCCAAAGATGGCTCTGCAGTTCCAGGCATCCATATGATCCAGCCACCATCGCATCTTTACCCGCTCTTCCTCCGTTATGCGTACCTGATCTGAATACTGCAGACCTCTGCGAAGATGAGACCCCTTGAGGCGTTGCAAGGCTCTGTAGTGGAGCGGCCACGGGAAGATCGCCTGTATTGATGAGGCTAGGATGCCTACCATCCAAGCCACTTGTCTCAACGAAGTGGTGGAACGAGCCAACATCCGTCTCAGTTCTCTGCGGATTTTTGCCATTTTGCGTGCCGGAAGGCTCAACGTGCGCGACGCTGAGTCTGACGAACCCCAGGAAGGTCGTCTGTCTGGCCGGCGCCAGAAGAGACTTCTTGGCATTGATCACAAACCCCAGGTTCTGGAGAAGATCTATCGTCTCATGCAGTTGCTGGGAAAGTCGCTGCAGACACTGATCCAGGAGTAGGATGTCGTCCAGGTAAATGAGACAGAGGCCTTTTGCCCTTAGCGTCTCCACCACCGGCTTGAGAACCTTGGTAAAACACCAGGGAGCCGAAGAAAGACCGAACGGAAGGGTGGTGAATTCGTACACTTGGTCCTTCCAAAGAAACTGTAGGAACCGACGGTGTGGAGAAAAGATTGGTACTGCCAGAGACGCGTCTTTCAAGTCCAAGCGAACCATCCAGTCGTCGGGCTGAAGGAGATCCCGTAGGAGGGGGATGCCCTCCATCTTGAAGTGGCGGTATACCAACCACTGATTGAACTCCTTTAGATTTATCACCGGTCGCTGACCCCCATCTGTTTTGTCCACAAGGAAAATATTGCTGAGAAACCCCTTTGGGTGAAGACAAGTGGGTACAATCGCTCCTTTTTGCAACAGATCCGTCACCTTCTGGTCTATGAGGCCAACCTGATCGTCTGCAAAAACCAGCAGGCAAGGGCGCGAAGCCTGCACCGGGGATCCGAAAAACTCTATGTGAAACCCCTTTATGGTCTGTAACACCCAAGCGTCGGAGGTGCTGGACCTCCAGTTGTTTTCGAACAACGCCAACCTGCCACCCACCTTTAGTTAAGGAAACTGGGAGAGCCTCACCTGTTGCGGCCTGGGATTGGCCTCTGGGTGCTCCTCTGCCGCCACGACCACGGAAACTTCTTCTTGTTTGGAAGAATTCCCCTTGCTTAGTCGATTCCTGTGGTCTCTTGCTGCCTCTTTGAGGGCCTTGTGTGAAGAAGTGGCCGGTCGAGCGCCCCATACCACGACCGGCCCCCACAAAAATTCGAGGGTGGAAAATCTTCAAGACTCCATAGCCTGGAGGGGCCAGCCTCGTCCACAGACTCGCCTTGGGAGTCCTCTCCTTCCTCATCCGGGCCTTGCTGAGAGGGAACCGCAGGGGCCTTCGAAAGGCTGTCTTCCAAACCCACATCTGCTTGGGCTAAGTAGGCCCTTTTCAAACGCTCAAAAGCCCCCATGTCAATACCCGAGGTGCTTTTGCGCTTAGGGGCACTCTGGGATTGATTTCCCTGGCAAGCCAGGGCCACCTGCATGATGCAGTGCTCAAAGGGCCCCATGGCCGATGCCACTGCCTGGTGAATAGAGGCGTCTACCGCCTCTCAAAACTCGTCATCAAGTGGAAGGACTTGCAAAGACTCCTCCTCTGTATAATCTTCTTCCATGATGACAAGAACCAGGTACCACCCTTGGATCCTATAGGGGAAACTGCTTGGAGGTAAACGCGGGCACCCAAAGGTTGACCCACAGTGCAATTGGTGGCAGGGAAAAAATCGGGCTGAGCGCGTGAAAGATTTTGGCAGCCTAAGGCTAATTCTGGCTTAACCGAGGTTAATTAATTCTTTGGTGCACGCAAAGCGCGCTGTGCAGAAGGGAGGCACTCTGCCTTGGGGCGACTCACCCATGAGGTATATCGGGTGTCCGTAACGCCTGGGCCTGCCCCTGTCAGCCTTGCAGGAAGAAAAGGTGTATTGTGTGAAATTACGCCTCTATGGCGTTTAAATACCGACCCGCGATCGGGCGTCAGGCTGAGCGCTAAGTTACAGACCCGTATACCGTACGGGCGTCTGACTTCCAGGCGGCTCGAGCAGCGTTGGTACCGCGGGCGCTGTGGCTGGGAAACTCTATGCTCCCAATGCGACAAACGCGGACCGAGACGCGCCGAGTCGCGCGCCCCCTACAAGCCTCAGGTGCACACCGCACCGCTGCTCGAGACTTTCAGCGAGAGGGGCAGCGAGCGGAGCGATGACACCGCTCCCACGGGCCCGTTAAAGCAAATGCTGTTAGCGGGGCTGAAAAGGAAACCGCACAATTAGAAACCTATCTACACTTTAAACAGTGAAAGAGAACGGCCACAAACACCGCATTTCACATACTAAAAGCCATCATGAAAAAGAAAGCTGGAAAAGTACTTATCTTGCTGGAAGCAGGAAAAGAAAGAGGACGTCAACCAGGAAGAACACGCCTTTGGGGGATAGTGTGGACTGCCTATTGGTGGATTGTTGATGACCTTTACCAAGTGTATCATGGGAAAGATAGTTTTTTGTTTGTTTGAAGTTGAATCTGCTGGAAGAGGATTAAAGACAGTTTGAGCATAATCCTTGCCTCCCGTCCCAACATAGAAATTAAGTGTTATTCCCATAAACCTTGTAAAATCAAAAAATGCATTAAATGTAATCTGAAACGACTTCCAAATTATGCAACAGTGAAACATTTTTCACTTTGTCCCACACCTTGTCAGTCATGTTAGTGTGGCCATTGCTGTCAATTACAATCCCTTTAATGAGAGTTTAAAGTTGCCTACAGTGACAGTGCCATCAAACTGTGAAACCATTTTTAATAACTGCTGTAGGTCTGAACTTTGATGAATTAATTACATGAATATTCTGAAGGGTGAGTTACTCTTGTGGTTTCTCTCCTCAGGTTCTTTTGTGCACTAGCAACTTATGTGCCTTTTATGGAAAACCGAGTTTGCTGATTGTACTATCTAAAAGGTTGCATAAATGGTTTGACTACACATATCTCCAACCACCAACAGAAGGGCAGACCTATCAGTAGGCAAAGAAACTGTTATGTAGGCCCAAGATATGTTGTACATACTGACAGCACTGCATAGGCAGTCTAATAAACTGCAGATGTTGTCTTATCTAACTTCGTCTCTTGTACTGTTTATCAGGTTCACTGTATTTTGTACCTATAGGTCTATTAAATAGTTGGCAATAATAAGGGGTTTTATATACCTTTTTTGCATAGTTCATCTGCAAAACTTGTGTAACAGTAAGTATGTAGAATGGAATCCTCTCTGCAGTCGTTTCTGAGTGAGGAGACAAATAATTTCCAAACATCCAGAGTTCTTCATAGTTTTGACCCTTACTTTCTGCATTTCGATCCCCACTCTTACACTTCAGAATTGAAAGGATATGGCCACCTGACCCTAAATAGCCCCTACCCTGACGATGCCTGTAAGGGTTTTGAAGCCCAAGCCAGGAAAGCTGTAGCAAAACGATGATGAAAACTGACAAGCCAAGAGGCGATGTTCTAATGTGGTAACATGGAGATTGAAATGTACCATTCTTGACAATATTCCTTTCTGACGTGCAAGGAAGCAGTGTGGTTTATGGGATGCAGTGTGGTCTAGTGGTTTGACCACCAAGTCTGGGATTCCGATGTAACTTAATTTAAATTCCCGCTCTGTCACAGGCCTGCTTACTACATCTCCTTGTGCCCTCTTCACTTACTCCAGAAGTGACTGTGTGAACTGCGTTTGTGAACATTTATAAATGAGCAGCACATTCAGTCCTTTTGTGAATGAGCTGCTCTGTGTCAACTTCTGATTATATATTTTACTTATCATATGCTGAGGAATAAAGTCCTTCGCTTGTAAGGCTATACCGCGTTGTGGTGGTTCTTGTGACATGGTAAATAATAAGGGAAATGTGTTTGTGGTACAGGATGTTGTTGGGATAGACCCAAGATGCACCGCACCCACAAATATGTTTGTATCGAGGCACAGCGTTTAATAAGTGTTGATCAGTTTTTAATTCCTCTGACTGCTACTCCTCACTGCCAATATCCACTCTTTTTCAAATTCTTTTTCCTACCCAGACTTACTTGTCTATGTACACTGACCTGAAACTTATATTTTACTCATTGCAACTGTAAATCTGTGATTTTCTCATGTACACTCATCTTAAAATATATGCCTCTATACAAGCAGTGCACTACTTCTTAGCAGATAGATCTGCTGTGTAAGGCACTCAGTCACCTATTGTCGGTGTGTTGACATTCTGTAACAAAAATAAACATATAAATAAATCTAGTATGCTGTTTCCAACTCCTTTTCGCGTCTCGACTCCTACTCTATCTTATCCTTGCAGCTTCATTTTTGTTGAATTCTCTCCTACATCTCTCCAGTATCTGGCTATAAATTTGGCAGTCGAGCATCTTCTATTAACCAGGCCTTTTTAGCACTCTTAGTGTACATTCCCCTCTCACTCAACTAAACCCAGTGCAGTCACCTTTTTGCTTACCACAGTAACTCTACAAACATGTCAATAGAGCGTGCCCATCACCTCTGCTGCCACACTGGACTGAGCACCAATCTGAGCTATATTCAACTAATTTGTGGTCATCTAAGACCTAAGAAACAGTAAGTCCTTCTCCAGTACTACTCCATTAGTCTTAATCTCCCATTCCACCACCCTGGCGTCCAAGCTACCCTGCATGACAACATGAGCAACTAATAGAGTGGTGAACTGACCCCTTGCTCACTATGCTACGTGAACTGGGGACAACATCCATATTACAAGAGACAATCCCTGATAGGTACTTAGCCATGTTGAGAAATATACTGAATACGAACAAGAGTGGATCGCTAGCAGTGGCTCACAAAAATACACTAACCACCTCCACCATAAAAGACTACACAGTCTTGAAATGCTAATCAGCACTTGTATACTGCCGAATGTTCTCAACCTTCTCTGCCTCCTCTCTTCTTATGTATTGACCTCCCGAACAAAATGCAGCTTTTGCAGATGCACTCTTGGATTCAATATTGGACAATCTAGAGGGCCCGCCAAATCTCTGTATTCTAGCATATCTCAACATCTGGTTCAACTAACTGACACAACACTAGTCTTCCTGCTCACTCACTAGCCTTGAAACATTTGATATCAGCTGGTCACTGGGCCCGCTCACTTGACAGGCCACATATTTGATCCTATATTTGCACCAAGAGGTCTCATCTATGTCACAGAATATAACCCCAAGATATGGAGTGACCACCACATCATACATTTAAAACCCAACTTCTCCATGATAACCCAGCCATCTACAGGCTCTAGTACAACCATATCTGTGAAACACTAGGTGAATTTCTACTTAAAATCATTCCCACACTAACTTAGCACACCCTCCATCAGACTCCATGGATAATGGGCCTTCCATATTCCAGTATCTCTCAAAACAACACAGCTTTGTTGCACAGATAGAAGGTGGTTGGTTCAAGTTGGGCTTAAAGCTTTGCAACACTGAAACTACTTGCTTCGAAGACATTAGATGAAAACCTACAAAACTCAATGTTAAAATGCGGCTTCATAGGCAGTACAGAATTTAGGGGATGTCCTTCAAAAAAGGCAGGAAATCCCACTACTCTCAATGCATAACTGAGCCATCATGACTGATAGAAATGGGGTCTCTAGTTGGCAGTGGTTTGCACCCTATCCAAGTAGGGACCCTCACTCCTATGGATTCCACACAGCTAAGATAACCCCTGTTAAACCCCCCTTGGTAGCTTGGCGCGAGCAGTCAGGCTTATCTCAGAGTCAGTGTGTAAAGCATTTGTACCCACACATACACACACAGTAACACAGTGAAAACACTACAAAAGGAGTCCACACCAGTTTAGAAAAATAGGCAATATTTATCTGAATGAAACCAGACTAAAACGTCAGAAATCCAACATACACAAGTCTAAATACCACTATTAAAAGCTTAAGCAAGTTTAGCTTATAGAAATCAATGGATGCGTTCGTTTTAGCACAAAGTTCCTTAGATGTGTAAAAAATCAAAGACAGTTCAAGGCGCAGGGGAGGTGAGGCGCTGCATAAGCAAAATGATGCATCAGTTCCTTACTACACAGGGAAGGTGATGCGTCAGTTTCTTACTGGTAGGGGAGTTTGATGCGTTGGTTCCTTTCTGCTGGGCAGGGAAGGTGATGCGTTGGTTCCTTACTGGCGGGGGAGATGATGCGTTGGTTCCTTACTGGCAGGGGAGGTGATGTGTCGGTTCCTTACTGCTGGGGAGGTGATGGGTCGGTTCCTTACTGCTGGGCAGGGGAGGTGATGCGTCGGTTCTTTACTGGCAGGGGAGGTGATGCGTTGGTTCCTTGCTGGCAGGGGAGGTGATGCGTTGGTTCCTTACTGCTGGGCAGGTGAGGTGATGCATCGGTTCCTTGCTGGCAGGGGAGGTGATGCGTTGGTTCCTTACTGCTGGGCAGGGGAGGTGATGCATCCGTTCTTTACTGGCAGGGGAGGTGATGCGTTGATTCCTTAATGCTGGGGAGGTGATGTGTCGGTTCCTTATCTTGGCAGTGGACTGCTCCCTTCTCTGCACAGCTCCGCCTGGTAGCTGCTGCCCCCGTAGCTGCTGCTGACCCTCTGGTCAGTAGTTCAAGGCCCTCCTCCACCCGCAGGCTCCCACCTGTACCTCATCCCTGGTGGTCCAGTGGTAGTGTTTCGGCCCTGCTGCTGCGCTGCCCTCTGTCTCTCTGATCTGCCTTCTTTCTTTCTTTCTTTCTGGTTTTCTCCATTCCACTGTCTTTTGCTACTTTGTTGCCTTGTCCCACTTTTTGGGCATTTTTCTTCTCTGCTTCTGCAACCCCACCCCCCTCCAGTGCCTTTTTCCCTCTCCTCGCGTTTCCCACCTCCCAGCTGTCCAGCCCTCCGTTGCACACTACTTAATGGCAGCTGCTACGACACCAGCACCCCCCCATGCCCTCAACACCGGATGCCACTCCGCCTGCAGCCGGACATCACTGATGGACACCCAAGGTCCTTTCTTCTGCTGGAACTGCAGCTGCACCTTCGGTTGCCACCGCACACAAGCCCAAACCCACCACACAACCGACAAACACCGGCCACCTCATCTGCATCCTGCTGAACACACGTTCCCTCCACAAACACACTGTGGAGATCTGGGACCTGCTCGACTCCATCGACCATGACATTGCATTCCTCACGGAAACCTGGATGAACTCCACCTCCGCCCCGGACATCGCCACTGCCATCCCAGATGGCTACAAGATCACCCACAAGCACTGCATCAAACCAGGGGAAGACAATGCCATCGTACACAAAAGCACCCTACACTTCACTATCCACGCAGACGACCTCTCGACCAACATGGGGCACCTCCACTTCCAGGTCCAGACCAGACCAGCCCGAACACCACTCACTGCTGCACGCTCGTCTACAGAGCCCCCGGACCTCGTCCACTCTGCAACGATTCCATCATTGACTTCATCGCACCCCACGCCCTTGCCTTCAGACTACTTTCTCCTCTGCGACCTCAATTTTCACCTGGACAACTCCAATGACAAAAACACCTCGTCCCTGTTGGAGAACCTCCCCACTATCTGACTCAAACAGGTCACTCCCCCAACCCACTCAGCAGGGCACACACTTGACACCATGTTCTCCGCCAGCAACATCATCACCTTCAGCCACACCACCGAGCTCCAGTGGACCGATCCCCACTGCTTCCACTTCTCCTACAGCAAACCCACCGTACACCACCACACCCACCGCTACCCTTGCAGAAGTTGGAACAAGGTCACCGAATAACAGCTCACCACCTCCCTCAGCAAAACTCCTCCACCAACATTCACAGACAGCAACACCTCAGCACGCAACCTCCACCGATGGATCTCTGACTGCGCCGACTCTCTGGCTCCCCTGAAGAAAGCCCCAAGCAAGCAACACTCCAAGAAAGCCAGCTGGTTCTCTCCCGCCCTTCATGAGTCCAGACGCACCTGTAGATGGCTCAAGAGGAGATGGAGGAGCAGCAAGACCCCGGAAGACCTCTCAGCCTTCAAGACTGCTGTCACCACGTACCACCAACTCATCAGAACAATGAAGAAAGCAGCCCTGCAAAAAAGGTTCAGCGCCAATGCACTCCATAGTGAAGAACTCTTCGCCAAGGTCAAGAATTCACCAGCCCCAGTACAGAGACAGCAGACATCCCCCCACCCCCGAAGACTTCTGCAACAACCTCGGCACCTACTTCAACTGCAAGATCAATGAATGATCCGACAGCATCGTTACCCAAGACCCTTCCACCCCACCCGCAACCACCGCACCCTACGACGCCGGACCTCAACAGATCTTGCTCAATTGGACTCCCCTCACCACAGATGACACCCTGAAGATCATGAAGAGCATCCACTCTGGAGCATCACATTTTCAACAGAGCAGCCACCACCATTGCTCCCTAACTCTGTCGCACCATCAACTGCTCCATTTACTCCCCCACCTTCATGGAAGACTGGAAACACGCAGAGATCAACCCCTTGTTGAAGAAACCCTCTGCCGACCCGATGGACCTCAAGAACTTCAGACCCCTCTCTCTTCTCCCCTTCTCAGCCAAGGTCATCGGGAAGGCCATTAATTCCCAACTTTCCAAGTTCATCGAAGCCAACCATGTCCTGGACATCTCCCAATCTTGCTTCCGAAGAAACCACAGCACCAAGACCGCCCTCCTCGCCACCACAGACTATGTCCGTGCCCTCCTTGACCGAGGCGAGACTGCAGCCCTCATCCTCCTGGACCTCTCAGCCGCCTTCAATGCCGTCTCTCACCACATCCTATGCATAAGACACCACGATGCCGGCATCTGCGACAACGCCCTGTAATGGATCCGCTCCTTCCTCACCAGCCGAACAGAGTCAGAATACCTCAGTTCCTCTCAGAACCCACAGAGACTCTTTTCAACATCTACATGGCCCTGTTCGCAGCCATCGCTTAGGAATCACGGACTCAACATCGTCTCCTACGCCGACAACACCCAGCTGATTCTCTCCCTCACCAACGAATCCTCAGTCGCCAAGAACAACTTTCACAACGGGATGAAGGCTGTCGCCACCTGGATGAAGAACAGCTGCCTCCAGCTCAATTCAGAGAAGACCGAGAAGATAGAAGTCCTCATCATGGGCTCCACCCCCTCCGACTCTTGGTGGCCAGCAGCGCTTGGAACCTCTCCCACACCCACAGACCAGGCACGGAACCTCTGCATCATCCTGGACTCCTCGCTCACCATGAGCTGCCAGATCAATGCCGTCTCATCATACTGCTTCCACACACTGTGCCTACTCCAAAAGATTTTCAAGTGGATCTCCACAGAGTCCAGAAAAACGGTGACCCACTCATATTCTGTATAAGGGTCACCACTTTTTTCATCCTTGGCCAACAGCCCGCTGTGCATGATCGCATTTGTTTGGAAAAACATTTGATTGTTTACAAAACATTTGTGATTGTTTTCAAAACATATTGATTCTAGAAGGAACCCTGGAGTGACCACTCTAGTATATAAGACCCTTATTCCCCCCCTGCTAATGAGAGGAGAATTCCTTCCACGCTGACACAGGGTCCTGAATCTTTGACACGCAGCGGTCTGACATCCTTTGCGGGATGTCATCCTCTGAGCAGAGACGGGTTCCTTTATTCTCTACCATCAGGTGAGGGGGTTGGTTCTTTCCTAGGGGATTCTTGGCTATATACCCACACTCACATGCTATACCTACATGTCTAGGCTAGGTATACTTAGGCAAATTATTTAGGGCGCGCATTATAGGAGTATGCAAATGCTACTGTTTTATCTGAACTGTATGTGTTCATCTTCTTAGCAATATGGTAGAAATGTATCTACTGTTTACTATATTAGTACTTGCGATTTCTTTCGTATGCTTCTGTCTCCTGATTGTCGCAGCAAATATGTTTTACACAAGACTGACGCTTGACCAATAAATACTTATTGAAAACATCCTATCCGCCATCCTGTGTATTTTCTGAGAATAAGCAAGCACGAGTGACTGAGTGAAAAGTACTGTACTGTTTTCCACGATCCCTGAGGAATCAGAGTTGTCATGTTCAGTGGTTGCCAGAAACTTCCTACACCACTGTAAGATACAGGTGAGTGGTAGTGGCACTGCAGAGCTAGCTGGTCAAATAGCTGACATATATCCTTTGGGGGTGTCCGAAAGCGGTTTGGACACCAAGCCCTCAGTTTAGGTCATCCAAAACACGCAGGTCCTGGGGACTCCTAGGAACTACACGACACCCCTTCAGGCAATCACTGTCACTGTCTCACTTCAGGAAGGACCTCAAGACCTGGCTCTTCGACTGAACCACAGCGCGCTGTCGGACCAGCAGCTACCCCAAGCCCCCCCAGCGCCTTGAGCCCTTTATGGGTGAGTAGTCGCTCCTTACAAGACATCTGATTGACTGATTGATTGATTCGTTACTGCGGTGTGTGTCGAAGAAGAGTCTGCTTCGAGGGACAATGCGTTGAAAATCCAGACAGTCTGTGTCGATTTCACAGCTGCGATGCAGGCGCTGTGTCGATTTCACAGCCGTGAGGCAGGCGATGCATCAATTCTTTAGCCGCGAGCCCGTGCTGAGTCTGAGTGGGTGAAACGGACGTCGGTGACACCTTGCTCGGGACTCACACTGTGTTGATTTTTCTGGCGCTCTGTTATGGCCAGCTTGGGCCTGCGGTGAAAGCCATGGCCAATGCTTCAGGCGAGAACCATGCTTTGGTGCAGGCAGCTGCGATGGAGCGATCTTGTGCAGCGATGCGTTGAGAAAGAAGGCACTGGGAGTCGATGTGTGGATTTTCTCCTTAAGATCACCAGGTTTCACTTCCAAGGGCCCAGGAACTGGATTTGGCACCACTTGGCAAGTCAGGACTCTCCGCAGAAGAGCCCAGGCACTTGTAGGTGAAGTCTTTGATGACCCTGAGACTTCTTAACAGGAGGCAAGCACACACAAGCCCTTGGGGAACCTTGGAGGCAGGATGTAGAAAGCAAAGTCCAGTCCTTTCACTCCCAGGACAGAAACAGCAAGCCAGCAGAACAAAGCAACGGGCAGAGTGGCAGTTCCTCCTACAGCATCCAGGTCTTCCTGGCAGAATGCCCTCAGTCCAGAAGTGTTCTGATTTTGGGGTGTCAGAGGTCCAATACTTATACCCTTTTCTGCCTTTAAAGTAGGCAAACTTCAAAGAAAAGTCTTTGTAGTGCACAAGACCCTGCCTTTCGCTGATCTGGCTCTAGACACACTACATGGGGGTGGAGACAGCTTTGTGTGAGGACAGGCACAGTCCTATTCAGGTGTCAGTGACAACTCCTCCCACCACTCTAGCTCAGGAAGGCCCATAAGCCTGGTGATGGGCACAAGTTTGTTGACCCTCTGCCCATTTCTGTTGACCCTCTGCCCATTTCTGTATGCTGTGGAGTGAGGAAGCAAATGTGAATATTAGAGCAAACCAGTGGATGAAGAAGGCTGTATGTAATAAACATTTTGTAAAATGAAAAAAATAGA
Organism: Calotriton arnoldi; assembly: GCA_963921515.1. Taxonomy (NCBI): domain Eukaryota; kingdom Metazoa; phylum Chordata; class Amphibia; order Caudata; family Salamandridae; genus Calotriton; species Calotriton arnoldi. The sequence continues at coordinate 315,002 of CAWUFW010004274.1, read as the reverse complement.
GAAATCCTCTGAGGAGACAATTTCTAAAAAGGTATGTGTTGTACAGTGGTTAAAACTTAGAGCAGCAATCTAAACAAAATAATTTAACATAACATAAATCGATTAACTATAGGTCCAAAAACAATGACAACAACAATCCTTAAACCTCTATTATTGCCACACTACCTTAACCCAGAAGCATTGTCTCTCGGATAATTAACTTGACTTGAATTAGGATTGTTGAAGTTAAGCATTCTGCCCTATGTATGTTTAAGTGTTTGCAAATGGACACTGTTGCTCTTTGATGTGCTCTGGGGTAAAAGTAGTAGGAGTTGCATCAAAACTAAATTTGAGGAAATATTTGGCACATGAATAAATGAGACATTGTAAAGCAACGGTATTTTGGAATTTTGTCTTTTAAAGCCAACAGTTAGTGTAACATATGAACTTAAAATATACACCATATAGTTAAGAATGCAGCGGGAGACCTGAAAAAGAGGAAAGCCTTTGTAATCAATGTACACACCTGATCGATATTGATGATAGTTTGTTGGAGTGCAAGTAATACACGAGTTTTAGATAAAAAAACAAGCATTAGCAATGCTATTAGGCCTGGTTTATAACGGAATGCGTTTCTTCAGTCTATGGTACTTATAGGCACTTAAGTCATCATACTTGCACTCTGCCACTCATCCTTACATTGATCCATTCACCCATAGTTGTCTCATTCTTGCATTTACCCACTTACCCATCCACAATAGAACAGACACACAAACTAGGCAATTATATGGAAGCTAAATTAAAACAAAAGTAGAAAAAAAGTGCATGCTGCCATCTGAATTTGGTGGACATTTGCTTGCACAACAAAAATAACATAAAAAGCAGAGAGAGGCTATCTTGGAGTGGTATTGTACCTACTGTATCATTGCTCTAAAGGTCCAACATAGATGACATGTTTACAAGCAACTTGTTGGCCATCTTGGAGTGATAAAAACAATCACACATTACGCACAATACAATTCCAAGATGGCTGGTCAGTAAACATTGTACTGGGTGGTCATCATCGAATGCTAATTTGTTTAATGTATCACTATTGCACTGATCGAAGGTGGCCAAAATAATGCTTCTAAACATGATAGCTAACTTGGAATGGTAAAACAATGACACACTATGAAGAGTACTGTTCCAAGATGGCCACATGTTTTAGAAATAGAGGCTACACAGGATGCAGCACCCTGCAGGTGGAATGAGCAGCAAGTGATCTGCCCGGTTGAACTGTCAGGGGAGTTGCAAGGCACTCTTAAAATCCATCGTTAAATACCTAATGGTTTTAACCTAAGCTTATCACAATAAATAAATAAATCTGGCCTATTGCCTTTTGTTGTGACGTTTCATAATAAACAGATCAGGCCTTGAGCCCTGATCATTGGCTTATCACCACAACCAAAAGAGCTCTGTGTTGTGCCCTCCCTCCTATGCTTCTCCCCCGCGTTCTGTGCTGCTCTCGCCCTATCATGCTTCTTTTCTTTTGTTTCACCACTCTCCTTTAGTTTTATTTAATTCACTCCTCCATCCCACTCCACCAAGGCACCCAAAACCCTTGCAGACCTTACACCTATTTTTACTTTTGAAGTACCCAGCAGCCGATATTTGTTGCTGGACCGCTCTGCAATGCACCTAATGGCTTTTGCATTAGAATTTGTTTTTACAATGTTAAACCGATCTCGGTCAGTAAAAATAAAAGGAACTGTGTGGTGTGTTCACACTACATTGTTATAATAAAGTTTCTTGTAGGCATTGTCATTTAGAATGTTATGTCATGTGGAATGTTATGTCATGGGTTGGAATGGGAGGGGAGGACAGAGACGCGGTTGGAGTTGGATGTTACAGGACGTGATTTTGCTATGCACCAGTGGGTCTTTTTATGGTTTACTGAATAAACCTTTTCTTACAAATTTTGCCGACTCCTTCGCCTCTTTACAATGGCAACGAGTTACTAAGGTGGACCCACTGTGCATTATTTTTCAACATTTTTGTTGAATCCTGTTTTTTTTCGTCCGATTCTTTTATTAAGAAAATTCGGACCTTGATACTTTTCTGGACCTACGGAGTATACTTCAACACTTTCAGCATTTCTCCGTTTCTACAATTTACTGGATTTAAGGTACTGTTATCTTTTAATCCTTACTTCGTGGCAGTTGAGAATCCTCCTGCGTGCATCGTTCTGCAAGCGATAAGTCTCGAGCGTTTTCTTCCCTCGAGCGATGCTGTGCTGTGACGGCTTCTTGTGATGTCTGCTGTTCTTACGTAGCAACGCATTTCTTCTTCTGCACATCTACCACGTTACGCACGTCACGCAGCGGCCATATTGGATTTTCTTGTAACTTCTTGCCTGAAGCTCCGGAAATTGTTTAACCTATCGGTAACTCACTGCAATCATCTAGGGGTGCCGGTCCAGCTTTATTCAAACTCCTGCGCTCTTCAATCATCAGCGCATTACCTGCAGTGTACTTTACAGTCAAATTGCGCATATTTCAGAGACGCGCACACTTTTTTCTCTTCATTTACAATTGTGCATCTGTTTATTCAGTGATGCACACACTTACCAGCTGGTTGAAGCTTGATGTTCGTCATCCATTTTCAATACTTGTGTGTATTTCAGTGATGCGCACACTTTAAAATGTACAATTTTATTTCTTCATTTTTTTTTCCTTTCATTTTTTACCTGCTCCATTGTTATCTTCTGTATTTTACAAGAAGTTAATTTACAATGGCTAATTCTCAGTATTGCAATCTACCATCTATTTTTTTACAACTCCCAGGTAAACCTAAGCTCATATGGAAAAAATGGTTTGATACTTTTGAAAATTATTTATTAGGTATTGATGGTGTCAAGTTTTCCCCTGAGAGGAAAAAAGCAATTTTATTTAGTTTTTGGGTACAGCTGCCATTGACATTTTTAAGAATTTACCTCCCATAGTTGGTCAGGGTGAAGGATGGGACGTCTACAAAGAAGAGATAGCGAGACTGCAAAAACAATTCACAGATGAACCCAATGTTTTGATTGAGCGACATGCATTTCATAAAAGGAAACAAAATGTAGACGAGTCTATTGAGGACTATGTTGCAGCTCTTAGAGTGCTGGCAGCAAACTGCGAATTCGGGGCTAATGTTGATTATTGTATAAGGGACCAATTTGTTTTTAATTGTGAATCCAAGAAGATCCAAGAAAGGTTACTTGCTTGTCGTAACCCTACTTTAGCTGAAGTTTTAGATCTAGCTAAGGGTATCGAGCGGTCCATTCAATCTGCTAAAGTTATTTCAAATGAGGAAAATAAAGTTTCTTCTCATGTGTGCTATTCAAACCGGTCAAAGATCTGTTAGGTCAGGATTTAGTAAAAATAGTAAACTTAGTTGCTATAGATGTGGATCTAAGTCGCATCTTGCCAATTTTTCTGAGTGTCCTGCTTTAAAAAAAAGTGTTTAAAGTGTAATAGGTTTGGACACTTTCAAACTTTATGCAAATACGTGAGAAATTTTCAAAATGTTTCTGTGAATTCACTTTCAGATGTTCAAGAGGACTTGGATAATTTACTATTAACATTGTATGATCCTATGTCAGAATGTTCTATTAATAATGTAGTTTTACCTTTTAAAGCACCGTTAGGGGTTGTGCATATTGGGAAAGTAAGTCTCAATGTCATGGCAGATTCTGGATCTCCTATAACTATTGTATCTGATATTTTTTTAAAGGAAAACTGGACTGATGTAAAACTACAGCATACTGATATTAATCCAAAAGCTTTCGGTAATTTTGATATCAAAATGTTAGGATATTTTGAAGACACTTTAGAATTTGAAGAACGGAAAATTTCAACAAAGATTTATGTAGCTATTGATGGTAAGAACATTGTTGGATGGTATGACCTGGGTAGGTTGGGTATTATTCTATGTCCTGGCACAGATTGTCCTATTAGATTGAGGGACATTTCTGTTAGTTCTATTAATGCAGAGGACTCCAAAGTAGAATCTATTCTAGCTAAACATAGGTCTGTGTTTTTAAACAAAGTGGGCCAAGTTAAGGGTTTCACTCACAAGATCAAGCTCAAGGAAGGAGCAATTCCTGTACAACACAAAGTACGTATGGTTCCTTTAAGTGTACGTCAGAATTTGAAAATTCATTTAGATACTTTGTGTAAAGAGGGCATCATTGAATCTGATAGTTCACAATGGATTTCAGCAATTGTGATCTCGCTTAAAAAAAATAACGAGTTGAGGTTGTGTGTGGACCTTAGGTCTTTAAATAAGAACATTGTTATTGATACATATCCTTTGCCCAGGATTCAAGAGTTATTGGCTGCTGTCAATGGGGCCAAATATTTTTCTGTCATAGACTTGAAGTCGGCGTACCATCAGGTTGCTCTTGAAGATTCCTCCAAAGATCTCACGGCTTTTGTTACGCCGTTTGGGGTTTATAGATTTTTAAGGATGCCGTTTGGTCTAGCATCGGCTGCTAGTGTTTTTCAAAAACTTATTGAAGCACTATTCCAAGGCATCAAAGGCGTACAGTCATTTCAAGATGACATTTAGATTTTTGCTAAAACTTGTGATGAACATAATAAAATTTTGGAGTCTGTTTTGAATATTTTGGAATCTAAGGGTATGACAGTGAGTAAGACCAAATGTAAATTTTTGGTGGAAGAAATTGATTACTTGGGACATAAAATATCCAGTCAAGGTATTTTTCGAAAAGCAGATTTGGTCAGTGCTTTGGATAAAGCAAGTAAACCTTATGATAAAGATTCCCTACGTTCCTTTTTAGGGTTAGGGGAGTATTACGCCAGATTTGTCAAGGGATATGCTCTGGTGGTAGAACCATTAAGGCGGCTGCTCAAAAAAGGGTCAAGTTTTGTTTGGACAAGTATGCATGACGAAGCTTTTGATCAAGTTAAGAAACTAATTGCACAGGCACCTGGTCTCAATGCTTTTGATCCCAGCGGCAAGTCATTCGTCACCGTTGATGCCAGTGCAATTGGATTGGGTGCTGTTTTTACGCAGTTAGTGAATGGCAAAGAAAAAGTTATCTCCATTTCTAGAGGCATTAGAGGTGCTGAAAAACATTACAGCACCATCGAGAAAGAGGCTTTAGCATGTGTGTGGGCTGTCGAAAAATTTAAAAACTTTTTGTGGGGACGTCCTTTTGTGCTTGTGACTGATCATAAACCTCTGGTATTTATGATGGATGGAGTGAGATCTGGAAATGCTTCCTCTAGATTAGTTAGACTTCTAGCACGTCTACAAGAATTTAACTTTGAGATAAGGCATATTCCGGGTGGGAAAAATATAACAGCTGATTGCTTGTCAAGGCTTCCTCCTTCCGAGGTATCTGAAGAAGATATTATTGATCACCACGAATGTGTGGTAGCTGTTGTGGATGCTCTTGTATCTTGTGATATGGAGATCTCAGAGAGAGAATGGTTTGAACTTCTTGATCAAGATCAAGTGTTAACGAAGGTTAAACAGTTTGTGGCCAATGGTTGGCCTCCTATCAAAAGTTTAGATTCTTGTTTTCAGTGCTTTGCTCAAGTGGCCAATGAACTCTCTATTGAGAATAATATGTTGTTAAGACAGGATTTATTTATTCCTCTTGCTGGTATTAGGAATAAACTGGTCAATTTGGCTCATTTTGGACATCCTGGAGTTTCAGCCACTAAAAGATTACTCAAAACCCATTATTGGTGGCCTGGCATGGATGCTGTTGTTCAAGGTCTTGTGGATAGTTGCAAAGTGTGTATCCTTTCAGACAAGCATTGGAAGGTATCCACCCAACCTTTAAGCACTCAAGAGATTATCCTGCAACCCTGGGAGAAAATTTCAATTGACTTTTCTGGTCCTTATGATTGTTTAGGCAGGGAGTATAGGTTTTTAATTGTTGTAATTGATAATTTTTCCAAATGGCTTTACTATACTTTTGTTGAGCATCCTAATACTGACGAAGTTGTATGTTTTTTGGATACTATTTTTAGGCAGGAAGGAGCACCCAAGATAATCATGTCCGATAATGGGGTGCAATTTGTTTCAGCTAAAATGCAGAGTTTTTAAAAAAAGTTTGGGGTTTGTTCTGAGAGGGCACCTTTGTATTGGCCGAAGGCCAATGGTCAAGTTGAACGGGCCAATAGGTTTTTTTAAAGAAGGCATTCAAACTGCTCTCGAAAATAATATGGATGTTTTTGAATTCCTTAAGGAAAAAATTTGGAGTTATCATATCACTCCTCATTCAAGTACAGGTGTATCTCCTTATTTGTTGATGAGGGGTAGACAATGCAGAACTCTTATTGCACCAGAGTTTGTAAAAGAGGGGACCAGTATGTCTTTTGAGGATTGCATTGCTAAAGCAAGGGATAATTTGTGTATGTCTCGTGCATCTGGTAAGGCATACCATGATGATCATATGAATGTCAAGTGTAAGGTGGTTGATGTTGGTGATTGGGTACGTGTTGTTAAACCTCCTTCTCAACTTGTTAAAGGTTCTTCTAAATTTTCATTACTCTATTTAGTGGAAAGGGTTACTGATTCTGCAGTGTTATTGAAAAACAAAGGTTGGTGGAACAAGAGTGCTATTGTTGTTGTTAAGCCTGGACAGGAGCGTTGTTTTGGAAAAGAAAAAGAGGAGAATGATGGTACCTTATTTTGTGAGAATGTTGGAAAGTGTGATTCTGTGTTGAGTCCTGATATAAGGTGTGATACCCAGGGTATTGCTGGGAGCGAACAGCTTGGGGAACATTTGGTTGTGGGTACTAAAGAAGTGAACATCGCTGAAGAGAATCAGAAGAGGATTGTCAGAGTTCCTAAGAGATTCGAAGATTTTGTTTTGGAATAGTTTTTTTTCTCTCTTTTCTTTATTTTGTTTAAAAAAAAAAAGGGGGACATGTGGTGTGTTCACACTACATTGTTATAATAAAGTTTCTTGTAGGCATTGTCATTTAGAATGTTATGTCATGTGGAATGTTATGTCATGGGTTGGAATGGGAGGGGAGGACAGAGAAGCGGTTGGAGTTGGATGTTACAGGACGTGATTTTGCTATGCACCAGTGGGTCTTTTTATGGTTTACTGAATAAACCTTTTCTTACAAATTTTGCCGACTCCTTCGCCTCTTTACAAACTGTTGAGTGCTTGCGTGCACCATCATAATTCTGCAACTGTAGGCTGAGGCTACGTCATTCTGCTTTCATTTATTTTTTAAATTCGTTATTCCCCAATACTGCACAGCATCTGCAAAAAAATCTTGGTTGTTCGTGATGCTGCACAGCATTGCCAAAAAGCATTGACAAAGGGAATAGGTCGATTAAAAGAACCTTGTTGTTTTTTACGCGAGAATGATTTGTAGTACCCCACATATGCACGCCTTGCTTTCATGGTGGTGTAGTGCTGATTCTGTTTCTTGTATTTTTGTAATGACAAATGGGCAAAGAGAGGTTGCAGACATTTTACTGGGGCCATCTGGTGAATAATGTCTAATACGTCTCAAAACCATCATCAAGCAAAGCAACATTATGGAACGTCTGTTGTTGATGATTGCTCGAAATGCAGAACAATGTAAGGAGAACTGTGGTTTTCTCTTCTCTGGATGGCCCCTTTAATTTCGTTTCTCTTAGGGCATGAGAATACATGTACATATCAACAGCAAGCCAATCAGCTTCTGCCCCCATCCTCTATCTTACACAAGAAGGAGTAGTGTATGTGAGACCTGAAAGACAACAAAAATGCAGAAAACATTTAACTACTTAACCAAAGTACCCAGAAAAGCGTAAGAACCTGATATGCCACTGACAAAAAAACAACAACCGGTTAAACAAAACCTAAAACACTGACCCCCAAAGGCCTACTTTTTAAGAAGGGTCGATAGCAGTTGTCTTCAAAGAAAGGCTTTATTCAAGTATGGGAAGAGTAACCCCCGGCAGCCGTTCCTCCTCCAGCAAAGCCACTACTGCCACTAGATTCCACAATCCAGAATCCTGTGACAGAGCTAGCAGTTGCTAAGATCCGGTTACCAGAGTAATAGAATTAAACATTACACATTAACAAGTTAACAGGACATAACATATATATCCTCTTTCTTTAAATAACAGCAAGCAAAAAAAACATTTAATTTCACTACAGAAATACATATATTAATTGCATAAGTAATCTTGAAACTTTTTAGGTGGTGCCCTTGAACGAGTACTGAGTTTTCTTCTGGAGATACACAATTTGCCATCTACCTCACGATTGATTTTTAAGCATTCCTGAACTTCCACATCGCTGCAAATAGCAACACGCTTGGAATTCCACCATCTTCCATCAGAAAGTTTAATCGAATCGCCTTTAACCTCAGAAACCTTTTTAATGTCAGACAACTTAGAATGACCTTTCCCAGAAGAAGTTCCTATGTGTACTCTCACATTCATCCCTTCTTTAAACACTCTTGGTTTTTTAACCAACTTGTCGTTGTGTCTCCGCTCATATGCTAGTTGGTAATTTTCCACCTTGTTCCGTACAGCTGTCTCATCCACAAATTTTTTACCACATCTCTCCATCCACGCAGGCACAGTACACGGAACTCTACCCTTCAATAAACAAAAAGGTGTTTCACCCGTTACAGAATGTGGAGTAGTTCTATAATTCCACAACATTTTTTTTTTACACAACTCCTCCAACACAAATTACTACGAACGGCCATTTGAATGCACTCACCTAAGACTCTGTTAAAGTGCTCAACTAAGCCATTTCCCCTTGGATGATAAAGGGGTGTTTTAAAATATTTGATACCCCATCTTTTCAAAAAATCACTGAACTCACCAGACGTAAATTGGGGGCCATTATCAGATAAAATTTCCGCAGGGCATCCTTCTCTACGAAAAATTTCCTCACAAAAGTTTATTATATAACACGTCTTAACTTCCCGAACAAAGGTCACCTCTGGCCATTTGGAAAAATAATCCATAATCACCAAAGCATACTTTTCTCCCACACCTAATAGATCGAATGGCCCACAAATATCAATGCCCACTTTTTCCCACGCATGCATAGGCCACTTTACAGAATGAATGGGCGACTCTTGTACCACATGAGCTTTATCACTGCATGAACATGCAATACACTCCCTTACAAATCTTTCTATGTGTCTGTCCATCCCTGGCCACCAAAAATTATCTCTAGCTTTTCTTTTCATGGCAGTCATCCCACCATGACCTTCATGCAAGAGTTTCATAAGCCTATTCCTCATACTGACTGGAACCACTAATTTATCACTCCTTCTCAAAATTCCATTAACCGATAATTCACTCCAAACTTCTTTATACTGCAACAAGTCGTCATGCAACTTCCATCCATAATTATTAGGTAAGTTTTTAATCACTTTACTTATGATTTCATCATCAGCGATGGCTAGTTTCCAGTCAGATTCCTCAATGGCTTGACAAACCTCATCCAAATTAGCCACAATCCATTCATCTTCATCAGACTTCTCTTCAACATTCTCCAATTTATCAATTGGTAAACGAGATAAACAATCAGCGTTTACATTCCTAGTTCCAGGGAAGTACTTTAAGACAAAATTGTATTCCTGTAACCGATAAATCCACTTGGCTATGCGTGGTGAGGCTCTACCTGCACCGGCTGTAGAAAATATATCAATGAGGGGTTTGTGGTCAGTATGAAGTTCAAAATTAGTGCCCCAGACAAAAGTACGAAAATGCTGTACTCCCCACCAGCATGCTAAAGCCTCTTTTTCAATTGTAGAATACGTGCCCTCAGCACCCTTGAGTGTGTGGATGCGAAGGCTACCACTCTTTCTTTCCCTTGACGTGATTGCATTAAGACGGCACCCAAACCATACCCACTGGCATCTGTTACTATAATGCTTTTATCATTGGGATTGAAAGGTTTTAAGGCAGTGGCTTTTGCAACAGCTACCTTGAAATTGTCAAAAGCCTTTTGACACTCATCAGTCCACGCATACATTGCATTCTTTTTCATTAGTTCACGTAAAGGAAAAACACGGTCTGAAAAATTGCAGATGAACCTCGAATAATACTCTGCCAGCCCAAGAAATGATCTTAACTGGTCCTTATCTTGAGGAATGGGAGCTTTCTCTAAATCCTCCACCAGTTTGAGTTTAGGTTTTATACCATCTTGGGATAGTGTATGACCCAAATAATCTACTTGAGATTTACAGAATTTGCATTTTTGTAAACTTATAGTTAAACCAGCTTCTTCTAATCTGCTAAGTACAATTTTTAAAATCTTATGTTGAAGATTGTCCTTACCCCACACTAAAACATAGTCTTGAAAGACTAATACATTAGAGACATCCTTCAAAACTCCTTGCATCACCCTTTGGAAAACTGCCGAAGCAGATGCCAGACCAAAGGGCATGCAAATGAATTGGAATGCACCTTCCGGAGTTATGAAAGATGTCAAATGTTTGGATTCAGGTTGTAATAAAACCTGATGATAAGCGCTTGATAAATCCAAGGTTGAGAAAACTTTCCCATTGTCTACACTGGCGAGCATCTCATTTATGTGTGGTAACGGATGTCGGTCCACCCATATACATTCATTTAAATCCCTCAAGTCCACACACATGCGGATACTGCCATTGGGTTTGCGTGCGATAACAATGGGACTTAACCAATCAGATGCTTCTATTGGTTCTATAATGCCCTCTTCACATAACATGTTCAATTCTTTTTTAAGAGGTTCTCTCAGAGTCAAAGGAACATTCCTAACTTTATGTACTTTGGGAGAAGACCCATCCTTGAGAATTATGCGATGTCTACATTTTTTTAAACAGCCTAAATCTTTTTTAAAAAGGTTGGGAAAACTGGATATCCATTCATTAGTACAATGCGGTTCAGTCATCAACACCTGTAAAGGATGGTTAGGATCCAATATGATATTTAAAGCTTTTTGATCTAACCACCCCAACAATGACTTACCTTTTTCTACAACATATATTTTAGCCGTGACCTCTCTATTGTGAAACATAATTTTTGCAATGAAATAGCCAAGAACAGGTAATTTTTGGCCACAGTATCCTACCGGATTACATCAGCTGTTTGTAAATCTTTAGAACCCAAATCTAACCACACTTGCTTATCAATTAAGGTGATAGGTGAACATGAGTCGGCCCACATGGCTAATTTTTTGTTGTCAATACAAATAATGCATTTGGGTGGACAGTATATGTTGCTAAGTTTCTCATTAGTGTCATCTATTTCATTGACCACTAAAACTTCTATGTCACTTTCACTTCCAGAATTCACTACTGAGTTATCACTTATGACATTCACCATTTGTTTAGTACGAGAAGTGTCACTCGCCCTACAAACTCTAGAAAAGTGACCTATTTTTTTACACTTGTAACACCTGCTCCTAAGTCCAGGACAATGAGTGGCATCAGCGGTGTGCCTATTGCTCCCACATCTGTAACATGACCTCTTGAAATTAGAAAATTGTTTCTTATCGCTGTTGTTTTTGTTATCTTCTTGGCGCCCAGCTTTCTTGTTGCTACTCACATCGCATATCTTAGGTGTATTGGCTTCAACATTGAAGACTCTGTTTTTGATAATTCTTTCACATACTGCGATGTATTCTCAATGCGTTTGGCAATTTCTAAAGACTTCTCTAATGTGGGATCCTTTAAGTCCAGCAACTTTTCTTGAATTTTTGAATTGTTAGTAGTATTTATCAATTGATCTCTGATTATCTCATCCCTGAGATCTCTAAATTTACATGTTATAGATAATCTTCTTAACGCTGCTACATACTGCTCAATCTTTTCCCCTTGTAATTGTTTGCGGGAAAAGAATTTGTGTCTTTCTACTACTATGCTTAGTTGCTTTCCATAGTTCTCAGTTAGCGCAGTAATGGCTAATTCATAAATATCTTCACTCACTTCCGTTGCATCTTCTCCAGTACTTCTCATACTAATAATAGGTTTGGGAAGAGTTTTCAATACTTTCCTCCCCTCTACACCTAGGCTTAGTTTCAAAATAGCTAATTTTCTGCTAGAAACATATACATCCCCACCAATAGCTTCCAGATACGTCGTGAAGGCTTCTAGCCAGTCTGCCCAATCCATACACGTAGGACCAGGTTCTTCCAAAAATACAGGAGATGGAGGAATAGACTGAGTTGTCATGGTGAAGCACTTACCATCAAAGGATTAGTATGAGGCAGTTCAAATGAGGTGTATGAACAAAGTGTCTATTACTGAAGCTGATCTCCAGAAGTGGACGTTCATCTAAAACCACATATAGTTGTAAACAGTACAGTGAGAAGGTTCACTTCGTAGAGTAAAAGGGCATCCCCAAAAAAATAAACTATGTGTATATCAAGAGTGAGAATATAAAAAACTCCGGAATTAAAAACAGTCAGAATTTGTGATTAATAACGAAGATAAAGTCTCACCCATCGCCAGATTGCCAGAACTCTTAAATCGCACAACAGCCGTTAGACAAATGTGTCACCAATGATGAAAACTGCAGATGCGGCGAAATTACAAATATCGATGCCGATGACGGAAAATGAATTCCCTTCCTTAGAAATGGCGGCACGCACAGCGTGACCTCGACCAATGAGGTTCACGCAAGAAGGTAAACAATGTAAACAGGAACACTAGAACACTTTATCCTTTCAAAATGGCGGCACGTTGTACGTGATCTCACAAACGTAGTCACGCAGGAACAAAGCCAGGATCGGAGTTCTGAGGCACACATCAAGGATGACGATGACAAACTCACTCGCGCAGAGTTGTGATGATTCAAATGGAGCAGGTGCACGCAGAGGCCTCACACAGATTCCAGAACTTTCCATGACAGAAATGTGAGGAAAATGTTTTTTGTTTTTGTTTTGTTTTTACAAAGTTTGAGGTTTGCAAGGGAGTCTGGGTAACAGAACCTGGTGGGAGCCACACAAGTCACCACATCCTGAATTCCGCTCGGTGTCTAGTTTTAAAAAATGTATAGGTTTGCTAGGTTTCCTTTGGTGCCGGCTATGCTAGGACCTAAAATCCACAGGTAGGCAGAGGCCTCACACGCAACTGCCAAGCAACCGAAATGTAAGTTTTTAGCTACTTACATACGCTCATAGAAAGGATGCAGTTCCGAAATTACTGTGCAACACGCACGCTACCAGGGGTTTTCAAAGCTTCCCAACCGGCAATCACACGAACTTAGTCTGTTCAGCCCCGATGAGATAGTTGAAGAAAAGTTGAAACTGCTGGAAAAAATGTTTTCGTCCTCTTCTTCTTCATAGAGTGCATCCCACCCTTGTCGCCATTTTTAAGAAGGGTCGATAGCAGTTGTCTTCAAAGAAAGGGTTTATTCAAGTATGGGAAGAGTAACCCCCGGCAGCCGTTCCTCCTCCAGCAAAGCCACTACTGCCACTAGATTCCACAATCCAGAATCCAGTGACAGAGCTAGCAGTTGCTAAGATCCGGTTACCAGAGTAATAGAATTAAACATTACACATTAACAAGTTAACAGGACATAACACTACTGCTATGCGTTCAACACTCTACAAGGATCACAGGCTTCATCAAGCTGCATACACATTGCTTTGCTGCTCTTTAAAATCTTGAACCTAAGCACCTCCCCTTACGCAACGAGTATCCTTTCCACCCATATTTGAAACAGTCCCACACTCCACACCAATGCAGGTACTCTTTCGATCTGATCTGAGGCACACAAGCCTCCACAAGCAGATGCAAACTCTTCTTACCCCAGCTCATAAGTTGCACATCCTTATGAGGAGTCAAACGTGATCACTGGGACTGCACATCTTTGTAGAAGAACAATGAGTCCCATATCCTTCCAGGGATCCCAGACATGCATGGGGACCATTCAGCTAAATTTGAGGTTTGCAGGGGATTCTGGGTAGGGAAACGTTGGGGGATCCATGCAAGCCATACCTCACTGGACTCCCCAGGGTGCTTTGTTTTCAGAAATGTGTGGGTTTGGTAGGTTTCCCTAGATGGCCGCTGGGCCCGGGGCCAAAAACCCCGGTGTTCCCCTTGCACAACCAGGTCGTTTTGTGATGGGTAATTTTGATGTCTCCACAATACGTTTTGGGCCCTTGTCGTTGCGGGTACTTGACCCACCCACACGAATGAGGTACTATTTTTATCGGGAGACTTTGGAGAATGCGGGGTGGGTGGAAATTTGTGGACCCACGCAGATTCCAGAACTTTCCATCAGAGAAATATGTGGAAAATGTGTTTGTTTTTACAAAGTGTGAGGTTTGCAAGGGATTCTGGGTAAGAGAACCTAGTGAGAGCCACACAAGTCACCCCATCCTGGATTCCCCTGAGTGTATAGTTTAAAAAAATATATAGGTTTGCTAGGTTTCCCTAGGTCCCGGCAGAGCTAGGGTTCAAAATCTACAGCTAGGCACTTTGCAAAAAAAGGGTCCGTTTTCACTGTAAACATGTGGTGTGTCCACGTTGCATTATGGGTCGTTTCCTGTTGCGGGTAGAAGGCCTGCCCAAACAAGTGAGGTATCATTTTTATAGGGAGACTTTGGGGAATGCTGGGTGGGTGGAAGTTTGTGGATCTGCGCAGATTCCAGAACTTTCCATGACAGAAATGTGAGGAAAATGTTTTTTGTTTTTGTTTTGTTTTTACAAAGTTTGAGGTTTGCAAGGGAGTCTGGGTAACAGAACCTGGTGGGAGCCACACAAGTCACCACATCCTGAATTCCGCTCGGTGTCTAGTTTTAAAAAATGTATAGGTTTGCTAGGTTTCCTTTGGTGCCGGCTATGCTAGGACCTAAAATCCACAGGTAGGCACATTTCGAAAAAAGTCAGTGCCTAGTGGGCCTTCTGCCGCCCTGGGGAGGGGGGAATCGAGGACTATTGCCCCGATATGCTCCCAAGGGGGGGGGGCAGAAAGACAGCTGTTTTTTGGGGGCGGGGCATTGGGATGCCCATTCTGGCCAGCCCCCACCCCTACGTATGACAAAGCCAGCATAATCACTGGCGCCTAGTAGGCCCCCATCTGCCTCCTGGGGAGGGCAGAAAGACTGTGGCATCTTTTTTTGGGGGGTGGGGGCATTGGCATACCAATGCTGGCAGCCCCCACCCCTGAATTTCAAAGAAAATTTATCCCTGTGCCTAGTGGGCTTTCTGCCCCCGAGGGGGGGCAGATGAGGGGCTATTGCCCCCATCCTACTCCGGGGGGGCAGAAAGACTGTGGCATTTTGTTTGGGGGGTGGGGGCATTGGCATGCCCATTCTTGGCAGCCCCCACCCCGAACTTTGGAAAAAAAAAACCCTGGTGCCTAGTGGGCTTTCTGTCCCCCCGGGGGGCAGATCAGGGGCTATTGCCCCCCTCTGCCTCCTGGGGAGGGGGGGCAGAAAGTCTTTTGCCTTCTTTGGGGGGTAGGGTGGGGGCATTGGCATGTCTATTTTGGGCAGCCCCCACCCCATGCCTATAAAAAAAAAAAAAAGAATCCCTGGCGTCTAGGGTGCTTTCTGGGGGCTACTGCCCCTCAGAGGGGGGCAGAATGACTGTATTTGGCAGAATTTCATGGGGGGAGCAAAGGCCCTTCCCCAAGGGGCAGCCCCCCCCTCCTTGGTGGCTAGTGGGTGGATCCCTGCTTGGGGGGTTGGGGAAGCCTTTCCCCACCTCCTGAGGCCCCCCTTCCCCCCCCCCCCCCAAAAGGAAATCCCTCTGCTGTTTGCAGCAGAGGGATTTAGTACGCCTGTGCACATGACGGAATGGTTCGGTCATGAGCACAGGAGCACTGGTGCTCATGACGGAACCATTCCGTTATGAGCACCGAATGGGTTAAGGTGCAACTAAACCATACCAGAGAGGAGCTCCAGTTGTCTCACAAAGGTGCGAAATATGACACTAAATACAGTCCTTCGGTGTTTTATTTTTGAGTGTTTACCTAGTAAGTGAGTTTTGCATTTGTGTTTTGTCGGTAAGCAATACCATCGAAAACCAAGTTGCACTGTTCGAATGTTAAGGGCACTTTGACTCTTGATTATAGGTGAACAGAGATTTAAAATGTTACACTTGTGATAATATGTCTTCCTTCCCTGTCTTTGAGTATTAAATTGTTCAATCTTATGACACTCTTGACCCTATGCATAATATTCTTTGGTTTGTTTGGTGTCCTTGCTGCCTCACTCCAGTTACATGATTTAAATAATACCTTGATGGAGAAGCCTGTTCTCTTCCAGGGGGTACTCATCAATAGTCATAAGCACCGAATATTCCCGCCCATGCGCGGGGACCCTGGAAACTATAAAAAAAAATATATATATATATATATGAAAACATATATATATATATGTATATGTATCTATATATGTGTATATTTATATATATGTATATATATATATATATATGTTTGTGTGTGTATATATATATATATATATATATATATATATATATATATATATATATATATATATATAATTTTTTCACAATTCAATGCAGCCTCTTATAAGAAACCAAAAGCTAATCAATGTACTGAAAATCTGCTTTTGCAACCATAGATTGTAGAAATTTGAAAACGGGAGGACAAGAATCACTTAAACTCTTTAATGAGCAGAAGAAATGCAATTTGCAAAACAGCAGGCATTGTTAGCCCATAGGCTGCATTGAAAACGCAATAACATAGAAAATGAAAGCAATTGCTAGCACAAAAAACTGCCACCGTGCCTTTAAGGCAGCCATATACCCCAGCTTCCCATCATGCCTCAGGGGTGACAGGTCAGTTGTTCTTTCAGGCTCCTTCAGTCAGGACCCTGGAGTTTTCAGCTCTGACTGTTTTTGACTTTTTCTCAGTATTTTCATCTTTAAAAACCTGGTATTACCTTTTCACTCGGCGTCTTTCATCTTGTAGAGTAAGGTACTACCATTTTTTTGACGGAGACTTGATTTTTTCTGTCACAGCATGCCTTCTCTTTTTGACCCTTGTCCCTCCTGTGGCAAGAAGAAGGCCAAACCTGATACGCACTCTGCGTGTATACTCTGTCTTCCGGAGTCTCACTCTTCTGAGGCTTGCCAACACTGTAAAAAGCTTTCTAGGCGTACTCTCAAGGAGAGAGAGAGAGTTCGCCTCTATGGTCTCTCAGAGAAGCAGATATCTCCCTCAAGAGGAAGATCTCCAGTGAGGCATAAGAAGAGGAGATCTAGATCGACTTTGAGAAGAAAGGTCCCTATCTGTTCTCCTTCGGCGCCGGGCTGGGCGTTGAAGCTGCCTCCAGCGACGAATAAACGAGTGTCCCCTTGACGAGACCTCCGCCGTCGACCGTATTGGAGCACCACTTTGCGTCGAAGACTACACCGAAAGCGGCAAGTTCAACATCAATCCATTGCCGTTATTCGCAGGTGTCAGCCTCCTCCGTTGACGTCAACTCTGCAGCGTTCAACGTCGAGGAGTCTGTCTCCGTTGGCATTGACTCAACGCTCGACGTCGAGGCACAGGTCTCTGTTGCTGTCATCTCAAAGACGTTTGACGTCGAGGTGAACCCCTTCCGTCTACGTCAACCCGGCGATGATCGGCTTTGAGGCCTCGATCCACGCTGACACCTTCTCAACGTCGGTCAAGCTCCAGAAGACGTTCACCGTCGTCGACTAACCGCACGACGTTGAGACATCGGTCTCCGTCGGTGACTTCCCAACCGACGTCGAGGCATTCGCCGTCGAGATCGACATCGAGGGCTAAAACACAGTCGGCGTCAAAGCACCACTCTCCGTCGGCGACATCTCACCCGACGTCAAGAGTTCAATCACCATCGGTACTTGAAGACGTATCAGTGATTCCACGTTCAACGTCGAGGCATTTTCCCTAGTCGACATCGACTCATCGATCAGTAAGACAGTCTGATCGGTCAAGCTCAAGATACACTGTGTCGTCAGGTTCAAGATCACCAGAGGTTATCGTGCCGACGTCGGATAGCTCAGTTTCATCTCCTGAGCGTTCCCGTCCACAGATGACAGAGCCTCCTGTACAACAAGAGACAAGGTTGCAGACATCACCCTCTGTGCACCTTTCTCCTAAATGGAAGTTGCCAATGCATCATCGGCAGAAATCTTCAACGGGGCAGGTACGAGAACCGCTGGACTACTCCAGCCCCCTGCACAGGTCACCACTGGCTCAGTTGGTGCAGACTGTAGACCTCTCTCCAACCACTCCCTTGAGGGGTCAAGATCGTGCTCGAACAGTGACTCCTTCCACAAGAAGGAGGTCTGCAACACGTAGTCATCGGAGAAGACACAGATCACCTACATGGTCATCTTCCTCGACTCATTCTTC
The DNA here is from genome assembly GCA_963921515.1 of Calotriton arnoldi. NCBI lineage: Eukaryota > Metazoa > Chordata > Amphibia > Caudata > Salamandridae > Calotriton > Calotriton arnoldi. The sequence goes on along the minus strand of CAWUFW010004274.1, from coordinate 296,708 downwards.
AAAAAGGGACTATGCACCTACCTTAACAGACAGTCCATCTAGGGTCTCTCCAGTGGATGATGTTAGTACTTTTCAAGACGTACTTACTAGAGGGGCAACAAAATTGAACATTGACATGCCTACCCCTCAAACCTCATCCTCTGTGATTTTTTAAAACTTTGAACAAAGATCAGCGACTAGGCCTTTACTGCCTTTGGTACCTGGACTTCTTCAGCCAATCATGGACGTTTTCCTCACACCGGTAACACTTAAGACCGCACCAGCAAGGATCTTAAAAAAGTACAGGCCTCCAGAAGAGGATCCACTATTCCTTAGAGCAGATCCACCTCCGGATTCTGTAATCATCGCGGTGGCTAAAAAGACGCATGCGGTGTCCTTCTTAACAGTAGCTCGGGATAAGGAAATCAGAGCACAGGACTCTTGGGGAAGAAAAGTATGTGGTACTTTGGCTTTCATTTTAAAGGTTTCTAGCGCCACAGCTCTCTTGGGGCGCTATGATTGGGCCCTGTGGGACTCTTTAGAGAAATTTTAAAGACAAACTTCCCAAGGAGGATCGCAGGGATTTTGAGGAGGTATTACAAGAAGGAGGTTTGGTAGCTAACCAGATCATTAGCGCTGCAGCTGATGGAGCAACCCTGTCTGCTCATTCTTATGCGCATGGGATTTGTGCCATACGTTCATCCTGGCTTCGGCTCACTGCACTAAAGCCCGAAGCGCAACAACGAATCCTGAATCTCCCTTTCTCAAGAACTTCCCTATTTGGCACACACACAGATGACGAAATGGCCAGAATGAAGACGGAGCTAGACACCTTGAAGGCAGTAGGCCTTGAAAAGAAAAAGGAGTTCCTCCACAGATACAGGCCATACGACCGCAGGCCAGTCCATCAGAGGGTTCAAACCCCTCAGTGGCAGAGGCAAAACAACAGCAACATCAATCCAGAACCCACTATCAGGGACGTTGCACTTCCTGTGGGAGAAGGGCCCCAAGCCAATCCACCACTTCGGTAAAAAAAAACATCAAAACAATGAACGCTCACTTCCACCATCGCCGTATCCCACTCCAGTGGGGGGGAAGTATAGCCAACCACCTGCAAGAGTGGCGCAACATCACAAAAGATCAATGGGTGTTGAGTATGTTGCATAATGGGTACTTTCTACGTTTTCGTCATCCACCCCCGGCGATCGCTCCAGTGAAAGTACTACAGCAGGAAGTATCCACTCTCCTACAAAAATCGGCCGTAGAAGAAGTTCCTGCCTCTCAACAAGGACAAGGTGTATACTCAAGGTATTTTCTGGTAAGAGAATGGTCAAAAGACTGAATTCAGACCTATCTTGGATCTGCGTACTCTCAAAAATCCATCCGGTATGAAAAGTTTCGCATGTTGGCTCTCCATCAAATATATATCCTCATCTCCAACAAGGGGACTAGATGTGTTCGATAGATCTGCAAGATGCATACTTTCATGTCCCAGTCAACCGATGTCATCGGAAGTTCCTGCACTTCATGGTAGGATCCAAGCATTAACAGTTCAGAGTTCTTCCCTTCGGGTTGAAGTCAGCTCCCCGAGTGTTTACCCAATGCATGGCAGTAGTGGCAGCTGCTCTACGGCACCAGGTACTGTTTGTTTACCCTTACCTCGACGACTGGCTTCTAAAGGGTCCATCCCCCCAGTGTGTGAGGACCCACTACCAACAATGTCTAGCCCTTTGTCAACGGCTGGGCCTTCATGTCAATTTCGAGAAGTCAGTTCAACACCCTACTCAAAGAATACACTATCTGGGTGCGACAATAGACTCCGCAGTAGGAAAAGTGTATCCTTCCGAGAAGAGACTATCATCTATCACCCTGAAGTGCAATCAGATTCTTCACACTACCTTTCCTTCGGTCCGACAGGTTTCCTCTCTCCTAGGGTCCATGGCATCCTGCCTCTTTCTCGTCCCCAACTCCAAGCTAAGAATGCGTCCTTTACAGCAGGATCTGGAGGACATGTGGGATCAACGGACTGCTCGATGGGATGACAAGATTCATCCGTCACGGGCGGCCAAATCCTCTATCCCTTGGTGGACGCGACAGAAAAACCTCTTGGTGGGAGTTCCATTCCATCAGTCTCCCCCGACACAATTTTTAATCACAGATGCTTCCCTCCGGGGTTGGGGAGTGCACATGGGGTCCCTCCAAACTTAAAGTCGGTGGTCGGCCAAAGAACAGACTTATCACATCAACATGCTGGATCTACGGGCCGTGTATCTAGCCCTCGAGGCTTTTCTTACCTCCTTTCAGGCCAGCTCCATACTAGTCCAGATGGACAATACGACCACCATGTTCTATCTAAACAAACAGGGAGGGACTCAATCTCGTTCTCAGTCCTTGGAGGCTCAAGCACTCTGGCTTTGGCTTCAGGCAAGGAAACTATCGATTACAGCAATACACCTGCCAGGGGAGCAGAACTCTCAAGCAGATTCCCTCAGTCGTCACTTCGAGGATCAACAAGACTGGGTTCTACACGACGGGGTTGCGGAAGGAATTTTACGAGAATGGGGTCGTCCAAGCATCGATCTCTTCGCGGACGATACAAACAAAAAATCCTGCGACTTCGCGTCAAGGTTTTATTTGCCAGGGTCGAAAGGGAATGCCCTTTTGATCAACTGGTCCGGGGGCTTTGTGTACACTTTTCCCCCTCTTCCTCTCATCCCGAAGGTCATAACCAAGTTCTCCCACTCCAGAGCGAGAATGATTCTGATTGCACCAGACTGGCCACGACAGTGGTGGTACCCGGACCGTCTGCATCTCTCAGAGTGCCCACGCAGGAGCTTTCCGTGCAGACCGGACCTGCTGTCCAAACACGAACGGGAGGATTCATCACCCCAACCTTCCCATGTTGAACTTGGCAGCATGGCTCCTGAGGTCCTCCAGTATGGACACTTAGGTCTTCCTCAGGACTACATGAGCATTTTGAGAGAGTCTAGAAGGCCTTCTACAAGGCACTCTTATGCTTTTAAATGGAAACGTTTCTATTTGTGGTGTGTACAGAATGGTGTTCATCCTACCAAGGGGCAAGAGGAGGTCATTTTACCATATCTCCGCCCGTATCTTCTCCACTTAGCCAAGTCAGGTTTAAAATTTACTTCCATAAAGGTACACCTTGCTGCCATCGCGGCATACAGAAGGTCACCTTCTCAACCTTCTTTCTTCCAACTTCAAGTGGTCAAGGATTTCCTGCAAGGTTTAAAAAAAGATTTACCCTCCAATCCGGCCTCCTTCACCTCCCTGGGAGCTAAATCTGGTCCTTTCTAAGCTCATGGGTCCCCCCTTTAAGCCTAGCGACAACGCATCCCTCCAACACCTTACTTGGAAGGCCTCTTTTTAGGTCTCGGCCTGCACCAGCGCTTGCGCTGGTCTGGCCGAGAGTTTTAGTAAGCGGGTTTTGGAAGTGCAAACACTGGCTTTCGGCTGGCGACCAGCTTGAGTTCACGATGGCGTGCACGCGCAGCTGCCATCTGGGTTTCCTATCAATTCATTTCCTCGTCATGGCTCATTAACTCTCTGGACTCTGATGTTTCAATTGCAGCAGCAGCTCACATTACCAACTGAGGGCCCTGGACTACAGTCACATGAAAAACAACAGCGATTAGCATTGAAATGCAAGCTTTTTTTTGTCTAGTTAGAAATATTGCTTCGGTGGGTTGATTTCACCTTATATCGCTATTTGTTTTATATTGGGAGTCACAGCCTAATTACCAGTATTTTTGTGTCTCACTGTTTTAAAAAAAAAAAAAATTTATTCGCACAAAGCTATATTTATGGTTACTTTTTCCGCGTCACTTCTTCACTCTATTTAAACCCCCCACTCTTATTGTCTCTCTCCTTCTCTCTCTCTCCCCTCTCAAATTCTCTCTCTACTTAATTAACTCTCCCCTCTCTATCTTTTTTAGCCTTTCATTCTCTCACCCCTTTATCTTTCTCTTTCAAACTCCTTCATTCACTCTCTCTCCCCTTCTTTCTCTCTCTCTATCCCGCTCCACTCTTTATTCTATGTACACCCTTTCTCTCTCTTTCTCTCTCACCACCCTCTCTAATTGGGCATTATATCTTCACTCTATCTCTCACTCGGCAACACCACAGCATCACTCAGCGCAACCACAGCATCAATCAGAGCCAGCACAGCATCACTCAGCACCAACACAGCATCTCTCAACGCCATCACAGCATCTCTCAACGCCATCACAGCATCACTCAACGCCATCACAGCATCACTCAACGCCATCACAGCATCACTCAACGCCATCACAGCATCTCTCAACGCCATCACAGCATCACTCAACGCCATCACAGCATCACTCAACGCCATCACAGCATCACTGAAGCATCACTCAACGCCATCACAGCATCGATCAACGCCATCACAGCATCGCTCAACGCCATCACAGCATCGCTCAACGCCATCACAGCATCGCTCAACGCCATCACAGCATCGCTCAACGCCATCACAGCATCGCTCAGCGCCATCACAGCATCGCTCAGCGCCGTCACAGCATCGCTCAGCGCCGCCACAGCATCGCTCAGCGCCGCCACAGCATCGCTCTGCGCCGCCACAGCATCGCTCTCGCCGCCACAGCATCACTCAACGCCATCACAGCATCACTGAAGCATCACTCAACGCCATCACAGCATCGATCAACGCCATCACAGCATCGCTCAACGCCATCACAGCATCGCTCAACGCCATCACAGCATCGCTCAACGCCATCACAGCATCGCTCAACGCCGTCACAGCATCGCCAACGCCGTCACAGCATCGCTCAACGCCGCTACAGCATCGCTCAACGCCATCACAGCATCGCTCAACGCCGTCACAGCATCGCCAACGCCGTCACAGCATCGCTCAACGCCGCCACAGCATCGCCAACACCGCCCCAGCATCGCCAGCGCCGTCACAGCATCGCTCAGCGCCGTCACAGCATCGCTCAGCGCCGTCACAGCATCGCTCAGCGCCGTCACAGCATCGCTCAGCGCCGTCACAGCATCGCTCAGCGCCGTCACAGCATCGCTCTGCGCCGCCACAGCATCGCTCTGCGCCGCCACAGCATCGCTCTGCGCCGCCACAATATCACTCAGCACCACCGCAGCATCACTCAGCACCACCGCAGCATCACTCAGCACCACCGCAGCATCACTCAGCATCACCTCAGCATCGTCTCCGCAACAGTCACCACCACCACCACTACCACCTCAGCATCACTCAGCACCACCTCAGCCTGCTCTCGGAATCTGGCATCTGTTGATTCTCCCTAGCGTCTGGCTGCTGCTAGTGTTATAATACAGGTACTAGTTCCCAACCTTCACCCTCCGATTGTTTATGCCCCCTCAAAAAAAAAAGCTTTAACAAACAACCATTGCAATAGGCAGAAACAAGTTGCCAGCATTGCAAGAACAAAAGAAAACTGAGAATTTTTATTGTAAATACTTTTTTTAATATGGTCGTTCAGTTTTACATAATGCCTTCTTGGTCATATATAAAGTAACAAAAATGCTTCTGACACTTTTTTATTATAACTTTTCAGCATGCCGCACAGCAGCCACACTTCTCTACAGCACAGCTTGAAGACATTGGCAAAGTCAATACCTCTGGCTAAACACTTATAAGGCCCCAAAGGCGAGACCTATTGGCTATGCCAATGCTTGTTTTGGTAGCAATCACTTCCGCTCGCAGGGTGAGCGAGATCAAAGCACTCTGTTCTAATGAACCGTATACGGGTTTTCACCACAACAGAGTAGTTCTGAGAACCCACCCCTCCTTCCTTCCGAAAGTGGTGTTGTACTGTCATGTTAACCAATCCATTTCACTGCCTACCTTTTTTCTTAATCCCTCTACGCCAGCTGAGAGGTCTCTTCATTCTCTAGAGCTGAAAAGGATATTAAAATTTTGTTTAGACAAGTCTAAAGCTATTAGGAAATATGATCAACTGTTTGTAAATTATGGTTCCATCAGAACAGGTTTCCCAGCCTCTAAGCATTCCATCTCCAGATGGATAGTGTCCTGTATCAAGCTGTCTTATCAGTTGTCAAATAAGCCTCTTTTTTCAACTCCCAAGGCTCATTCCACTAGAGGGAAGGCAGCTAAGGTAGCTTTTCTGCACAATGTACCGATTGTTGAGATCTGCAAGGCAGCCACTTGGAAATCAATACATATGTTCACAAGACACTATTGTCTCTACTCGGACACTAGAGCAGACACTCAAGTAGGCCAGGGCTCCTTAAGAAATGTATTTCAATGCTGAAATCAGCTATAATAGTGATTGGTTGCTTCTCATTTGTCTGCAGGTGGAGGATGGGCTTGCTATTCGATTCAGTGCTTATGACTATTGATGAGGATCCCCTGGAAGAGAAGGATAAGTTACTTACCTGTAATCCTAGTTCTCTTCCAGGGGTATCCTCATCAAAGTCATAAGCAACCCACCCGCCTACCCAGGCAAATGAGACATCTTTAAGTCATATCTTTGTGCCTTGACCCTCGGGTCTCCGCGAAAAAGAACTGACCTAACTGTCACCCCTGAGGCATGATGGGAAGCTGGGGGTCAAGGCTGCCTTAAAGGCACGGTGCCAGTTTTTTGTGCTAGCAATTGCTTTCATTTTCTATGTTATTGGGTTTTCAATGCAGCCTACGGGCTAACACTGCCTGCTGTTTTGCAGATTGAGTTTCCTCTGCTCATTTTTTTTTTTTAAACTTTATTTTTCCTCCATTTATTATCAACAACAAACACATGGTTCCATCGTTACAGTCGTCCATGATACATATACACCTATGAATTAGAAACACATCCATGTCATATTGTAATGGCCGAAAGTGTCTTGCCAAATTATAAACTCAACATAGTGTGCATCATCATATCCAAACAACAATTCTCAACAACTCGTTCCATAGCATCAAATGACTTTTCAATTTTATCAAAGCGGCAGGTCCCCTCCTCTATCCGTTATCGTCTCTAGTCCAGAGTGCTCGACGGCGCTGACTTAGCGTGTAGGTGGGGGTATTTATTACGCAGTGCCATGTCGAGCATGTCCGATCTATCAATGTGTAGTCAGATTGGCCTATCCAATACCCGTGGGTACTATCCCTGAATTAGACTGGGAGGCGGGAGGAATGCTTAGGGTGTCTATATATGCCTTATATGGGCCCCAGATATCTTTGGGGCGCGCTGTGCTGGGGAGCAGGCTAGAGTAGATCTCACTGTTTATATTGCAGTGCGCTAAGCTATTCAGCCACCCTTGTGCCGTAGGGGAAACCTGGTTGCCCCAATATAATGCTACCTCCCGTTTTGCCAAGAGGAGGCCAAGGGATGCCAGCTTCCGGACTGCTTTAGGAAAATTAACCGTGTAGCCCAGCAATGCCACTTCCAGAATAGGAACCAATGTAAGCCCAAGAATGCCCCCTAATGTTTTGTGCACCTGGATCCAATACGAGTGTATGCGGGGGCATGTCCAGGCCAAGTGTACGAAATCGGCTTGCTGTGCGCCGCATTTCCGGCACGTGTGGGGTCGCTCAGGGTCAATTTTATGCAATGTTGCCGGTGTCATATAAGTTCTGCGAAGAAATTTATAATGTAATAGTTTATGGCGACTATTCAGTGAAACATCCTTTGTTACCTTGCAGCAGGTGGACCACTGGTCGTCCGAGATGGGATGACCCAGATCAGACTCCCACTCCGTACGTAGCTTGTCGTCTGCGATCGGCATCTGTGCTACGCATAGTTTATATAGTTTGGAAATGACGTGCGTTCCGCTCTCACTCTCAATGAGTAGAGTCAGTGGCGTAAATGAGTCAGGCTCCAGCGGGAAGCCAGGGATCGTGGCTCTTAAGGCTGAGTGCAGTCTCCGAAGAACAAATTTATCCATGAACGTGGCCGCCCGGAAGCGGGCGTCCTCCGTGGCTGAAAATACATGCCCGCCCGGATATAGATCGCCTATTTTAACAATGTCAAATTTAGTCAAAGTGCGTTGCACAATTTTCTCACCTGTGATGGGAAGCCAACGGGCATTCGGAAGCGGAAGGGCCGATGAGTATAAAACTGAATTGCCCGCGTAGCGGGAGAGCCTGCTCCACGCCCAGCTGGTCGTCGAGACCGTTTGTATGTCGACTGAACTCCTGGGTTCGCCCCTGCGTAGGACCTCCGCCAGTCGCTCAGGCAGGACAAAGTCCGCCTCCGGGCGCAAAAATGGAATCCGCGCGTCTGGGTGGTACCAGGCATAGGCGTACCTACACTGAGCCACCAAGTAATATAAATAAAAATCCGGCACTCCAAGTCCGCTCTCTCATATGGTAAGGTAAGTACCTTCCACCGAACACGCGGCCGTCTGCCTCCCCATACCAATCTGATAAGATGGGATCGAAGTGTTGCAAAGAAGCTGTGGGTGAGAGGCATGGGGATATTATTAAAAAGATATAAAAATTTGGGTAGGACCATCATCTTAATTATAGCGATTCTTCCTGCCATGGATAGCGGTAGTCGTAGCCATTTCTCCACTTGTGTCTGCAGCTTCTCAACCGCTTGTCCATAATTAAGGGCCATAATCTGGTCCTGGTTCAAGTGTATGTGGATACCCAGATATTTAACCGAATCCGAGCACCATTCCAATGGAAACTCACAGTCCCAAGGGGTCGTATTAGCGGTCAAGGGAAAAATGGTCGATTTGTGCCAGTTAATACCCAATCCAGAGTGCCTCCCAAAGCGGAGGATTTCCCGGATGAGCGGGGCAAGATTCAGATGTGGTTCTCTGACATAGAGGATGGTGTCATCGGCATATAATGAAACTAAAAGGGGGCCCGTATTGAACTGCAGCCCCCTATGGAGATGTCGTTCCTGGAAGTGTCGTATTAAAGGGTCCATGGCAAGGATGAACAAAAGAGGTGATAGAGGGCATCCCTGACGCGTACCTCTGGTTAATGCAAAAGGGGCAGATAGAGTGCCATTTATGCGCAACCGTGCCGTAGGACGACTATATAATAAGCCCGTAGTGGCTATAAAGCCAGCTGGCATGCCCATACGACGCATTATGGCGAGGAGAAAGGGCCACTCAAGTGTGTCGAAGGCCTTTTCAGTGTCCAGAAGAATAGCCGCCGCAGGAGTGCCGGGATCTATTCTATGCAATACTGCGTACAAGGTATGCAGATTTAATGAGGTCGAGCGATGGGGGACAAATCCTGATTGGGCCGGAGCAATAATAAACTCCATTAACTGCGACAACCTGTTAGCCACAATTTTAGCGAGTATTTTATAATCTATGTTTAAGAGTGATAGCGGTCTGTATGATCCGCAAAGAGATGGGTCTTTACCAGGCTTTGGGATAAGAATAATTACTGCTTCATTTAACGTAGGAGGTAGGGTTTGTTTGTCCAGGGCCTCAGCATATACCTCAATCAATTTCGGTGCTAGAAGGTCTGCGAAGGTCTTATAAAACTCCCCGGTAAAACCGTCGAGGCCAGGGGCCGACGAGCCACGCATAGCTCTAATAGCCCCACGTACCTCTTCCTCAGTGATGGGTTCTGCCATAAATTCCTGCATGTTTTTTTCCAGGAACACTAAGGCGATTTCGGACAGATATTCCTCCTGCGCTGTTGTGTCGCTGCTGTGTCTGGATGTGTATAACGTCTCGTAGAACGAGAGGAATTCGTCTCTAATATCCGTGGAAGTCGTTAGCAGCGTCCCGTCCTTGTCGCAAATCTCTGTGATATATGCTGTGCTATAGGGTGGCTTGAGGATCTGAGCCAGTGTGCGGCCTGGGCGATCTCCTTCACCGTATCTACGGGCTGTTTGATATTTGCCTAGATAAAGGATCTCACGATCCGCAGTCTCTCTGTATTCGGCAAGGAGGACCAGCCTCCTGCCTTGTAGAGAGTCCGGGGGAACGCGCATCGCCTCGGCGTCCAGCGCAGCTAGCTCTCCCTCTAATCTTGCTAATGTTGTGCGTAGTGCTTTAAGTACCCCAGCATGTTTGGAGATGCATACTCCGCGTATGTAGGCTTTGAATCCCTCCCACAACACGTCCCAGGAATCTACCGAGCCAGTGTTAATGGTGAAGTAGTCCTCAATTGCCTCCCGTATCTCATGACAGAAAAGGTCATCCAGGAGAGCACGACCGGGAAAGCGCCATTGCCTTTCAAACCCCTCGGGGCGCGGGACTCGGAGACATAGTTGGATCGGGGAATGGTCCGAATATGTTCTAGGAAGTGTCTTCAACACCTGATACCAGGAAGACACATCCGGGGAAATCAACCAGTAATCGATTCTGGTCCATGTGTTATGTTGACCTGAAAAATGTGTGTAATTAGTAGTGGTAGGATTGCGCCTGCGCCAAATGTCTATCAAGGAGAACTGGTCACAGAGGTCTCGGAGTGCGCGCCGCGCTCTAGGCTTGGTATCTGGAGTGGCGGATGTGCTATCCAGGTCTATATTCAAAAGAAGATTGAAATCCCCACCTATTATAAGTATCGCGGGTTCTAGTTTAGAAAGTTGGGTGTGTAGTGCATGAAAAAACTCCGGGGAGTCAGTATTGGGGCGTAGACACAAACCAGAGTGATCCTATGACCCATCACGGACCCCACCACAATAGTATACCGACCCTCCTTATCCCTGATGACCAATCTGCAGTGGAAGGGGATTCTCTTATGTATGAGCACTGCCGTGCCTCTCGCATAGTTACTGAAATTAGCAAAGTACCTATGGGCTCCCCAGCTTGCGGCAAAACGTGCTGCATCTGTAACTGGCAAATGTGTTTCTTGCAGAAATGCTATGTCAATATTATGTCTTTGCAAGTAGTGCACCACCTGCCTTCGTTTACGCTGATTGTTAAGACCTCTGACATTCCATGACAACAGGGACAAATTAGAGGGGCCTGCAATTAAACCTGGCAGCGCCATCTGTGAGTTGTAAGACGTCTGGAGAGAACGAATATTATGTTGAGAACACTAACCTCATACCATGGACAACAAAAACCATAATCAATATTGAGAACAATTAGCCCCACCCCAACCCCCTCCCACCACCCAGCCCCACCGCAAAAAAGGCAAGGCCTACCCCATCCTGAAAACCAATGGTTGAATACCAAGCAACTGTACAGCAGCAGAGTTCCACTATGAACAAATACATTCGAAACAATCAAAACAAACCCAAGGTATCCACCTAGGGGGGTGGCAACGCCACGATAGTCAACCGACTGTGAAAAATATACGCAATCAAACACAATATGTCCCCAAATATTTCAAGATACAAAATAGGAAGGAGGAGACCAATACATATCGGTATCACCCAGCACCGGAGCCAGAGAACAGTTCCAGACTTGCGACGGATCCACTATGTGGAGGGGATGGGCCGCCCCTGTCGTCTCGCGGCTGATCATTGTTATTTTTGTAGGTGCGACAGAATTCTTGGACCTCATTTGGATTATCAAAAAACCGCACCCGGCCCCCAGCCTCCACCCTAAGCCGTGCAGGATATAACATGCCGTATTTCAGGCCAAGATTTCGGAGGGTGGCCTTTACCCCCGTAAATTTGCGTCTGGCCTCCTGCACCATCATCGTGAAGTCCGGATAAAGAGCAATCTTGGAGCCCTGCCAGGTAGTGTCCCCACGTTCCCTGGCCAAGCGAAGTGCCGTGTCCCTATCTCGGAAGTTCATGATCCGAGCTATCAGTGGGCGAGGAGGGAGGCCCGGGTTAGGTCTTGGTCCCAGGGTGCGGTGGGCCCTCTCCACCACAAAGCCAGATGTAAAAGATTCCCTTCCAAACATGTCCGCCAGCAGAGTTTCTACGAAGGTATCCAGGCGGCCCGTCGCTGTGGACTCCGGCACCCCTAGGATACGCACATTGTTGCGGCGACTGCGCGCTTCAAGATCTTCATTTTTGCTGACCACTTCCTTCAGGACGCGCTCCATTCTGTCCAGTCGTTTAGTTGCTTGCGCGGTTCCATCTTCAATGTCGGATATCCTCGCCTCCGCCACATCTAGACGCCTGTCATGTGCCTGGATCTTCGTGCCCATGGATTCTAGCGTCTTGTCGAGGGCGTCAAAGCGACTATCTAAAGATCTGAATCCGGCTCTCATCTCCTGCAGCCACTCCACCGGAGGGGCCAAGGCCGCCGCGTCGCCAGCAGGGCTCACGGTACTCTCCGCCATATCAGGGCCTCTCTCTGTCGTGTTATCCGCGAGCTTTTCAAAGGGGAGTGTCCGTTGTTTCGGGTCCTTGCGACCCATGCCGTCGCGACACGTCCAGATGCCGACCAACCGCCACTGTTGTTCCTCGACTAATGCTGGCTGCGCTATGAATGTCGAGGTCTAGTGGTAGCTACTGGACAGCTATCCAGTCAGAAGCGATGCAGTGTCACCATATGCCCCAGCAATACTTTCGATACGCAAGCCGTCTCTTCCTAGTCACTGTACCACGATCTGGTCTCGGACGCTAGTCGGCGTGGCGCTGGCATATGGTCGCCGCGTGGTGTGTGGCAGCCCCGTGTTAAGGCCGTGATCTGCAGATACGGCAAGATCGTTTGCGCAGCTCAAAGGCCGGGGCACATCAAGCACCAGGAGCCGGTGGACGCCGGGGGCAAGAGGCAGCCTCACCACCCGGATGCTCCCAGACTGCCCCAGAGCCCCTGAAGCAGTAGGGCCCGATGTCACTGCCGGCTACTGCTCAGCGTATGCCACTATGGATGCAGCTCTATAGATGGGGGGCCTCGCGGGAGAAACACCGGGCGCCGGGGGCAATCGGCAGCCCCAGGCTCACCTCCACCCCATAAATCCCGCGCCGCCTCCGCCCCAGCCACCTCTGCCTCCGGCACACACCTGCCCGTGGAGGCTATGGGGGTCAGAAGGCAGCGCGGCCGCAATCCCGTATCAGCGCCTGGCCGGCACCGTCATGTCCCTGGAGCGGCGCTGAATATGGAAGTGCGGGGGGGGGCCGAGACCACCAGACCGGCACCCGGGCACTCACCGCAGTATTAGACCCCGCTCCAGGCAGAACGCAGCTCCGATGTCTGCGGGGGGAGCACTCGCCCGATCCTGCCTTGTCAGGCCACCATTTTGTCCTCCGTCTCCCCACGGGTGTATCTCGCCTCGGGGCTTTCCTGCGTCTCTCGCAGGGCTGCTACGGCCCACACCTCATTCCGCGGCTGTTCATAGGTGCACCGACACCTTCGTCCCCCTCATATCAGCGCTGGAAGTTGGGGAAAGCAGCGGAGCTTCAACACCGCGCGGCCATCTTAGCCCGCGGCTTGGCCACGCCCCCCTCCTCTGCTCATTAAAGAGAGTTCAAGTGATTCTTGTCCTCCTGTTTTCTATTTTCTACAATCTATGGTTGCAAAACAGATTCTCAGTACATTTATTAGCTTTTGGTTTCTTATAGGAGGCCGCTTTGAATTGTGAAAAAATAATATATGTGTATATATATAGAGCTGTATATATGTTTTTATATATAATTTTTTTTTATAGTTTCCGGGGTCCCCGCACATGGGCGGGAATGTTCAGTGTTTATGACTTTGATGAGGATACCCCTGGAAGAGAACTAGGATTACAGGTAAGTAACTTATCCTTTCTGTTTTGCCTGCGTGGGAGCAAAGGTTGGCAGAAATCTTTGATGTTCAGGAGGAAGATAGGTTAACTCAGTAGACCACTGCCTGTGCCTTGTTTATGGGAAGTGTAAGCTCATTTGTGTATTACTGCACAAGGATACTTATGGTATACACGCCTAATTAAATTATATGCAGGTGTTTGAACTCTACCACGTGGAACAGAACAAAGAGAAGCTCTCCAGGGGTAGGAAGTACTAGACAATTGTTACAAGACTTTATCAGCTAAGCATTTCTTTGATTCTAAGTATATGTTAAAGATTGCTTTTAGCTCTAGACATTCAAGTCAAGATGTTCCAGAGTTAAGGACCATTACCAAGACTTTTATTGTCTTCATTGACAAATAAGTTATAAAACTAAAATAGACTCTTACAAAACATTTGAGCTTTTTTTTTTACCACAAGTACAGGAATTGCGCAGTGGATGCAGTAGATTATTCAGAGCCAAACAAGCTGAAGGCCAGGAGGTCGTTTGCTCAACTATTTCCAGGTGTTGATGCTCTTTTATCAGTGTTCTCAAAGTTCATTGCATTAGTCTAATAATTGGTGGCCCCATTAAGGTGGATGTAGCTTTGTCCGTAAAGAGTCGATATGATCCCATCAAGACACACATGTGAAAAAACAAGACGGCACTACAGGATGCATCTGGCACTCTGTGGTGTTACAGGGATCTAGCATTCTTCCGGCGCTCTTCTGCTTCTCACTAACAAGACTGCTGGCTCAATTTGCTGAGGCGCTTTTGTAGATAACGAGTAAGATGCCACTTAACCCTTTGTTAAAATCTGAAGCAGAAATCTATAACTACTTTTATAGTTCTGTGGAATCTAGTTTGCCTGTCTCAATGTGCCATATTAGTGAACTTAAAATGCAGTAATATTTAGAAAAGTTAATGATTCCCAAGACTTGCGTTGTTGCTTAAATCTGCGACTAGGGGGTATTCCTCTAAATGTAAACTTTGGCGAATATCCAAAATGTCATTGTTGTGTGGAGAACGTTTTCAAGATATCACGCCTGTTATACGTGTTTGGTCAGCACTTAGATAGGCTTGTAAGTGTACCTATGGAAGATGTTTTTCAAAACCGGATTTAGAGTTGTGTTTGAGACATTTAATCTGTTCTGTTTACCTGTACAATTCAGTCAATTTTGTACTATTTATTTTTTGTTTTTAAAAACCTTAAGAAGTATAAACTTAGGTACTGTGTACATATTGTATTACGATGTTTGTTCTAGGACTATGCATTTAGTATTGCACAATGTGTCGGTATGGTCATAACTGGTTGATTTGCTTGGCTTCCTTTAAGGCTTTTAATAAAACCATTAAACAAATCTTGATTGGCCACTGTATTGTACCTTGTACATGTGTTTAGAAGGACACTATAGAATTTCAAGCCACAAAACATGAATCTGTTGAGCTGCATACAGGCTTCAGATCTTGCTATTCAAATAAGTTTGGAGAATTTATCTGATTTATCAAAGACAAGCAAGTGTAGCTTAATATCCTCTCAGCAAGTGATAAAGGAGCCAGTGCTGCTGGATAAATGTCGAGCTCTGGTCTTGGACTCTTTCTACGCATGAAGGACAAGGATCGGAAACACTAGGCATCTGCTGTTTTCACTACATAATGAAAGAAAAGTGATGAACCAAGCTCAGCAATGTGAAGTCACAATGTTCAGAATATTGAACAGCATAGCAATATGCAGTTACCCAAGGTATAATGAGGAGTTGCATGCATTTCAGTGTGAAACAGATGTGACTAAATTTGCTTCCTTGAATATCAAAAGTGTGATGCATATGCAGAACTATTGGTGAAATATTAACACCTTCTGTGAACTCCTGTTTTTCAAGACCTGACCCTGCACTCCTCTTTTTAATGGTAAGCAGCATAATAAACCCAGGCAGCGCAGCAGTGGCGTTGAGCTGGTTTTGGAACACTGAACAGAGTTTTCCAACATCTTTGCCAACAAACTTCATTAGATCAAGCTGTAATAATCTAAGCAATTTAGACAGTAATCCAACCTCCAAGGCAGGTGACATATGCCCTTAATTCCTTCCGGTTCTCTCTAGCATTTGATCCTGAAAACATTATCCAAGGATGAAATGCTTTTTCTATTACTTTCCACTTTCCCTGACCTAGCTAGTGTAGCAGCCCCGTTAACACGCAATGTAAATAGCTGTGTATAGAAAGACAAGGTGTCACTGTGCTTATTGCTAACGGTGATGCTGCCATACTTGACGGAGCGAGGATTGGCTGTTGCTGTGCTTCGTAATACTTTGTAATCCAGTTTTCAAAGTAGGGTAGTGGGGTGCATTGTTCCTTTATTTGGATTGTTTTATAATGTTGCAATCTTTAGTTAAAGCCTATTCACAATAACCATTGACAAAGCAAAGCAAATAGGTCTGGCTTTCACATGACAATGTCTTTCATGGATAAGCACATTAAAGATAAGCCTACTATTTTTCCAGTGCTTCATTCTTGGTGACAGCAGTTTTCTTGGTAGTGGTATTATTAGTTGTGGTGTTGTGGTTTGGTGGTATTTGATTTGTTGGTGTTGGCCTTGGTAGTGCTACTGGTGGTCGTAGTATTAGTATCCATGGTGTTGGTTTTGATTGTCTTTCTGGTATTAATACTGATGGTGATGGTGTTGGTTTTGGTGTGGTATTGGTGGTGGTATAGTGCTGGGTTTGGTAGTGGCGTGGTATTGGGACTGGTTGTTGTGTGACACTGGTGGTGGTATTGATGGTTGTGATACTGGTGGTAGCGTGATATTGGGACTGGTGGTAGTGTGGTATTGGTGGTGTGTTAGTGTTGGCAGTATTGGGCTGGAATTGTTGGTAGCACTGGTGATGCTATTGGTTGCGGGGACTTGTTCCAGTTGATATTGGTGGTTTTTCTGCTGGTGGTATTAGAGCTGTTGGTGGTTTTGGTATTGGGGGTGGTATGTCTGAAGGTGATGCCATTGGTGGTATTTGTATTTGTGTTGGTATTGCGGACAGTGGCATTGTTGGTGGTAATTGCATGTATGAGGTAAACAGTGGTTGATCAGGGCACCGGGACTCTGGCTGAGGCCTTATGAAAAGCGTCCTTGGCCGGCCAGCTCAGGCGACCTGTCTTAATTAGGAGGGTTTTCAGAAGAAACTTTGAGATCATGCACGGAAAGCAAACGCAAAGCTGCTACAAAGTAAACCTCTTCCTGACCGCAGAAAGAAAATGTAAACCAGTGCCTGCATTTAGTCTGACTCGGATAAAATGAACGCAGTGCCTCGGTCTTTCTTTTCACCAGTGGTGGTCTAACAATTCTAAAACTGGGGTGCTGCCATCATTGTATGATGGTAAACTGAGAGGGATGGTGAAAAATCTAAGCATTACACAAAAAAACAAGCATAGCAAATGAGCCTCGGTGTGGGAGCCGTGTGTGCGGTCCAGTGGTGCGTTTGGAAAACATTGTCCCAAATATATGACTGAAGCATGGTGTGGTAGGGTACTGCTATTTACAGAGCACATTTCCCTTGAAATTACCTCTAGAAATGTCCACTAAATTCGCATAAGGCTAGCAGCTTTATTGCTAAACCTATGTGGCGCACAAACAATGAAGTGAAAAGCAGATTTCTTTGAATTTTTATCATTTTGCGTATCACACAAATAAAAGTCTTGGTTTGTTTTGCCCCTATTAAAATCTTTGTTTTATCTGTAATTCTGAAGTGTGATAGAAACAATGTACCCCATTTGTACTTTCTTTGCTGCCGATATATTTTGATACATTTTAGTTCATGTATGAGTATTTCAATTGTGCTGTGTGTTCGAAAACAGTTAACATACCACAGCCTTTCCTTTAACACTTCCTGCCCCCGCAAGATTGTCACTTATTCACATTACAAAATTACAAATACAAAATTAGGGAAAAGGAAAAGTAAACACCAACCTTCATGTTAAATTAACAGAAGTTTATCAGAAGACATTGCTGATACTTGAACTCTACTTTTGAACTGCAAATGGCCAAGTTAAAAACAGAATGGCCTCTTTATTGCGCATCGGCACTCCTGTGATCCCTTACTTTTTACTTAAATCAATTTCTTAGCAGGGGTTCGTTCATCTCTATAAACTTAGACTTAATGTCCAGCTTCAAATGTTTGGTATTTGTGTCTTAATATTTTTTGTTCCAGTTGAAGTATGAGGCTTGGGGAAATATCCTGAACTCGATCTCCTTACCCCCCTCACTGTTTGAATGCACAGCTTTAGTTGTAGCTCCAATGCCTGTGATTGAATTATGCATGACTCCGTTCAGGGGTGTGCAGTTTACAATCTCTATGCAGGTGCTTGTTCTGAGCTTAACCCTTTGTATCCTAGTGTCCAAGGTCTCTGCTCTGGTGACTGATTATGTCATCTCGAGAAAGTCACTATCTCACAGTACCCATTTCCAACTCCAAGATTGGAGATAAACAGATGCGCTGTATGGTGTCCAACGTAGCTCAGAACCATGCCAAACCATAGGCAGTTCCATGTAAACCAAAGTTACGTGCAATTAATTTCAATAGGAACTACTTTACATGGACAGAAGTGCCTATAAACCTGGCATGGACCAGTTGTCTTGGATCTATGTTGGACACCCCCAGCATAGGCTAATGGGATACGAGAGGGATAGGGCAGAGTTAACAGGTAAGTTAACAGTGCAAATGAGGGTGAAAGATGGGTTAGGGCAAAGAGAGGAACAGAGGAAGAGAAAGGGAGGAGGAAATGAGGCCATGTTAGGTGGAGGAAAGAGAAAAGGGGGCAGACTGTGAAAGAGGCAGGCCGAGAGGAGGGCAGCTGAGGGGCACAAAAGAGTAAAGAATGGAGAGGAATGAGGTGGGTTGATGGAGCAGGAGAGTTGGCGTTAGAATAGAGAACAAGCATTGTCAAAGCCTATAGGTCTCACTTTTATAAAGTACGTGCTGAGCTGTTGGTTTTGCCAATGTGTGTCTGTAAAGCATTGTTATAAAAAGTACAAAGAAAAAAATCACACCACTGGAGGAAATCAAACACATTCCTTATAGTATCTCAAAACTGTACATTGAATTCAATGTTTTCGATTTTTATGAGGGGCATGGTTATTTTGCAAATACTTTTTGCTCGGAAAAAAAATTGAACACAATTTAAAGAGAACAAGGAAGTGTCAGAATGTAAAGTAAACTCTCACCAACACCCAATGTACTTTCCACAAGATTGATTCATTTGGTCATCTGCAGTAGCCCAGGAAGCAGATTCATGGCCCTCCAGAAAAAGGGTCATGCTCAGTACACCTTCTGCCTCAGAAGCCTGCTGAGTTCAGCCAATGGCCCCTCCCCATCGCCAGAAAAGCCATGGTATGCAAAAGCCTGTGCTTTCATATACCATATGTGGAATACAGAAGATAAAGCAAAAATAGCCCTTAAGGTCTGCTCTTTAGCCGTACAGCAGCAAAAATATTCCTGTTGCTGTGCATTTGCAGACAAACTAGAGGGATGGGCAGCACGTTTGAGACTTTGTCGATTCCCTATTGGGCTCCACATAACTCTCATAAAGATGTTCTTGTGTAACCTGATTCTAACTTTTAAGGAAGTTTAGAGGCAACTCAAGAGAACCCAGGACCTTCCACAAACATTCTTGAGGAATGTTGTTGAAGTTAGACTGCAGGACCACAAATACGACAGAGCGTTTTCTTTCCTCCCGAGTTTCAAATATCTCCACCAGACTTTTCGGTGGTACATATCCCTTTAATGCATATTGTAGATTAGTTTGCCATATATCCTTGAGTAACCCTAGACTGTCATTCACTACTCATATTGGGGCTGTCGAGTGGTTGGATTTGGATGTCCCAGTTCAGTGTCAGGCCCGAAGTATCTGTACCTACTGCTATGTTATGTTATGGCCCTCCTCCACGGATTTTCCTATTAAAACTGATCTTTCACAACCAGAGGGACCGCTGAGTTTTATAGGAGGTGATCCAGAAATTCTGATAGCACCATCCTGTGAAACCTCCTCTGCTTCCAGGAGGTCCCCTTGTCTGCATCCTTAAGATCCTATTACTTTCCGGGGTTTGATAATCTCCAAGATAGCAGTGAGTGCCATAGAAATGCTAGGGGTGGTTTCAAATGCAGGTCACTGGTAGTTCCAGAATCCTTCCCTTCTCTATGCCTGCTCAGACCCTGTGCTGCTGTTGCCACACAATGGAAATAGTTTGTGCCAGCATGTGTTCTAGTTTGAAGAGCTTTGAGTATGCTGCTGGGTTTCATGCAGGATCGTCTGGCCTCTCACGAGGATTGCAGATTTCAGAGCGTAGGAGGCCCAGCTGGCAGTTTCAACAAGGAATAACCCTCTGTGATCCAATTTCTCATTAATTACAAAGTAGTGGCAGGAAGGCCTGCCCAGAAAGATCACTGCTACCTCTGATTTTGGTATTGTTTAACCCTGTAAAACTAGAGTGACAGAATCCAAAGGTGCTTCCCTACATAATAATTTGTGATTTTATCCCACAGTGTCCATGATAAATGAATGATCTCTGCCTGTGACAGAGCGCTTGTGTGTTTGACAGCCTCCTCCACTGGCCACACAAGCTTTCTAGAGTTAGTTGTAACATCTGCACATCCTCCTCCACTGGCCACACAAGCTTTCTAAAGTTAGTTGTAACATCTGCATCTTTGAATATTTTGTAGTGAGGTTGCTACTGCAGTCATAACCTGAGGTACTGATGTTTTGGAAAGGCTTTTAACTTTGAATAGGACTGGCATTACTCTAGTTCTATAACATGCTGAACTTTCAATTGTGTGAGATTTAGTCTTGGTGACAGGAACTCCTTGGCACTGTGTCTCATGTTGTTTGGTCTCTATGATCCTGGTTACTTTGCCTCCGCTCAGCATATGCAAGGGTTCTTGTACTTGGCGTCTTTCTGGGCTATCTGTTTGTCCTAGGCAATTTGCTACCGACACCTTTGCTTTCATATGCATGCCCTACCATTCAAGTTGTTTTATGTTACATCCCCACCATCTTTCATACTTCTGGGCTCCGTGTTTTCATTATCGCTGTGTCCCAGTGCTTCGTTTTTCTCTCTGCTAAGCTTTATGTTCATCAGTGTCTGTGTTTGAAGCCGATTAGCCCTTTGTGCTTCTCAGTGATTGTCCTCTGCTCTTCATATTATTTCTACCTTGTCATTCGGTTAATCGGCCACCTGTGTTTCTTATTTATAGCACTTTGTGTGTGATCTTGATAACATACCATCATTCAAGTTGAAGAACTTTGTTTATTCATTTCTCATATAGTTAATCAGCACCCTTGTACCGCTCCTATTAAAGATCATATCCTCTTACGTATTTAAGATATTCTTGCCCCCTAATCTTCACTAAAGAGTTCCTGTACTCTTTGTAGGTATATTTCTATGGTGCCATTTACTCAGAGTATCGCTCTAGTCTGGCATTCATAAGCGATAGGTAATGAATTCTCTGGGATGTCTTTGTCCCCAAGAGGGTTACTCACAAAGAGGAAGACTCCAGGACTTTCTTTATTGATAATTACACACAGATAGCACGCCTGAAAAGGTTCTCATGCAAGTGTGGCTTGTGTGAAGCTTGTGGATTTCAATTGCATGTTTCCCTTTTGCCTGATGCGGTTATTCAAATCTTAAGTCTGCTAAAGCAATAGGGCCAGAGGGGTGGACTGCAGTTACCGATACATTTTGTTCTAGATGGTTGGCTTCAAAACCATCTCCTGGTATGAGGCATCATACCTGGCAGGCAACATTCATAACTTGTGTTCTGGTTCTAGACTCTGCTAATGTAGAAAAAAGGTCTCTGGTCCCCCCCTGGGAACTACTAATTGCTAACCATGCCAAGGCCACAGGGCAATGTTATGGCCAAAGCATGGGTATCCGCTTTACAAGACTGTTCTGAAATAAATCACATCCTTCTAGCAGGATTTCCTGTGGGTCAAAGCACCATCTTTAATTGCTTGATCTTGTCGAACTTTGCTAGAGTTGCACTTGCTAACAGGTCACCCACGTTCTATTTAGTCAGGATCTACTCTGAAAAAACTGCACAAATATTTGTTTCCAGCAGACCCTTTGGGAAGACTTCAACTGCAGCGGTGGCTCCTCCACTAAGGTGGAGGCGCGTCACCCCACTGCTTTAAAGCAGTGCAAAGGAAAAAATAAAATTATAATAACCAAGCGTTATTGTCATTTTATGTTTTGTATTAGAGTTGCTGCCAGGTTAGGGTGGGACGGGGCTTGGCTTCCCGCGTTACAGGGAGGAGGAGTGGCTGATACTGCACCTTATAAACTGTCTCGGGCCGGTCAAACAGTCATGCGCACTTTGCATGTTCTCCACCCAAGCTATGTGGAGAACATGCCCAGGCGTCCACTCCCTCTGAGCGCTGAACCACGGTGCTCCGACAAATCACTACGCTGCAATCAGCAGCGACGTGATTGGCTAGGGGAGTCTGGAAGCCTGGGTGCTTCCTGATGCTGCTGAGGAGAGGCTGTGGCTGGCGACCAGCAGGTAAGTTTTATGTTTTATTTATATCCTACCCCCTCCCCCGCCCCCTACCAGCCACTACTGAATGGGAATGTTCTTGGATCGAACGGCTGACGGTGCCTGAATGTACCGATTCGGGGGACTGTGGCATAGATTTGGGAATTCGGTGGCACGAAAATATACATTTTTCCAACCACCGTTTACAGTTTTTGCAGCATGTTATTTTATTGACGGTCCTTTATTTTGCATAGTTCTGTCTTGTGATCTCAGGATATAGTTTCTGGGCATGCCTCCTCCCCATATCCCACCCGTTCTCTTATGCTCCTTTCTGTGTTTTTAGGTCTCGCGCCCAGCGTTGCAGTGCGCAGACCTGCTCGCGCAGCGCGAGACCTGCTCGCGCAGCGCGAGACCTCTAGAAAGGGCTTCTGAAAACGACCTACACGCTCGTGCGTGTGGTTTTGTTTTCAGAAGCCCTCATTGGCTGTAGCGTGCGTTTTTTTAGAAAAAACGGCACGCGATTGGGCAAAGGCGGGCGCATGTCCCGCCTTCGCTCCTCCCATTCCCGACGGTGGCCAGAACGCGCAGCAGCGCGCGTTCGCCTCGCTGCCGCTGCCACGCTCCCTGGCCCCCGCTCCTCTGTGGTGCGCACGCACCCCATCTTGGAACGTGGATTTGCTTTATTAGATGTGCCAGAATTTCGATAACCGTAATTAAACGGAAACAGAAAAATAGTTTATTTTTTTATATATATAATGATTGCCCTACCACCAATACAAGTCCCTACCACCGATACAAGTCCCCCCCCTTGCCACACAAAGACGCCGCCTATATAAACAACCACAGCCCAAGAGGGCCGATGACGCACAGAAACACATGGACACACAGAGGCGCGCGGTGAGAGCTGGTGGTGCGTCCCCGTGATGTGTGTCTGCTAGGATGTCTGCTGTGGGAGGTGAGCACTGAGCAGCAAGGTCTGAACATCAGATCGAGGAATTTACGAACACCTGGCTGTGGGTGATATAAATACTACACCGCGGGGAGCTCTGGGAAAAGGGCTGCTCCTAGGAATGGGGGTAACGAGGTGCACTAATCTGGCTGGTCGGCACTTGTGATGGAAGCACATTGCTCGGTTTTTTTGAACACACACACAGACACAAACACACAGACACACGCACACATACTCGTGCAAGTAAACACACAAGCCAACACTGACACATGCAGAAGGGAACAAGCACTTATATATCCATACACACACACACACACACACACACACACAGACAGGCGCACACACACTCGTGCAAGCAAGCAAACACGCACTCGTGCAAGCACACACACAAGCCCACACTGGCACATGTAGAAGGAAACATGCTCTTATACATCCATGCACACACAGACAGGCACACATCCATTCACATATATACTCACGTGATTAGGGCCTTTAAAGCACAAACACACACACACCTACCCGCAGGCACACACACACACCCCACACACACGCACCTCCCCCCCACACACAGAGCCCCCACCCACGGAAGTACACATACAGACCAGGGCAGGGTGGCCATTCACATCCAGCCCAGAGACCAGGACGAATCTGCTGAACATGTGCGTCGGTGGGAGGGGGGCTCTCAGCAGCGTGGTAGTGCCTTTGGGGGGGTTGTGCGGGGGGTGGGGGGGAGCCAGGTGCACCCCTTCCCCTCCCTGAGTCTGCTGCCAGACGTGCAGCAGAGGCGCTGAGAGCGCAGTGAAGGCCCTCTCAGAGGAGCCACAGCAACGAGGCCTGATCCGGCTAGAGAAAGGGCAGGGATGAGAGGGTGGGGTGGGGTGGGAGTCCCCACTGCCACCGCACTCCATCTTGAGGCGCCCCCTTCTCAAGACTTCACCAGTGTGGCCCCAGTGCGTGCGTGGAGTGTGTGGCTCCTGTGGCAGCTCCCCTGTCTGCATCTGTGTTTACCTTTGAGGCTGTGCATGTGTGCACACGTGTACTTCCCTGCCTCTGTGTGTGTACCTTTCAGACTGTTCATATGAGTGCGTGTACAGTGCACACGAGTATACATCTCCGTGTGTGTTTACCTTTGTGTGCGTGCACAGTGCACACGCGTATACATATCCATGTGTTTACCTTTGAGACTGTGCACGTGTACTTCTCTGCCTCTGTGTGTGTACCTTTCAGACTGTTCATATGAGTGCGTGCACAGTGCACACGAGTATACATCTCCGTGTGTTTACCTTTCAGTGTGTGCACAGTGCACACGAGTATACATCTCCGTGTGTTTACCTTTGTGTGCGTGTACACTGCACCCGAGTATACACCTCCGTGTGTGTTTACCTTTGAGACTGCGTGTGTGCATGTGTACTTCTCTGCCTCTGTGTGTGTACCTTTCAGACTGTTCATATGAGTGCGTGCACAGTGCACACGAGTATACATCTCCGTGTGTTTACCTTTGTGTGCGTGCACAGTGCACCCGAGTATACATCTCCGTGTGTTTACCTTTGAGACTGTGCGTGTGTGCACGTGTACTTCTCTGCCTCTGCCTGTGTACCTTTCAGAGTGTTCATGTGCGTGCACAGTGCACACGAGTATACATCTCCGTTTACCTTTGAGTGCGTGCACAGTGCACACGAGTATATATCTCCGTGTGTGTTTACCTTTAAGACTGTGCGTGTGTGCACGTGTACTTCTCTGCCTCTGTGTATACCTTTCAGACTGTTCATATGAGTGCGTGCACAGTGCACACGAGTATACATCTCCGTGTGTGTTTACCTTTGAGTGCATGCACAGTGCACACTAGTATACATCTCCGTGTGTTTATCTTTGAGTGCGTGCACAGTGCACACGAGTATACATCTGTGTGTTTACCTTTGAGTGCGTGCACAGTGCACACGAGTATACATCTCCGTACACACTAGTATACATCTCCGTGTGTTTACCTTTGTGTGCGTGCACAGTGCACCCGAGTATACATCTCCGTGTGTTTACCTTTGAGACTGTGCGTGTGTGCACGTGTACTTCTCTGCCTCTGCCTGTGTACCTTTCAGAGTGTTCATGTGCGTGCACAGTGCACACGAGTATACATCTCCGTTTACCTTTGAGTGCGTGCACAGTGCACATGAGTATATATCTCCGTGTGTGTTTACCTTTAAGACTGTGCGTGTGTGCACGTGTACTTCTCTGCCTCTGTGTATACCTCTTCAGACTGTTCATATGAGTGCGTGCACAGTGCACACGAGTATACATCTCCGTGTGTGTTTACCTTTGAGTGCATGCACAGTGCACACTAGTATACATCTCCGTGTGTTTATCTTTGAGTGCGTGCACAGTGCACACGAGTATACATCTGTGTGTTTACCTTTGAGTGCGTGCACAGTGCACACGAGTATACATCTCCGTACACACTAGTATACATCTCCGTGTGTTTACCTTTGTGTGCGTGCACAGTGCACCCGAGTATACATCTCCGTGTGTTTACCTTTGAGACTGTGCGTGTGTGCACGTGTACTTCTCTGCCTCTGCCTGTGTACCTTTCAGAGTGTTCATGTGCGTGCACAGTGCACACGAGTATACATCTCCGTTTACCTTTGAGTGCGTGCACAGTGCACATGAGTATATATCTCCGTGTGTGTTTACCTTTAAGACTGTGCGTGTGTGCACGTGTACTTCTCTGCCTCTGTGTATACCTTTCAGACTGTTCATATGAGTGCGTGCACAGTGCACACGAGTATACATCTCCGTGTGTGTTTACCTTTGAGTGCATGCACAGTGCACACTAGTATACATCTCCGTGTGTTTATCTTTGAGTGCGTGCACAGTGCACACGAGTATACATCTCCGTACACACTAGTATACATCTCCGTGTGTTTACCTTTGAGTGCGTGCACAGTGCACACGAGTATACATATCCATGTGTTTACCTTTGAGACTGTGCGTGTGTGCAGGTGTACTTCTCTGCCTCTGTGTGTACCTTTCAAACTGTTCATATGAGTGCGTGCACAGTGCACACGAGTATACATCTCCGTGTGTGTTTACCTTTGAGTGCGTGCACAGTGCACACTAGTATACATCTCCATGCAATTGCCAGATAGACCGCCGTAATTCTGGGTTGGTCAAACTGCTGCCCTGGTGGCATTAGTGGTTGCATTTCGTCTTTTCTAGCCTCGTAAATACATGGAATCATTTGCAGATGGACCAAATTAAAGAACTGTAGACTTGGTCTGTTTGGCAAAAGAAGTCTTAACATTGCAGCCATTAGGCCTGCAAAAGACTTCCCGAGGTGTTAGGATGGCATCATTCATTCTTGGAACAAGAAGCGATCACACCAGCAGCCAAGAGAGGTGTTGTTCTTTTTCTGTCGTTTATTGTTCACTTCGCACATTTCATTAAGGAAGGATATCTATGCTCTTTTATCATGGCTCGTAAGCAGTGCCCATAAATAATTTGGTACACAAGTGTCTTTACTGGGCAAGGGAAATTATTTTTACATGTGACGTTTAGGATTTTAGGTGCGGCGCAGCTCTTTGTGAGGCCTATCATTTAGTATGTGCATAGTGTGCTCTGAGTAAGCCCAATTTAACCATTAACTTGTTTGCGTCATCTCCTTTAAAATATTGCTTTTAGACTGCATCAATCACATCATTGTTCAGCCCTCAGGATTATATATCTGTCACCTCCTCCTACTGCTGGCTGTTTGATTAATCCAGAGGCGGAACGTCTTTGCAGGTCCTGGGGCATTTCCTCCCAACCCTCTTTTTTCAAAGCATGATGAGAGACAGAGAACAAGCATTTGCAATGCAATACGTCTTGCATTTACGCAAGTTTGAGCTATTGACATTGCAAATAACGATGCCTTTTATTTTTGTTTTCCTTTTTAAAACATAAATAAAAGGTATTGTCATTTACAATGCCAATAGCTTAAACTTGTTTAGATTTCATGCGCTCAACTGCCCTATGTTTAGAAACTGCTTTTAGGGGGGAAGGTAGTGCTTGGAATGTTTGGCTTGGCTCTCTTGTGCCTCGGAAGTCTTCATATTTAAGAGCCGAGCCAGAGACCGGCTCAAGCTTTGCTCCACTTGCCCACCTATACGTAGCACTGCTGCATCTAAAAGGGGTTAGTATGCTTCACACAGAACAACAGAGGGATTACAGTAGAAAACAAGCATTTGCAATGCAATAGGTCTCGCATTTACGCGAGTTTGAGCTAATGGCATTGTAAATGAAAATACTTTTTATTTATGTTTTGGTTTTTTAAACATAAATAAAACACTGTCATTTTTTTTAAATGTATGTAGCATCTTCTATCACTTCATTTTTTCCACCCTGCCCCTTATGAGTACATTCACTGTCGTACTTTATGGCTGAGAATGTACTTGGAAGGCATGGGATTGAAAATGTAAATGTATGCAAATGTTTCAGCTACAGACACGCACAACTAAGTTAGATAAATCCTGCAGCCTCATACAGAAACGGGCAGGTTACACCAATAGTACACCCTCAGGCACCAGTGGTGATATCACAGAACAATTTATTAATAAACATGCCAAATTAGACGCATACATTAACGGTCAAAGCAGTAAGTACCCTCTAGTATCTTGGAACCCAAAATCTGTAATAACCCTCAGTCTGATTTATCTCTCAAGTATGAGTCTCATACACATTTTCAAAATCCAGGCATTTCCACTAAGACTACATCATGCCAGTTTCTAAACCTACAGACAGCTCATCATGAAACACAAATGGTTCATTTTGAATAAATAAGGTTGATTCCCCCAAGCAGAAGTGTGTGGTTTCAATTAAAACAAGCATTTGCAATGCAATAGGTCTCGCATTTACGCGAGTTTAAGCTATTGGCATTGTAAATGACAGCCTTTTAATTCTATTTTAAAAACTAAAACAAAAATAAAAGGCTTTGTTATTTGCAATGTCAATAGCTCAAACTCGCATCAATGCGAGACCTATTGCATTGCAAATGCTTGTTTTAATTTAATACAAGCACTGTTAGTACTCGGGTACTAACTACATCAGGCTCGAGCAGGCATGACTTAATCTTCTTAACTTACACTGTCTTAAGAATGGCTGTAATCACGCACCTACCGAACAAGCACGTGCCCTGGCTGGACATAACTTACCCTAACAATCGCATCTTGAGGCAACAGGACCTTATCACCTCTGCCAATCACAACTTATCGTGCAAAGAACTCTGCACTTATTTATAATTCTTTACCAATTGTTCTCCTGACTCCCAAGCTTTCACTGTAGTGATCAACTGCTTTTTGTCTCCGGCCCTTGCCCAGTAAATCAGCACTTTATAGTCTCAGCTGTCTACCGAGCTGTAGACAATTGTTTGATGCAACACAATCTGGAAAAAGCTGATAAATGCAGATGTAACTACAGATATCTGTAATTTTTGTTTTGGTAAGTTGTTTTCTACCATTCCTGCCCGTGGCTAGTAGGTTTCCCTACCAGGCTTGTACGGATTTCAAAGCCACATTGCCGTAGATTGCTTCATTCAAAAGTGCTCCCTTGTGGATGACAGTGCATGGCGACAAAGTTCAATTGGCATCAGGAGACTGGCGAGATCAAAGGCTCGCCATGATAATAGTTCAGTGCCATAAAGAAGCGCTTATTGTCAGTTGTCTTAAAGTAGCACGCCCGCTTACCGTGTCCCATTTTAGCAAACCTGCGGCTGCAGCACAGCCTGGGGGGTGTTTGCTCTGTTTGTTAGCCACCAGTGAAATCTTAGGTTAATGCGAGAGCCACAGCTGCTTGTAAAGGACCTTTTGTAAATGTGAGTTTAATGTGCAACCAATTTGCCTGGCTCAGTTTGGGCATGTACAAGTGTGTTCAGAAGCGCCAAAGGAACTGCTAGAATTTGGTGAAAAACATGCTTGCCTGAAAGCCCACTACTGTTTAACTTCCATAAATTAGATTTATACGCGGAGCTTCAAAATAATGATAACTTTCTCTCATGTGTTACATACACATGTCTACATTACTCTACGCTGACAGTATGGTGCTACTGAAAATTTAAGAGCAGGATTGATGAGATGGCTAGAAATCTTAAAACACTACTGCTGTGATAATTGCCTGAAAACAAACAAACAAACAAATGATATATGGTAATCCCACTTGTAAAATAGCATTGGTCAATTAGTTGTTCTAGCCTTTAATTCATGCTGGAATACTCTTACTTCGTTCTCGCTATTGACAATAGCTTGATTTGGAAATGTTATTAGATTCAAGGAAAACTACCATTATGATTATGATAAAAAGGCCTTCTCAAATTTCATGTTAAAAAGGCTGCCCTTCCATTGTCACCTTTTAATAAAGGCCAATAAAGCCTTGATTTTGGCACTGTTATGCCACAGGGCACCTATCTATTCAGACATGATCAGTGCTTAGTTTGTAAAAAAAAAAAAGAAGTGCCAGGCCCTCGTCAGGAGGCCACTGCTGCGTGTGCCACCCATTGCCGCTGTCAGTGACCGTACCAACAAAACTACTGAGCATCACACTGCTAGAAGTGTGACAATTCTGACTATTCCAGGCCCCCAAAGCTATAAGAATGGCTTGGGAGGCAAGTTTTGGTAATTTTAAAGTTACATTTAAATAATAACCAGCAGTTGTTGTGTATTTCTCTAAATTAGACAAACATCGGTACCCTGTGGCAGCCTTGAATAAGTGCCGGTGCTGACAATTATGTGCCGGTACCGAGCACCGTTTCCCACTGGCTCAAATTTCCCACTGGACATGATGTGATTTGATCTAGACAAGCTTGAAGGTCTTATCTGAAAGAAACAGTTAGTTATAGATTCCTTACCTTAGAATTACCCCCAGGCGTCAGGCTGGATCCGGAGAAGTTTTCGTCAGCAGTACCCCTGCGCGTCGAAAGGTGGCGTGGGTCGGCTCTGCGTTCGTCGTTGGCGTCGTGCGCTGACGTCAGTAATTTCTTTTTCTGCGCCAGCCAACGCAGATCCGTAGAGAGCGGTACCTTCTGTCACTTTTTGACTGACTTTTTAACGACTTTTGTTGACACCGTTTTTGAGTCTTAGACTCCTGGTGCACGTCAGGGATGCCCGGCATCAAGGCTTGCGGTTCCTGTAGCCGACTGATGTCGGTGACGGATCCGCACCGCATGTGCCTATTTTGCCTGGAGCGCGACCACGACCCCAAGTCGTGCTCCGACTGCCGGACCATGAATCTGAAGTCTTTGCGGGAGCGGTCCCGAAAGCTTCTAGAGGCCCGGCAGTCGGCTCCGCGCCGCTCGAGGTCCCAGTTGCGTAGGAGGTCAAGGGACCGGTCGCGGAGTCACCATCATTGTTCTTCCAAGTCTTCGCACTCTGGGTCAGGTAAGTCGAAGCACAAGAAGAAGTCGAAGAAGCATCGTCACTCTTCG
This sequence comes from Calotriton arnoldi, assembly GCA_963921515.1. NCBI lineage: Eukaryota > Metazoa > Chordata > Amphibia > Caudata > Salamandridae > Calotriton > Calotriton arnoldi. Next base: position 266,224 of record CAWUFW010004274.1, on the reverse strand, counting down.
ACTTCTCCCCGTCCGTTGGCCGACGCAACGAGGGATGCGGGAGGTGCCCCGCCCGCGGCTCTGCGTGCGGAGCCCACAGGGTCGACTCCGGGTTTCCCTCCCTTTCCGGGACCTGGAGCGACCCCTGCCCAGCTTCGTCAATTTTACGAAGCGATGCATGCCATCTTTGGGCAGCCCGACTCCGTTGGCGCGCCTTCGGGCCCCGCCGACACGGCTGGGGGCCCTGGGCCTTCAACGCTGGCGGCTCCGGCCTCGGCAAGGCAGGGTCCCCTTGGATCCAGGCCTGGATCAGGATCGGCGCCGATCGACCTAGTTACACCTCCACCGGCGACGCTTCCACCGGCACCACATCCGCAGCCGACGCCGGTTATGTCCCCAGCCGGCGTCGACCCTGGCCTCCATCCCGATGTAGGCAATCAAACAAAGGGGGCCCCTATCTAGGCAAATAAAGGTAGTGGGATCATAGGGGAAACATGGAGCAATCAAACAAGCGAAAATCCCCTACCTATTTCTTTAATAATATGCTAAACGTCATATGATATAAACATGTGAACAGTGCTGAAAGAAGAATGGGCAAAAATATAACAAAATAGATTTATTTTTTCAGTGAAAGTACAAAAAACTCAAATGTAGTACAAAAAGATTTTTTTTATATAATTATTAAATATATACATAGACCCACCACTCATGCAACAACTCACAGCTACACACATACTATCATACTTCTTTCATACAAACAACTGACCTGCATACACTAACTAAAACAAAGCAAAAAAACAATGAATAATAATATATTCGATAAATATCATGAATCTAATAAACAACATTCAACTGATCATAGAAGTATCACAAACGCCGACGCGCGTTTCGGTGTACAAGCCAAATGTGGCGAAACACCTTCATCAGGGCGTGGATACCACGACAGGGGGGTGGTGGGGAAATTTCTGTGAATTGAACAGCTGACCAATAGGCTGTATCAGAAAATGCCGTGCATAGAAACTCGATGGCGTAATTTAAGTACGGTGTTCCACGGGAAAAAGGCTGACTTGGGGTGTTGATAAAATTCAAATGACAGACAGAATTTCTGAAATCCGATATTCAGTGGGAGATATAGAGACTCCTGGGCAGGAAAAGACTCGCCTGGCCCAAGATGTTAGTTTTAATAAAGCACCCAATAGTTGCTCGAGAATCAAATATTCACCAGTCCAGCAGAAAAAGGTGTCACGGAACTCATACAGACACCCGCTGGGCGTCCCTCGCTCAGGATAGAACGGAGGAGACTCGAATAGGGCTGGTCATGGCGGCGACATGATGGTCGTTGCTTCGTAGCTGATGAGAGAGGCATAAAACCTCCATCCCGATGTAGACACGGAGCCGGACCGGCGTCGGCCGACTCCGCATCCGGCGCCGACGGGTACTTTTGTGCCCTTGTTCTACCCTGGCTCTTTTAGACCGGATTGGCAGCCAGAAGAGGGTGAGGAGGACTGGGAGGGGTCTGGAGACCCTCTAACTGACCAGTTAGGCTATGAACCGGACTGGAGCGAGGAACTGGGGGAAGCCAGTGGTCTGGATACCTCACCAGACCTTGGCATGTTGTCTCCTCCTACCGTGGCTACGGAGGAGGGAGCGTCCTTTGCAGTGGTGTTGCGTAGGGTGGCCGAGGCTCTTAACCTCGAGCTACCTACGGTGGCAGTCAGGACTAACCTCCTGACAGAGGTGCTTCAACCGGCAGCAAGCTCTTCGGAGCCCCTGCTGCCGTTTAATGAAGCCCTAACCGACATCCTTTTGGGCTCCTGGTCCAGGCCCAACACAGGGGCTCCTGTGGATAAGATGGTTGCCCGACGCTATCGCCCGGCCGACCCCACTTTGCTCTCCCAACACCCCACCCCTGAGAGCTTGGTGGTCCAAGCCTCTACCTCCAAAGGCCCATTCCCTAACGCACCACCTGATGGGGAATCCAAAAAGCTGGACCATCTTGGGAAGAAGATGTTTTCTTCCTCCAGCTTGGGTCTGCGGTCGGTAAACACCACATGTCTGTTGGGCCGTTACACCCACTCCGTGTGGGATACAGTGGCGCAAGTGCTGCCTCAGTGCCTGGAGGAGGCCAGGACCGTACTCTCCCGTGCAGTTGCCGAAGGGAGAGACGCAGCAAAGTTTACCATCCGCTGTGGGCTGGTTACCGCTGACTCACTAGGCAGAACGATTTCCACGTCGGTAGCCCTTGGTCGCTACGCCTAGTTGAGGTCGACTGGTTTTTCAGGGGATGTCCAATCCACACTTATGGACATGCCCTTTGATGGCCGTCGTCTATTCGGCGACAAGGCAGACAACGCGCTGGAGCGCTTTAAGGACTCTCGAGCTACGGCCAGGTCCTTGGGCCTCTCCACCTCCCGCCCTGCGCAGTCTGATTTTTGCACTTTCGTGGCTACGGAAGGGGTGCCCCGCCACGTCCCGCCCAGAGCTACAGGCCAGCGCAAGCTGTTCAGCCCCTGCGCGGCCGGGGACGTGGGAACAACTGCCATGGTTCTGGGGGCCAGCGGGCGGGCCAGTCCACCACAACCTCCCTTGCAGCAGCCTCCAAACCCTCCTAGTCTGACCTTTCAGGGCCACCAAACGCCAGTGAACGGCAGGATTCGCCATCACCTCCCCCACTGGTGCACCATCACGTCGGAGAGGTGGGTTTTGCAAATAGTCCAAAGGGGCTACTCCCTTCCCTTCGAGACTACCCCTCCATCCATGCCACCTCAGTACCATCGCATGTCAGAGGATCATCTGGCCCTTCTCCAACAGGACGTTTCGGCACTCTTGGCCAAGGGGGCCATCGAGCGAGTTCCTGTCCCAGAAGTAGGTCGTGGTTGCTATTCCCACTACTTTCTGGAGCCCAAGAAGGACAAAGGCCTGCGTCCTATCTTGGATCTCAGGAACGTCAACCGCTTCCTCCGGAAGGAGAAGTTCAAAATGTTGACCCTAGCTCAGGTCCTGTCTGCCCTCGATCCTGGAGACTGGATGGTAGCGTTGGACTTGCAGGACGCTTATTTTCACATCCCGTCCGGCCGGCCCACCGGCGTTACCTGCGGTTCACGGTAGGCCACGAGTACTTAAAGTTTACTGTGCTCCCCTTTGGCCTTACCAGCGCCCCTCGGGTGTTTACGAAAGTGATGGCGGTGGTCGCAGCTCATCTGCGCAGATCAGGGGTTCCAGTCTTCCCCCTATCTCGACGACTGGCTGTTGAAGGCGGGCTCGCCCAGGCTGTCGTCTCCCACCTCCAGACTACGGCCGACCTCCTGCATTCGCTGGGGTTCTCCATCAACGTGCCGAAGTCACACCTGACTCCCTCTCAGAAGCTCCTCTTAATCGGAGCAATTCTGGACACGACGCAGTTTCGGGTCTATCCTCCCGAACAGCGAGTCCGGGATATTCGGGCTATGATTCTGATCTTTCAGCCTCTATCCCGGGTTTCGGTCAGGATGACCCTCAGGCTACTGGGACTGATGGCTTCCTGCATCCTGCTGGTGGACCATGCCAGATGGCATATGCGGCCCTGCAGTGGGACCTGAAATTCTACTGGACACAACATCCGTGAAACCTGTCCCATTGCGTCCAGATCTCGGAGGGCACTGCACACCAATTTCAGTGGTGGCTAACGAACCAGGATTGGGTCGACGGCAAATCACTCTCCCTTCCACAACCAGAGTTCAGTGGTGACCGGTGCATCACTTCTGGGATGGGGCGGGCACATGGGGGAGGCAGAGATCAGAGGCCTCTGGTCTCCGGCGGAGTCCCGGCTCCACATCAACCTTCTGGAGCTTCAGGCGATTCGTCTTGCACTCAAAGCATTCCTTCCCTCTGTCCGGGGAAGAGTAGAGTAGTGCAGTTGTTCACGGACAACACCACCGGCATGTGGTACTGCAACAAACAAGGCGGGGTGGCCCTCCACCTCTGGACATGGCTGAAACATCAGGACATATCTCTGGTGGTTAAACACCTGGCAGGTTCGCTGAGCGCCAGGGCAGACGAACTCAGCCGCAGGTGCATGATGGATCACGAATGGCGTCTTCACTCGGCGGTGGTGCAAGGTCTCTTTCGACAGTGGGGAGAGCCTTGGTTAGATCTATTCGCCACCGAAGAGAACGTGCAATTTCAGCAATTCTGCACGTTGGAATTTCCAAGGCGGCACTCGCTAGGCGACGCTTTTCGTCGCGAGTGGAGTTGCGGTCTTCTATACACCTTTCCGCCTATACCACTTCTGCCCAGAGTGCTGAAGAAGATCAAGCACGACCGGGCCCAAGTCATTCTTGTGGCTTCGGATTGGGCACGAAGAGTCTGGTATCCTGAGCTGCTACACATGGCCATCGATCCTCCGATCAGACTGCCTCTTCGGGAGGATCTTCTGTCGCAGCAGCTGGGGACAGTCCTCCACCCGAACCTGTCCAGTCTCCACCCCCTTGAGTAGAGATTGAGCGGCGGCAGTTGACGTCTTTTGACTTGCCTCCCAAAGTCTGTGATATCTTGGCAGCCAGGCGTCCCTCCACAAAGACAGTATACACCTGTAGATGGAACAAATGTGTGGCATGGTGCGCAGCAATGGCTGTGGATCCCATTTCTGCCCCTCTTTCTGAGGTTCTCTTGTTACTTCTTTCTTTGGCCCAGCAGGGCTCTGCTCTGGGCACTCTTAAGGGCTACCTCTCGGCCATTTCAGCCTTTCTTAGGCTTCCTGATCAGCCTTCTCTTTCAAGTCCCCTGTTGTAAATCGTCTCCTAAAGGGCATTACTCCTCTTTTTCCTCCTATTCCCTTCGTAATGCCTCAGTGGGACTTGAACTTGGTTCTGACTTACCTTATGTGCGCTGCCTTTGAGCCACTTCATAACTGTCCTCTTCGTCCTCTTCGTCTTCTTACCTTAAAGACTGCTTTTCTGGTTGCCATCACCTCTGCTCGCAGGGTGAGTGAGCTCCAGGCTCTTTCTTCAAAACCTCCTTTCCTGGATGTTCATCCAGACAAGGTTGTTCTAAGAACCAGACCTTCCTTTCTTCCCAAGGTGGTTACTTCTTTCCACATTGGCCAAACCATCACTTTGCCCACCTTCTTTCCGCCTCCGCATCCTTCAAAAGAAGAAGAGAGGCTCCACCGTCTGGATCCAATGGGCGCTTTCCTTTTATTTGGATCGCACCAAACAATTCCGGGTGGATGATCAGCTCTTTGTGGGCTACGTGGGCCCTAAGAAAGGTCGGACCGTGCACAAACGGACCATCTCTAGGTGGGTTGTTTTGTGCATTAAGGCTGGTTATTCCTTGGCAAAGAAGGAGCCTCCAGTGGGGCTGCGCGCCCATTCCACCAGGGTGACGGCACCTACTACTGCTTTGGGACGAGGAGTCCCCCTTAATGACATCTGTCAGGCAGCTACGTGGGCATCTCTGCACACGTTCACTTGACACTCCTGCCTGGACAGCCAAGTCCGGAGAGATGGCTTCTTTGGCCGTTCTGTTCTCCAGGACATTCTGGTGTGAACTTGGTTCGCAGACCCACCTTCCGGGGTTGGTATTGCTGGGGTATCTATTCTAAGGTAAGGAATCTATAACTAACTGTTTCTTTCAGATGAACAAGTTACTTACCTTCGGTAACGATATATCTGTAAGAAACCTAGGTCAGTTATAGATTCCTTACCGCCCCACCCATCCTCGCCGTTCTGCGAACTGATTTCTAGGGTCAGGGAATGCCTTTCAGGGCCCTAGTTTTGTGCACCAGTGGTCAGTGTCTTGCATGGCTCTGTGCTTCTGGTGTGGAATGTTGTGTAAAGGAACTGACGTCAGCGCACGAGGGCGGCGTCTAAGTAGCTACCGCGATGTCATCCCGGCGACGCCAACGACGAACGCGGAGCCGACCGACGCCACCTTTCGACGCGCAGGGGTACTGCTGACAAAGTTCTCCAGATCCAGCCTGACGCCTGGGGGTAATTCTAAGGTAAGGAATCTATAACTAACCTATGTTTCTTACAGATATATCGTTATCGAAGGTAAGTAACTTGTTCGTTGATGCGAACATTTGCTCTGAGGGTTTCTATTCTGATTCAGAGAATTAAATCACAGCCACCCACAGCTGCTTAATCCGTCTGTAATTGCGTTGACCGTATATGCCTTATTAACACTGCAGTGATAAACTAGGCTGGCATGTAGCGATATATTGCTATAGTATCTGTTGCATGACTTATTTCTAAATCCAACATTGACTAGTGTCAATGTAAAGGTTAGATATACTAAACCGGTGGCTATTTATTTGAAACTGTTGTATAATAGAAAACACCTATAAAGTTGCTTTGACGATCTTCAACCACAGCTAAGGTAACTATTTATGCTTCTCAGAATGGTTCAGCTACTCTTCTTGAATGTCTGTGTAAATGTGCAAATTTGTACTTAATCTTGATTACGTCTTAAGTCTGAGGAAATAATATTCCTCTGAACGCTTCTTAATAGATACAGGAATTGATATATTCTACCTTTTACTGGAGGAAGTAAATTGCTCAACTTATTAAATGCGATATAAATCCTCTATGGTTTACAATAATGTTTCCACATATTTTGACTTTTTTGAAGAACTGGTGTAGTGCTGTGAGTTTTTATGTAGAATTTGTTTCTAAATAAGTATTGTTAAAAAATTTAAAGTGTAATAACTGTGGGAAGTGACACTATATTTGTAAGCAGTCGATTATGATTTGTACTTGGTTTTCAGACAAGCGACACACTATTTCACAAGTTTATTCTTCGGCTCTTAAACTGGATCCCTGTATGGGTAAGCCAGATCATCGAATAGTTGATATTAAATACTTTGTTCTGGTAATGAATAACTCAAATCAGTTTAAACTGACTTCAGTCATATTTTGCATCTATCTTGTTAATGTGAATTACTTTCTTCTAAGAATTCTAAGAATTCTTGGGACAGTGCAGAGTGGGGTTTACTCTTTCTGCTGAATTGAGAAGCTTAACCTTTATAATCCATTGAGCAGAGACTTCCAATTTAGCAGTGGCACATTCCCTAAGCATAATTTGCTTTCTATGGAACTACAGATTCTGAATATGTAGACTGCAACTGTGGTCCAGCTGAGAGTTACTATCTCTAGACTCACAGTAGCATACACATCTTACTTGTTTTCCATTATTATTAACCGCTTAACCGCGGCGGCAATTCCGCCGCGGTGCGGCGGTTTTATTGAGTGGGCGGGGCCGCGTCGGCCAACGGACGTGCGCAGCACTACGGAGGTAGTGCTCGCGATGGCCGTTGGCCGACAGAAGCAGCAAAGGGGTTAAGGCATTGCTGTTATGGTTAATAAAGTACTTGTCAAGGCTGGACCTTCCTCAACCCCGAACTCTTTCCTCCTCGACCCCAATCTGTCACCAGCAATAGGATCCCCACTGGCGTCTGTGGCCCCATGCTGTGGGCGGGGCTCCCTGGGTGCTCGGAGCCCCAGGGCCAATTCCTAATCTTGGTGCTTTATATTATTATTATATTGTAGTATTATTGGTGTTGTTGGTATTATTGTTATTACTAGTATTGTTGTTTGTATTATGATGACTTATTATTATTATTATTTGCTCCTTTTCCTTGCCTTGATGCTTCAAGAGTATGATTGAACTGGAGTGCTGACACCATTTAGAGTGCAATGTGCTGCTTGTATACATAGCTGTAGATATGTCTATGCCTTTAACTGTTTCTCTTCTGTTTGGGCATATGTGAGCAAACGTACAATTGCAAATTGTATTATCAGGGTAAAAAACAAGGTATACATGTTGGGGCAGTCAACTTTGTGGATGGGTGTACAACAGGTGAGACAGATAGAGAGACCAGCAACTTCAGTTCATACCCACCCAATATTGAATTGTGATCACCCACTACAATCTGTCCTGACTGACACTGATATTCCAAATATATTAAGTTGTTCTGTAGTGAGTAGCTTTGCTGTCTTTGGTCCTGGATTGCTTCTCCTGCTACTATTTGACCTCATGAGGATGGCTTGTCACTGCACCTGAAGTGCACAACAATGGGTGGTCATCTTGATAAAGTGGAAGTGCAAGATAAACTTCTTATGTTTCATGTTTACGTAATGGCCCTTTTGATGAATACATCTTCCTATGTCAGAATAGCTGACGGTCTCATTGGTTCAGCACATTCTTGCTCTGTTGCTACTTGCCCCATAGTTTCATTACTTTTTTCTCCATGTATTAACTTATATTAGATTTTGATACCTAGCAAAAAAGTGCTTGGCGTGTGAACTTCTCAAGCATTGATTTTGTATAGATTAAGGGCCACTCGTATTTGGAAAGCCACAAGATATTTATTATTGCAGATTCTTTTTCTAAAGAGAAATCCTGACCATTTATCGATTACCAGGAAAAGGTGAACCAGTTATTGCTTAATGGAAACCAATCGGATTTTACTGGCTCTGAATAAGTACTACGTCTTCAGACGTGGCTTGAATACTATTATATTTCTCGAAATACTAAGTATCTCTTCAAGAAAAGTGGAAGGAAATATTGTTGGATCCCCAACAGCCTTCAGCATATTGTTATGGAGTGCTTCTTTGAGACTCTTGAAGAGTTCTACATGATATATGCACTTAATTCACATGGGATATAACATATTAAGTGAACATGGTTTCCTATATATTTACTTTTTTCCCTCTATCTTCGTCCTTAACATTCAAATAATGTTTACATGCCACTCAAAAACGTGGACCTTTGTGTATACTGCATGCTGATGATGATCATCCTTCACAGAACTATGTAATCGCAGGTATAGTGTATTTCCTGGGCTATTGAAACATAAATGGTTCAAATGAATACTGGAATGGAGTGATGCTTTTAGATTTTACGGTGTTTCTAAAAAAAATGTGGTTATGTCTTAAGTTTGAGCTAGATACAGCATCAAAAGTTTAAGTTGATAGTGTAAGACTGTTTATTGCAAGTGTCTTCAAATTTTTCTTGGGTATTAGACAATTGACCACACTGAATCCTGTCAGTAGGGCAGTCAATGAAGCTTGCACCATGTAAATATCCAACTCCTTTCTGCTACGAGTTCTGATATAATTATCTTTAATTACTTTGGTGACCCTATATCTAGAGAACTGGTGGTCTGCATGGCCACACAATGGTAATTTGAAGGAATCCATTGCATTCCCAATTGACAATACAATGTGAATGTAATCAAGATAGGGGTTTACATTGGCAGCTTTTGGTTGGAAACTGTATTGAAATTCAGGAATTTAGAAAGCCATTGGAATTATAATCTAGTAGGAAGAAACACGTCTTACTACCAGTGACGAAGGATTGAGAATCATGGCTGAGAATCAGCACCAGAGGGAAGACAATTAAAGATAATAGTGATAGCTGAAATGAATTTACAACTAATCCTGATAGCGTTACATCTTGTGGTCGGAGGGGCCTAAGACATGTGCGCCTCTAGCTGTTGCTTTTCTCCTTAGGGAAGTTGTTCACTGTGCTTGATCTTACCAGAGGGTCCACGGGCTATAGAAATGGGTGCTATTCCAGAGCCTATCTTTGTTCCCGTGCACCGGCAGGTTCCGGAAGGCTATGGGTCCCTTACTCATCAAATTCTTTAAAAAGATGTGTTGGGGCAGCTCTCTTTTACCACTTGTACCCTTACCTTGGAAACGTTGTTTGGTAACTCTGGTCTCATGCTGGTACACAATATGGCTCCATTCTCTGTTAGCTCTGTTCATGAAACAAGAATGGACACAATAAGCCTTCCCCACTCCAATATGAACTCCTCTGCTAATAACTTATCTGTGAGTTTTCCAATCTATTATGATGGGACAACCTCCTGTATGTCACTTCTCTGTGTTCATTTCCTGTTTCTCCTTTATAAGGACCTGGAAGCAGCTACATCTCAAATGTTCTGGTAACCATGGTGGTAAGTTTTTCCTTCCTGGTTATTTTTGCTCCTTGTTTCTATTGTTTGTCCTTTGCACGTTGGTACTCTGAAGGAAATTCCTTCAGCTTTGTCTGCTGGATTTCTGCTCCTGCTGGAGTCGGTTGCCACTTACTCTGGTTTGTGGGGTTGTGAGTGCCAGGTCCCTCTATTTGCAGTCTTAAATTTCTCCTGCCATCCAGAGTTTTTAATTTTTTTTTTATTCCACTTGGATTTTCCCTCCATTAGCGGCCCTTCAGAGTTTCCAGATGATAATTGGAAGTGTTAAGCAACACTGTGGCTCCAAGAAGCAATTGCCTACCTTCTTCAATGAGCGAAGGTGTGATTTATTACGTCCACCAGTTGATGGATGGTTCATCAGTTTGCTAGCAAATTAGTCAGTAGTTTTCTGTATCTCTTTTCACGGTACAAAACTATCTCTGTTGTCAGTGGCATGGTGAAATGGAAAGGAACGTTGCTTTGATTCATGAGTAATGAAGTGAGTAATATGATTTGGGATTTGAGTGGGCAAGTTATGCATTTAACTGTTTCTCTTCTGTTTGGGCATATGTGAGCAAACGTACAATTGCAAATTGTATTATCAGGGTAAAAAACAAGGTATACATGTTGGGGCAGTCAACTTTGTGGATGGGTGTACAACAGGTGAGACAGATAGAGAGACCAGCAACTTCAGTTCATACCCACCCAATATTGAAAGGTGATTGAAAGATTGGGCTTGGCCAGACACTGATTCGGAGTTTGTCTTAGTTTTCTGACCCCTGCGCTAGTCCCTGTTTGTGCAAAGGTTGGAGTTCCTTATTAGGTCATATTGTCTGCACTTGGTAAATACCAAAATACCAGATGCATTAACTACTTCACCCTCGTTAAATTTCGTCAAACCTGCTAAAATGTAATATAGGGAAACAATATGGTATTTACAGAGACATGCTGATTTTGGTAGGCGCTCCATGTTATTACAGAAAAACTCAGAATAGATGCTGTTTATCGGACCTGATAAATTCCAAATCCTGGGGTATCAAGTTTTATCTGGTGGTATGAATAACACCTTAAATCTGATAAACTTGGAATCTGGCCCAAAGAGTTTGGAGGAAGATTTCTATTCACCTACTGAGGATAATGCAAGTACTCAACTGTGATTGATTGGCACTTGTAGAATCTTAGATGTTCTTAAAACTAGTGTGCAGATAAAAGGGAAGAGCACGGCTATATATTATGATGATTGTGCACAGATAAAACACATTTAGAATCATGCTGATACATTATTGAAAGATGACTAGAAAGTTAATATCAGAGCCCCTTACAAGGCAGCCTTTTCTCCAACCACTTCTCCAACGGTCCTGCAGCAGAAGTACTTGGAAAGACAGAAATTTGTTTTTGGTTCATTTTATTGTTTAAAAGCAGCAGAAACCGTGAGCTACGTGGCTTAGCTAATACATGTGTAAGAATCACTTCAAAGTTTTTTGATGTATAGAATTAATTAAAACATTTATAGCTAGTGTAGTTGGGAGCTGGAATAAATGATTTATAGCTGAACATTTGATGAGACAAAGCTATGTATAGAAAGTTTGTATGAACAGTGCTTTACCTCAGTAGTGTGTATAAAGTATAGAGGAAAGTTGGCTTTGATAGTGCAGCTCAGGTGCGCCTGAAAAGGTATACACTTGTTAGAAACATATCACCTGCCACCCTACAGGAGGCTTCCTCGTTTTTGATTCCTAGGTCAAATGTAGTCAGAACATTAATCATTTCTATAAGATTTTTTTAATGCAAAGGAACAGTTAGAGTCAACAAATGGAGGAATAGCTAAATGAAAATAAGCGGATCTATGACTGGTGGATATAATCTAGATACAAAGATTAATGTGCGATCAGTACTATATAGGAAGTGCAATTGTAATCATTACATTCAAAATTTTAACAACCACGTGTATTTTGCTGAAACATAAGACCATTACTGTGGGCTACGCGGGTGATGGAGTCGGAAGTGCTCAGTTAGAACTCCGTCGCTGGCTCCCCTTCCCCGCCGCAAATATCCGGCTTTAAAGGTGTTTCAGGGTCGGGGACTGGCCCGGTCGAGGCAGGGACTTGCCTGACTGGTGCAGTGAAGGTGGTGACTGAGACGGGCACCGGGGTCTGCGTCCGGCGCCGGACCGCAGCAGAGACGCCGTGAAGAATGACGAGTAGCCCGCAAGCCCGAGGATGTGCCCCGCCCAGCAGGCCGAGTAACATGGTGTCGGGCGGCGCACTAACAAACTAACCCCTAGCAGACGGTGGAAGAAGTCTGAAGAAAACGATCGGCTGGTACTTCAGAGGATCTGACACTACTACAACCTCAGTACATGTCCTCAAACACACGGAGGACATCGTGGAGCCTGTCGCCATTAAGTAGCCCGGCGCAGTTCCATCGCAAGACGCTTAGACCCAGAGGCACACAAAAGGCGGCACCGGGGAAGAATTGGAACTGGGACTGAGCGGAGTACCTGAATGCCGCCGAGACCGCTGGGGACCGCGTCAGGGATTAAGAAGTAGTAATCCCTCTAGAGCGAAACACCGGAAGCTTGGGGGGCGTCCACATATGCGGCCGAGGAAAGACATCGCCCAACCGACCGAGGCATGGTGCGGTGAATGGCGTTGTCCCGTCTCAAACCCCAGCGGACGGTTGCTAAGCACCGGGAGAAACCTGGAACAAACAGGGCCTGGCAGTATAAGGGTAAAACTCTACACGGCATGCGAGATCCAGCCTGGGTCACAACACTCCCCTAGGAGACAAGCACAGATCTGAGGGAGTACATGAGGCAACGCCGGGAGTGAATCAAGGCCAGATGGGCGCCTGAAACCGGGTGAGCAGCGCTGGATGTGAATCGGCAGCCGATCACTGGCAAGTACTTAGTGGACATCCCACATACTGAACACCAGGTGCAAAATCTGGGGGCTCGTGAAGACATTTCAAATATACCTAGGTAACATATGGGACTTTTACTGGCAGTTTAGCAAGTACTTGTAGCCGGTTGGGTGTTCTCGGCTGTAACTCGGTGGCTGACTCCAGGCTGGGCCTTATGCAGGGAAATGCACTGCGTGTTAAGCATTAAAAGACGGTCGCACACTTCGGAGCCCACTGATGCCACTTTGATATATACTTGAGAGCTGGGCCCGACTGCCAGACACCCTGGGGGCAGACTGAATTCTTGCGGGGAACTGAATGCCTGTATGGGCCATCGACTAAGCCTAGGAAGCTATATTGAGGAGAACATCGTCGCCCACTTTACTTTGAATCTATGTCGCGTGGTGGCAGAACAAAAACCGGTGCTGGGGGACCGTTGACCCAACCTCCCTTAACCCGCGCCCAGTCTGATAAGATGCCTGAAGAGGGGACACCTGACCCAATGTCTGGCAAATTAGATGCTGTGTTAGCAGCGGTAGAAAAGTTGGGTGAAACTATGAATCAGACCTGCGCTTCTCTTGAGAGTAAGATAGATAAGGAGGCTATCGACTTAAATCTGCACGCGGACCACCGCAAACTCGCGGACAGGACATACGTGGTGGAGGCCACCATAGCGGAGATCTCTCCGCAAGTAACAACGGCGGAGAAGCACATCAAAGACCTTCTGAATAGAGTATAATACCTGGAGGACAAGGTTGAGGATGCCGAAGGAAGGTCGAGATGCAACAACGTACGTGTAGTGGGCCTTCCGGAAGGCAGAGACCCTGTAGCCTACACTGAATCCTGGCTACGAACGTTGCTACCCGAGGAGACACTCTCCCCTCATTTTGCAGTCGAAAGAGCGCACAGAGTGCCGGCTAGGCCTCCGCCTCCGGGGTCTAACCCTAGACCTTTCCTGATACGATTGCTGAACTATAGAGACAGAGACACCATACTTCAGGTAACCAGGAAGCTACAGGATGTGCAAGTAGAAAATCATAAAATTATGTTTTTCCCTGATTTCACGATCCAGGTACAGAAGCAATGCAACTCTTATATGGCAGTAAAGAGGAGGCTCCGGCAACAAGATCTAAAATATTCCCTGTTGTTTCCAGCCCGTCTGAGTGGTGGCAGGAGGCAAAACTCACTTCTTCGACACCCCGGAAGCAGCAGGGGACTGGTTGGACTTGCATGGTGCTGCGGGAGGGACTGCCGAGACGACAGGAACAACCGGCACTAATACCGGCAACCCCCTTAGATGCCAATGAAGGGGGAAGAAGCGTGCGAAACTTCAAGCATCCCAAAACCTCGGACCCAACCCAGAACAGATGCTACAAGAGCAACACAAAGCCCTTCGAGCGGCCGCAGACATTGGAGGGACAAATGGCGAGACCACCTCGGTGTCCAGCCTCCAAGGGCAGTATAGTGAGGGGGAGTTATCGGACGAAATCCTAAACTCACAGGATTCGTATGAATTGCCAAAGGTCACCCGTCAGACGGCGGACGATATTGCTTAGCTCCAGATGTAGAACACTGACCAGACATCAATCGAAACATATTACTGTACACGGAAGTATAATAAGTTACTATTATTGCTGTCTCATAGTACAGAGATGCTGCACTGCACGTGTAGGTTGACATTTAATATAGTTTATGGATGAGATCAGAAGATGGGTCTGGGTAACTGAATGGACTCATGCTGTGGGGGGCGGGTGCTTTCCCCGGTGGCACGGACCTATATTCTTTACTATAAGACCCTGACCTGTGCTTTCCAATTCGGGGGATGGGGAGCCAGCGTGGTGCCATATCTTTTGCTTTGTAAACACACTCCTCTTGCGTTAAAACCTCCCCTTGTCATTGCTTAAATGTCGTTTTCATTTCTTGTTTGGACGATTGCACGTTGCATTTTTGCCCTTTTGGTATTTTTAGTTTTAGTTGGTAGTAGTTATGCCATCACTCACGCACTAGGTCGAACTACACTGAGTAATAGACACATAACAATGTGGCAACAGTTTTCATTCCTGACAGAAATCTTCCTGATTAATTTAATTACTAGATCACCAATGGCATATGTGCCAGTAACTAACTCAATGCTATGGCGCAGATTAAATTATGCACATGGAATGTGACAGGCATTCATAGCCCGTCCCGCAGATACCTCATCTACTCATATCTTAAAAGACACCATGTTCAGATTGCTCTCCTTCAAGAGACTCACCTGCAGAGGCCTGAAGTGGCACATTTACAGAGGAGAAGGAGGGGACAGTTGTACGCTACTTGCTACTCAGCATATGCTAGGGGAGCCCTAATTTGGGTTAGGCCAGGGACCCCGTTTAGCATAGAAGACTCGCTCATTGATGTAGAAGGCCGTTATAGTGAAGGGAAAACTAGATGGCCGACCTGTAGCCATTGCGTCCATATATGCACTGGACTCCGATCAGGCATCTTTCCTGGAGGTATTGTCGAGTAAATTGGCCATATGGCATGGGGTCCCGATGATAATGGGGGGGGACTATAACAGTGTTCTGGATGTTTCACTAGATCGATCCTTTCCCCCCTACCTGGAGCACCTACACACGCTGCCATGAAGACACTAACTAACTGGGCTACACAATGGCACCTAACAGACGCATGGAGACATAAAAACCCGCATGACAGAGTGTATTCATTCTACTACTTTGGGCACATGGGTTGCATGTTCGACTTGACCATATAATGGTATCAGATGACCTCTTGACAGCTATCTCTGAGCCACAATACCTTGGAAGGACACATTCCGACCATAACCCACACACACTGAACCTAGAGTGGATATGTGGTGCACTGCCCGTTCCGAGATGGCGTTTGCAACCTGATACACTATTAGATGTTGCATTTCGGGAGTCAATGGCAACAGCTGAAACACAATATTTCGAAGACAATGCAGGCACAGCCTCGTCCCCATTAATAGAATGGGATGCCTTTAGGGTGGTTACTAGAGGGAACTGCCTGGGCATGCAAGCTGGCATGCGCAAACAGGTGGAGACAGACCTCACAGCTATAGAGAGAAAGCTAGCTTCTAACGAACAGGAGGCGATAGAGGGCTCTAACAGACGACTGACTCAAAACAGGGAGCAACATGCCTGCTTACAAGAACGACTTCGCTGTCTTAACTATGCAGCACACACTGTGCGCACGCACCACACGGGTGACAAAGCTGGCAGACTATTAGCCTGGCTGATACGTCAAGATGGTGCAAGGTCGCCCGTCACATCCATACGCTCTACACAGGGCGTCATAGTGTACTCAACAGGATATACACAGGGAGTTTACGATACACTATGCCTCATTATATAAGTCCCACACCTTAGCCACCTCAACAGATGTTTGCAGATATCTGGAAGATATTGTCCTGCCTCAGATCACGCTAGAGCAAAAACCTGAATTGAACGATCCCATTTTATTAGATGAAATTAGAGCAAGTATACGCTCGCTAGCCAACGGTAAGACGCCGGGCCCAGATGGCTTGCCGGCGGAGTTTTATAAGGCCTATGCGGAGGCATTGGCACCCCAACTCAAGAAGGTCTATGAAACCGCAATAGACGAATCCACCCTTTCTGATACGCAGAATGAAGTGCTACTGATTTCACTCCCTAAACCAGGCAGGGACCCGGAATGCCTGGGTTCATACAGACCACTGGCGCTACTCAACACGGATTACAAGGTCCTCTCTTCTATTTTGGCTGCGCGCTAAGCTCCACTGGTACGGAACCTGGTGCACACGGACCAGAATGGGTTTGTCCCCACAAGAAGCACAGCGCTCAACATACACAGACTTTTTAGGGTGCAACGTTATGCGATAGACAGGCTGTCTGGTCTTAGACCTAGAGAAGGCCTTTGACTCCCTGGAGTGGCCATACCTCTTTGAGGCATTACGGAGATATGGGCTGGGCGATGACTATCTGCGGATGGTCCGATTACTGTACCGACGCCCCTCTGTCAGAGTCCGAACAGGCCGACTCATATCAGACAGTATACAAGTAAATAGAGGCACCAGACAAGGCTGCCCATTATCCCCGCTTCTCTTTTCTCTAGCTATGGAGCCACTGGCGACGCGTCTCCGCCAGGAGGGGGAAGACTGGGGTATTCGTTTGGGAGACGGACTACACGCAGTCTCATTGTATGCCGACGATTTACTACTATACCTACAGGACCTGCATGATATCCCTATCACAATAGCAGACATACTTCACGATTTTGAAAGGGTATCGGGTGTCCGGGTGAACTGGACAAAATGGGGTTATACCCATTCAGTGATGAGACCACTGAAATAAATGTGCGTATGAATAATTCTACTCTTAGTTGGTATCCAGTAACGATCCGATATCTGGGCATTTTCATATATCGAAATCCTACTGACGTGTTGGAGGGAAATCTAATTAGGGCCATATCTGCTATCAGAGTTCAGATTCAGTTCTGGAAGTCACTTCCATTGAGCGTGATGGACAGAATTACATTGACAAAGATGATTGTATTACCAAAACTGCTGTATTATTTTTCGAATCTCCCGGTATATGTTCCAGTCAAACTATTTCGCGACCTTGAACAGTTGTTCCGGGACTTCATTTGGAACAAAGGTCGGCCTCGTTTTGCATTATGGAAACTTCATGCTCCTACCAGTAAAGGAGGCCTAGCGGTCCCTAATATGGAGCTGTACTACTTGGCGGCGCAGTTACAGTGGGTAACGAGATGGCTAGCAGGCATGGGATTGGAAGATACAGCCACTATACGGCCTCCTTGGTCACAATCTCAGATATATCATTTATTTCACAGTATTGCTCGACCGCCGCACCCATCACAGACCTGCATAGCCCTGGCACACCGGTGCTATAGGAGGAGTTTACACCTCACAAAAGCCATGACCCCCTATGCCCTGTCGATGCCACTGGTGGGGACAACCAGAGGCAGAACGGGCACCACTAACGAGGTGCTTGCACGCTGGCACGACGTAGAGCTAGATACACTGGGTGATCTCTATCTAGATGGCGCCCCGATACCATTTGAGACACTGACGGCGGACTATGGCCTGCCCGCAGGGCAATTCATATTGCACACTTCAGTCACAAGGTCGCTGACAGCGGCATGGGGAGACATAACCACTGAACCAGAAACGCATCCCTTGATGCAATACTTACATGTTATGGGCAAAGGGTCACACATTGTACACTTGTTAGTTAAGGCATTACTTACTCATACAATAAAACCCATGACGGCCCTTCGGACACGGTGGGAAACAGATAGAGGTCAGCAGTGGACGGACCAAGAATGGAATACATTACTAGCTAGCTCCACATACATACCAAGAAGTTCAAAGTTTAAACTTATACAGACCTATATAACACAGAGGGCGTACCTCTCCCCGGACAAAATAAACAAATATTTCCATGCCACTACTTCGGCATGTCCACGCTGCCTACAGGTAGATGCAGATCTCCTGCATATGCTGTGGTCTTGCACTACCCTATGCACATATTGGCAAGCGGTCACTACGAAACTTGCAACATGTACTGACCAGTCGATAACACACATGGTAAGTCTGCATATTGGGCCTTTATCCCAAATCTAAGAAGAACAAGGTCACCTCTAGATTCATTGATCTAGGACTGATTGTAGCAAAGCGACTCATAACCAAGAGGTGGAAACATACTGACCCCCCTGTGGTTGTTAGTTGGAAAAAGTCGCTTTTAGTGTGGGCAAAAGCAGAAAGTACATCGTTGCATAGAGAAGAAATAGCTGGGTTACGCAAATACCCAATTGCACAATATTGGGACACTATACTTTGAGTTAACGAGTATAGACAGGGAAGACAGAAGCAATTCATCGCAGGAGGACGATAGGGGAGGTGAGGATACAGATACATAATACTCTGAACTTGGGTTAAGACCAAAGACCAACAATGGGACATAGTACACATTTAACAACACGGGAGACACCTGTCTGTCTCTCAAGAAAAGTTTCTCATGGCACGGAGGGTATAGTGCATTCGTAAGGAAAGAATAGGGAATGAGTCATGCACAATGCATACACCTTGACCCAGGCGTGAAAAGTAGATGATGGCACTGTTAATTTGTTTATTTAGACACTATATCTTGTTTTGCATTCTCCTTCAAATCCAATGGCAAGCACAGAGGTAGATATTTACGAGTACTCTTATTAGGACACAAAGATAAAGAATAATACCAAAGTAGACAAGATAACTGTTGTGCCCTGCTGACAGACATGCAGATGTAATTACTTGGACATTGATATGCGGAAATAGCATACACAGAACACGCAGAATAGCTGTTTTTACTGATATTTGGAACCAACATCGGACTAAATATGGCATGTATAAGTGGTGAAAAAATGAAAACTCTTAACCTGTAATATGAAGTGAATTGTCCCCTAACGCATGTATGCATGTTATCACCTGTAACTCTGGAAAAAGTTTGAAAAATGCAAACAAGATATTTTTTAAAAAAATGAGACCATTACTGTGAACCTGGTAATCTTCCAAACCATGGTAATGCAGTATATTTATTATTAGCTTTGTCTGGCAATTTTGTTTTTATTACTGCTCAACTTATACATTCAGGCTAACAATAGAGCTCTCTCATGATTGGCTCTGCATTTTTGTTTGGACTGGTATATTATGAAATGGGCCAGGCTGTTACAAGCAACACAGTTGCTACAGGATTGTGATCAGATATTGGTAGCAGAGCCCACATTGTAGAGACTGCAAATTGTGGTGTTGTAGTAGTAGTATGTCAGCAATTTGTTAGTTTGTCACAAATTACTTATGCATTTGATTGAGATGTGTAGTATCCCGTAGCAACCATTTGCAATTTTGAGAATGTTCTCTTCTGACTGTTTGTATGAGAACTCCATTTGTTCAGTTTATTGTTAGCCTCCTTGTGGATGGGACGTTAATTTATCCTGTAATCTTCTCTTCAATAAAGAAGTCGACCATTGATACTTGTAGTGACCCGTGCTACTTCTCTACACTGGCGACGAGGATGGGATCCGAATCCACGCGTTTTTTTGTTTTGGTGGGGGGGGAGAGGGGAGGTGTGTAGTATCCCGTAGCAGCCATTAGGAATTCTGAGAATATTCTCTTCCAACTGTTTGTATGAGAACTCCATTTGTTAAATTTATTGTTAGCTTCCTTGTGGATGGGACGTTAATGTATCCTGTAATCTTCTCTTCAATAAAGAATTCAACCACCGATAATTGTAGTGACCAGTGTTACTTCTCTACAAGAATACTTATGTATACCAAGTGGCAATGGCACTTGATGAGTTTATTTCTTCTGGATAAATATGCTGCAACACATTTTGCATATCATTGTCTTGTGTTTTTATTTTTCGCTGAGCTAAGCTCGTTCCTGTTGATATATTGTGCTGTCTTCATAACTGTTTTAAATATATTAATTGTTGGTTAGTTTTGTGTTGGCTTATATACATGTAACTCTTAGTCACAGCAGTTGGCGCAATAAAATAAATTCTTCCACAGGGTGGTTATGTTGTAGACTAGGTAGGAGCTGTTGTAGCGTAAGGGAATTTGTCAGTAGGTTTTGTGACTTAATTGGTTATTAATTATCCATTTATTTATCATATTGTTACTTAATTGTGCCTACTACCCCTCCTGGTGTATAGGCCATCAACCAGGACTCTCCAGCCACCTACGTCCTGGGCTCTTCTTTCAGTCTGACTTCAGGTGTAACCCATCTTCTTGCAGTCAGCCTCGAGGCCTCCGCGCCAAGTAGCTTTTGGCCTTTATTTTTTCCTTTTCCCTTGAGGGTTCCAGGTCAGGGTTTGCCTGGTGGCGTTTGATGCAAGCTTGCGGAGGGTGTGACCTATTCAGCCCCAGTGTCTTTTCATGATTTTTTCATGAGCAGGGAGTTGGAAAGAGCACAGGTCGTTGTTGCTGGTTGTGTTTGGCCAGCAGATTTGGACGATTTTCCCCAGTCAAATGTTGAGGAAGAACTTTGTTGGTGGTGGTCACTGTTGTCCTCCAATTTTCTGCTCCATGCAGACGGACCGATTTTTTACTTTTTTGTTAAAAAGCCTGATCTTGGTTTTCAGTGTTAGGTCGTTGGAGCTCCAGAAGGCAGCCCTTGCTTTGCCGATTCTTGCCTTGACATCGGCATCTGTGCCGCCCTTGTATTGTTAGGTGTAGAAAATTTAGTTTGACGTGCGCATCATACATTTGAGATGTTGATTTCCAGCATTTTGTCAGGCCGTAAAATAAGACATATTTTTATCATTTCCTTGTCAGATGAAATAAAATCCATCTGTATATCAATGCAATATAAATGTCATGTTTGTAACAATTGAAGTCTGAATAAATAAAATGGTCTTTGAAGCTAGCAATGCACAAATTTGTAACACAAGGGGCGAATATGGTGCCCATTAAGGTTCCCCTTCTTAGCCCAGAAAATTGGTGTTTATACAGTAAGAAGTGTTAGATTAGTGCTGGATCACTACATTCTGTAATATACTCCATATACTCACTGCTAGAGATTGTGATTTGTGTACAGAGATTTAACAACTGAAGTCACTTTAATCTCTGTATTGTATTGTAGCCAGAAGGCCATCCATCATCCAATTGATGATTGGTGTGGCATCCTTAAAACATGATGTACGAGTTTGCACAATGGTTATTATAGAAAAATCTACTTACATTGAGGAGGATTCTAAAGTAGAATTGATTGCTGGAATATTGATCCTTGCTGGTGGGCTTATCTGCCTGTAGGTGACCTTGCAGTACATATAAATTACAGGGTTTGAGAGGTTCCCTCTGTCAAAAAAAGCTGAATGTTATTCTAAGCTGTACTTGTACCCCAGGACTACCTTCACTTGGGACATTACCCTTCCAAAACCATCCAAAAAATGCTGTTGCAGAACTTCACTTTCATCTAGCTTCATGCTTTGCTTTTCGACTTCTTGTCACAACCTCTTGTTCCATCAGCTGCCGTCATAGGTCATATGTATGCGACCCTTCATTTACACAACCAACACCACTTTGGAGAACTGTGGCTTAACTTCCACCAACAGGCTGGTAGCCTGAATGATCTTATAGAATCTAGGTGATGAGCTTGAAATCATGGCTTGGAATTCTGCCCCACCCAACCCCCTAATTAACGAATACATACCCCTACAATGCTATTTTAAAGCATTTGTTTTCAATTATTTTTGTTATTTTCTAGAATACTTTATTTTGAACTGTTCACTGAAGATAAATTCCATCATCAACACATAAACATTTTTGTTACTCTGCCACTCTGTACCACTTTTCACGTTGCACTGTATATAGTAGCTGAACTTGTTCAACACACCTCTGTCCACTGCAAAGGTCCAAAGGGAAGGAGTCTAAAGCAAAGTGAAAAGCTAGGATTTGTATTGGAGCAGTTGCCATCTCTAATACCTCCACAGGTACTTTGATGTAAACTCTCTAAACACTAGCTGTTGAGCAACAGGTATCCATACATGCACTATTTATGTGGTAACAAATGATCTAAATGCGCACAATACAAATAAATGTGCAGCATCACGTGACATATCTACATGGTTACCAATTAAAGTAGTCAACTCATGTTTCCTGAATGTAGCACAAAAATGTTCACACATCCATATACTGGAGTGTATGGCAGACAGGCAGCCAATGTCCTTGCCCACTTTCCCACTGTAGCACGCACCTACTTAAACTGGCATTGTAGTAATTATCACTGTTTATTTTGCCACTTGCCCAAAGGTTCAGGTTCCTCCTGGGTATATAGCAAGTTTGCAGCATAGATCTATGTCACATTGAAAACCATTTAAATGAAATGTGAGATTTTGCTATACTTTACATAGACATGGGCATTTCAGTGGAAAAAGGTATTTAGTTGTATTATTTAAAATTTCACTTCCATAGCCCCTGCTTTAACATTTGCTTGGTATATTAGACACAATATGTTTTTAGAAATACTTTGAAGTCTCCCTAAGCCCATAACCTTTGATCTTAGCCCTAACAATAACTGTACTAAAACATTGTTGCTTACCGTAGCCTTGTTCCTATTCGTTACCCTGGCTCCCACTTGCCCTAAATGAGATCCCATACCTTGACCCTTACTTGCTCTACAGCTCTAAATTGGTACTTAACCATGCCCTACACCCAAATTCAGATTTAAACCTTCACTTTATTATTTTAATCTTCTGATTTACTTTTTCAGTGAAAGGTTGGGTTGAATGGAACACTTTCTTTGTAACATGTCTTAATTGTAACATGTCTGCTATGAATCTTGGATCAAATGATTAGATATTATGCAGCCACGGCCTACACCCGCCACCCACATTCCGATCCCGTTCTGCTTGCTGGGTTCGTAACATTGTTTTTCATTTAAGCCATTGTCTTTTTTTTGTGTGATTCGGACCTCTCATTTATATAGCCATTGCAGATTTCCTTCCTATTTGTTTTGAAGTAAGTGTCTTTCAGGCTATTTGGTTTTTTCAAATGAATCACCTAAATTCTATGGGATCGAAGTTGGGCTTCTGTTTTTGTTGGGCAAGTTATGTGAGGGTGTCAAATAGTAGTTTGAACGTTACAACATCAGTTAACCCCCATGCCCTCATCTGCCCCTTGAGTGTATCCTTGGGTTTAATAATTAGACATCACCGTGAACCAGCTGATATTTCACACACCCCTCTTTATTTGCAGTTCAGCACCTCTTGTATAGGTCCCAGAGAATCTGATCTGTGTCCATGGTCAACAAAAAAAGGGGCATGAGGAAGGAAAAGGGGTGAGAAACTCACAATAGGAAGGGTATTGCAGCTGGATCTGAGATTTATGCTGACACTGCTTCCCATTGCTGAACAGCAGCGTAGTGATTGCCCGTATCATAGCAGAAATGCAATAATGATAGCCTCTGATGAAAGGTTGCAGAGGCCATTTTGTATTGGGCTTCAAGCCATAATTTCCATATATAAACCCTGCTGTGTGACCAAGCTCCCAGCAGCTATCGCTGAGTTGGTCGACATACACACCAATCCCCAGATCCCCATATCCCTCGCTGGTGAAACAATCTTCTGCAAAACCTCTACAGGTGACTATCATTTGGTCATCTGATGCTGGAAGATGGCCTTGAGTTTTGCCAGTCCTGAACGTTATTTCCATTAGTTCAATAGCAGGCAACAAAGATTACTCTGATGTATAAACTAAACCACTGGCCTGCAAACTAAATGCTACCTTTGTCCAATAAAGTAATATAGTAACCTTATTGGTAAAAGATAGGGTTTCGCAAAAATATTGAGAACAAACTGTGCCCATAAAAATACTGTGTATTTTGATATCCAACTGTAATCATGTATGCATGTATTGCTAAATTAAACGAGAAAATACATTCACCCAGAAATGAGAAAATACTCAAAGGGCTTCAGCAAACCCAGAATTAACCAGGCCTGCTTGAAGTTCCTTTCACTTAAGTTACAGCTCACACTAACTGTTATATAATGCTAGACCGGGGGTCCCCAACCTTTTCTTTAATAATAGCTACTTATGATCAATAAAAATCGTCCCAAGCAACTAATATTAGTATTGTAGGAGTGACCACATTGGACATGATTACATTTGTAGCTATGCCATGCAAGATTACTAGCTGTGATCACCACGGTGCATCAGGCATGGTAGTAGTAATGTAAAAATGTCTTTGTCGGATTGGAATGCCTTCACTTAGGTTATACATAACAGCCACAGCTTAAATGCCCCTGGCACCAAGGTAATAATGTTGGTAATAAGTATCCCCAACGACACATGGTTTATCACTCAAACATCAGCTTTAGATATATTTTGGAACTCAAATCGTTTTTCTTTAAACATCAGTTCGAGTTCTAAAAATACACACATTTTCCTCCTAAATGCACACGTTTCAATTTTGATAAATGCATGTTTATTCAGCCAAGCAAACACTCCCAATTTAATGGGTTGGACTAGTCACAGGAGAGCTCCTTACAAGTAGTTGGAGAAGCCTGCGCTAGACCTTCACTGAGTAAGGAAGACTGCTCTCATGCCTCACACGATCGTGGCTCTTGTTCTTGATCTTTCAATAATTAAGGTGGATTGGACTAAGCCCAGCAGCAACATCTCTGCTCTTGTTGAGTTCAGCAGACTTTGAGGTGGCCTGTTTGCGAGGCAGACCCTATATGCAAAGAGAAGCCAATGCATTGGCTATTTTCATTTCAGATTAACACTCCAGTCCAAACTCTTACATTAAAACAAAGCAAGTGTGCCTCTGATGTCACTCTATCATCTTCAGCGATCGGCTGGTAGAGTCGGTGGCATGTGGCTAGCACTTCCAAACCGGTCATGTAGTGAGCTGCTCTTTCATCCTGGAGACGGGTTCATTTGCTAGTTACCATTGAAAACGGTAAACTCCTGCTAAATACCTTACGCATGAATTGCTGTTCTCACAGGCAGAAGGGGAGTGATTAACATGAAGAAATAGGGGGAGGGGGCTAGTCAAAATCCCCTTCTGTGCGTCATTCTTAACAAAAAGTCTTGGCTGCTCTAAAAGTCAATTTATGGGAAAAAGTTGAGCAAATGATTTGTTCCAATATATTGCTTCAAAGCCAAATGGGTGAAAAATTGTGAAGTGACTGAAGAAATGCAGCATGTCTGATGCCATTAATCTGGTACTATAGTCCACTGTGAACCCTTGCATAATCCCGGATATAGGTTATTTGCACGAGGGCAGTAAGACGCCAGTATACTCCTCTCACTCTCTAGGGGTAATGGATGGAAGGGCGGGGATGCACCCTCGGGTGGAAAGGCAGCCCCTGAGGGAGCATACTGAGTAAATGCAGGGGAATTCCCCTACAGGCCCTGGGTATCACCTTGAAGTAAGTAAAAACAAAATGTATTTGATAAATATGCCCAAAATTTCATCCTCCGCAAAAGAAAATTGTAAGACAATGCCGTTCCATCATAAGACCAGACATAGTGGCCTCAAGCCGGTGTCATTTTGATGATGATTATGATTACATCACCCTTGAGCTAGCCAATGAAAACCTTGCAGATGGATTAGTGAATTTAGACCAACGCATCTCACCTCCCAATGGTTCTAAGATCCAATTCAAGTACACTCTACTTAGTAGGAGGGAGGTACCTGACTTGGGGAGTAGCGGGCTATTTGCTAACCAAACTGATAATGCTCAAGACAATTCGAGAAAAGGTCATCCCAGCGGTGGGGCTGGAGTTGGTAGGGCATGATGGGAAGAGGGATTGTCTCTGAAGTTACAAGGGTACCTTGATGGGGGAAGATGCTTGCCTCTGTGTAACTGCAGCAACAGACTCGTACATTGACCCCACTGAGGTTTTTAAAGAGGAATGCAATCCCTAGAACATATTCAATCTTTTTTCCCTTTGACCACTGGGAAATTAAAGATGCTGTCCTGGGACATAGCTGACATCAAGTCTAAACTTAATTGTGAGGACGGGGCGAATTGCATAGAGTTTTGATATATGTCTCCTGAAAGAGACTTGGGCCGCTAATGTGGTCCACAGGGTGGGCTTTACAAATTTTAGAGTGGAAGCCTCACCATCCCCAATAGGCCGACCGATAGGGGGCCTTATTATTTGGCTTAACATTCATTTACAATGCACTCTTATCCCGGGAAACACATTTCTGCACTCTCTATGCACGACGGTCATCACAGGGAAGGGGCCTGATGACCTAACCTGTCTAGATAAAAATAGAGAGCCTTGGGATGTAGACCAGACTAACTTTAGTTTCGAGCAAACTAAGCTAGCCCTTACTACTCTACACCCAGCCTAGAAAAAATACCAGGTGACCTCTACATTTCTGAACTTGAAGTATGGTGTGTCGGCTTCAACCTAAGTTTTAATGCCATTCGAAAAGGTGCCGAGGTTCCTGACGCCTGGCTGAGGTTTGAGGTAGTCCCAGTATATAAGAAGGTAGATAAAAATGAACCAGCATATTATAGGCTTTTCAGCCTTCTAGACAGTTCACAAAAAAAGTGACTACAAGACTGGATAAGGGAAAACCAGATACTCTGACCTCTACAGGCTGGCTTTAGAGAGAACACAAGCACCACTGACCAATTATTTAGATTTTTCAACAATTTTATGGAAATATGTAGTGATCAAAAGAGAATACATATACATAGTATTTGTGGACCTACGTGCAGCTTTTGATCTCATCCCTAGAGATAAAATGTGGGCAGGCCTGGAAACAGTTAGGGGTTCCAAACTACCAATTAGAATTAATAATCAGGCCCACAGGGACAATTACGCCCATCAATCAATCAACCAAGTCGTACTTGTAGAGCGTGGCTCTTAACCCGCGAGGGTATGCAGGCGTTTGCTGCAGGTCTCAGTCGAAGAGCCAGGTCTTGAGCCCTTTTCTGAAGTTGGTCAATTAGTGTGCAGTGTGGAGGTGGAGGATGTTCCAGGATTTGTCAGCGAGATGGAAGTAGTGTCCTCCAGCGCCGCAGCTGCGTATGCGAGGGATCTGTGCGAGGGCAAGGTGTGCGGAGCAGAGGTTCCTGGGTATGGGGTGACGGTGGAAGTGCAGTCTGTGGTTCAAGTAGGCGGGTCCTTGGTCTTGGAGGACTTTGTTGGCGTGGGTCAGGAGCTTGAAAACGCATCTCTTCTGGACCTGGAACCAGTGGAGGTCTTTCAGGTGTTGGGTGATGTGGGGTCTCTTGGTCAGGTTGAGGATCAGTCTGGCGACTGCGTTCTGGATCGTCTGGAGTCTTTGCATGAGTTCGGTGGTGGTGCCTGCCTAGAGTGCATTACCATAGTATAATCTGCTGGTGATGAGGGCTTGCGTTACCGTCTTCCTGGTGCTGATGGTGATCCACTTGAAGATTTTGTGGAGATGTGGAGCGTGTGGAAACAGGCTGAGGAGATGGTATTGACGTGATGTTTCATGGAGAGTTTGCTGTTTATGATGCCCAGGTTGCAGTCGTGGTCTTTCGGTGTGGGGGTGGGTCCAGGTTCCGAGGGCCACCAGGAGACGTTCCAGAAGGCGGTGTGTTTGCCGAAGATTAGAACTACAGTCTTGCCCATGTTGAGTTTTAGGCAGTTGTCCTTCATCCAGGCTGAGATATTCTTCATGCAGTTGTGGAAGTTGCTCTTTGTCGAGGTGGGGTCAGCTGAGAGCGAGAGGATGAGCTGAGTTTCATCGGCATAGGAGATGATGTTGATGTCGTGTGATCTGACGATGTTTGCGAGTTGAGTCATTTAGGCCAAATAAGATGGGGATGAAACAGTGAACTTACACAGCGTAATAAGGGTGAACAGAGGGGTGCGGCAAGGGTGTGTATTGGCAACTACTCTGTTCCCCTATGTATTAATGGACTGATTGAGTCCTTGGATGACTGTAATGGGGAACCCCCAAGATCACTGATAACAGTTTTGTCTCTGTTATTTGCTGATAAGTTACTTGCGTCCAGAACTCCAATGGGGCATCAAAATCTATCGAATAGTTTTTTAGTGACTTGGTCTAGAGGTAAACGTCAACAAGACTACGTTTATTGCTTTTAGCCTACATAAGTCATTAGAGGCAAGGTTAAACTGGTTTACACCTTCCTGGAAAAAGTAAAGCAATTCGATTACCTGGGAGTAAGGCTCACATATACACTATCGTGAACCCTGCAAATCTCTAAGAGCCAGCTCACATTGCAGCATGTAAGCTCCACTATGGCCAAAAGGTTAAAGTATACCCTTATAGGCCACTTGCTCCGGTTATTGATAGCTATCAGTCTAAAGGTGTTGGCGCTGCGCTGTATGGCACAGAGATCTGGGGATCTCAGAATATAGGGGCCTTTGGAAAAACAGAGAACATCTTCATAAGATAGATTCTCGGCTTACCTTGAAATGCGCCCTTGATCCCCATGCGTCTGGGGCTTCAAAATATAGCACATGTAGCAGCATTCCGACCCCTAGGCTACTAGATCCTAGTCTTGTCTTACATCTCACCACTCACCATGAGACAATCACTTCGGAAGTGATTGCACTCGATACTGAAAGGGGTATACCATGGCTTAAATATGTCAAGACGTGGTTATAAAGCCTCAGTATGAGTGAGCTTTGGTCTAACCCATACTGCATACAGAAACACCTTGCTGTGCCTTCAGAAGAGATACTGGCATTACATCAGGGGTCTTTGGCTGAATCACACTACTGCTGGGGAGCTCACGGGAATGTTTCTGGACCTCAAAGATAACTTGCTTTGTGAGGAATTTATGAATCAGATTGAACCTCCTCAAGCGAAATCTCTATGCCTGAGCAATTTAGATATGACATTCTGCCAACCAATGGTTTTTGCTGTAGATGGAATGGCTATAACATGTCTCAATCTTGCCTTGATAGCTCTGAAACAGAAGAGCATTTCTTATTCTTCTGTCCTAGATACACAGGTCATGGGAGAACTTGGTTAATTTCGATCTGTCGTTCGTATTCTGTCAGCAAAACATATGAGGGCTTCTATTCGGATTCTCAGAAGTGATACCACATAATGGGTAATCTTTGCCCTGTCTAAATATCTGTTATATGCATGCTGGCTAAGATGCAAGAATATGTCACTTTCTGTAACAGAATTAAATCGTTATTTCCTGATATTTGATCTGTATTACAAGATGAAAATCTATTCTCGTCTTCAGGAGCAATGCTATAGATCATTTTTAGCACTCTCGAGATTTCAATTTGCCGATTAATTGGTCTGTTCTCTCTTGAAACTGCCTTAACAATCTCAGGAAACCAATGCACATAATTGCACTTTAGTTATATAATGCACTGTAATTTGTGGCATTTTAAATTGGCTTTATAGTAGATAGTTCAATTGACACATGCAGGTGTGGCAATTTTTAATTGACCGTTTTCTTCTGCAAAACTGCTGAAGCTCAAAAAACAAAAATGTCAAACGTGCCAATATTCTCTTAAGTGTCAGTTTTAAGGACTACTTGTATGTAAATTGATGTTCTGAATTGGTTTTACAGTCTACTGTGTATTGTATGTGCTTTTTATACTTTTTGCTTTTAAAACCGCAAATAACAAATCTGCCAATATGATCTAAAGTGTTAGTTTTAAGGACTATTTGTATGTATATTGATGATCTGAATGATTTTTACAGCTTACTGTGTATTGTATGCGCTTTTATGGTTTTTGGCTTTTAAAATCGAAAAAAGTATATTACTACTACTGCTCCACTGTCACCCTGTTCAGGTTAATGAATCTGTCTCCATAGCTATGTAGTGTAGTTGGCATTGGTATAGCGCACAGTCTGCCATTTAATATGGCCTTGTAGGGCTGTACGATGTTTCTGAGCGTGATTGTGGAGTTCTGAGATATTCTGGGAGGATGTATTCTGGGTGTTATTTTATGGTCTTTCTTTGGTTGGGTGGATGTGACGTGTCCGGTGACCTACAGATGTGGTGGTTTGGTGTTTGAGAGGTCTACGGGACGACATTTACAAGTTGCTTATGCATCCTTTGGTCAGGTAACATGCCCTTTGCCCAGAAAGTTATAGATATTGTGGTCCTGGTATTGATTAATTGAATATTTATGTTTGGTGTGTCTAGTAGCAAGTGCTAAAGAGAGCAATGTGATAACCTGCTACAGGGCATCTCAGCAATGTGTTGTATGTATGTGGGATATTGTATCTAATGAGTACCGTTGGGGGTGTGCATAGTAGTGTATGCGGCTTTATGATGGCGAGTGCTTGTGTTTCTCCTATTCCGTTTACCTGCATAGTTTACATTAAAAGAGCATAATTAAACAAAGCCCGGACAATTAATGCAGATGGTAGAATGAGCAGACACAAATGCACCCTTCTCATTAATCGTAATCTAGTAATGCCAGTCTGCTACATGCTGCCCTACACCTTCAGCCGTCTGTCATTGTCCCTTATTACATTTAAATAAGTGACGACTGGAAATCAACACACGCAGAGGTGACTGGGGACGAACGTGGGTGCTTTGTGCATCCATGAACAGCTGGCACATAGGCACTTTGTCCATGTGCAGTTTATTTTTGGAAAGCATAATTAGTGTATCTAATAACTAACCTTGTTAGCAGCTGGTAAGACCCTGGGTGTTAACTGTTTCTAATGCCCTGAGCAAGTCTGCCTTAGTGCCTAATTATTAGATCTACTAATTATATGATGTATGAAAACTAATCGCACAGTGGTAAAGATTCCATGACACATTGTTCGGTGGGCAATATCTGAAGTTAATTGCCGACCCTGCAATTATGGACTGAAGTCGAGCACACATAATAAGGGCATAGCAATGAACAGTTGTAGACCATGGGACTATTAGCACCCATCTCCCTAATATCACCCATCAATTGCTCTCTTGGCAGTCATTTCCAGTGCACAAGTGAAGATTCGTTGCTGCCTCACTTTGCCGCGCCATCTTTGTTTTCTGCAGAAACTGCCTCACAGAGACGCCATTAAATGAACACCTATGGTACAAACAATGTTTCGAAAATGAGGATCAATAATTGTGCTGCGGTTTAGGCTCTGTGAAATACAACTGTTGGCAGTGCTGTTTTATCAGGGCATAGGGCATATTCCAAAGGATGGTAATTCTACCCTAATTGGGTCTTTGT
Organism: Calotriton arnoldi; assembly: GCA_963921515.1. Classification (NCBI taxonomy): domain Eukaryota; kingdom Metazoa; phylum Chordata; class Amphibia; order Caudata; family Salamandridae; genus Calotriton; species Calotriton arnoldi. Next base: position 234,741 of record CAWUFW010004274.1, on the reverse strand, counting down.
GGGAGTAAATCTGTTCTCTATAATGAGAGCAGAGAAAGTGAAATCCAGGTATTGTTCTCGCCTTGATGTTCCTTTTGCATGTGTCTTGCTTCTTTCTCTCCCCCCAACCCCTCCTTCTGACCGCTGCTTTGTAGGCAGGTCCAGGTGTGTAAGTATTAGCTTCAGCAGTTGCCCCCTCCCCTTTGAGCTAACGCTGGTGGTCTGACAGATGTTGTATTCTTTGTTCTTCTCGCACAGTCCTGTCCGATTCTCCGTGGATCAGCACTTCCGGGTCCTGCAAAGGCAGATGCTTTGAACTGGCGGAGGCCGAGCCCCCTTTCTGCCGCTGCGACAACCTGTGCAAGACCTACAACAGCTGCTGTTCCGACTTTGATGAGCACTGCTTAAAGACAGGTATGTTGACTTTATCTATTTTAATGTTGCAGATTTTGTAAACCTATCATAGCCTTATAACTCTCTGCAGAGGGCTGTTCTGGCTGTTGAAGGCCCTGAAAATAACAGGGTAGAGGGCCTTAACAACCAGTATAGCCAGAGGCAGAAGGGCTGTAAGGCTATGAGAAAATGACACCCATTGAGAGTAGAATGTTTGAATTTAAAAGGGAGAAATATAAATACAAACATCAAAATGTTGGAGCAGAAGGCTTATACCAGCTATTATTAGCCCCGAGCCACCATATTGTCTTCAAGGGAGCTCTCAACAGTCCATTGTTCTAATATAGCCTTAAATCCCACTGCTGGGGGCTATACTGCTTGTTAAAGGCCCTGAACCAGGCCTTTAACGAGGGAGAGGGCCTTTAACAACCAGTTTAGCTTTCAGGCCTGCCAAGTATCACGCATCAGGCGTTAGACTAACGCATTTCAGTGTGGTGGTCCGCATCACCGCACTGAAATGCATTGTCACGCATTTATAGCGCCTCCTCAGCAAGCGCTGGTAATTAACACCGCAGTATAAGCAGAGCTCCTAGCCTTAGGTGAGATCGTGCGACCGCGCTGCTTTGCAGCCAGTAAGCTAAGATTGGGGGCTGGCTGAGCTCGCTCTGGGCTCGGCTGGCGACAGTGTTTCACTAACACATGTTGCTCACGAGAGTCTGTGAACGTGATGATAGTTGCCCAATGATGATGCGCGGTACTAACTTGGCAGGCCTGCAGCCAATCGCAACAGCCGATAGTGTGACACAATCGGGCGGGCGCGATACATTTAAAGTATGAGTGAGTCTGCTTGAGCTGTCGCAGGCGGGAGTCCGCCGCTGTAATTTGCACCGCGTTGTGCCGAGTGACTAGGCCAGCCTGGTGGTGTAATTATTCGGAGCGGACTGGACCGTCGTTCACCTGCCACTGACCCTACAAAGTGGGGGTCACTTCACCGAACAAATAGACACACCAGGTGCCACCTGACGAAGGTCGGCATATCTCCCATTCCAAGTGCGGCGGTAGAGCATGGCGTCCGCACGCACCAGGAGGCTCCTTCTCTACTGCGCACCCCTATGTGAAGTCAATGGGGCCCGCGGCCACTGCGGAGTGGTGCCCGGTACCTCAGCAACCTGGCCGCCCTGCCATTGCAGAGTGCAGCCAAGTGAGAATGCAGCCTGAGCCGTGCAAGTCACTTGAGTCCTCTCGTCTCGGGCCGCGCTACCGCTGCACGTCGTGGCTGAGCCCGTCCTTCATGCTCCTTCACCATCAATCGGTGCTCGCTGACAATCAACGAGGAGTGACTGACACAGCCCAGCCCTGGCAAGTACCGGCGTGGTTGGCGTTTGCGGAGAGCTCAGCTGGGGGGGCATCGCACCCACTACATGTGGACCCCTGACCCAGCAATGTGCTGCCACCACGAGTGAAACTGCAGCGTGCGATTAGGAGGGCAGTGACAACAATTCATTGATGGGGTAAGTGTCACTGAGCACAAGTTACTTTGCACATGATCACAATACATTCATTTTTTAAGCTATTTACCTCGTTTTCGATCTCTCCAAGTTTCAGTTTCCGTCTTTCTGTCCCACGTTTATAATGCTCAGTGCCAATTCACCTATACCTTTATGCCCCATTTATGTGTCCCTACGTTTTGGTGTGAGTTTCCTGTGCCTCTCTACCCTGTGTCTGCATTAAGTTGTAGTAGAGTTTCTCGTTCCGCAAATGGTTTTAAGTTGTAATATTTATATATTTCCCTTGTCCTCGTTGCTTCATTTAGCTCGTGAGAAAGTGTCACTCATTCTCGTAGAAATGTCACTTATAATAACATTGAAATTATGAAAATGTCACACATGGCAATGTGAAACCTTGGCAGCTATGAGCTTTAGGCAGAAGGGCTATAAGGATATTAAAACATTCTACCCACTAAGGTAGAATGTTCTAAATTAAAAAGAGAGAAAGATGAAGACAAACATTGGAAGGCTGGAACTCCGGGCTTACACAGCCATTCCAAACCCAGAACTACTCCATTGCCTTCAATAAAGCTCTCAATATTCTGTTCTAATTGCTAGTATAACTGCTTTTTAAGTTGAAATGAGTATGTTCTTTAAATATGAACTGTCGAGGTGGTTTTAGGTACTCATCCTTTCCTTACAAATTTAACATAATGTGCTGTGCCTTGTGGCTGTTTCTGTCCTGGGTCCAGAGTTTTTTGATTCAGGACATTTTACACAGTGAGCATCAAAGATCGGTACGTTCAGTGATTTTCACTGTTTTACAATACAACAACCTGCAGTTGGGAGGGATGGTACATGTGTTAGTTGCCTTGTCCTAGAGAAGACCATGTTCTTGAGAAATGTATGGTCTATGTCGTGTTTCTGTGGTAAAATATGTGAAAACAAATCTGCAAAAACAATTGAAAATGGGAAGAACATACTTGAAAACACTTAGGATCGTACTACTTCATGTGCCTTGTGATGGACTACTTTGACATCTGGTCTTGAGTGGTAACTTCCGTTTATGAACAGATAAAACACGTGCTGTACTTCGTTTGTACGTACATGGACTTGTTTCATAATTAAGGTTCCCCGTTTTCAATTTTTCCTGATCAACACAGACAGAAAACAATATGTTTCCTGTCTGTATTTATATTTTAAAAACGGAAAGATATAGAAAATGGGACTACTTTTGTGTAACTCTCCATGCTGTTATTCATGAGTCCCAGGACAACAGCTGAGCGGATTGACGGCATGGGGAGTTAAAAACGGGTTGAGATTTCCATAAAGTAAATGCATATTTCTATGTATATTTGTCATATAGTGCTAATATTTTCATGTGAGTATATAGTTTTGTTATATTTGACTGCTTAGTGTGCTAAAACCCTCCGGGCATGAAAGCATGACTCACCAATTTTCTGTTAAATGAATTTGGAAATATAGGAATTGTGACTTCATTTATTCGCATAACACAAAATAAGTATGGTTAAATACAGACGTAAATGTTAAATAAATAACGTGAATCTGGGAGCCTTAGTTCTAATCTGGCTGTGTGTAATTGATGTTATTAACACCTATGCATTCTTAATTGAAATAGTTACTTTATCCACGTTGGGAGTTTCGGCTCCTAATATACCACTGCAAATAGGATTCTACTTAATAACACAATTTCTGTTGAGAAAGGGGACATAGCCAAACTCTAAGGTGGGCTCGTTGTCTTGGAGCTCAGATGCAGGCTCCTCCCTTCTTTAAGTCATTAAATAATTCTGGGATACTCGCATGTTAGTATCAGCAGTATTAAGAAGGAGAAGTGGTTGCAAACTAATGAACTTCACTTGGTTGCTGGAGGTGTTCATTGGACTCAGGGCAAGGAGCGACTGTGTACACAAGGGACACCGACTGAGCTGTACCTCTGAGGTAAAGATGGGCAAGCCACTAAATTCATAGATAGAGCTGAGCCAGAGCGTCTAAGTGGCAATTGATCACAATATTTGGCTTATCACACAGCATATGTCATGTAAAGTATGATAAGGAGCCTTTCAAATGAGAACAAGCATTGGTAAATGCATTAGGTTTCGCCTATGTGATTAATAATAAGCTGTTTGTGCAGGCGAAACCTAAAAAGTTGCAGTTTTATATAGCGCAAACTCAACCCGAAGGTATCAGAGTGCTTTACGTGAGCACCAGTAGCATTACAGATGGACACATTCCTTTCTAGGCACGGGGAGATTGAGTCATTTGCCCAGAATCACTGGATGTTTGAGCCTCCCACCAGACTGGAACCTGGTTACCCAGCTTCAAAGTCAGCTGCTCTAGCCATTAAGCCAAACCCTCTCCCAAAAAAAAAAGAAACAAAAAAAAAACCCAAAGATAACCGACTTGATATCTGAGTTGACTACAGATACTCGGTTCAGTACCTGAGCAACATAAAACCTGAAGATAAAATGTATGCAAGAGCAATTTTTATATTCAATAAAAAAAATGGCCAGTAGATGGCAGTGTTGCCCAGTTCTTCCAATATGCCCAATATGGGGAGAGAGTGACATGAGGTCTTCACACAGGCTCGTGCAGGCACACTAATATAACTGCCCAAAACAAAGCCAAAAGATTGAGTTCAGGAACTTAAGCCCACATAAGATGTAGAGGGAGATCAAATGAATACTCAATGGCGCCACGATAAAGAGATCCGGAACGTAGCACAGCTGTTTCAATGCGTACAGCCAGGGAAAGTAAGCAAAAAAAAAAATCCACACTTCAGCGGATGGATACAGTAATTTGTTTACAGGAACTGATAAGAGCCCCCTTTTAAGATACATTAAATACAAGAGATTTCACAAGCATAGCGCAAGAACTGTGCAGGTGAAACCTAAAAAAGTTTTCTTTACACTGCATTCAGTAACATTTAATAAAAGTTGAAAGGAAAAAGTGTTTTTTGTCTTTTAAACACTTCATTGGGGAAAGAGACGGTCATTGCCCATCTCACTTCAGATGACTTTCTTTTGGCTGTCCAGGCCCAATAACCCTGAAACTGTTTCAAAAGCATCCCAAAATGCCATCCAATGTAGAGAAGTTCAACTGGAATCGAATGGCTGTCACAATTCTTAAATGGGTTTGGATTCGAGATAAACTTGACAATATTTAGGGGCGTAGCTTAGTCAGTGAGATTCGGGGGATGTGACTCTTAAATTTCCCAACTAAAAAATGCAATGGGGGGGCGTGGCTTGGAGCGTCAAGATGGTGGTCGCACTCTAAGAGTGCTCCGGACCCCTCTGTCATCCGCTCTAAGTTCATAAGTCCATCGGCCGAAAATCAGCAGCCCCAGTGGTAGGCATCGACCCGCTTACGTAAGCGGCGGGCTGCTACGGCGAGTGAGGCCACCAGAACGACCACCCATGACCAGATCAGCTCCGCGGTCTGCGAGGCGACTTCCAGTCAAGATGGCGGACCGGACTCCTCGACCGGCACTGAGGGAGGCCTAAGCACGAAACCTTGTCGGCACCCACCGGGGCTACAGCAGTTAAGTGTCTGGTTCCCCGTCGGAACCCTCCGGTGCAACAAGAGTCTAGAGAGGTGAACCACAGCGGCTCCTGGTGGAGTGTGAGGCTTCAGGCCTAAAGAAGAGGACCCCGGGCGGGGAAATACTGACTGGGAACATGAAGTAGATAACGCCCCCAGCTCGGCCGCAGTGCAGCCGTGACGGATCCGAGGCCCCGGGCCCCCACTGCTGCCTCCACCGGTAGGGCCTTAGAGTTGGAGTGTCCAGGTCCCCCGAATAGCCATCTGTTGTGGCTCCTGCCACGGAGGTGGGGCCCTGGGCCGAAGAAGGAAGACTCCGGACGGGAAGGTCCCGGCGGAGCTCGAAATGCAGGCGGCCTCCCTACACAGACTCAGCACGGCAGTGACGGGCCCTGGGCGTGGGACCAACACCGCTGCCTTCTTCAGCACAGCAGGGGAACTGGCAGATTGGGATCCCCTGAGGCTGGAGGCTCAAGAGACAGTACCTACCCTGCCAAGAGACTATAGCAGCTACGGTCCTGGTGGCTGGCCCTTCCATCCGGGAACGCTGGAAGTCTCTGAAGCCTCCCACGCCTCCCCACAACATCAGACAAGGCGGTAGGCGCGGGCTCCGGGGCTGGCCTGGTCACCCAGCGGGGTGAGGGACCGGAGGGCTGGGACTAGATTGCAGCGAACCCGCTCCCTGTTCCTAACTCCGGGGCACCACCGAACGGGCCAACTACAAGGGCTAGCAGGCGTCTGGTCCCCATTTGCGGCCCTACGAGGGACCCGTGCACCGACTCCACCAGAGACCTGCCCGCAACAACCCTGGTATACAACATGCTAGAAGGCCGCCCATTGCAGGAGCAGAGTGGGCCCCCGGGGTCGTAGTGGCAGACCATGGGGTGAGCCCCCCACAGTGACTTGACGAACTGGCACGGAGGGCGTGGTAGCCCTGGAGCCCCACCAACCAATGGCTTCCATCAGTCTTGACGCGAGGGTACCTGTGGCATAGGGCCCAAGTTACCTTGGAAATCCAGCTTGAAACCACGCTCGCAGGCCTGATACACCTGCTGTGACGAGATGGAGGACAGCCCCACTAACCGAAGAACTCCAAACAACTATCCCCACGCCTCCCAAGAGACATGGCAGGGGCTGGCCAGCCTTCCTAGAAACGTGACTGGCCAAGTGAGCCTGACGCAACTTTAGCAAGGGGTTGCCCCTCATTTCTACCCAACATGTGGAAAGACCGAGGTCCGAAACCAACAGCGACACACACCAAGATGGATCAGTTCACCATGAACGGGCCCAGACCCACGGAGGGGGCCGTTGAGAAACCTGCTTTTCCCGAAGGAGACCTTACTACAATCCTCCAGGCCATCAGCTCGTCGCAAGCATCAGTCGAGAACAAAATTGGCGAAGTCCGGGTGGACATGCCTCTTATACGGCAGGATCTCCGTAATGCCACGGCCCGCTTCTCGGAGGCAGAATCCCGTCTCTCCACGGTCGAGGATGTTGTCCACCACCTGAAAGAGCAAGTAGCCCAGCTGCGGACCCATACAAAAGAATTGCATAGAAGAGCGGAGGACGCCGAGAATCAATCAAGGCGCAACAACCTCCGCCTGGTGGGTTTCCCCGAGGGGGTGGAACAAGGCCAAGTGGCGACCCTCATCGAGCAGTGGCTCAAATCATGGATGCCTAAGGACACACTCTCGGCATTGTTTGCAGTGGAACGGGCACACCGATCCCTGGCGCCCAAACCACCGCCGGGAGCCCCGCACCGGCCTATCATTGCCAGGATCCTTAACTTCAAGGACAGGGATGCAATCTTACTGGAAGCCCGCTTCCCGAGTACTCTGACCTACCAAAGCCACACCATAATGATCTTCACGGATTACACCAGAGAGGTCCAGGCCCAGCGGCGCTCGTACACTGATGTCAAACAAAAGCTTCGCGCCCTTAACCTCCAATACAGGCTGCTCTTCCCAGCCTGCCTCCGGGTCGTCTTCCAAGACAAAGCCCACTTCTTTGAATCCCCGGAGTCAGCCTGGACCTGGCTGACGGAAGAACGGCCCCTCAGATCCCGGTCCACATTTACGCCCCTGAGACTTCGGGCCGAAGCTGCCCCACCGACATCCCCTAGAGCCAGAAGAAGACGCACACGCTCGTGCAGGGGTCGTGGCAACCGCAGAGACATATCATCTTCACCCACTACAGCCACCCAAGACCCTGGAAGCCAGCTTGAACCGTCGGGCTCCCAACCTCAGCAACAGAGCCGTTCTCTGGAACGCCCACTCGATGGGGGAAGCCCCCCCCCGGACTCTAGGCATCAAAACTATCGACACATATCTCTCCCGAAGCCCGGCGATCTAAAGATGGGCTGTCCAGCCTTGGGGTCATGGGTGGCCAAACAGAACTCCACCGGGAGCTCGGGATAGGCTGTCCCAACGCACTAATGTACTCAGATAAGTTCTGCAGATGCAATGGACATATCCTGGTTGAAGGAGGGGTCCATCACGCAACTTCTATGCTAAGCGCTGTAGTTTAGCCTGTTAACTTTGAATTTACTAGGGTGACAGATGCTTCCGTTCCAGAAGTAGAGGGTGGGTGGGTGGAGTGAGCGAGTGAGTGAGGGGGGGGGGGATGGGATTGGGACCGTTGTCTTAAGTTTTAATTCACCTTTGTTAGATGTCCACACCACTCTATTCTCTCACCCACGCGACCGAGCCCCACAAATTAGACACCAAGAACCCACAACACAACTGCTTGCAGCCTGGCCCTTTAAAGAAAAGGAGCTGCATATGTCCTTGGTCCCGACGCATAGGTCATGGCGCAAATGTCTAGTAGGGAGGAACCCCTCCGGGTCCTGTCATGGAACGTTAACGGACTGCTCGACAGAGTTAAATGTACAGCAGTCCTGCGGTACGCCCACAGACACGCTCCCAACGTACTTTTGCTCCAGGAGACCCACCTCATGGGTAACCACTGTCCCTTCCTCACATGATATGGGTTTCGATAGAGCCTGGCACTCCGGCTTTGATTGGGGCTCACGCGGTGTGGCAATCTCCATAGGCGCAATCTTCCCTTTGTACCCACTCACGTCACCAGGGACCTCCAGGGCCGCTTCGTGGCCCTGTCAGGGACACTAGGGGAGAATAGTCTTAATCTGGTGTCCATATACATACCGCCCGCTACACTCACCACCACCCTGAGACATGTTAGCGACGTGATCTCCTCCCAGCCCCTGGGCGTGGCAGTGATGGGGGGAGACTTTAATGCAGTTATGCAGCCCGACCTTGATACCACAGGTACACCTTCCTCTAGTAGGACACTACATGCAAAGCGACTAGTAGACTGGGCGACGACCCTGGGCATTTGCAACATCTGGAGGACGTGGAACCCCCGGGGTGCTCAATACACCCACACCTCCGCGGCACACCACACGCACACGCGCATTGATATGATCTTCATGCCAGCCCCGGAATGCAGGAGAGTATCTGACATCAGCATCCTTCCCTAGGGAATCTCGGACCATTCACCTCTTCTCCTCTACCTAGGCAACTCCTCAGGCACACTCCGCCCCGTTCGGTTCCTCCAGGACAAAGATATCAGGAAGGCGATCGGGGAGGAGCTCCCACAATACTTCCTCACCAATCAGAACTCGGTCCCCTCTCCGGGCACTCTCTGGGAAGCGGGCAAGGCCACTATTCGGGGCTTCGCCAAGGGCCAACTCAAAGCTAAGTGTTTGGCCCAAGACAATCGACTCACCCTCCTCAAAGCAAGAAAGAAAAACTCGGCTGACGTGGCGGATGAAACAAACACGAGATAACTTGTGCTATTGAGGGGCGAGATCAAACAAATTTCAAGAGCCTCAGCTAAACTGCTGTTGAGGTCCTCCATTTTCCAAGTGTAAGGCTGGGGTGACAAAAACGGAAAAATCCTGCACAGATTGGCATCGTATCCTCTGGCAAACCGCATGGTCCCAGAGGTCTGGGACTCATCCGGAATCTACTATCGCACGCCAACCGCAATAGCTCAGGCTTTTGCTGATTACTACTCCCGGCTTTACTCCGCCCAAAGACCTGGAGCCTCGCTTCCTGAATTAACCAGCCTGGGAGGGTTTCACCTTCCCCAGCTCCATGCGGTCGAAGCAGCTGGACTAGATCTTCCCATCACACGAGATGAAATAAGTGATGCCATCGCCCTGGTTGCAGCAGGGAAAACGCTGGCCCCGGATGCTTTCCTGCAAGAATAGTATGCCACATACCGGGACACACTGCTCCCCCCACCTCTATAATCTATTTGCTGAGGTCGCAGAGACTGGGGCATTTCCTCCCGAAACAGACGCAGCAACCGTGGTTGTCATCCCCAAAACACAACCACCTTCACCCTCCTGCACAGACTATCACCCAATCTCGCTTATTAACATGGAGGTCAAGATATACACCACGATCCTGGCCCAACGCCTGCGACCATTCCTCTGCAAACTTGTCCACCCGGACCAATGCAGCTTTATGCCGGCGCGAAGCACACGACATTCTCTCTGGCGTCTCCATCTGGCCCTAGCGAATCGCCAGTCACTCACCCCCTATCTAGCACTCCTGCTAGTCGATTTTGAAAAAGCCTTCCACACGGTTGACTGGCAGTATTTGGATAATGTGCTGGCTCCAGCGGGACTGGGGCAGCACTTCCGTCGCCTCGTCCGGGTTCTATATTCCAAACCTAGAGCAAGAGTACTTATAAACGGGGCTCTCTCAGAGATGTTTACGATCAGAAGGGGGACGAGGCAGGGATGCCCCCTCTCACCCCTCCTCTTCGCCCTGGCGATGGAGCCTCTGGCATGCCTCATTCGAGCAGACGATCAGGTCCGGGGCTGGAATTGGAGGGGATCCCATGAAGATAAGATCGCCCTTTATGCAGACGATGTTCTGCTCTTTCTTGCTGACCCGGTGCAGACTGGACCCAGATGCCTCCAACTTCTCCACACCTTCAAAAGGGTCTCGGGTCTGCGCCTGAATCCCGCTAAATCGACCTTAGTTTCCCTTCACCTTTCTAGGGAATGCTTCGACTGGCAGTCAACCATCCCCATAAGGCGGCAATCGTTCAAATACCTGGGGATCTGGGTCGCATTACTCCTGGAATTGGCATGGTCACTTAATATCACCCCACTGGTCAAGAAAACCAAAGAGGACCTCCGAGGCAGGCAAACCTTGCCACTCAACCTTCTGGGGAGAGTAGCTCTTTTTAAAATGATGATCCTCCCATATTTCCTAGACATTGTCCAAAATACCCCGTTCCACCTTCCACGAAGCTGGTTCAGGGAACTGGACAGTATCGCAACAAGATTCCTGTGGGTGAAACTCGAGGCTGCGAATGGTTTTCGCCCATTGCCAGATCCCTCCCTTCGACAGGGGCATGGGCATGACCAATCTTTATCTATACTACCTAGCTACTCTGCTGCTCGTCCTGCATGATTGGTTTAACAGCGGCTGGTTGGACCCGGCCTACAGGATCGAACTAGGGGAGCTGGGACTCCCACGAATTCAGGCAATGCTATACGGAGGCCCAGTGCCCATGGCTCTACCGACGGTGACTCGAGCGGTCCTGCTGGCCTGGCACGCCGCCTCACGTCACACCCGGTGGGACAACAGGTTGACACAGCAAACACTCCTCTGGCAGGGCACCTGGCTTAAAGAGGTTGGAGCTTTAGAAGGATTCAGGGGATGGGACCTTATTGGCATATCCTGGTGAGGAACTGTAAAAAAAAAAAGGCATGGTAGAAAACCCCTCTGTTATAGGAATCATTATTTTTTTATTTTTCAAACACAAAACGCTTTAGGAGTTTTTTGTTTTTTTAAATACGAACGTTTGGATAGTTTGATGTTTGGCTGTCTTTTTTGGCAGAGTTGTCTGTCAAACTATTCCTACATTGACAGGAACTGACATGACAGCAGATCTTGCCAATGAAAAGATATGTTTGTAAAGTCGTCTTCCACCCTGTCTACCTTTACCCTGTACACCAAACCTTTAATCAGGTCTGTCTAGAGTGGCCCAGTGGGCAAAAAATGATGAGTTGGAATGCTACACTCGGGGATTGCTAGTGGTTAGGCTACTTGCAAGCATTTGCCCCTTCAACTTTTGTATGTTTGATTGGCAGTAGTATGACTGGAAACCAGAGACTGGCACAGCTTTCCAAGCCTAGTACTGCCAAAGTTTGTGAATTCCAAAACCTAGTGAAATTGCATCCATTTAAGTACTTATATGGGTGTAGATTTATTCCATAGTTTGCAAACCAGTTTCTATATATTTAAGTTTCTGAACCGAAAAATGAACAAGTTAAAACCTCTTAGAGAAATCAGGATGACTAGAAATACCAAGACAGGCATAGCAGACCCGACTCAAGGCCCCCAGACCAAACTACAAAGCCAAAAAGGTATTTATTTGGGAGTGGGCACCTCCCTCTGAAGCTACCCCCCCTGACGATAATCCCCTAATCCACCACACACAAAAGACTAGAAACAGAGTGGAGAGTGTGAACCACTGCTGTAATCAGTGCTGTCTTAAAGCATGGGCACGCTGGGCAGTTGCCCGGGGACCCACGGGCATAGGGGCCCCCTGCAGAGCAGAATTTAACAACTTTCTGTTAAACATTTATTTTCCTGTGAGTGCTTGTGTAGGCAGGGCCAAGTGCACTGCTTTGCCCGGGGGCCTATAATGCTGTTCTGTAATGTAATCTCCCTAGTGGAAAATGGGGAATTGGGTAAAGAGAAGGAGAGAAACACAGGAGATTCGGCTATTGACACTTCTTATGCTGCCCCAGAGGTGTTCCCCTTGTGATTCTACTAAAATGATTAGCTTGATTTTCCTTATATGACGCTTAAGGCCTTCCGCCTCTTGGCCTATTTCCATAGACTGGTATTCCAAGCTCTCAAGAACTTCAGGTTACTTACTCTGTTGTCTCTGAGCGAGCCTTATCTTTGCTTGATGTTGTCTCCAACCCATAATTTTTTTTTTGAATCCTGACAATAGCTTACAAACTAAGATCTTTGGAAGTTAAAGTGATTGAAATTTGTGACCTAGTCTTGCCCTTCAAGGAATTCTAAAACGGCGTGATAGTTAATTATACATTGAAAATCATTGACGTCCCTCGAGTCATTTGGAATAGCCATCCAGTACTGCCATTTATCCCACTGGTTTCAAGAGTCATAAAGGCTGTGTCGAGGACAGAAAGTAAAGATGAGTTTTACAGAACTGTCTACTTTCTGTAGTTTCCACTGCTTGCCATATCCCAAGGCTCTCATCAGCTATATGCTGAGGGGCTAAAGACCGGAGGAGAGCTCAAACCTGGCGCATATCAGTGATGCTATAGCCCTGGCATTTTGGTGCTCAACATCTATGGTTAGAAGCTAAGGTAACAAACACCTGTTGGCTTTATATATTAGGAGCTCCGTACAAGTCTTTATTGATGCAAATGTTAACGGGTGTGATTTGCTTTCTTTTATGGCAGGCTTTTAAAAGTTATTTTCATAACCGTAAGGGTCAGTTTTCCAAAATAACAGCAATTTTCTGCTAGCTACGCAAAGTTTATTTGAAGCAGTGAAGTCCGTTTTGTAAACATGAAGGCCATTGTGGTGGTCACCAAATTGTGGTGGAAGTTGACTGAGGTAAGCATGAATTGAAGTATAGTCAAATCTATGTTAGCAGTGACTGATTTTGTTAAATATTGATCCATGTGTCGTGGAAATTGCAGGTCGGGGTTGGGAGTGTACCAAGGATCGATGCGGAGAGGTGCGGGGCGAAGACAGTGCTTGCCACTGCTCCGATGACTGCATGGCTAAGGGTGACTGCTGCACCAACTATCAAGTCGTATGCAAAGGTAACCAGGGTCAGACTGGGACAGAAAATAGACCTGGGCACCAGTAACAGTGATCCCATTTTCTGGAGTAAAAAATGTGGTCTACGTTTGTAAATCGAACAACTGAAGTTTTTAATATATGCTGCCTAGGGGGGTTTGTGAGGAGTGGAGGGATTCACACATTTATGTTTGCTGCAGGCATGGTTTGTGGCAATATTCACTAAGTTTCTTCCCTGACAAAAAATATAAAAACAACCCCCCCCTTTACTCACAAATTGCTTTTAGTCTGTCAACCTTGCCTCTCATAAAATAACATCCACCATTCACCTCCTCATTCTCGCAGTCCCTCTACTTTCCTTTCGACTAGTCCTGCTTTTCAGCCTCTGCTGTTCCTGAGTGTGTCCTCTTAATCCGAATTAGAAACTTATTATTGACAGGTTACTTGCAGTTCTTTGCAGCAGGTACATTTACGCTTCAAGATGTTTTGTGAAGCCACAAAACTGGCCCACCCACAACTCAAACAGGGTGCACACACTGATCTGTCAGGTTGCAAGATGACCCCATAGGGCAGTCCGAACCTGAGTGTAACCCAAATCTGCTGTGCATGTACACCAGAGGTTTCAGACATGGTGCCACTTTAGCCACTCCGATGACAGATTTGTACGATGTCCACCTGAGATAAATTTAGGCACAATGAATATAAATGGGAATCCTTTACATAGTCGGTGACCGTCTAGTTCTCTGGTATGCCCCATTCTCCGAAGCACCAATAGTAGACACCTTTTTCTCTTTAGATGCAAGATGCTTTGTGAATCTCCTGTCTAAGCATATAGCATGTTGAAACCTGCGTATTTTGCCTTGCGCATTGGACCCTGCACAATGCACCTTGTGCATGGACAAAGCACAGGGAACATTGCACACCGGACATTGCACATTCATTGTAGACAAACAATCAGATTTCTTGTTTACGTTCATACTAAGTAGAAAAATGATACCACAATATTATGGGTGTTGAATGCTTACAGCATTTTCACAGACACTTTACTTTTCGCAACCTCCTTCTCTGCATCGGTTTCTAGCATGGCACCTCCTGTACTTAGCCTATTTCTGTTTTCCCATCAATAGAAGTGTGAAACAAGAGCAAAGCTGCAGACCCACCAAGGGCTGTTGTTGCTGTATGCAGAGGAACAGGTCAACTGAAAACATCTGAGGCAGCTAACCTGTTAGTTGATTTGGGTCTGGGTCCTGAGTTGAGAAGTCAGTCCTCCAGCTGGTTTTTCATTTCATTTTAAGAACGTTTGTTGTGAATCTTATTGATTTACAGTAACACTGAGATATGTATTAAAATTATTGCATGCATGATGGTACTTACCGTCAGAAACTGGTGAATATGTGAGTCGCACTGTGATCATAGGTAGCTCTTCAGGTTTTCTGTGTACTGCCAAGATGGGAAACATTTTCCACAGTAAAATTTGAGTAAAAATAGACCAAGCAATAAAAACCTATTCAATGTGTAAACACTGTGGTCAATGTTGGTTACATCAGCCAAAGGGACACTGGTGCATGGTATAAACTGCGCACAGCTAACTTTGTATGAGTGATCTTGGCAGCCACAAGAGAAACGCTTTTCACCTAAGCTGTTCTTTGAACCATCTCCAGCAGATTTAGCACAAATGTCCTGTTAATACAGATTACTACCAGGGTAAGCAAAGCAGCTGTAATAGCAAGCTAGAAAAGTAAAATATAACCACAAATTCTTATGGTCCACCTTTTAGTTCCACTCAGTCGATTGAAGCTGCAGACATTTGGACATCTGGAAATCCCATTTCAGGATCATTTAAAACACTTTGCATTTGCTCAGTGGAAGACTGTGTGGGAGCTGCACCCCAATATTTTACTGCACCTCAATATTTTGATCACCCCAAAATGTACCTCTGGCACCTCTGCTCCTGCACCCTTGATCTTGCGAGGAGTCACAACTCTCGACATCGGACCCCACAAATAATCCTAGCAGAGTAACAAAAATAGTGACTGGGACCACTAAATGAGTTCTAGATCAGTTAAAAATTAAAGGATTTTATTACAAAATCTCATAATAAGCATTGCAGAGATGCAAATTATATGTCACGAAGGCTCAAGTACAGAGTAGTCCGAAATCCGAAGTTTCTAAGTCCCAATAAGCAACAGAAATCATAAGAGAAATGGACGTAGTCCCTAGAGGAACAGGGAAGACATCAAAATAAGGGAGCAGAGACCTATGAGGAAGAGGAATGTCATCAAAAGAACAGCAGCCATAGTGGAACAGGAACATTCGCCCCTTTATTCCTTTAATAGCTCCTTTTACATAGTGGGACTCCTTTAATGTTATCTGCTTGGGCAGATAGAGAATGTAAGGCCCCGCGGTTGTATGTTTATTATTATTCCTGTCCCTGCTGCATCTATTTGGCTATAGCTGCCATGGTTTTGTATGATGTCTTGTCTTTCCTGCAGCTTTTCGGATTGATATCATGATTCAACGCCTGTTAATCTGATTCTCATTTACATATAGAAAATGCTGATAAAGTCTGTTTAAAAAACAAAAATAGTATAACAGGCAAAGTCTCTAGCTCACCCCCAAAAACAAGTGTTTTTATACACATTTTATGAATAGGCAATAAGCAAAAACTGCAAATTCAGCATGGTATGTCTAATGATAACACGTATTGAGCAAATCAAAATAGAGATCGTCACAATAATAATTATAACTGTAACCCATTTCTAAGCTAAAGGAAATCCTCCATTAGCTTCCACAGTAACAGCACAGTCCAGAGATTTACAACACAATATGAAACATTTTCACACAAAGAATCGTATCCCAGTGTGCTAGCGAGTCTGCATCAGAACTTACAGCAGAAGTGTCATTCAGAATTTTACATTACATTCATGAACAAAGTTTCATTCACAATACATGCTGTTTCAGTAAAAGTTCGGGATCTTCGACTCCACTTTCTCACTTCAAAATCTGCATAAGCCTCTCATAAAAGGCATACAGTGACTCTTTCCCTTCTTGAGAAGTTCTCAAAATATTACTCCAATTTATATCCTTTTCAGGAACTCGCTTTGTCAAATGCTCGATCACATTCTTGTATTTGGTAGCTACCTCTTCAGAAGGAGCATCACTAGGAGTAATCCTTGATGATTCTTGTGAAGGCCATCCACAAACACCCTTCTACTCAGCCCACAAATCACTAGGAACCACAATCTCAAACAAAATATTCAAATCGGTCCACAACATCTGGGCAATATGTGTCAACTTATGGCTCTCTTCGTACCATTTTCCTGGATCATCTCTCAATTTTAGAAAATTATTAATAAATTCATACAATTCAGCTCAAGTCCATGGCGCCTGCATAAAAATCCCTTCATGAACTTCTCTCAAAAGAAACTCCAAAACTGTTTCTGTCCTAAGTTCCGTATCACACTCAACCCATCTCGTCCTACGTTCAGTCCCTTTAATTCTCTTTTTATTGTCTGTCCCTTTCTTTCATCTTTCTCAATATTTTTTCAAGTCACTCCAATCCCTTGTTTTCTCAATTCAATCTTTAATATGGGCTGTCAATGTAATTAAACCCTTTTCTTTAATTCCATCATGTGTTAAGTCCATTTTGTAATTTCGTTTCACATTCTTCATCTTGCTGATATCAACCACTAATTCTTCTATTTTACTGGCTGCTTCTTTAATCAAATATCTAATTTCGTCAGCATTGTAAGTCACCAGCCTATTTAAATAAATATTTCCCTGCAGCATTTCACCAAATTCACTTTTTAAAATGGCAATATCAGTTTGTTTAGGAACTTCTTCAACCACGGCTGTTCTTACAGGTGCAGCACCTTGAATCTGTACTCCCGATTTTGTGTCTTCACTTCTTCGAGGCACAGCAGCCATCACCATCTCTGTTGGTGCACTTGGTACCACTACAGTAGTAGTAGATCTTTGCACAGCCATAACACCATCTCCCTCACCACCTGTATCAGAACATGAGCTAGTCTCACATGTCCCTGCTGAGCTTGCTGTGTCTGAAGGAGGTCTAGAAGTCAAAATTTCATTGAAAAAAATTATCCTCATCATCTAAGACTTCTGACATGGAACGTCAGGGGTCTAAATGACCACAGAAAATTGCGCAACATCATTGCATATTTGAAAAGGAAGGATATCGACCTTGCCCTGCTGCAGGAGACTCCCCTGCCCCCCGATAGTGCGTTACTTATGACTAAGACACTGGCCGGCCCGTCTCATGCATCTGGGTTTACGTCGCCCTCTAGGGGTGTATTGACATGGGCGAACCCTAAATTAGGTCTTCAGCTGGATCACTGCGTCACAGATCAGGCTGGTAGATACACCATATCTAGATGTCATGGTAAAGAGTTGGACTTCCTCGTTGTTAATTCATATGGCCCCAATTATGATGACCCGCAGTTTTATTTCTCCCTCTATGACACTATTAAGAATCTGGGTTCATTGCCAATCCTTTGGGCCGGGGATTTTAACTGTGTCCTTGATCCAGCCCTCGACCGCTCCAAAGGTGTTCCGAGGTCTCCGTCAGCGGCCACTAAGGCAGTTTTGGACATCATACTGCAGCTACACATGGTTGACGTATGGAGAACTAGATCACCAAACCAGGGAGGGTACACGCATTACACTGCCGATCATGATGTTCATACCCGCATCGACTATTGGTTTATTTCTACTGCGCTATTTACTCAGGTACAAAATTGCTCCATCCTAGCTCGGTCTTTCTCCGACCACTCGCCTATTCTACTAGAGATCGCAGTGCCATCACATCGCCCCCCTCCTTTCCTGTGGCGGTTCCCACCGTACTCGCTACTGGACGCAGTGTTCAAATCTGACCTCACTGATGCCATTAATGAATACTTTAGCATTAATGTAGGGTCTGTGGATAAATTTGCAATGGTCTGGGAAGTGTTTAAGGTTTTTATCCGGGGTGTGGCTATCCAGAAACACGCTGGGGTGCTAAAATCTATTAGAAATAGATTGTCCCTATTAGAGACGGAGCTAGCTAACCTTGAGACTGAACTGTTGACGGGTAATATTACCCAAACACAGGAACAACTGAAAACCACACTAGCAGAGTATCACAGTCTCGCTGACAGCGAAGTAAAACACATGGGCAAGTACGCCTCGGCCAGGGTTTTTGGGGAGGGCGATAGGCCGGGTTCGGTGCTTGCTACATTGGCTCGTCACCGGATGGAGTCTGCTGTCACACACGAACTGCTGAACGAAGAGGGCTCCTTACTAACGGACCAGTCTGACATTAATAGCTGCTTCCGTAGATATTACCAGGAGCTTTACGACACCAAAGTTAACCCCACAGACAGCGACATTGCGCAGTACCTTGAATATATCCAGTTACCATGGTTAACTAACGACCACAGAGAATTTCTGATGCGCCCCCATGAGTTCATGGAAATACGCCTGGCATTGGGCTCTATGGGGGAGGGTAGCGCCCCGGGGCAGGATGGACTGACTGTAACATTTTATAAGGCCTTCAGTGACATTCTGGTCCCCCACCTGAGTACACTATTCCAGGAGATGGGTGAAGCTGGAATTATGCCACTGTCAATGCGTGAGGCACTAATTGTTACACTGCTTAAGCCAGATAAAGATCCCCAAAGATGCTCCTCTTACCGTCCCCTCTCTTTACTTAACGTCGATACAAAAATATTCGCCAAAATATTGGCAAATCGCCTGTCTCCACTCTTGCCTCAGCTGGTTGGACCGGAACAATCGGGTTTCATTCTGGGGCGCACACTATCATCTAATTTGAGAACAGTATTCGGTTCCTTTCAGCATGTGCGACCTGAAGTCAAGGCGGCCGCAGTGTTCTTGGACGCTAAAAAAGCCTTTGATTCTATTGAATGGAAGTACATGCTTGCTGTATAGAGACGCATGGGGTTGGGTGAGATTTTCCTGCAATTAGTATCGGTTCTTTATAACTCACCGCGGGCCAGAGTTGCGGACCGGTGATACGGTCTCCTCCCCCATTTATGTCTCTCGGGGCACTCGGCAGGGATGCCCCCTGTCCCCGCTTCTCTATGCTAATGCTGCTGAACCCCTGTTGAGAGCAATACGCGAATACCACGGGCACCCGGGGCTTCGCTTCCCCAATTATAATCTAATTGTCTCTGCATAAGTTGACGACATGTTATTATACATACGAGATCCAGATGTCAATCTTTCCCCTGTCATTCGTGAAATTATACGATTTGGTGGTTTGTCAGGCCTCAAAATAAACTGGGATAAGTCGATCATTCACCCCCTAACTGAAACAACTGAGCCGACACCTCTGGATTTTCCACTGCAGTGGACAACGGACCCGATCCGTAACCTCGGGATTCGTATACATGCTGAGGCGGAACAGGTAATTAAAGCTAATTACGGTAGAGCCATCGCCAAATTGAGCGATGACATAGATAGATGGATTCGGCTCCCCTCTCGTTGGTTGGCAGAGTCTCCCTTATGAAAATGATAGTCCTCCCCCGTTTCCTTTTCCTTTTTGTTAACATACCCATAGTAGTCCCTCAACATATGTTCCGAGAGCTGCGCACTCTGCTGTGTAAACTGGCGTGGGCGGGAAAGACCCCGCGTGTTGCTTTTAATACACTCACTATGCCTTACTCTGCCTCTGGCCTGGGTGCTCCAGATTTAGAATTGTATTATAGAATAGCGCAGGCTTCACATGCTCACTCCTGGATCCATGGACAGCCCGATCTGCCGCACCTACAGATTGAAAAGGTGGCTGCCAGTCCTGACCCGCTGCCTCGCTTGCTGACTCAACCACCAATTAGGCGCTGCGGTGTTCTAGATTCGGTCAATTCCATAGTACATGCCTGGCATACCCTCCTAAAACTTCATGCTGGTTCCTACCTATACTCGCCTCTAATGCGGTTGGAGTGGTGCCAGTGGCTCAAACTTAGTTCAGAACGAGGCGCCCTTCGTGCTCTTGCGGACCTGCGCATCCAGAACATGGTGGACCTATTTAGAGATGGGAGGGTGAGATCCTGGGAAGACGTGGCTGGGGGTGTGGATTCCATCACTGCACTGATACATTTGTATTTTTTTAGAATGTGCCATACACTGCGCTCTCTGTTGGGCGAGGATTTATTGGAACCCCTGGAAATCCCTGCGCTAACTATATTGCTCCGATCCAACTCGCCTGTGAAGCTGGTCTCTAACCTATGTACCTCGACACAAACATCTATTAATACCTCATACTCCAAGGCGAGACTGGCTTGGCAATCAGACCTCGGCTCCCCAATCACAGATGAGATCTGGCATTACTGCTGCGAAGTCACTCAAAAGGTCTCCCTTAATGGTCGCCATAGGCTGGTTCATTTTAAATTTCTTAATAGGGTCTATTACACACCGCAAAGATTATTCAGATATGGGTTGCGGGACACAGACCGCTGTGATAGATGTAATATACCAGGTGCTGATTTTCTTCACCTGGCATGGCTGTGCCCCTCTGTGGAAACGTTTTGGAGGAACGTGTTTCAGACTTTAAACGATATAGTAGGTGTCACGCTGGCTCCTGACCCCTTACTAGCGTTATTGGGCTACACGAGACCGCTCAGTAAAAGAATTAGAAAGTTAGTCGCTATGGGGCTACTACTAGCGAAACGCAGAATAGCTTTGCGTTGGATGCGGGGTCCCGCGCCTACTGTTGCAGAGTGGGAGAAATATGCTTTTTTGCAATACACAATCAGACGCATATAACGAATTGTTGCCACGAGTAATAGGCCTAAAAGTTTCTGGGGATTGTTCACGCAATATCAATTAGCACGACAGGCTGAGGATGAAGACTAAGAATAAAAATTGTCTACATAGGCCTTGTGGGGGTGGATGGCGGGGCGAGTCACGTCGACGAGACATGTCCTGAACATACCTCAGCTGTTAGATTGGAATATAGCTTCATTGTATTATTTGTGGTGGATGCAAATGATGTTTAAACAAGTACTGGCACCTTTTTCTTCTTTAGTGGGGCTCCCGTATATTGCTTGGTGATGTATTACGCAAATGTGACTATAACGATATCAGCTGTACACAGTTATTATTATTGCAAGTATTTTCCTTTGCTTATGCCAAGATGACTGTACGTATTGTTTCCTTTTTTTCTTTGTTCATGCTTGTTTTTTCTCATAAAAAACCAATAATATAAAAAAAAAAATATCAAATGATCTTCAAATGAATTTACAAATATGAATAATATATCCTTAATCAACCCACCAATTGAACTCACAATCATCATCCCATGTCCAAGCAACTCACAACAGAAACAGAAATCCTTTCCTTAATTACGTACTTCAATATACATCACAAATGCGTACACCATACACAAATCAGTTCACCTTATTCATACTTACTCTCCAAATCATGCAGGAACACTCAGCAAATCACTTCTTTGGAGTCTTCATTACCGGGCTTTTGGCAGAGTTCCCAAAAAACTTTCCCCCTCGGACTGGGCATTAAGTGCTCAAAAACCATGGGAAAAACCCCTACCAAAGAGGAGGCGCTCTTGCGCAACCATCCTCTGCTAACTTTTTTGTGGGAGTCAAACCCCAATATTTTACTTCTCCCCAATATTGTGGTCACCCCAAAATGTACCTCCTGCGGCTCAGCTTCTGCACCCTTTATCTTGTGATAAGATTCACCACAATTCTCGACACCGAGCCCCACAAATAATGTTAGCAGAGAAATAAAAATAATGCCTGTGATTATTCAACAACTGAGTTTTCTTTCAAAATCTCATAATAAGCATTACAGAAAAATGCAAAATATATGCCATGAAGGCTCAAATACAGAGTACATAGTCTGAAATCAGAAGTTTCTAAGTCCTAATAAACAACAAAAATCATAAGAGAAATGTACAAAGTCCCTAGAGGAACAGGGATGTCATCAAAATAATTGGACAGAGACCTATGAGGAATAGGGAAGTCATCAAATGAACAGCATCCCTAGTAAAACAGGAAACATCTCTGGCTCACCCCCAAAACCAAGGGTTTTAAAACACATTTTATGGATAGGTAGTAATAAAAAAACTGCAAATTCAGCATGGCATGATACTTTCCACAGGATATTGTTAAGAAAAAACTTTCTAGAACTATGGGATCATGACTGACACTGCACGGGATCATAAACAGCTCTTTCTTGTATTCTACCCAATGATCACAAATGAGAATTTCACATCTCAACATTTTTGGGTGAGAATTTGAGGTGGACTAATGCCTGGAATGATCACTTATGTAAGGGAGGATCTACTTTTTTTCTTTAAAATTTCACTCACTCCTCTATTGGTAGGTGACCAGGCTTCATCATACCCCACACAAATACAAATGTGTACCAGTGAGTCCCTGACAGATTATTCAGTACAATGATTGTCCCAAAGATAGACCTCTTCACCCCAGGCTCTCCCAATTCTGTCCTGAAAGGTCAGGTGTATATGTTCTTTAGAGGTTACCTTTCTTTTCTTCTTTCCAGGAAGATTGATACTCATTGCTTAGTGATCAAGTAAGTCATACGTATGTTCAGGCCTCCTTGCTAGATATTACTAGTTGCCCCATATGAAATGTGATTTTCGATCATATATGGAATGGTGCATTTACTACTAGAGAAAAATATTCTCCCAGTATGAACAGTTAAGTCTCTACCCTCACAAACCTGCTGGCCATGAAGATTTAGTTCCTATAGCCATGCAGGGTATCAAGTCAATTTGGATTTCAATAGAGCCACTAAGTTATATTTGCCAAAGGCAAAATATAACTGATCAAACCTAGGCTTTTTGTGTGATGTAAGGTGTAGATTCTTTTGCAGATAACTTTTCAAGGAATGTATTGTGCGTTGGATAAACATTTACATGTCTAAATGTTGCTGAGACAATAGACCTCCCATGGAGATTGTTTATGCAGTTTCTCCAGTATTGGTTCTTTCATAGATTCACATGCTTGAATCATCCCTGTCGTCGTAGTGGGAGTCCCACGGTATACATATAAAAGCATTAGATAATACTACAATAGGGTACAATGCAATGAAGTCACTACAATAGCCTATCCATTTTCTTTTGTAAAAAAAACAACAAAAACTTAAGTAGCAGCCAATCAGGCGACGGTACTCTAGAACAATCCCAAGAGAGGCTAGGTTCCTCAGATTTTCTACCGCACGTCGTGTGAAAGGGAGTCTCCCTGAGCGCTGCTCAGTTTTCTCTTGTTTATCCAGATTTCAAACCAGAATGTCGGAATCTTCAAAGAAAGGTCTCTTCAAGTCGTGTGGATCATGCGGTAAGAAGAGGCTGCATGCTGAGGATCCACATAAGAGCTGCACCTGTTGCCTTTACCCTCAATATAAGGTAAAAGACTGTAAAATCTGTAGAACCTTTTCTACAAAAACCCTCAATGACAGAGAGGGTAGATTATTGATTTGGCTTCAGAAACATAAATCTAAATCTGATGTCTCTGAGGATGAGGAGAACTCTACCTCACAGGCTTCTAAGAAAGCATCCAAAAGGAGAGATAGACCTCTTGAATCTCCTGAGGTTTCCAAGAAAAAGACTTCAAAAAGGTCTCGTCAGGAAGATGCAGGCACCTCACAAACAGGAAAGCTTCCATTTCCTACTGAGGAAAAAAGCCACAAGAAGGAAAAGCACTCTTCTGTTCACGCTATGAAAATGTCAGTCTCTAAAAAGCTTCTGTCACCGACGGCGTTCACTTCTGGATCACTGTTGATGCAAAAATCACCTTCTAGACAAGCTTCTCCTACCTCGTCGTCGAAACAATCTACATCGTCGACGACAGATTTGACGACGGTCCCGCCGACGGCACTTCCAGTGATGACGATGGCTTCGACACCGCCGACTACCTCATCGTCGACGGCGACACTGACGACGACGACTGCAACCTTTTCATCTGCGGCCTCGTCGACGGTGGTGGTTCCGTCGACGACCCAGTCTACGACCGCGTCGACGACAATATTGTCTACGATGCTGACGATGACTTCATCCATTCCTGTCATGTCCTCGTCGACGCCACAGACTTCGCTACCGTCGACGAAGCTGACAACGCTTTATCCCACGCCTGGTCATAAGCGTCCATCCAGCTTACGCCTATGTACCCGTCGACGACGTTCTGAGGCATTTTTTGCAAAATCCAGCAATAGTTTCACCTTTACCACCTTCAACTTTTTTAGAGGAGTTTGATGACGATGGGTTGTTTGGACCTGCTGATAGTCCTTCTCAGTTGCATGTAAAATATCAAGAGGAAGATGACGATGAATATGAGGGTTACTACCAACATGAATATCACCCTCCTAATGCAAAGATTCAGTATATGGAACCAATTAATGAGCCTATGGTCCACCTTCCTGTTACTCTGGTACAAGACCTTCATGATTTATTACATGACTATCGCACACGCTTTCTTTCAGCGGCTGTTCCTCCACCTCCATAGCCACCACCGCCTGCCGCTTCACCACCACGTACCTCTATACCTTTGTCTGTGCCCTTCCCTGCGGGAGATACTGTTTTGCCGCAACATCATCAGGACACTTCTGATGAAGGAGAAATTGAGGGCAATCAACCTCAAAAAGATGGGCAAACAGGAGATGAATGGGCGGACTACGTTCAATCGACACCTGCGTCTCCTTCTCCACAAACTGTAGAGTCTCCACCAGAGTACATCTGCGGCTTTCACGCTCTAATAGAAAGAGCAGCGTCACGTTTTCAACTGTCTTTAACGGTCAAGCAATCAGATTGCTTTCTCTACGATTTCAAAGATCTATCCAGGAAATCTGTTAGATCTATACCCATTGTAGATCACATCTGTGAAGGTGTAAAAGTAATGAGGACAGCTGCCACAGTTATCCCTATCTTTCCCAGGATCGACAAAAAGTGTAAAGCTCCGGGTGATGCTCCAGCTTGTCTAGTAGGACATCCTAAGCCTGACTCCATTATCTCACAGGCCACTCAACGGAGATCGAGAAACCCTCTAGCGCCCATCACTGTTCCACCTGACAGAGAAGGAAGGTGCTTAGATAACATCGGCAAAAGATTCACAGCCACATCAGGTGCGACTGTTCGTGCTGCCAACACTCTTGCGATTTTAGCCAGGTATGATCGACAGATGTGGTCGGACATTGCTCATTTCTTAGATCTCTTTCCAGAGGATAAAAGGATGGAAGCAAGAAAGAACCTGCTAGAGGGGGAAAGATCTGCATCTGAAATCATTGATGCTTCAATGGACATTGCTTCCTTGGCCTTTCGTCAGCTTGCTGGAGCTGCTGTCCTCAGACGCCAGGATTGGCTAAAAGCAACTATGTTCCGCCCCGAGGTGCGAAGCAAAATTTTGGACATGCCATTTGAGGTGAAACACTCTTTGGCAAACATATTGATGACGCTTTGCAAACCATCAAAACAGACACGGACACAGCTAAGGCTCTGGGAACGCTCCAATATAGAAAGACCCCCTTTCGTGGAGCACGTGGCAGAGGAACCTATTCTTTTCGAGGAGGTTACCAGAGATACCAGCCTCAAACTTACACCTCTTTCTGACCTTCCTACCAACAACAACAGCAATACTGTGCGCCACCACAAGATGCCTATTCCAGACCACCTAGACGGAAGCAACAAGTTCAACCCAGGGATTCTGGCCGGAAGCAGTGACGACGCCTCGTCGCCTGCCGCACTTCCCTTGTCTTTTTCACTGAAGAAAATTCCCCTTTCTCATTGCCTACATCAATGGCAGAAAATAACATCAGACAAATGGGTCCTGGATATAATAAAGTATGGCCATACCCTAGAGTTTACCTCAACGCCACCTCATCATCCGCCTCAGAAATCAATACCACCCCATCTTCAATTGCTAAAGAAGGAGGCTTTACTAATGCTTCAAAAAGGAGCAATAGAATGTGTTCCATGCTCTCAGAGAGGAAAAGGCTTCTTCTCCCGCTTTTTCCTGATAAAGAAGAAAAAGTTGGGGGAATGGCGTCCCATTCTAGACTTCAGAAAACTCAACAAATACCTGCTGAAGAAATCCTTTCAAATGGTTACTCTCCAGGAGATGTTTCAACTTCTGAACAATTCGGATTTTTTAGCAAGCCTAGATTTGGAAGACGCATATTTACATATCCTATCCACCCCAAACATCGAAAATTTCTACGTTTCTCTGTGGCAGGCGCGCATTATCAATTCAAGGTACTTCCCTTTGGTCTTCGTTCAGCTCCCCGGGTTTTCAACAAGTGCCTAGCTCCCGTGTCAGCATACTTTAGCTTAAAAGGCCTACAGATCTTCCCATACCTCGACGATTGGTTGATGAAAGCTCCTTCTCTTCGTCAAGCTTCAGGAGAGATCTCATTCTGTCTACAGCTCTTCCGCTGTCTAGGGCTGGCAGTCAATCTTCAAAAATCCATTCTAGCTCCTTCTCATTGGTTAACGTTTCTAGGAGCAACACTGGACACCCTCCAAAACAAGGCATTCTTATGAACAGAGAGACGGAACGCCATTCTATCTCTGGCTCACGATCTCTACAAAAGAAAGTTCGCTTCTGTCCGTCTCCTCAAACCCTTTCTCGGAATGTCTTCCGCCATTCTCATGGTACCTCATGCTCGTCTAAGGATGAGGCCATTTCAAGAACAGTTGGACACTCAATGGCTTCAAGTAACAGGATCATTCGACGACATAATTCGGATAACTCCGATCATGAAGGATGCACTTCTTTGGTTGTAACCTCCCAGCAATCTCCTTCTGGGACTGTCCTTCCTTTCTCCTCTTCCAGAGTTTGTTCTGACCACAGATGCATCTTTGGAAGGCTGGGGAGCGCATCTGCAAGACCTCCAAATAAGCGGCAAAAGGAGTCTCTCTCTCTCTCTCCAAAATGCATATCAATTTTCTGGAACTACGGGCGATTTTTCTAGCCCTCCAGTCATTCCTCCCAAGGATAAGAGCATCCTCAGTCCTCATACACACTGACATTACCACCTGCATGCATTATCTAAACAAGCAGGGAGGAACAAGATCTCCAATCCTATATTGGGAAGCTCAAAGAATATGGGAATGGACACTACAACATCAAATAACTATCAAAGCGGAGCATCTCCCAGGAGTAAAAAACAACCTAGCAGACACCTTGAGCAGGTTAAATCAATCAAATCACGAGTGGGAACTCAACCAACTGATTCTCAATCACATCTTCCAGAAATGGGGAACACCCAACTTGGACCTATTTGCGTCTCAAGGGAACCAGAAATGCCGGTTCTTTGCCAGCAGGGAACCACAGATGGGGTCATGGGGGAATGCGTTTTCGATAAGATGGTCAGGAATCTTTGCGTACACTTTTCCCCCATGCCCCCTAATCTCCAGAGTGCTGATAAAATGAAACGGGAATCGTGCCAACTCATCCTCATTGCTCCTCGTTGGCCACGCCAGCACTGGTTTATGGAGCTACTCCTGCTGTCGCAATCCAAACCTTATCGCCTTCCATTGTCAACCACCCTGCTAACGAAGAACAAAGGGCAGATCCTGCATCCGCACCCAGCTTCTCTTTAACTGCATGCCTGGAACCTGAGTTCAATGAATACAAGGATTTAGTCATCCCTCAAGACTGTAGAGATGTATTGTCCAGAGCAAGAGCTGAGTCTACTACTAAAACGTATAGACTAAAATGGAAACGTTTTTGTTCTTGGTGCCTTCGGAATGACATTCACCCTCTTCTCTCTTCCCCAGAACAAATCTTGCCTTATCTCTTGTCTCTAGCAAGATCAGGTCTGGCGTATGCTTCAGTAAGGGTCCACCTCGCGGCCCTCTCCCGATACAGACGTACGTCCGACGCCTCTTCTTTCTGCTCTTCACGCATCATCAAGCAGTTCATGAAGGGTCTATTCAGGACTTCTCCTCCTATTAGGCCTCCTCCACCAGAATGGCGCCTTAATGTGGTCCTGTCTCAGTTAATGAAACCACTGTTTGAGCCAATTCACAAAATAGAGCTCAAGTTTCTCACATGGAAGGTGGCTTTGCTTCTCGCGCTTACTTCTGCTAGAAGAGTAAGCGAAATTGAAGCCTTCACCATTAAAGAGTCTTACTTACGTTTCACAGAGGACTATGTGATGTTACGAACAAACCCTAAATTCATACCAAAGGTACCATCTCAGTTTCACCTTAATGAGCCCGTTATACTGCGCACTTTTTTCCCCGCATCCTCCTTCACCGGCGGAGAAATATCTTCACTCTTTAGATGTAAAACGATGCCTTAAGTTTTACTTGCAAAGGACAAAGCAGCTGCGCAGAACGGATCAACTCTAGTATCTTATGGGCCTGTAAAGCTGGGTTCTGCTGTCACAAAAAGAACTATTGCACGGTGTATCGCTGCTACTATTCAACTTTGTCATATTAAGGCGGGTAAACCGCTTACAACCAAGACCAGGGCGCATTCTACAAGAGCAGTGTCCTCTTCTGCTGCTCTTTTCGCTGGTGTTCCACTGGACAAGATTTGCTGTGCCGCTACCTGGAAGAATGCTCATACCTTCACGTGGCACTATTGCCTGGACATGGCAACTTATAGTGAAGCAGCAGTGGGACAGGCGGTCCTACGCCATCTATTCCAATAAGGTAAGCTTCTACTATTAGAGGCGTTTTTTATTTTTTGCTTTGTGTAATGAACATGTATATATGGTTGATACCTTACTGCATAATATCTTATGTATACTTCTGTATTGGCATGTATATTGTTACCCACCATCCTCTAAGGGTCGACAAGTGTATAGTATTTCTATACATGCATGTTTATGAAACTGCTAGCTACTCTGATTCAAGCATGTGAACCTATGAAAGAGCCAATACTGGAGAAGAAAATGAGTTACTTACCTGTAACTACGGTTCTCCAGTATTGGTATCTTTCATAGATTCACATGCGACCCACCCTCCTCCCCGGAGAGGCTTCCCTTATTCCTCAAGGCTTATAGTTTCACACTTGTGCTTGAAAATCTGAGGAACCTAGCCGCTCTTGGGATTGTTCTAGAGGGTGCCGTCGCCTGATTGGCTGCTACTTAAGTTTGGTTCTTTTTTACAAAAGAAAATGGATAGGCTATTGCAGTGACTCTTCATTGCATTGTAGCCTATTGTAGTATTATCTACTGCTTTTATATGTATACCGTGGGACTCCCACTACGACGACGGGGATGATTCAAGCATGTGAATCTATGAAAGATACCAATACTGAAGAACCGTAGTTACAGGTAAGTAACTCATTTTCTTCTAGAGGCACATACCCAGAATTTCTCTAAAGCACAGAAGATGAAGAGTTTTGAAGAATAGTTAAGACGAATGTGCCAGCTTGATCCATGATTTACATTACCATTGCAATCCGTCTGTTCCTTATATATTTTCACTTTCTAGTAAATGAGGAAGCTGGGCACAAGAGTTACAATATTATGCTCTGTGTTATGTCCATCTTAAAGAGGATTACATAAGGCTGTCAACATGTGGTTCATGTGGCTTTTGGAGCTACATAAAAAGTAATTCAGACATTAAGTAATTAGCATCCTCGCTCCTGAATCATTTCACTGCCTGAGACATCCTCAGTCTTGGTGGAACTGCATGCTCTTCTTCTTACCCATGACTGAGGAGCCCCATTGACAGACAACACTTCTGGTGCTTCGGCAAGAATTCTCAAGAACATCCAGGACGCTGCCCTTCTCCATGCTTTCCCAGATACCATACTATCTCCATCTGGTGAGCCCAACCCCCCCAATGTCAAAATCTTACATTTTCTTGTGTTTGTCATTGAAAGAAATATTTAAGGTTAAGACGGTTGTCACTGGGGAGTATCTGTAATCATCCCCCATATGACGTTGAGATGTAGCTCTGCATTTCTTTGCACACTAGCCCCTCTTTGCATCATTGTTTTGTCCATAAAACTTGGTCACACTTGCAGAACTTTCACTGACGGACAACAAAGAGAATAGTAGGTAAGAAATAGAAATTGAGGAAGAGTGCTGATGGCTAAACTTAGAAGGAAACACTTTTTGTGTTAAATATTGATCGGGACCGATCATATGACATATATGACAGTGTGTACACCTTTTCAAAATTGTGGAATGGGCAGGACTGAAGTCTTTCAAAGGTTATGTAAAATACACTTTTACATTTTTTCCCTTCCCCAGAAGTTGCTTTGGATAGACAAACCCAAAATTTGATGAAAACGGTAAAGACTTGCAGCAAATTATGACCCAGGGAAATTCAAGCTTTGTAAACAAGACTTTGGACCCAAAATGCCTTGTCTACCTTTGGCAATGCAAACTTGCCAAGTTTCAAGGCTGTTCAGCCATTGCACCTTTCAAAGGAAGGTATCTCACTGTTGAAGTACCTCAGGCACTAAACTCTGGCATGAACCCCAGTACCATAGGACTTGTAAACCATGTAGAAGCACTTGAAATAGTTTTTTACTACAACCACCCATAACTTGCTGCTCATGATGAAGATTACCAGACCTAACAGCTCCAGTTTCTCCATGCCTCCTTATGGAAAGGCTCAATGTGGAAGGCCCCTAAATTGGCATACACACCAGCTACAAGCAAAAAAGCAGGCTTGGCGACTTAAACCCTAAACAAATCCTGTGCACATATGTCGCACAAGTACACAAAAAACTGAACCAGAGGTTGGTGTCTAAAAGCACCTCGGGAATAGACATGTCACAGAGCCAAAATCACTTCGGTTGCAGCTGACACACACTAACGTGTTAAAACTTTGACGAAAGATAGTGATGGCTATTGAAGAAGGTTCCTAAGTGATTTGAATATTTCAAAGTATACTGTAAGAAGGGCACTAAATAGATGGTGATTAATGAATTCTGCATTGAAAGACAAGGAAACTACTGTTCCAAAGTTCAAAAATATCAGAGAGACACCATTGGGAACCTTGCCTTATAGACCTCACCATACCATGCAGTAGAATGTGCTTTTCCTATAGCAAATAAGTAGTTCCAAATTATATGGGCGATATCATCATAGAGGACAATGGCAGAACTTTCAGAAATTGACAAATGCGTCCTGGGCCCTTGCCTGCTAGTGATAGACATATAGAAATATTTACAACACCTGAAAACATGCATCAAAAACAGAAATCCATGGCAAATTGTTTATATTCTATACTTGCAACCAGTGGACCTGGAAACGTGGATCTTCCACTATCACTGTCCGCAAAGTGAGGAACCTTGAAGTGATTGTGGATTCTGAACTCTCTTCCATCAGACAAACCAGGAAACCAAATCCTCTTTATACCACTTAGGATCCTGAGACCCATATTCCCTTTCATGGGGTTCCAACAATGGTTCCAGGCTGCCATAGCACGAATACACTGCTAACTATAATACACCAATGGAATATACAGTGTGGCTCCAACTATTTTCATAGACAGGCTAGAGTGCAACAACAACATAGCCATTCAAACCGAACATTCCCTATAAATTCAGTATTATTTAACATTGGTCCTTCAACTCCATCTCTGACTCCCTAGTGCTAGATGCATCACTTTCAATGCCCTCTGCATTTCGTAAGGAAGAACCTCAGATCAAGAGTTTTACCTCTTCCGTCTATCTCAAGGTACAGGAAGACCTGCATAGGTTAGGCTTCATTTTCAGTACAACCAAATTTTGGAACTTCCTTCCAACCCAAATTCTAAGAATGATTAAAGGCAAGGCTGTCCCATTGTCTTTGTATGAACCTCGCCTTGCCACCAAAGGCAAAAAAGCATTTTTTCTACAGGAGACGGCTTCAGAAAAGTACCTGACCTGTACTTAATGCAGTACTTTCATGAAGCAAACTAGCGAGAGATGCACGAAAATTATACACGCAAGGGCCACCCTGTTCAGGTTGGTATTAATAAGGCGCTACCAAATCAACCTGACACTATTCTGTGTTGTTAACATGCTGAGTGCAGCACCAGGACTGCAGGAACAAGATGTGAACACCCCTCTAGTGCTCATGCCAACAGCCAAAATAGGACACTATAAACATACAATCTGCTAACCATACACAAGCCTTGTTTGTGGTAAACCTACACGTACTCCAAAGTGGTTACAAAAGTAACATAACACAGTATAAATGCTAACTAGAGCAACAAATTATATTTATGCAATTTATGGAAAATGTTACACACCTGTGTTCAGTTCAAATAGTTAATTAGAGAATAGATAAAATATAGGCCAGAATCTTCAGACCCACCTTATAATGGATACTGTCCATAAGTAGACTTTCTAATTATCATTCTTTATATCAAGACCACCAGCTGATCAGCAGAGAGACAGACTTGCATTTGAAAGCAGATGGATCACCACCAATGCAGTCTGTAACAGGAACATTACTAATTTATAGCGCTGTTGGCTAGCCATTTCAGTGCTCAGTAAGATGATATGAAGGAATTATTTCTGCACCTGCCAAAAACTTTAAAGTTTTTTTTTTTTTTTTGGTAAACAATTTTTATTAAGGTTTTTCAGATCATGCATCATATTGTTGTATCACATTCTATACATTCAAATGGTTCAATAAAACATAAATGCACTTGTGTGTCTGGTCTCCTAAGTCATCAAACAGTCCCTCCCTCCACCCCACACCCTCGTGAGTCACTACAACATCACAATATTGGTAGCAAAGAATGGTATGTCCGTGTACCCTAGGGAAAAATGTATACTAATGTGTGCAAATCTCCGAGTTGTGCATGGCAGTGTGCATAAGCAGTAGGAGGCCCTTCAGACCATCAAAAGGGGTCCAGTGTGCCTTGCAGCTGCTCTATATTCTGCAATCTTGAAGGTGAGGTCATGGGAGTGTCGGATTACGGGGCGGTAAAACTGTCAACCAGCACTTTCCAAACCCTGGCTGCCTCCAATGTGCCAATCCCATGTCTGGCAACCTCCCCTCACAGCTCGCCCATTTTTCCATTTCCCTTCTCCATGCAATTATTCTGGTCTTGAAATTTGCTTGTGGCTTTAGTTTTGGATGTATGTAAAAACCACCCTAGTAGGTAATGGCCCAGGAAACAGTAAACCTCCCTCTAAATGACAGTCGAGATCGTAGTCGTGACCTCCTCCCAAAATGTTTGCAGCGAGGGGCACGCCCAGAACATGTGCAATATGTGTGCATCTCTCTCCCCGCATCTAGGGAAAGCTGCCTCAGCTATATGGAAATACCTTTTGATTCTCTCTGGGGTAAGATATGATCTATGTAGTACATAGTAATTAATTAATTTGAAGCACGAGTTTCTGGAGATTTTCTGCATTCGTTCCAGGATGGTATCCCAGTCCTTGTCAGTGATAGGAATTCCCAAATCCTCCTCCCACTGTGTTCACAGCCATTGTAGCAGGCGCTGGAAGTCCGTGCGTAACATTTTATACAGGAGACCATCTTAATGGTGCCCGCCAATAAGGCCACATATTGACAGCACTTGAGCGCCTGTGGCTCAATGAGCCAGTGCCCCAGTGTTTCTTTTGCGCCGTGGTAAGTGCTTTGTGCAAAAGAAAATGGCCCTGCGGTAAGTCAAATTCAGCTTGATACTCCTCAAACAGTAGCAGCTCCGAGTCTCTAAAGAGATCCCCTATCTTTGTAGCTTCTGTATCAGTCCAAGTATCAAGTCCTCCCCAGCATCCTCCATGGGGCTAATGTTGTAGCATGGAGAGAGGTAAGTCGGGGGAATATGGTATCTTTCTGCATGTTTTTTCAGGCATCTATTCCAGCATCGACTAACTACCCTGAACTCTCCAATGTCCCCAGCAGTGGACCTTCGCACTCTCAGCAACATCATAGTGAGGTCCGAAGGCGTCGGCGCAAATGGGTTTGGAGTCCTGTCTAGACTTCTCCTGGTCTCCAGCCACTGGACCAGCCAGTTAAGCTGGGCCGCTATATAGTATGTCTCAAAGTCAGGGACTGCCAATCCACTTCTGCCGTGGAGCGCTGGATCATGGTCAGTGCCACTCGTCTATGGCCCGCCCCCCATATAAAGGCTGTGATTAGATAATCCAGGTCTCGAAATATCGCTTGTGGGACCCAGATCAGGAGTGTTCAGAAGAAGTAAAGAAGACGCCTCAAGGCCACTATCTTCAGGAATCAACACAGCCCGCCAGCGAGATCAGCAACATTTTCCAAAAATCCGCAGAAGAGCGGAAGGAGCGGATGGCTTGTCCCATGTTGCCATCTAATAGGTCAGCACGATCATGGGAGATCCTCACCCCCAGATATGCCAGGCAGCGGGGCTCCCGCTGCAGGTGCTCCAAACCCTCTGGTAAGTCCCTCTTTGGTGCCGTAGGTAGGAACAAGTCTGGACTTTTACCAGTTAACCTTTAAGCCAGGCAGTCTGCCAAAGCTCTCCAACTTGCTCCTGGCTCTGTCTAGGTCCTCCCCAGTATCGCAGAGGAAAATCAGGAGGCCATCCGCATATAGCGCTATGCGGTGTTGGGATCCCATATGCTTAAGTCTTGATAGCTACTACCGGTTTGTGCATAGTTGGCCAAGGGCTCCATAGCCAACGCAAACAGCAGGGAGGAGAAAGGGCACACCAGCCGTGTTCCACATTCCACCATCTGTCTCGCGGAAATGGTCTTTCCTGTGCGGACTCTAGCAGTTGGATTCATGTATAGGAGTCTCGTCCATGGCAGGAAGTTCTCATCCAGTCCCATGTGCACCAGCACTTCATAGAAGTAGTGCCATTCTAGGCTGTCGAATGCCTTCTCTATGTCAACAGCAAACACTACGGTGCTCACCCGATCATAATCTCCAGCATCCAGAACAGCCAGCAGACTTCTGATGTTTATGGCTGTGTTCCGGCCCGGGATATAGCCTGCCTGATCCAGGTGAATCAATTTGGGCATGAGGGGCAGTAACCTGGTCACCAGTATTTTACTCAATATTTTATAGTCGATATTTAACATTGAGAGCGGCCTGTATGCTGTGCGATCATGCGCTGGCTTCCCTGTCTTCATGATGGGGATTATGAGCGCTTCCCTGGTGGTATTTAGCAAGGACCCTGTGTCCTTGGCTGCAGCATATAAGGCAACTAGTTTGGATGCTAATTCTGCAGAGAAGGCAGCATAGAATCCTGCTGGTAACCCATCAATTCCCGGGGTCTTATTGCAGGCTATATTATTAATAGCCATTCGTATGTCCTGGGGAGTTATGTCCCCTCCCAGTTCCTCCACGTCCTCCTCTCCGAGGCGCGGGAGACGCAGCATTTCAAGGTATGTCTTTGTTGCTGTGATGTCATGTGCTGTAACGTTTTGATATAAGGTCCCCTCCAACTTGACTATAGGAGAGCCACGCTTAGTCAGATTAGCCAGCCAAGCTAAGAGGGACCCCGACTCATTCATTTCGGGCTCCAAACAGACCCCCCTATTTTTCAGTGTCTCATCCTTTTTATGGGGGGTTCTTTCTTTCGGGTTACCCCTGTTCAAGAGCTGCGTTTCATAAACAAAACAGCGGCGGGTGTAATGATTGAACAGTTATGACCTAATTGCATTACTACCAGGTTTACCCATTGTCCAGCCCAACCACTTTATCAAAGGTAGCCAGACCTTTTTTCCTCTTAGAGATCCCCGCTATGACATCCATTTTGGAGATATAAGAGAGTGCATTGAGCCAGTCTGTACACAGGGGAGGCACATCAGCTACCCACTCCTTCCATATTTCCCTTTGAGCCAATAAAACCATACAAAAAAGCAGCTTACTCTTGTCGCCACTCAACATTGCCGACCCTTCTACTGCCCCAAAGATAATTAGTTTGAGACTTACCTTAATGTTCATCCCCAAAATGTTCGTGAGGGTCTTACCCACTTTTTCCCAAAATTGCTGGATCCCGGGGCACTCCATGAACATATGGATGTCAGTCGCCTTCTCTAGCCCACATTTCACGCATTTAGTAGCGTCCCTTTTCCCATCTTCGAGATCCTGTAGAGCATCCAGTATGCTCTGTGAAGGGAAGAGAAGGTTCCTTCTTATGAAAGCAGGTTGGATAGTGCTATATATTGTGCACATAGATACTTGCCAGAAATCGTGTAGCTGTATCCTAGGCAATTATCCACCCCAGAGCTCCTCTGATAGGCTAAAATCACCATCCAGAATATCCAACAGCTCCCAGTACCATAATAATACTTCTTTCTTCCCTGGTAGATCAGTCGTACTGCTCTACAATCCTTTTCACCCAAATTATACTGTTTTTTGATGGTAGCCAAATATGTCCAATTTACCTTGTTGAAGGCTTTTGTAGCATCTAAGGTTAGAACTGCTAGTGGGATATTAAAGGCCGTCGCCAAATCAACTGTGCCAATGAGGCCATATGTTAGATCGTGGATCAATCTTCCCCTTACACAATCCTTATGATCGTTGTGCAACAACCTACCAACTGCTCTATTCATCCTCTCTGCCAAAACCTTCGCAAATATTTTATAGTCACTGTGCAGGAGTGAAATGGATCTGTAGGATTCAGAAATGGCAGGGGTTTTTCCTGGTTTCGAATTAACATAACTGTTCATTCCAGGATTGTGGCAACTGAATCCCTTCCTCGAAGATCCCCCCAAATAGTGTAGTCATAATTGGCAGAATCTAATTGCCTAAGGCCTTGTATAACTCCACTGGCAGACCATCAGGGCCTGCAGTTTTGCTCCCTTTACTTGAACTAATATCCCTCTTAACCTATGTCTGGCTAATACAGCTGTTCAAAACAGACTGATCATTTGCTGCCAGACTGGGTGGGACATCCATGCCTATCCACTGATTAAGCACCTCTTCAGTTATCTCCAAGTCCTTGGTATACAGATTTTCAAAAAACCCATGAAACACTATCTATATCAAAGCTGCTGGTCAGCTTTAGGGTTGTCACACCACATTTTGTTTCCTTAATGACATTCCTTGCTTGATCTGCTTTAATCTTCCAAGCAAGTAGCTTCCCCGCATTCTACCCATATTCAAAGTGAGCTAGCCTACTCGCTTCCCATCTCTTCTTCACTCTGGCCTCCAGTAGTGCTGTCAACTTCTCTCTTAACAAGCGTAGCTTATTCTCTAGGGCTGAAGCCTCCTTGATATTTAATTTAACTACCAATAGCCACTCCAGTTTCGACATTTCAGACTCCAAAGTCCTAACCATATTTTTGAACTTATTCCCTTTTTTAAAAATTTTTTTAATTTTGTTTTTTTAGCCATAAGTATAATACAGTACACAAAGAAAGATTACAAACAAAAACGATAGCAAAAAATAGAGCATACATAACATAAAAAATTATAAAGAAATAACATCAATCAAAGCCTAATACAATAACCATAAATATAAACATACAGGGAGAAGACATCAGCAAGAATAATAACACAATTTAAA
The DNA here is from genome assembly GCA_963921515.1 of Calotriton arnoldi. Taxonomy (NCBI): domain Eukaryota; kingdom Metazoa; phylum Chordata; class Amphibia; order Caudata; family Salamandridae; genus Calotriton; species Calotriton arnoldi. The sequence goes on along the minus strand of CAWUFW010004274.1, from coordinate 197,101 downwards.
GTAAAAGTCAATAGAGACTAATACAAAGATCCAAAGAAAAAGTGGGGATAAAAAAACAATATATTAATCCCATTGGAGGCTAAACCAGACCCTTTTAAATTTTAACCAAGATCGTGTGCCTCTGGCCTTGGCTAGTGCTAATTGCATTTCATATATTTGGCTAAGTAAGGCCCAAAATTCATTGATACTTGGGCTCGTGCTTTGAACCCATACTCGAGAAGGCGACTTACATCCATATGTTCATGGAGTGCCCCGGGATCCAGCAATTTTGGGAAAAAGTGGGTAAGACCCTCACAAACATTTTGGGGATGAACATTAAGGTAAGTCTCAGACTAATTATCTTTGGGGCAGTAGATGGGTCGGCAATGTTGAGTGGCGACAAGAGTAAGCTGCTTTTTTATATGGTTTTATTGGCTCAAAGGGAAATATGGAAGGAGTGGGTAGCTGATGTGCCTCCCCTGTGTACAGAGGCGAGCACAAGCTATAACAATTGAAACTAAAAGTCTCTTGTAGCTGCCCATGTCTCGTATTACCTCCAATACTACTTCCTTCTCTGTGACCTGGAAATTATAGTCGACCAATAATGTTAGTATGGAAGTTACATCTGTCCAAAATGTGTTCAACCTTGGACAAGTGACGAACATATGTCTTAGATCTCCCGCATAGACATGGCATTTTAGACTAAGTGATTTAGCCGAGGGTTGGGTCGTAGCCCATTTGGAAATGAGCTCAGGGGTGTAATACAGCATGAAAACTATCCTATGTTGTTGAAATTTCAAATTAACAGAAGTTACAGCTGCGTCTACAGTATCCAGTGAAGCCTGTATTTCCTCACTTGTTATATCGATTTGAAAAATCCGACTTAATTTCGCTGCTACTTGCATACCGTCATCGCTAGCGGCAGCTAATAATTTCTGATAAACTATACCAATAGTTCCTCGGCCTGAGGTTAGAAAGAGTGCAGATAGTACTTCAGAGGGACTCACCATCTCTAATATCCTCTGACCCCGTAAGAAATAGTCCCTTACTTGTAAATACTTAAAAAATGTACTCTGTAGCAGCCCAAACTCGTCTTTCAAGGCTAAGAAAGATCGAAACCCTTGTCCATCAAAAAACTGACCAAGTTGAGAAATACCCTTGTGCTGCCAACATCTACCAATATGATCATGGAATATGTCGGATTGCCCCACAACATCATATACTGTTGCAACACTGGCAATGAGTATTCCTTACAAATGTCTTGCAATATCCTGGTAATATCTCTAATTATCTTAAACCTGACCCGCATGTAGTAATTGGGGGTCAGCCGTTTTATAAAGCAGGAACCCAGTATTTGGTCCACAGGCCAGTTGGTATGACAGCCAAACAGTACCAGCATCAGGCCTACTAAGCAAACTTTGGATTCAACCAACAAATGCGGCCCAAAAATAAAGTTTAATATCTGAAAGCTTAAATCCCCCTTGTTTATATGGTAGTTTGATATAGTGGAGAGCTCTCCTTGCACGTCTGTAACCCCATATGAAACTGCCTACGACACTATCTAGACGCTTGAAAAACGTCCAAGGAACTCTTAAAGGGATTGTACGATATAGATATAAAAATTTGGGGAGAATGTTCATTTTCACTATGTTGCATCTTCCATATATACTAAGAGGAAGCCGGTGCCAACTACGTAATTTTGCCATAACTGTTTTAAGCAATGGCTCATAGTTCAGAGAGACCACATCGTCCACTCAGCTACTAAGACAGATTCCCAAATATGTTGCTGTTGTTGTAATTCCTAGTATTGATGGAGCTGTTTCAGATTGAAAATTTAAAATTGTTTGAGTCTTATTCAGGTTTAATTTGTAGCCAGAAAAAGAGCCAAAACGCTGTGCCTCTTGTGTAATTTCGACTATAGCATCTACCGGGTTAGAGGAAAAAATAACAATGTCATCCGCATATGCGGTTAATTTTAATTCCAGTCCGCTAAGAGACACTGGAGGAATCCTGACGTTTTGCCGCAAGTGTTTTATAAAAGGCTTAATATAAAGAGCGAACAGTAATGGGGATAGCGGACAGCCCTGCCACGTACCCCTTTGAACAGCAAAATGGGCTGAAGAAAGGCCGTTCAGCTTGACTGCTGCTGTCTGGTTACTATACAATTTCTGAACCGCAGAGATGAACCTTTGACCGAGGCCAGATGATATAGTCGGCCATAGTGCTCCCCAGGCAACTCGGACAAAGGCATTTTTGGCGTCCAGCATCACCATTCCTATATCTTGATCTACTTGTCCAGAGACATCAAATGCGGCAATAGCTGTATTAATATGGGCCGCCGTGTCTCTACCTGGGACAAAGCCATGCTGTTGTTCCGAGACTAACTGATGACTAAGAGGAGCCAGCCTCGAGGCAAGAATTTTAGAGAAAATGTTTGCATCAGCATTAATCAATGATATAGGACGATACGAGCTCATATCCTCTACCGATTTCCCCTTCTTAGGAAATACAATGATGTTGGTGATATTCCAAGAGGAAGGGGCATCTTCCCCATGAATAATATTACTAAGTAAAATAGAAAAGACAGGTGCCAAAATATCCTTAAAAGTTTTATAGAATTCCAGCGGGATAGTGTCTTCACCAACCGCCTTGCCTGATGGTAGAGCGCTGATCGCGTCCTCAACCTCCCCAAGTTCAATGTCTTTCTGCAAAGACTTATAGTCCAACGGATTTAGAACCGGTAGCGCACTCTCCTGTATATAATCCAAAGCGGTTTGTTTACTAAACAATGTTTATTCGCCATATAGGTCAGCATAAAAGAGTCTAAATTGTTCAACTATATCTACTGATCGACTGTAGGATAAACCATCTGCCCCTTTTATTGATTTAATGTAAGATCTGGCCCTTTGGTCAGCAATCTGAGTAGCTAGCAAGCGGCCAACCCTTTTCCCATATTCATATTGCTTAGTTTTATACTTGTGGTAATTGGCAGCTACTTTATCCATTAACCCTCTATTAAGCTTAGCTCTTACTTCTACAAGCCGCCGATGTATTAGCTGTTCCGCCGCATCCCTTAGAGCAATAGCTCTGGCGTGTTGTTGTTCCAAATCTAAATAAAGCCTATGTTCTTTCTCCACCTCCAAGGTAGAAAGGCGATTCTGCATTAAGATATACTGTAACGTAGCCCCTCTTGCATAAGCCTTCAAGCAATCCCATACCACTGAGGTAGAGGCAGTGCCCCTATTATTCTCTAAATATTCCCCTAATATTCCTCGCATACATGTCAAAAAATCTAAATTACTAAGGAGATATCTGGGAAATAAATTCCCTAAATGATTCTTTATCCCCCCCGCTGGATCTTTACGGTTAGCATCACTGGATTGTGGTCCGATGTAATTTTAGGACAGACCTCTATAGATGCTTTCTCCAGCATAGTTCTATTAATAAAAATCATGTCAATTCGGGAATATTGTTTATGTGGGGATGAATAAAACGTGTACCCTGGGATTGTTGGAAATAATCTCCTCCAGGCATCTTCCAATTGATGTATATGGAGAAGTTCAAGGATAGCGACCCTAGTCCTGCCCATTCTAGCCCGAGTTGCAGTGTTAGTGGTGTCGATCTTCTTGTCGATGATACAATTGAAATCCCCCATGACTATCAAATCGCCAGCCCACTCCAGTAGTTCTCAGCATAGATGGTAGATAACCTCAGGACAGTCAGTATTAGGACCATAAACCACACATATCGTAGTCTTACGCCCAAAAATCAATAGTTGGGCAATTGCCCAGCTCCTCTTAGAGTCAGCAAGTGTACGTAGTACTGTTGTTTTACAATTCTTAGATTTCAATATGGCTACCCCTCGAATAGAGATCGCCTGTGAGGTGCAAACAAGTATATCAAAACCAAGTTGTTTTAACTGAGATCTATCCTTGTAAGCTAAATGAGTCTCAGTGAGATCCAATATATGCGGTTTAAACACGCGGCGTTCCTCCACTACTAGTCGACGCTTTCTGGCCTGATTGAGCCCCGCTACATTCCGACACATATAATTAAAATCAGACATTAAACAGTCTCTGTAAGCTCGATTCAGTCACCTCCACCCTTATGCCGTCATCCTTTCCCTTTTGCTCTACCAGTGATACTTTAACTAATGTGTGGCTATTTAAACCCCTCCCTCCCCAACCCCGTCCCCCCCTGCCGCTCCTCCAGGTCGACCAAAAGCCGCCAGCTACCATTCTCTGCCTATCACCTACCCTTACTAACCCCCCGTATCTGCGAAAAGGAATCACCCTCTTCCCCTGCTGTCACTAACTGACAGCATTGAGAGAGCACCCCCTCCCCCCCCCGAACCCCGAGGCTCCACCAACCCCTGCCACCTTCCTCCCCCAGTGAGTGTAATGAGTGTCCCAATAAGAAAAAAGAAAAAGCAAGTGACAAGGACAGGCATAAAAGTGCGCATCTCTTATTACCCCAGGGCATGCCTCCTTCACTTATAGACTCATTTTCTAGTGTCGGACTGCCATTTTACTAATGCTTGTTTAGCATCCTGCTCAGTAAAGAAAAAGTGCGACTGACCATCTTTAATAATCTTAAGACGAGCTGGCTCCTGCAAAAACACTTGTGAACATACTGCCTTAAATGGGTCCATTAGTTGATGTAACCTCCAACGTTTGTCCATTGTGGATTTACACAGGTCAGAGCGTGCAAATATAGAAATATTGTCCAACTTAACAGGAGCAGATGGACGAGCCTTTAGATAAATTGCCTGACGTAGCAAGAAATTGCCCAAGAACACCAGTATAGGCCGTGAGAAATTTGACTTGGCTTGATTCCCCCGAGAGATAGTCAAGGGCAATCTATGCCCTCGTTGAACCTGTGTGTCTATATCCCAGTCCGCTAAATCTGGGAATGCTTGCTGGAAAAGGCTGACAATATAAGCCCGGGGGTCAGAGCCTTCCCTTCCTTCCGGTATACCGAAGATCCTTAGGTTCTGACGTCGTTGACGATTCTCGAGATCCTCAATCTTAGCCTGCATGAACATCATCTGAGATTCCTGTGCTTTAGTTAGGTTCACGGTGTGCGTATTAGCCTCCTCCACCTCTGCAACGCGTTCCTGTAAGTCAGTGACCTCAGAGGAAAGCAGAGTAACCTTAGAAGTAACATCCGTCAATGCTTGTTTTATCTCTCTGCTATCGATCTTAGCCTGTGAGTAGTATTCTTGGGCCTCTGCTCTCTGAGTAGCTAACGCCTGCAGAATTGTGGATAGAGACAGCTCCTCACATTCGGCCAAATGCAGGCCCTTTGTGGAGTTTCCCAATTCTAATGAGACCAGGGGTGGAGGTACTGAGCTACAGGCCTGGTCCAGAGATGTAGAGAGAGCCCCAAGTACTGCTGTTAGTGCTGGTGCTAGAAGCAGGGATGAGGGACTGGGAGATCCTCTGTTTAATCTGCCTGATTTCCCATCGGGCTGTCTGATTGAGTTAGTGGGACATGTGGATCAGTACCGAGATGGGATTGCAAGTACTGAATGATCGGCTTCAACTTCGACTCCAGCTTCCGTGATTACAGTTTTCATATTGCCGGAGTTAGATAGCCGTGAGATGATGGCCTTGACGTCGCCCTATGAAGCCACCCATTTACGCAAGGGGCTAATCCCAGGGCCACTTTTTGTGCTGTTTGCAACAGAGTCCTTAAGCCGTCCCAGTGCAGCAGTAACTTGAGGTTTAACTCCACCACCACAGCCCTTACCTCCTTTGGCTGCTCTGGTGGTTTTAGGGCCTTTCGCCTTTGTACCTTTCCCCCCAACTGGGGTGCTGATTTTCAGAGTGTTGGGCTCCCCTGCCTCGCCAGTACAGTTAGTCAGGCTGATTCGCTGATCTGTAGGCCCAGCCCGGGGACTAATCTGTGTATTTTCCACATACTGAATAAATTCAGATTGTTCAGAATTTAAGGCATCGTCAGTCCGGGTATCCGTGGGACCTAATTTCGGTTGATGAATGGGGGCTAATTCAGATAGTTCAGATGTGTCATTGCTTGAAGAATTACCATCCCCTGCACCCGTGTGGATCGTCACACACTGCAACTGTGTTGAATTTTCAGCAATTTCCTCGGGGACATTAAAGCCTAATGCAGGAAGTTCTGGAATGTCCGAGAGGCCGGCGCCAGAATCTCAGCGGGTCTCCCTACCCACAATAGTATCCTTCTCCAAGTTATAAGCCGTATTGGCCATATCCCTAACAGCCAGTTCATTTACCTTGCAAGTTTCTTGGTGATCTGGGACTGAGGGCGGCGATACCAAGGCTGAGCAGCTCACAGATCCTTCCTCCTCTCCCCAGCCCTCCTGGACGGTTGCATTAAGCACCTCTGCCATTTCAAGACCCGGAATGGAGGTCTCTGATCCGCAGGACCGGAGCAATCCAGCCGCTCTTCCTGATCGCAGCAACCAGAGGATCGGTTTTCCCAGCTGGGAGCCGATGTTGGGCACCAAATCCAAAGCAGGTAGCAGATCCGCGACCCCGTCACCATTGTCACTCCCTTCAGCGCGTCAATTCCCTAGGACTGAAGTCCCACATTTAATCTCAGAGGATGCTTCTATGCAGCCGCGTCCCCTTGCTGTGCGCTGCAGAGCCATTCCTTGCCCAAGCGCCGCCGTCAGTCTCCGCCTGCTGCCTAAGGCCGGAGAGGAGTTCCTGAAGTCAGAGAGCCGCCGCGGCCGTAACAAAAACCACTGCGCCGCTCGACCCGCAAAGATGTAATTTCGTAACAGCCCGATCCGGCACATCAGTTTGTGAGTACAGCTACTTCAATTATTTAAACTTGATGCATAAAGGTCCCTCGATATTGTAGTTGTAAGTTGTAAGTTTTTAAAAAAAGGAGGCGAGAGGGGAATCAGCGGGTGCACCGGGGGTCCATGATGAGAGCTAAAGGAGGCGTCCTCTAGCGCGGAGTCAATGCGCCATCTTCCTTTAGGCCGAACGTATTCCTAAAACTTGATAAACCGGTGGTCTTTCCCCTTAGAAAAGCCTTAAGTGAATCCCATACCACTGTCGAAGGGGCAGTACCAACGTTAAAATTAAGGAATTCCTCCATCTCCAAACGAAAGTTGTTGACCAAGTCCTTATCTAACAATATGGTGTGTTCTAAGATCCATCTTCTTATCTCGGCCTTGAAAATAGACTTGTATTTCAATGCAATGGCAGATTGATCAGACAAGTGGACTGCTATAGAGGCAATTTCCTGAATTTCCTATCTTAAGACCTGGTCTATTCTGATGTAGTTGGTCCTGGAAAAGTGACCATATTTTTTATTATGAAATGACCAACCCTGTGTTAACCCTGCTCTTCCCCTCCATATGTCATACAGTGCTGGTTGTCCCATCATGTTTTATAAATAAGCTTGAGTTTTAGGAAAACCTGTTGACCTACTTTTGGATCATCTGTCCAGTTTATTGTCCAATAACGCATTAAAATCTCCGCCCATTATAATAGGAAAGGTGAAGTCTAACAGATTGAGGAAAATCGTCTTAAGGGGTTCAATGTCATCAGAATTCATACCATAATTACCCGCAAACGTAAAATGTCTATCATATAATTGCAATGTGGTGATAGTCCACTTTCCTGATTTAACTGTGACACTTTCTGTAATAGATGCATTCATTTGCTTCTTAACCAAAATGGCTACCCCTCTGGTGGTAGTGCTCTGGTCTGTACATGCCATTTGTTGGACCCAGTTTTGAGACTTAAATAATTCTATGCATTCTGCCCTGGTCAAATGGGTTTCCTGCAAAATAATAGTGTGTCCTGGCGAATCCCTTAGATATTGTAGGATCTTTTCCCGCCACCCTTTTGTACGCAGCTCATTTATGTTCCAAGCAAGTATTTGTATAGGTACTATTGTTCTTCTATCCTCATGACCCATCAAGTACCTGAGAGTTTTGGCAAACCTTATTGTATGCTGGCTGAAAATCTTTTTCTTTTTTTAACCTAATGCCCCACATCCCCCTAACCCTTGGACACTCCAATCCCCCCGACCACCCTTGAGAAAACTCTCCCCTGCTTCTACATGGACCATTGTTGGTCCCTTTTACAGCGCCCCTGGGATGTCCTTATGTAGATGTGCAAAAACAAAATAAGAGAAGGGAGAGCCTAAAACATAAACATCAGAAAAATAATTCTAAACCTAACCTACATCACTATGTTTGACTGCTGTTTTGGCCTTATACCTTAATCTTATGATGGATTACCATCTTAATGGCTTCCAGCAGCTCGTCTGCTTCTCTATGCTCCCTTAAATTATGCATTTTGTTGTTGTGCATAACACAGAGGGAAGCTGGAAATCTTAGTTGGTCCATAGCCCCTAGCTTTTTGAACTACTTTATTCACTTCCCCAGTTCCCACTGCCTCCTTATGGTTGCCCGAAAAATATCCATTCTGATCTCGAATGAGAACCTGTTTGCCCTCAATGTTTTCAATGTCAGCGCTCTTGACAGAATCCTTTCTTTCAAAGAGTATGTGTGGAAATTCAGCAAAATCTTTCAGGGTTTACTTATATTGGGGATTCTCCTAAACAAATCTCTATGTATTCTTTGAATATCCTTAGCTCACTGTCTCTATTTGGGTTCCTACCTTTATCAAAGTGTCCACATAGGCTTCCCCTTCCACCCTTTCAGGGGCATTCAGGATTCTTAGGTTGTCTCTTCTTGAATTATTCTCCAGTGACTCTATCTTCTCCTGATAATTCTGTTCACTATGCCTCAAAGCCTGTATCTCTGCCTTACTTTTTCCACTGTCTTTCAGCTCTGAAACTGAATCCTCAAGAACCTGAGTCCTAGCAGCCAAGAAACCAAACTTTTTCTCGAGTACTTCACATGACCCCTGTATTTCTCTTTTTTTCGATTTTAAGATAGCAAAACCATTTTTAATTTCGGCTGAGAATGATAGAATTATTGACTCAAGTGACGTTATAGCCTCCTGCTGCATGGGTGCTGGAGTTGTGGAGGGAAGGGGGAAGGGAGGAAGGTGGAGGGAAGCCTGGACACTATCGTTAGGTGGGGCATATGCATGCATCCGGGGTTGTTTTTTGACTTCAGAATCTTACCTCATCTCCTATCCAACCAACTCCTCTAAGACCTGGTATTTATTACTCTCAACTCGCATCGGCCACCCTCCGCTTGCCATCTCCTCTAACCTTAGCCTTAGTCGACCTTTCTTGCTCCAGCCCCAGCCCCGGTTCTCTAGCAGCCTCACCAGGGTTTGTTATTTTTGGCAACACCTTAAAGAAGGGCCTTAACGAAGGGCTGGTTTTTAACTTTTTGGGTTCAATTAAATTCTCTTTCTTGCGATTCCTAACACATTTTTGCGTTTTTTAAGGATACCCAAGGCATGCAAGTAAAAGTCTGGGTGTTTTCAGGGAGTGCTATGGTCTCAGCGGCAGAGCCTGCCTTAATTAATAAGACTGGTGAAGCCTGTTGAAAAGGCTTTTTGAAGTGACTGGGGGAGTCTTTGCTCTTTTCCTTGAAGACAGTCCTAAATGAATATCCATTTCTCTTCTCAAGGTCTTTAAGTGTGTTGCTTCCTTTTGACTTCCTTCCAAATGTATTTAATCCAGCCGCAACCTCAAAGACTCTGGCACCTTACCCCTACTTGCGGTGTCCTCTTTGCCGCTCCGTTGTAGAGATCTCCTGGTGTAGGATCATTCTCTCGGCCGCTTTCCACTTCCTTTGCTGCCGCTGACATGGCGATGTCCCTACATGTGCTGCCGCAGTCTCCTTTCCTCCGGAGGGGGACCCTCGCAGCCGCCCTGCCGCTATTCTGTAGCTCCAGAGTAGCTCGCGTCCTGCGTGCTACAGTGTTAATTATCGCTCTGCTGTCTGCCACTACTTCTGCTTCCTTGGAGGAAGACGTGGAGGGTGCCTCAAGATTAGCAGTAAGAGAAACATTTACTGCTGTCTCAAAGAGGCAAAATATTGCTTTATGGGCTCTTCCACGAGCACTTCAACCGGAGCATCCCAGAGAGACGAGCAGTCTAGCAACCTGCTTTCTTGCTGGCTGCCATGTTCTTCCAATATATGTGATTTTAGAATAATTATATTCACTTTGTGTTTGTTTCCTGAACAAGTTAAAATCACATACAAGTCTAGACTGCAATCATGGTTTTTACATGATTGTATGCACTCAATACATTTGTCTGCTCAAAAGTATCTTGTTCAAATGAACTCCAGGTGAATCACTGTTTATTGTATATGTTGTATGCCCAGGTTCCCGCTGGTATACTGGCAACTCTTATTTTCTGTAGTACCCTACAGTGGTTGTCACATTTTCTCTGTTATTGGATGTCAATATCAAGCAGTATTTACTTTTGTAAAATACATAGCATGCTTGTACATGTACATTCACTATAATACTACACCTCTTTTACATATTGAATTAACAGAGCTAAAAGAAAAATACACACCCTTTCTATGCTACTTGGTGAATTAATCTTTTCTAAGCATGTTCCTATGAGACTCAGAATCTGTAGTATGATGTAGTTTTAATGGACTAGTAATGCTGATTCACCCATGAGGCTGAGATCTACCAATTACATTTTTTTTGTTTACATTGTGTACTATTGTACTATAGTATGCTAAATTTAGCAGCGTAACTGCTGAAGTCATAGCTGACATACCCACTATTCCCTCAAGAATGCATATCTAGATTGTGAGGACGGGAGACCCAATACAAGGAAGTGTTACATTTAGAAATATTTGTAATCTCCATTTTGGAGCTCACCTTTTCACTTCATTTTGAAGTACATTAGAGAATGCATGTTAAATTTCACCAAGAAAAGGTTGACATATGCCACAATCTTGAGTGCATTTAGTGGTAATCGCAGTTTATATAAACATTCAACCATAAAAGTTTTGATTTGGATATCTGTGATAAAGGCCCTATCTAGCTTTAATGTCTTACCTACATTTTTCAAACATCCACAGAACAGGACTGAAAGGATCCGTCACTATGCATGGGCAGAGTGCCACAGTCTACTGACTGAATAATTAAGACCATGGAGATTAGAAAGATTAAGGTTTACTAATCCTGTAATAGAAGTCTAGCTTCAAGCAAAGGCATATCAAGAAAGATTATTTTATGCATACAAGCTGGTTATATTTTATTAGAGGTACATTTGGCTCTTAGAAAACCATGAGCAGATTAGCGAAGAGTAGAAAAGTATACAATAGCCTTCATGGCACACGTATCCTTGAGCGATATACGAATAGCTGCAACCTGGAGTCACCAGTTGGAAACGGTGCTTAAGAATGTATTCTGAACTGCATCGTCCTCCGCCCCACATCCCCAAAAGAATACTACTTGCTATCATATGCGCAGTATTTAGCTCTATATCATATTCATGCTGCAAGAAACCTGTCACTTGCCTGTAACAATAGTTTATCAATTTGAGATGGTATAGCATAACATGCTAACGCACACAAAACATACATGAGCATGTAGAATGATGATGTTAATAGAAATCTGAAGGTAGAACTGAACATAAGGCAATGCAGAGCTGCGTCTCAACGTCATACAGCAATCTCATTAGAGACCATCTCCAATCAACTGCTTGAACATAAAACTTTTTAAACACTTACAATGATTCCCAGCAGTATGAATAGATGGCAGCAGGAAGCATAGCCAGAAAAGAAGTCTAATTCAAACCATGGGCTCCAACCTCAGCTCTTACAGACAAAATAGCATTTGTGCATAGTCAGTGGTGCAGAGAATGCTAATAAAAATGTGTATTTTACAGATGCTTGCCTTTTGTAAAGTATCTCTTTAGATCCACTCGGCCTTACTTTTCTTTTCTATGGACGGTTGTTCTGCAGTGACCCAATTGAAAATGTCCTGCTCAGCTGCGCTACCTTCAAGTGGAGTAACTATAATGCCACTGGGTCTGTTTTACATTCTGATGCTATATAAATAACAGTTTATAAAATGTTTTGTCTGTGTTTCTGTGAAATATTCTACAAAAGGTACAGGCATTAATTCTTCTGTTCATCTTCCAGTGCACTTCTGTCCCATTTCTCCTAGTCATTTTATATTTGCAAGATAGTATTGGTCCTACAGAAATTGTGCAGGAGATACTCTTTATTGGGACTTTTCTTTATGTTGCTGCTTACCAGCAGGTGCTGAGCGAAGAGAAAAACTAGCCCAATTTGGGTGCCCAGCACCCCGCTGTCTACCACATCTTCTGCCTCACTAGCAACTAGGCTGGGCTGTTCAACGTTGCAGGTGAAGCTCTTAAAATTGCTCCTCCTTCTCTTTTATAAGTGGTGAAATGTTGCCATAATGTGGGTTCTCATCCTAGAGCGGTATGATTGCAGCCCCTATAGACGTTGTACCTGTGAAGCTTTATTTTAGACTCTTTGTTGCTGCTTACGAGTGGGTGCTGTCTGAGGCAGAAAACAGGGCTTTTGGGTGCTAAGTGCCCAATTATCTACTGACGAGGCAAAATTGTGTTGTTGTCGAAGGAAGCTATACCGCCTTCTGTGATTGGTCAGCTGCTCCTATCACATGGGTATCTCATTGCAGCAGGTCTGCATTTCATTGGAGGGTCGAGGGTCAATCCTGTTCACTTTCTTGTTGAAGGAGATCAGAGGAGAGTGTTTGAATTAAGACTTCAACACAAAGTGTTTGTTCCTTTTCAAATTGTACTAGACAATTGACATGAGTAAGTTGTTGTCAGGTAAAATTTCAAAGGGGATCAATAAAGTATGCAAATATGAGTTCTTGACAAATTTTAAAAGAGCATAACCAAACCCGGGGCCTATTGCTGCCCTCTGTGGTCCCAATGTTCTGGCGTATCAAAGCTCATTGTCAATTTTGTTGTTCGTAATCAGATGAGTTTTTCTGCCCCTTATATTTTTGTCGCCCAGCTTCTCTCCAATAGGGCTAATATCCATTCTCTTCCCCTCTTGCTGCTGTATTTGAGTGAGTCTGCATATAGATGATCCCTTTTCTGCAGATAATACTAAATCTGATTGGTCATCCAAACTTTATCAGGAAAAGTTGACTGGTATGTCCGATCTGTCACTGCCGTAGGATGAGAAACCTGGTCTGATTAGAAGTTCTCATTTAAGTCTCAGAAACGGGCATTAGTGGAACCAGGTGTCAAACCTCACTTCCTGCTGGGATGTTTCCCTCAAAGTACCCATAAATAAGGACACTTTTAAACTCTGACATGTTTATTCTATTTTTTTTAATTTAGCTTTTGTCAAGAGTATTTGATGCTTATGTCATGTTGAGTTATTTTAATTCCGGGAATTGCCTTTAAACAGTAGACTTTGACTAGTGTGTATCTAATTGCTCAAACCTCTTTTGATCAGGCATACGGAATTATATTATCCATATTGGGCAAGGAATAGTACGAGCTAGATTTCCCAAGCAGATATGTCAAGTTAATGGTTCAATTTGCTGTCCATATCAGATTTGGGTACTACTAATTTCAGCAGCTACATTAATAGCAATGCACAATGCTGCTTTTAATTGTCTTCTGAAGCAACTCATGTGACTGAAGGCACGTTCAGAGTTTCGTGTGACTCCAACCTGCATCAAGGTACTTGGCTCAGCAAGGGCCAACCGATTGCCATCACTATCTGGTAAACGAATCAGATACCAGTGCTGTGCTCTGTTAGCTTTTATTCAATGCTGAAAATGAAAGAACATTTGGACCTCTATTATTTATTACAACCTGTGAATGAATTAACGGTTAATGAATCTTTTACGCATAATACATTTTCAACCAGAGAGGAAAATAAAACGTTTGCAATTTTGAGAATTATAAAACCGAATAAAATGCAAGGATCAATATATTGACCTATATGTTTTCAAAAGTGCTTGCTGTATCTTTTTTGAATTACCATATCAATCAACCTAGTGACCCCATCCAATAAAATGTGCTCTCTTAGGAAATTTCAGTTTAATTTTTGTTTCAGGTGAAACTCATTGGGTGGACGATGAGTGTGAAGAGATGAAAGCAGCAGAATGTCCAGCAGGGTAAGTGTATTGTTTCCTTTTCTTGTATAACATACTTATTTAATTTCAAATCAACTATTTTCCTATCATTACAGGTAACGACCGGTTGCACAAATGTATGTTCTAATAGTTAATTTATTACTTTTCCGTATTCAACAGTTAGCAAACGGAGTTGACATTCAAATTATAGCTTTTCCTTTCTTCTTTTTTCTTATTGGGCAACTCTTTCCAATGCTGACTTATTTCATTCTGTGTGTACAAGCATTGAAGAATTATCTTCTCTGGATTAACAAACTAAGTAAAACACAAACCTTAATATCCTCCTTTCCGTGCTCTGTCTGGTACCTCGCATCGCCAAGGACATTCTGAAGCTATCTCGCCTCCTCGTTCCAGTAGGGTCCCGCTGTGTTGTTCACTGTGGTCTGTTTCTTTTGACATCTATCACTCGCATGGCTTGAATCTTGGGTGGAATAAGGTGTGTATGTGGCAACTGTTTTGAGTATTCAATTGCGAGGATTCAAATTTTATCACATTTCTTTTCAGTTCCCAAAATATTGTGTTAGTTTCTCCCCTGCAGCTGTACGATATAGATTCTGTTGCCATAGCCTTTTTTTCTCCAATGAAGTGTAGTTAGATGCTTGGCTGCTCCGAATAGACGACATCAGAGAAGTTTGCTGGTAGCCCTTTTCTAGTTATCCGACCAACTTTCCATTTCTAGTAGCGCTATGGTCTTATTTCTTGGCATACCCCTTCCTGTCATCGCATGTACTTCCAGAATGACTTAAACTCCTGACAGTCTCACCATATATGCATGAAATTACCCCTCTTGTTAGCACATCGGCAGCAGCTACCTGAAGTCATAGGTACATCTGTTTCAATCTGTTAGGAGTCTGATTCCAAGTCATAAGTAGTTTATGTTCTGCCTTTCATTGTTGGCTATTTCTAAAGCCTTTTTATAGGTTATCTTATGTGTGCTAGCATTTTGCTTTGCTAAATTCCCTCCCCACTTCTAATTCCCATTGTGCCCAGTAAGACCACATGTTAGCTGGAAGGCCTTCAGTTCGGAGAGGACATAATTTTGTGATCAGATCTTTAGTCGTGCATTGGTTGTGAGAAAAGTTGAAAATTGAGTTAATGGATTGTCAGTTTTTTTTTATTTTTATGTGTTGTTGCATAACCCAGTGCCTGATCTATCTGTATTGTATTCTGGCTGTTTCAGATAATTGAAAGGATTGCTTGTGGTCTATAAAAGACTGTCTCTTCTCAAACAGGTCTCTTATTTAGACATCCTCCCTTCTTTCAGCCATCAAATCTAATATTGTCCGACCCTGGGAATAATGTGGGTATAGAGTGAATGGGAGTGTATTTGGCTAA
Source organism: Calotriton arnoldi (assembly GCA_963921515.1). Classification (NCBI taxonomy): domain Eukaryota; kingdom Metazoa; phylum Chordata; class Amphibia; order Caudata; family Salamandridae; genus Calotriton; species Calotriton arnoldi. Next base: position 181,736 of record CAWUFW010004274.1, on the reverse strand, counting down.
AGTGGTCGCCAGCCTATGCTCCTTTGCCACTTTTACCCTTATCATTAGAGCTGTGTTATTTTTTTTGAGAGTATAGCAATTTTTGTTGCATCTGTTTTTTTTTAAACCAGGGAATATCCCGCAGGAAGCCGCTATCCACAGCTCTTTGCATAAATAGCCAACCTTGCTTTGACTAATTTATTTATTTAGCCATTTCTAAAGCGCATGGTTACGCCAACCGGCGTCTCCCCGTGCTGAACGGACTCGCTTAGCAAGAAACGGCCCTAGACACATCACTTGAACTGCCTACTGACACACTCCTGTCACTATCATTCACTTTAGGATATCGAGGAGAATAGCCATGTTTATCTGTTTCCTAAATTTTGTTTCGCATGGTTCCATTCTTAGGGTTTCCGGGAGCCCATTCCAAGATTTGGCCGCAAGATATCTGAAGGACCGTGCCCCCATTCTTGCCCTCTGAACTCTTGGAACCTTCACTAGCGCTCTTCCTTCTGATCGCAGATTGCGGCCTGGAATATATTGTGTTATTAAAGGATGCAGGTACCGCGGACCTTTTTTGCAAGAATTTGATGGCAGTAACACATTGACTTAAACAGAACCCTCTTCTCCACCGGCAGCCAATGTAAGTCCTGCAGGGCTTTCCTAGTGGAAGCTCTTCTGGGAAGACCCAGTACCAACCGTGCCGCCGCATTTTGCACCACCTGCAATTTGGCTAGCCCCTTTTTTGATATTCCCAGATACAGTACGTTCCCATAGTCCAATTGGGCAGTCACCAGGGCATGCACTATGGTTTTCCTTGCATTATTAGGTAGTAGGTCCAGAATTTTTCTCAGAATTTTTAAAATGCCAAAACATTTACCCACTACTTTCCGTATTTGGGCATCGAAAGACAGTTTAGGGTCGAACCAAACTCCCAAATTTTGTACTTCCATTTTGGGAGTAGGTACTTGTCCCAGTGATTCTGGCCACCATGCAGAGGACCATATATTCGGTGCATTGCCCACTATCATTACCTCTGTTTTATTCCCGTTCAATTTCAGGCAGTGGTTAGACATCCATCTTGCTACCTCTTCAAAACACCTAGTCAAATTGATCGCTGTCTGTTTATTGTTTCCTGATAATGTCACAATTAACTGAGTGTCATCAGCGTACGATACGATGGTAACATGACTCTCTAGAATACCATTCTATTAAAACTCTGAGCAATATGATGTTAAAGTACTGAATTATATTCAGGCAGGCCAAAACTCCTTTATGCAGTGGGGTGATCAGAATCTTTTTGTTTATTTTAGCCTTGCCTACACTTTTACCTCCCCCAAATGAACTTGATCATCCAGGACTTATTTATGTTGGAGGCATCCGTGTGGGTAAAGGTTGAAATAAATATACCAGTCGGGTGAAGGTGTACATTTTCACTACATTGATCATTCCCAACCAGGATCTATACTTGATTAAGTCTGACAATATCTGTTCTCCATAGTGGGTCAGGGTGCTTTAGGACAAGTCTCCACAGAGCTTGAAATGCAGAGTCACAAGTATTTTATGGAAGACTTCATCCATTTAATTGGGCAATGACTTGTAAGTGTACGTCTGTCTTTCGGTCTCAAGGTGTGTTTTTTTAATTTTTTATTATTTTATTCAGACATATCAGTATTACAGACATTTAGACAACGTCAAACTATGCATTTCCACTACAGGTACACAGCTTTATATAAAATAGTAGGCAGTCAGTTCAAACAAGGCTAAGTTACATCACTTAGAATAATTGCACTTCCAATGTCATGTACGTTAAATAGGACTTGACCAAGTACGTAATTACAGTGCTTTGAGGTAGTTTCTTAGACCAATGACCTTTGTCGGGCATTACATTTATCGCAAACAAGCATACAACGATATATTTGGCACAAGAGTTCAACAGATTTGGATGTGCAGCACCTGTGGGAGGTGTGTGCAAGTGAAGGTGTGTAATAGATCGACCAGTATGATTGTGTTAGTGATTATGTGTCTGTGGCTGATGCGGAAGCGTCTGGTGTTACCATGTCTTTCTCCCTGAGCCAGGTCACGAATGGCTTCCAAATATCTTTCGGGCGGGATGCCATGGGCATGAGGTCTCAGAATGCAGCCAGTTGCTCCTGACAGTAGGAGACGTCCTGGACCCAGGTATTTATTTTGGGGTACCTAGGGGCGCCCCAATGTATGGCCAGCCTTTGCTTAGCAAGTAGCAGCATCATAGCCGCTAGTCGGCGTTTCTCCGGGGGGACGTCCCCTACGTATCCCATCAGGGCCACCAGCGGTGTGCAATTCAGTGAGACCCCTGTGACCGCGTGAATAATTGCGTATACCTCCTCCCAGAATTTGGCTATGGATGGGCAGGTCCATGCGACATGAAGAAAATCGGCATCTTCTTGCTTACATTTCCAACAGTTCCTGTCTGGGCGTAGTCCTATTTTGTGTAGTTCCAGGTGGGTGCAATACACCCTGTGTATACATTTAAAATGAATAAGTCTCAACCTATAGTTTGGGGATAGATATCTAAGCTGGGAGCAGCAAAATGCCCATTGTTCATCCGTAGTTGATTCATTTAGATCCGCCCTCCACTGTGCCAAGGCCTTTGGGGCGGGAAAGGGGGTATTTGACTGTGTTTGGTTGTATAATTTGGTGATCAATTAACGAGGAGACAGGGTGATGAGTACGTGCTCTAGTGGCATCATTGTGGTAGGAGCTGTAGGAAAGGAAGGGTACAGCGTTCTACAGGTAGCTCCAAGTTGATAATACAGGAGTAATTCAAAATTAGGTGCTGGAGTACCTTCTTGACTCTGCGGTGTTTCCAGGAATGTACCCTGCGGGTATAGGTCCCCCAAAGTGGTTAGGCCCATAGTACGGGCGCGTGCAATAGTACCTTTGTCTTGAAGGGGAGGGAAGAGCGAGTGATGTGCAAGTGGGGTGGAGGGTGCATATAAAAATGGTGTTACAACGCGCTTCCTAAGACCCTCCCAGGCCCAGCGCAATGTCTCGACTGTGTTCACTTCTCCGGTTGTTCTACGGTAGGGCTTATATAATGCGACATGTAGGGGGACGGGGTCCGCCACATCTTTCTCAATTGCCACGTGCGGTTGAAATGGGATGGGATGCAACCAGAAATGGAGGTATTGGGCTTCTGCACACAGGGCATAAAGTTCGAGGTCCGGAGCTCCCAGCCCTCCCCGTGATAGCGGACGTGTCAGCAGTTCCCAACCCACCCGCGACGGCTGCTTCCCTGCCCACAGTGGGTTCGCTCAACTATCATGACTGATGACAGCACAGGACCAAACAGTTCAAGCAATATATTTTCTATGTATGGTTCCATTTTTGGGATAGCGCTGGATTCGGGCAGGCCAATGATTCTAAGGTTGTTGCGCCTCGAGCGCGCTTCTTAGTCCTCGTTTTTGGCTTTGATTACCGCCAGTACTTTCTCCATTTAAAGCAGTTGTTCCCTGGATTCTGCTTGAAAGTCTTCGGTGTCGGAGATCCTGTTTTCAAGAGTGTCTAGGCGGGTTTCGTGACTGTTGACACTTTTTTTTACCTTGTCTAGGCTAGAGGTATGTGCGTCGATTTTATTGTCAATAGTTTTTATGCTGGAGCGAACGTCCAGCAATATGGTGCGCAGGTCATCGTCACGATTTTCCCCAGAGTCTTTGGCACCAGGGTCATTGTCTGGCTCCGAATTAGTATCAGTTGTACGAGTCTGACGCTTTCTATCGAAGGGGAGCTTAGATTGTTTAGGGTCAGTCTTCACCATTGTGGCAGTTGGTATGCAGGCAAGGCTGAATGACGTGAGCACAGCGAAGATCACCCCCACAGTAGCAAAAGGCAGATCGGCGCACCTTAGACCAACACAGTTGTGCACTGGGCACCCCTGCCCGCGGCACGGGGTCTTCTTTGATACACCAACCCGAAAAACTTATGGCTGGTGTTCTCCCCGCTAGATGTCACCCAGAACACGAGGCCCAATGCTATCGATGGCACAGCGCTTATAGGTAAAGGGGTGCTCTCACGCAGGCAAACCACCCCCACAGGTGAAGTCAGAGCAGTTCCAGATCTCAGCTCTCCGGCCTCACGTACTGGGGGCCCATCGGGGGAGAGGGGGAGAAGAGCCCGTCTACTGCCTCACTACCCGCGTGGGGATCGCCGCGCTACACACAGCCCTAGCCCCAGATACTACGCGGGACCGCGCAGGCCGCAGACGCCAGCACACGCCCCACGAGCCTGAGGGTATGGGTCCCTCCGGCGGGGAGTGCGCAAGGCCGCGCGCCCACCCGGCCAGCGCCTGTACTCCCTGCGCTTCGCTGGGCTTCTCCAATGCAGGCGTGTGGCAGGCCCCTACTCAGTCAACGCTCTGGCAGTCCTCAATGGCTCCACTTCTGCCTCCGGTACCAGCGAAGGGGGGAGGGAGCTGGCGCCGGAGCCTCACCCATCCCCCGGTTGCCTCAGGGCCCTGGCAGTCGCGCGGAGTCGAGTGTGCTACAGGCCGCCTCCTAGATGTCACGTAGGGCCAGGGGGGCAGCAATCGTCAGCGGCCCGATCCCCACAATAGTCACAGAGGGCCGCAGCAATCGATGGTGTATCGGGAGAGAATCGCAAATGAGCCCAGTCACTGCGGCTCCGATGCAGGCATGCGGCAGGCCTCCACTTAGCTATCGCTCCGTGTTGTCCCCGATGACTCCACCACCGCTCCCGGCACCAGCAGGGGGGGGAGGGAGCTGCCCTCGGGGTGCCGGAGCCTCGCCCGGCCCCATGTAGGTGCCCCAAGGTCCAGGCGGCCACGCGGAAGCGCGCGCGCCACAGGCCGCCCTCCAGATGTGCGCGGGGTCAGGGGGACAGCATTTGTCGGCAGCCCAGTCCTCACGATCTGCATTCAGGGCCACGGCAGTCGATGGTGCACCGGGAGGGAAACACAGGCGAGCCCAGCCACTGCAGCCGCACCGGACTCACAGCGGCCATGTCTGTAGCGCACGCCAGGCCTCAGCGCATAGGGACCGCAATTCAGTTAGTCGTCCCTCTCCTAATAGATCAAACTTGCACAGAGCATCAGACGATATGCAGGGGTTGCTGCTGCTGTGTTTCAGCAGCGGATTCCCATTGAAGGATGTCGATATCGCAGGATTAGTGAGCCCGGCCTGCAGAGCCACTTTAGAAGGCGGCCATACTGCAGCTCGGCGAATCCACGCCCCTGGTCTCAAGATGTTTAAGATCTTGGACTCATCCTTACTAATTTTGAATCCGGAGATCCTTTCAAAATCTACCAGGCACGTTGTGCTATCTGGTCCAGAGGCTTTAGGTTCTGTTCATTAGTAAAATGGCTAATTCTGTGTTCCTCAGCTCCAAATTGTACCCCTCTAATGCCCGAGTTTGTCCTTATAAAAGCTACCAATGCCTCATTGGCAAGTGCTAAAAAAAGAATGGGCGATAAGGGCAACCGTGTCTTGTTCCCTTTGAAGTTGAAATTTGTCCGAGCTATTTCCATTGACACTGATTCTGGCCTCTGACTCTACTTAATTTGCCCGAATCATAGGTTTCGTGGTTGAACCCATTCCCATCTTATCTAGTACAACTTTAAGGATATCCCAGCTCACCCTATCAAATGCTTTTTTATCATCTAGGAGAGCTGGGATCCCTTTCAGTCTACATTTTTCAACCAGATGAGCAACCTCCCTAATATTATGAGAGCACTGCCACTCTCTACGAAGCCCACCTGGTTTAGCACCACCAATACAGGCAGAACTTTGTCTAGCCGACCAGTTAGAATCTTGGTGAAATCCTAATGGCTATTGGTCTATATGATTTGCAGTCATAGTATGGTTTCCCCGTTTTGGGTATTACTTCCGGCTTTCTCACAGTTAGAGTAATTCCCGGCTTGTCTTTAAATAAGTTGAATAATTTAGTAAGGGACTCTAGAAGAAAGTCTTCAAAGTCTATGGCTGTTGTAAACCAATCCAGGCCTGGAGCTTTGTTAGGGTTCATAGCCTTGATCTCTTCTTCTCTCTATTCGAGTGAGATATATGGGAGTGTTGGACACCTATCCAAGAAGGCTTGGCTGGCCTCCCTACTCTCCTGCCTCCCAGTGTATAAGGACTTATAAAAATTTGAGGAACAGCTCTCTTTTCTCTCCCTCCTCTATTATCTTTTTCCCATCCTAGAACCTCAGCTTTGCTATGTGTTCCTCATCCTCTTGGCCCTCACTCGGTTAGCTACCAGTTTGTCAGCTTTATTGTTCTCATAAAACAGTTGCTTCAACCTTTGTATCTTTTTTTTCTGCTTTATCAATCAATCAGGGAATTTTAAAGCGTGCTACTCACCCTTGAGGGCCTCAAGGCGCTGAGAGGGGAGGGGGGTGCAGCTCTGGGTTATCCGAAAAGCCATGTCTTGAGGCTCTTCCTGAAAGTGTGCAGAGTGGGGACGCATCCGATGTTGACTGGGAGCTCGTTCCAGGCCTTGGCAGCGATGTAGGAGAAAGCTCTTCCACCTGCTCTGGTTCTGCGGATGTGCGGGGTTTCTGCTAGGGCGAGGTCTGCTGAGCGGAGGTTTCTTTTGAGTACGTGGAAAAAGACTCTTTCGTTGAGGTATTTGGATCCGAGGTTGTGGAGTGATTTGTAGGTGTGGGTGAGTAGCTTGAAGGTTACTCTCTTCTCGACGGGGAGCCAGTGGAGGTCTCGCAGGTATTAGGTCATGTGCTCATGTCGTGGGGTGCCGAGGACGAGTCTGGCCCGCTGTTTTGGATGGTCTGGAGTTTGTGTAGCAGGGATTTGTTGATTCCAGCGTAGAGGGCGTTTCCGTAGTCGAGTCTGCTGGTTATGAGTGCATGGGTGACTGTCTTTTTGACTTCGGGTGGGATCCCACTTGAAGGTCTTGCGGAGGTTGCAGAGGGAGTTGAAGCAGGTGGAGGCGACGGCATTTATCTGGAGAGTCATGGTGAGGGAGGAGTCGAGGATGATGCCGAGGTTCCGGGCGTGGTCAGTAGGGGTGGGTGGGGTTCGGAGGGTGGGGGGCCACCAGGTGTTGTCCCAAGCGGTGGGGGAGGGTCCGAGGATGAGGACCTCTGTCTTCTCCGAGTTGAGCTTTAGGCAGCTGCTGCTCATCCAGACTGTGACGTCTTTCATTCCTTCCTGGAAACTGAGTCTGGTGTCTTCAGGGTTCTTCGTGAGGGAGAGGATGAGCTGGGTGTCTATGCTGAGTCCATGCTGTCTGACGATGGCGGCGAGGGGGGCCATGTAGATGTTGAAGAGCGTGGGCTGAGTGATGATCCTTGGGGTAATCTGCAGTTGATTTCTGTGGGTTCAGAGAGGAAGGTTAGGAGTCTTATCCTTTGGGTTCTGCCGGCGAGAAAGGAGCGGATCCAGTCAAGGGCGGTTCCCCGTATGCCGGCGTAGTGGAGTCTGGCTGCGAGAGTGCGATGGGAGACTGTATCGAAGGCTGCAGAGGGGTCTAGCAGGATGAGGGCCGCGGTGTGGCCCTGGTCGAGGAGCGTGCGGATGCCGTCGGTGGCGGCAAGGAGGGCGGTCTCGGTGCTGTGGTTGCTGCGGAATTCGGACTGGAAGGTGTCGAGGATGTCATTTTCTTCGATGAAGGTGGTTATCTGGGGTCCTCAAGACTCTTAGTTGACCCCATAGGGAGATCATTTTGACTTCTCCGGTTTTATTGGTTGAAAGTTTGTGTTCTCTTTTCGCTCCACTATTTCTAACTCTTGCATGAGTTTAGATTCTAGTAGGTGTTCTTCCCTTTGTAGTCTTGCCATGATGGAGATAGCCTTTCCACTAAATGTCACTTAAAAGCATCCCATTTGTTATTGAGATAGGTCTCCTGTGGGTCATATTTCATTAAATCCTACCTAATGCTTTGTGCAAGTTTATCTTTGGTATCCGTGCCTCCTGCATTAAATGGCAAACATTTCCAGACACTCTTCATTCTGGTGACAGGCCCCCTACAACTTCAATGTCCACCTGTGCATGATCTGAAATTGTGTGTCCCTTCATCTCTGCCTTGTGCAGTCTATTAATTAGATCCTTGTGTGAGATTTGTGAATGTGTGAAAAGAATGAGTAATCCCTTATATATGGGTTGAGATTTCTCCAGTTGTCCACCATCCCATGTTCTTCGAATTTTAGTTTAAAATGCTTACATAGCTTTTGTTAGTGGGGGAAATGTGTTGTCCTATCTATGTTCTGGTTCCAGATCCCATTAAAATCTTAGCCTTAATGACTCGGCCTTCTGTGCGCCCTACCCATTCCTTCACTGTGTTTCCTATGAACTTTTCTTGTTGTGGTTTTTGGGTTGAAAAAATTAATTATTGTGTGATTTGTGCCTTGCATCATTGTGTGAATTTAGATGGATGTACCCTCAGGTTCATGACCGATGTCGAGGTCTCTTGATGAGGTCTCTTGTTTTCCACAAAGACCATATTTCTGCTGGATAGACATTATTCTTCATTCTAAATTGGTCTTTGCACAGCAAGTGAGATTCCTGAATGATTATAATTTCTACATTCTGCTTCCTAGGGTATTTCCAGATCATGCATCTTTTGAAGGGGGGGGATTTTAGCCCCCTTATGTTTAGGATTATACTTTGGATTAAAGGTGATGTATGTGGGAGTCATCATTGCTTAACCCTCATTAACGTGTACTGTATGATGCAATAAGTGCCTTAAAAAGTAACTTATAACCCCTTTAACTTCTGATGTAATAGTAATAACAGAAAACAGAATGTTTAGGACAACAGATTACATCTTTCCCTCACTAAGGAGACTGTGTGCATGGTGTCCCCGACACCCAGTGGAATTCCCCAACATCAGTAACCGTGGGGAATTATTATGGCAGGGATATTTGTTGTGGTACTCTACTTCCTTCCCTCATCAATTTTAGTCCCACTTAGCCGGGCCGGTAATCTTTAGAATCCCAAAGCAACATGAAAAAATATTGCCCATCTATATCATGGCTGCAAGAAATTGTCTCACATGTTACGAATTCTCTTGAGTATTCTCGTTTACTTATATGTTAATATATAATCTAGATCCTCGTTCAACTCATACTATATTAGCCTATAAATTTCATAATGACAAAGATGCAATCAGAGCCTTGTTGAGTTTTGTTGTTGCTGCGGTCTCCTGATCATTCGAATGCGAAGATGTCCTTATTTGTAGAGAGATCATCCCTGTTTTTAATGATCTTTTCTGAGCTTTTCCAATGGAATTGTGGATCTTCCGGGAAAATCCATCTGTAGTATTGTAGCCGCCAAGTCTTGGAACAGGGCGACTTCTGGGTCGCTATAGACAATGTTAATTTTGCATGCTGCGGCCATGATCCACCCTTTCTGAGGATAGCTGGAGAGCTTGAGCAAGAGATCTCAGACTTTCCCTGCTGGAATTTTGTTGGCTGCCCACCCAATGTGCTCGCTTGATCCTTTGGGATAGTCTGCTACATCTCTCAAAACATTCCTGAACAGTTCTATAATGCAATTGGTTATATTGTCTATTTATATTCCCTCTGTTAAGTTTCTGATGTAAACATTTTCCCTTCAGGACCTATTTTCGACGTCCTCACATTTAGCTAATTGAATCTCAGTTTCCAAGTCGTAAGTGGCTGTGGTGACCAATTGTTCTGAGCCTGTTGGAGTTTGTATATGGGCTTCGGCTTGCGCCAATCTGTGCCCCATGCTTTGGAAATCTATTCTCAGTTTTCAATTTGCCAGACCATCCAATTTCATCTGTCATATATATACTTTTGTCATAAGGTTTCTGCACATACACAGAGCTATGCACAGGAAAATGGGACCCCGGAATACAGTGGTTTGCCACCATATACCGTAGCACCCAAAAACCCCAACCCAACTAGCTTAGCATCCCATTAGCACCCAAGTACCAATGATTAGACAACCCAGAACACGGTATCTTTATCTCAGGACTCGCAGAAGCAAGAACACTCTTTCGTCACTCACTCGTACTTGTCCACAAGGTGCGTAGAAAGAGACACTGGGTAGGTTAAAATGTTTATTCCAACTTACGTGCTCTAATATACAGTACACGTGTCAGTACTAATAGCATAATACATATGACTAATATCAGCAGCATGGTTACAATTCCATAGAATACAAACGGGGAAAGCATCTCAGAGCTCAGTGGATAAACGTATAAATAACATTACCACCCTCCCCTTGCAGTAAGATAGTTCATTATAATAATAGAAGACCTCTGGGCTTTGACTAGCGAACCCCCATACCTCAGTCTCTAGATGCAGAATTACATCAGCAGGACATCATAGCTCTTCTCACTGAAAGGGATTTCTCCAAGTGTGTTAAGCGCTAGGAAACCGCAGTATTAAAAGCACACAAAATTCTTCATGGCAATTGCACCTAATGTTATGTCTGGGTGCGCGAGACTGGCCATATCAGGAAGAACCAAAATACATTGTTATGTGACCTTGTACATGTTTGTGCAGACCGAGCCCAAAAAGGTGAACAACAGAAAATGCAGACAGTGCAAAAGAACTTGGCACGAGCAAAGGGCGAGGGAGTCCCGGCTCAGTGTAACGTGCGCAAAGAAAAGCAGCATGGCAGCCAGGCCTAGGCCAACATAACAAGGCAGGCAACAATCCACAAGACACCCTCCCCTGGACAGTCCGGCGTCCAAGACAGAGGAAAAAAATTCAGTTTTGCAGAGGGAGCGCCCAAACGGCGAGGAACAAGTCAATCCATGATAGTGTAGGTGCAGAAAAAAGCCATACCCTCCAAAAGGACATCATTGGAATCGTCAAAAAACATAGATGCCATCCAATCCATGAGATTAAAAGAGCAGGAATGCTCCTCAGCAAAGGGAGCATCCAGAAGCAATGCGGGACAGCTTGCGTGATAATTGAAACAGCTTCGTTGTAGGAGATCCTGGGCAGCCGCCCAGATATCCCATTGCGCCAAAATCCCCAGTGCAGCCGCACGCGCCATACAGCCAGCAACGGAACAGTCCTGTTCATGGGCCTCTAAGGGACCCATCAACTGAACAAAATCCGGAACAGACAATGACGAATTGGAGAGGCAATAATCCAGAGTCCAGGTGAAAGGACAGCGGATACAAGTCATCACAGGTTGCACGCAAGTGAAATACGCAAAGCGGAATGAAAGAGTATATGACACACTCAGTGTCGCCAATGGCAGTACACCAAAACCAGCCAAGAGGCGCTCACGGAGCATCTGTAGGCGTTCTGGATCGAGCAGGTCCCATCGGGGAGCAGCCATTGCGCAGAAAGCAAATTAAGAGCAGGACACCAGCCGCTAAAGCGAGGATCAACGGGAAACCGCCAAAGACACTGGAAAAAATAGAATGTATGAAAGCCGGGATGACACCAAAAATAGTTTGGAAGGAGGACACCAAGCCCGACCCCACAACCTTAAAAAAGTGTACTAGGCCTTCAGTGTTAGATGCGTTAAAAATACGATGTATTAACTCCCCAAAATGTTGGGGGAGATTAGTGTTTAAAAGGGCCTGTATTTCACTGTGGGTACTCGCCACCTGGAGAATGAATGTCTCCCGGGCGGACGTGAGCATAACTTCCTCGTTTAATAATAGTGCCTTTATTCTGCTCAGTCTATTGAAATCTGCCTCCATGGTAGGGATGGAAGGCCAAATAGAGATATCAACCTTGCCATGAGGGGGAGGAAAAAGCACATTTTTGCAGCAGACAACCCTGTGCGAGACTGTTACAATGTAAGGAATGCCAGCCTGCAGGCCACAACAGTTTTCGTTATTTAAAAGTAAATAACTGCCATTGGAAAGGAGAGTGAAAGTAGGTGAAATAACAGGAGCAGGAATACCTTTCAGCACACAAGCAAGATTAGGAGAGGAAACGCTACATGAGCCATGCAATTTAATGTGTTTACAAATAAGCGAATGACCCATGGTCGAGTCGCAGTACTCCCCCGTGAGAAAGACTTCCTTGCCGTCCCGAAGGCATTTATACATGAAAGGCAAGGACCAGAGTTCATGCAGGAAAGCACTGCCCAAGGGCCGGTAACAGCCCACAGGATAATGTTTCATGCATGAGTCAAATTCAAATAAGGAAAAAGGTAAAGCTATAACCCCATGAACTAGCCATACAGCAGAATCGAGTTCTGCAACAGAGAACGGCAAAGGATCCATCTTTTCGATATGTAATAAAGTGTAAGTTGCATCTTTCATGGACATGAATTGCTGTTTGTCAGTTAAGTTAAAAGGTAGAAACAAGGCAGAGGTGTTCAGAAAATGCCAAGGCACTTTACCTAACTTAAGCGTTTGTAAAGTCCATGCAAACTGCATAACTGAGCGCAATTGATTCTGACCATGATATAACACAGAAACATCATCTTGTACAATATCGACAACAGAGGACACAATATTCTCTAAAGTGTAAATGCGAGAAGACAGGGTACTAATACTATTGTCAACAACAGCAAGCACCTTTTCCAAATTTGCTTGATCTATTTCCCGAAGACGGGAAGCAGCTTCCATTTGTGATAGCTTCCAGAGTTCATTATATGTCTCATAAATGAATCTCTTAGGTCGGGGACCACGAGGTCCCAAAACAAAATCGGACAGATCAATATTGCCTGAAAGGAGGGACAAATGTTGTTTAACAGAATCAAGGGACGAATGTTGCAGCCATTGTTTGCATAATTTACCAACAGAATATGTAGTGACAGTACGGGAAGCAGTAAATCTCGGATCAGGCCTATCCTGTGTGTAGCTAGTGCCTGAGTCGTGAAAACGCATTTGGCATGCATTAGATGATATAGGCCATACTAACCAGGGTGACTGAACCAGCTCAGAAACATTAAACGAATTATTTTGTAACATTGCCTGCAGGGACACGAGGGACAGATTGAACCGTGAGCTTTCATTTGGAAAACTCGACAGGGATGGTATTGATGGCGTATTCAATTGTTTAGTGGTTGCTAAGCCCCAACATGTAGTCTGATAGATGGAGACATTGAGGAACATAATTTGGGCAGGGATGAGGCAAGCACGATGTAATGCCTCGGTTCCCTGTACCTGCCATGGCTTGGAGCCCCAAATAGATTTTAAATCCACTGTATTATCCCAATACTCATAACCACCCACAGCTAGGGCACTTAGAAAGGAACCTGAATAAAGCAATTTGGTGTGTGTTAACATAATTTTCTGAGTTGATGTGTTATTAAGTTTAAAATAATAGGATGCAGGGTTTGACCGATTAAAATCAGTAAAATAATTAAACTTATTTCGAAGAGTTTGAGAGCTACCTAGCAAGGGGTTTGGACAATGTTCCCATTGGGTATAGTTAACAAAACTACGCAGGGCACTAGGCTTATGGAGAAAATGATTACCCCAATGTTGGTAACAATACAAATCGGCATAATTAGCAGAATTCATATATAAATCTTCAGCATTAAAAGATGCATAATATTTTAAATCGGCAAACAATGCTTCAACGGCATGCACATCCCAATCATCAGAATGAATATTATTTTGTACTACATCACCCATTGAAACACGAAGGACATTAGGTACATTAATAATTTCCGTCGGACCATGGATTTGATAGTTCACTGCATCCCATACGATGCCATCAGCAACTGGGAAAGCTGAAATATTCACAAATGTGTGGTCACGCTTCATGATGTGAGACGAGGAATGAGGAGCCAAAGTTCCAGAAACATAGTCTACAGCAGAGCGTTCAGGTAAATAGTGACCGTTGATTAGTAGAAAAAACACTGTGACAAAGCCAATGGACATGAACAAAAAAATCAAGAAAAGTACCAACCAGATATATGTCCAGGGTGGAATCAAAAAATTGTCTCTAAACCAGGATACAAAAATACTGAACTTGGATGGGACTTTTGAAGAAGTGGAATCCGAATCAAAGGAATAACGAGTCGGGCCAAGTGGCGTTGTTGGTTGATGCGCCACCGATTCAGATGCAGGATAGGTATACTCGTCCTCGTCGATGTTGGTGGAGAGTTGGGGATCAATTATAGGTTCAGGCAAAGTAGAGGATTCAGGCAAATCAACCATCTCAATTACAGCATCAGCGATCGTTCGCGCAGATGGACTATGAACATATGTCCGATAAATGGCAGGACAAGAGACCGCTGGTGTGACACTATTCAGGATCGGCCAGGCGCTGTAGCTTGACATTTTCAACTGAGATGTATCTGTTCTCTTTGCGACCAGGAAGCGGTGGTAAAATGACTGTACGTGTTCCCTTCAGGCCAAGAACTGGAACCGGTGCACGAAAAGAGGGGCCAAATTCTTTTTTGTTTTCAACCTTCTCTCGAACCAGTTCTCCAACTTTTGGAAGCCAGCCGGCTACCGGAATCTGCAACGCAGGATCTGTGGCTGAAGGCAAATGTGTAGTTGCAAGTTTGTCTCGGGCTTCTTGTAAGTCCTGTAACATAGCAGAATGGTTATCTACATCAAACTTGGCGGATTGCGCCGCGATGTCTGGACCCTCAAGGTCAGGCACAAACATTCTTATGCCAAAGAGCATTTCGTATGGGGTCCGCCCACCCAGAGGTCTTCTAGGGAGATTATTAAGTGCACGCTGAACGGTATACAAATGGGCCAGCCAGTTCCTGCCAGTACCTATAACCCTAGCTGTTAAGGATTGCTTTAAGTCACGGTTCATTCGTTCAACGATAGAGTTGCCCTCAGGCCTATACGGAGACGAAAATTTCACCCGCACCCCAAGCGAAGCCATTGCATCCTTGTAAGCCCTAGAGGCAAACGCTGGACCTTGGTCCGAATGGAAGGTGCCGCATGCGAAAATTCCCACAAAGACACGCAAATCCCTGATTACATTTCGGGCGTCAGCACTCCGTTGTGGCCAGACCCAGAGAAACCGTGTGCACGAGTCCACTGCCACTAAGATGTATTTATAGGCAGTGTCTGATGAGAATGGACCGCAGTGATCCAAGTAAACACACCCAAAGGGTCTGTTAGCAATGCAGAGCGGTGTTTGTGGTGGACGTGTTACCGTGGAAGGCTTAATCTGTTGACAAACGTCGCAAGAAAGCACAAAAGCACGGGTGTCTTTATATAACCCACGCCACCAATAACGCTGCTGCAAGATGGAAACCGTAGCTGACACACCTGCATGAGCAGAAGCCATGCCTTCGTGTGCAGCTGATATCAAGGCAATCCTGCGGTCCGCGTTGGGGATCAGCCGATCTCCAACGTCAGGTATAGTTACATAAGGAACCTGATCGGGACTTAATGTGTAAGAATACTTGGAAGGGAAACCTGTAGGGTAATTATTACCTTCCTTGGTTGCAGCAATAGCTGCTAATATAACAGGGTCTATTTTAGACATGGACCTGGTAACCGCTGCTACTGAACACGTGACTACTGCTGAACGGGCAGCCTCATCTGCCAGATCGTTACCAATAGCGTGTGCGCCCACCCGCTGATGGCCTAAGGTGTGAACCACCTGTGTGAGGGGCAGACGTTGTTGCAATTCTGCCACTCGAACCCAAAGCATTTTATGCTTAATTGTGCTCCCTTTTGCGTCCTTGTAGTCGTTTTTCGACCAGAAAAACAGATTGTCATTGTAAGACTGTACACAGTAGAAGGAATCACATACAATAAGAGTTGTCTCATCCTGAGAAGCGAACTCAAGTGCAAGTAGCAATGCATGCAGCTCGGCCAATTGTGCGGTACTATCTCCAAGTGTGCGAGTGTGCACTACAGAGGATTTGAACGTTCCATTTACAAAGGAACCCGCAACAATAGCACATGCAGCTGAATAAGCGTGCTTGGACCCAGTGGCCGGTTGCGCCGAACCATCGGTGTAGATCACACATTTGTAATCCTCAAGCGGTAGTAAAAACAAAGGAGGAGGATGAACGAATTCATACTGCAAAAACTCCTGAGTCTGCAGAGAAGAATCAAAAACAAAAGTGACGTCCGAAGACGTCAAGGATGTAGCCCATTGTATCCAACGGGGATGCATTGCTTTTGAGTTCGGTACACTTGCCTTTGTTACTGCCTCTAGGGCAGGACAGGGTGTTACCACCAGAATCCGCTTTCCCTGTGCCAGTGCGCGCTCTTTTAGAATCGCCATTTGCACTGCAGTTAGAACTTTTTCGACAGATGTAAAGCGCAATTCAGCGGAAGTGTACAGATGTGACTTGTATGCGATGGGTACTGTATCACCTTCATTAAAGGTTAAGTATGTGAATCCCACCGCCCCCGGAATTATTCTAATCACCAGGTTTGTGTGGTTATCACGAGTCAAAAGATATTTAGACTCCAATAGGTCTGTCTGCAAAGACTGCAGAATTGAGGTATGCTCAGGCAGCCAGCAAGACCTTGAATAAGTTGGTTGTATCAGAGCATACAAAGGCTTGATACGCTGGGCATATTCGGGAATGTAGGTACGCCCGAAATTCAAGAAACCCAGCAAAGACTGAAGTTTCTTCAGAGTATTTGGGGGGCACAAATGTGCACATTTTTCCAAGAAATGGGGGGCTAAGCCCTTACCTTCGTTATTGAGCTCATAGCCCAGGAACAGAACGGTAAATTCAGCAATGTGTGACTTAGCAAAGTTAAATTTGTAACCCTGCTCCGCAAATTCAAGAATAATGCGGTCCACACGGGACAGATGCAGGAATAATTCGTCGTCCGTCAGATAGATGTCATCTACGTACGAACATGCGTCTTGATCAATGTCATTTAACAAAGAAACAACACGGGCGGCGAATATACCCGGACTATTTTTGTAGCCCATGGGTAAACGCCGGAACTGAAATAATTTACCACCGGAAGTGAATGCGGTCCATTGACCACTCTCCGGGGCTAGGTTGTGCGTGTAGAAACCGTTTGAAAGGTCAAGTGTCGTTTTGTATTTTTTACGAACAAGACTGTCTACAAGCGCAGAACTGTGTGTATTTTGCACCGCAAAGTTCCGACAATGAGTATTTAAATGCCGGTAATCCAAAACTAAGCGGTACGATCCATCGGGTTTAGAAACCACGAAAAGGGGATTGTTCATAGGTGATACGCATGGTTCAATTACTCCCTGATATTCCAACTGTGTCAGAATTTCGGAGACGGGGCCTTTTGCCTGCCGTTTGATGGGATATTGGGGTTGTGGCTGCGGTAGTGACCGCAAAGGTATTGCATGAGGAGGTGATTCTTCATCCCATCCCACATGGTTGCGGTATAACGCTGGTGCCAGGTACACAGCCCACTCAGCTGCAAGTGCTTCAGCTTTGTCTTTTGGGACATGCCGTGAAAAGCTTGGAAGGATTACCTCCTCTCCTTTATGTGCAGCTAAAACGAATGGGGGTGGCCAATCCACCTCCGCTAACAAAATGTCATATGAAGAGGTTAGATTTTCCCAAAAAATCCCTTTTATTTCACGCGGTATGTCACCTTCAATTTGTATGACTATGTTGTAAAGTCTGTCAGGGGGTGCCACTCTCGTGTCAGCTGTCTCTACAGTAACGAATGTTTCAGTTGCTGTCGCCTCCATATGAGGACGTAGCGCCTCCCGCACTATGGTAACTTCCGCGGCGCTGTCTAGGAGGGTCACTGCCCACGTCCAATTCTGGAGTCTCGTTCTCACGGTCTGAGGCATATTTCGCTGTGACAGCGGCAACCTTTTTCTTCTGAAATTGCGGTCGGGGAAGGTGAAAGTCTTCTGCTTTCCCTCTGACTTGTTGTCGAGGTTGGTCTCGCTCCTGGGGAGCCTCTCGGCCCCTTCCTCTATCTTGCCGTCCTCCTCCACCAGCCTGTGACGACGTCTGGGCCTGTGAAGAACGAGGAGAACGCGTATCAGAGCTCTGAAACCTTTCTGGTGATTTAATCCTCGACCTATCACGTAAATCATAAGTACGTTCAGAAGAAACCGAAACTGGGGAAGCGCCTCTCGACCCCGGCTTCTTTTGTTGCTTACCCTGTTTTTTCTGTCTCCAACTCTTTTTAGTGAAGACTGGTTTATCATCTTTCTCAGATGCACTTTTTGTTTGTGTAACTTGTGTTTGCGATTGAGTTTGCATTTTTACAAAAGGCTTGTTGCCTAGGCTATTTCTTCCAATTGTTTTATAAGCCCGGGCAATAATTTTCGGTAATTCGCGGGGCCTGTCCAACTCTGGGACCAAAGCCAAAGCATTCGCTACTTGAAAGTTCATAGCATCGCCCTTGACATTTCCAAGGATCAGCTCAGCTACTACATCAAACACTCCCACTAGTCTCATCCCTAATTCCACAGCCGCTTCAGGGCCATGTTCATCCTGTACTTTTTTAATTACAGAGGGTAGAACCGTCATGGAAGGAGTTCCAAAACATTTTGAATAAACTGCTGCGAATACCTTACCCCAGTTTTCACATGATGTCAAATCGGGGATTATGTCTTTTGGCAAACTTATCGTGAGGATGCGGTGTTTATCTACTGGGGATGTATGTGGAAACACTGCTTCTATCTGATCGAACTTTTCTGCAAGCCAGTAAGGATAGTCGTCCTTATTTTGTGGACGTTTGCCCATCACAGAATTTACCATGACAGGACTTATGGTCACTCCAGCTGCAATAGCTGGTTGGCCTGCGACTACAGGAGCAGCTCCATGGAGGCTACCTGTAACGTATGTCACTAGGGCTCGATGCACTCGTACCAATTCGGTATGCATAGTGCGCAGTTCCGCAAGCGGTAATGCCAGATAATTTGGATGCGGGGTATACCCGGCCAATACAGGCCAAGTGGCCCCCTGAATTGATAAGGGGCCTAAACGAACTGCGGTAGTTGGTTGTGGTAGGGCGCCATTGAACCAAACACGGTGCTGCCAAGCCGTGAGAGGTACTTCAAGATTGGTATAGGGTCGATAGGCAGCAGGAATAGCGGTGGGTTTATATTCATGAAACAGATTATCATCTGCCTCCACCGCTTCAAAAGTGATCCAAGTGTAAAACACCTCAAAGTGGTAAGCCGGATCGGCTTGAACCACAAAGACCAAATCGATCCCTGTATCAGGCACTCCATACACCCGTAAGTGGTCTCGGAGTGCTCCTCGACTATGTGCAGCAATCGCCACACCAGCCATGACTAAACAGTTATATTCGACAACCTAACAGGGAGCACAAAAATGGGTCTGTTAACTAACCTTTTTTAATAACATCAAGCTTGAAAGAACCTATAAAACATTCAATATAGGAGGTATCACCGTCACTTACGCCTCCGGAAGCGTACGCGAGGGGTTTGTGGACAAGCACAAGTACTACTCAAGCGTCTCGCAGATAAGCTGCCCCACGGTGGTCGCGCCATGTCATAAGGTTTCTGCACATACACAGAGCTATGCACAGGAAAATGGGACCCCGGAATACAGTGGTTTGCCACCATATACCGTAGCACCCAAAAACCCCAACCCAACTAGCTTAGCATCCCATTAGCACCCAAGTACCAATGATTAGACAACCCAGAACACGGTATCTTTATCTCAGGACTCGCAGAAGCAAGAACACTCTTTCGTCACTCACTCGTACTTGTCCACAAGGTGCGTAGAAAGAGACACTGGGTAGGTTAAAATGTTTATTCCAACTTACGTGCTCTAATATACAGTACACGTGTCAGTACTAATAGCATAATACATATGACTAATATCAGCAGCATGGTTACAATTCCATAGAATACAAACGGGGAAAGCATCTCAGAGCTCAGTGGATAAACGTATAAATAACATTACCACCCTCCCCTTGCAGTAAGATAGTTCATTATAATAATAGAAGACCTCTGGGCTTTGACTAGCGAACCCCCATACCTCAGTCTCTAGATGCAGAATTACATCAGCAGGACATCATAGCTCTTCTCACTGAAAGGGATTTCTCCAAGTGTGTTAAGCGCTAGGAAACCGCAGTATTAAAAGCACACAAAATTCTTCATGGCAATTGCACCTAATGTTATGTCTGGGTGCGCGAGACTGGCCATATCAGGAAGAACCAAAATACATTGTTATGTGACCTTGTACATGTTTGTGCAGACCGAGCCCAAAAAGGTGAACAACAGAAAATGCAGACAGTGCAAAAGAACTTGGCACGAGCAAAGGGCGAGGGAGTCCCGGCTCAGTGTAACGTGCGCAAAGAAAAGCAGCATGGCAGCCAGGCCTAGGCCAACATAACAAGGCAGGCAACAATCCACAAGACACTTTTATATCCTCTATCGAGAGTGCGGCAGATTTTGCAGCCATGAGTTCTGAGACTTTCCTGTGGTGATACAGAAAAATTCTATTATTGAAGTGGACTGTGGTTTCTTATGAGGGCACTACATGTATTAAGCTGATCGACAAGACTGTTATCATCCATTTGGGTTATGTACAAGTGACACCTTTTTACCAACATTTCAGAAATGGTTATCAAACACTATTTAATGTATGTCTCTTCATGTCCATTAGCGGGTTTGGGCTGCTTGCTTTCTGCAAGGGGCACTTATTCATTGATTAGTGGGGTGTTTCAAGGACTCATGTTATGTTGCTGCGAGGGTTGATTGTCCCTTTTGGCTAGGAGAATTGGCCAGTATTTTCCAAGTATCTCCATTTGCTGTTAGTGGAACAGTGTGTGGGAGGTTCTGTTCCACATGCAAGGACAGCCTTCATATCTCATTGCACTAAAAGCATGCCTTCTTATGATTTATAAGGCCTGAGAATCTTGCTCTCATTCTGATGTTTAGGGTGGTTTATTTGGAATGAGCTGCTTTGCCCCAGTCTGCCTTGTCTCCTCCGCAGTTCTCTTTTAGTCTCTCCTGGGCGTTCCCAAACCTTCCCCCCCTTCTCTAGTCTGCCTCTGGCGCTATGTGTGGGTTTGGAAGCCCAATTGTACTAACTATTTGGCCTCAATTGCTGCTCAAGTCTTGTATCTTCTCCTGGTGCCCTCGTGCACACTTCGCTACTGCTTAGGAAGAGTTCTAAGCTCTGTATTTGGGTGAGGATGTGTCGCTCTGGATCTGTTGTCTCAGACCAGTGCACTTCATTGCTCACCTATCTGGGCCGACCCGGCCAGCTCACTTCTCTCATCTTTGCACTTCATGATGGCTCCAATTTTGTCTTCCAGTGTGGCATACACATGGGTGTGGCACAGAGCATCTTGGAGCCTGTACTGCACCATCGCCATCTTGGTGGAAGTCCCATATTTTTTAAATGTACATGTCTGTGTAGCAATGATATCTGCATCTGATGCTAGGAGTAGTAAAATGGTGCACATTTCTCTCTCAAATATCTGATATCCACAGATTATATTGAATTCAAAACCACGTTTTCTAAGTTTTAAATTTATTGTAACATACTTTTCATTGCTTCAATTCATTGGTCTGATTTGATGACCAGTATACTTCAATTTTCAAATTTCTTGATGTAGTACCCCAAAATTCACACCTGACAATCAACATCCAATGTTCATTGCAGAACAGAACTTTCTCTTCAAAATTATAATGTGAGCACCGATTCTTTGCCCCGATACATTTCGGACCCAATGGTCCTTCTTCAGAGGGACTCCTAGAACACATAAATACATGTGTTTCATAAAATGATCTGGAAGGATCAACAAAGGTTGTTGTAACCTAATGGTGTCAACTCCTCACCAAACCCTTTTCACTAGTGTGTACAGCATATGAAAAAACTTAACTCCACCAAGTGAAAAAATAAACAGATTTACACCAGATTACCATGATAATGCAACTCAAACCTGTCAAACTGTAATTCCCCATAGAACATGTACCAAAAACATCAACACAACATGTAATGTGTCTGTTTATGCACTTGCATAAACCTCCGTTCCACGATGCCTTGTCCTGTGCAGCAAGTGCACCTGCAAGATCAAAAGAATGAAATATAATCTAAACTGAAAAAGTAAGTTGACCTTGTTTCGTTTTTGCGTAATCCTTGATTAAAGCAACGCTTCCTGTGAGGTGCAGACTGCTAGCTCATCCATGTACCTTGTTCGACATAATCGTCCACCATTAGTGTCTACCAAATTCAAATGTGATACGTGCACCATGTGATAATTTTCCACCAATCAAAATGTGTGTTAGTGTGGTGGCCTTCTTAAAATGATTGTGTGGTTGTTTCGATGTGTGACGACGAAGTATGTACAATCATAGAAAAACACTGGCACCATCATACCAAATAAAATGTCATAATCATATTGTAAACAGTGTTCTAAGCATTTCAGTGTGTGCCCACTATACATGTTCAACAATAATGTGGTTTTGAACACAAATCCTTTCAGAACATATTATATCAAATAATAGCCAAATCAACAAAATACCCCAAAAACATTACAGCAGACAATTCTACCATTCATCCCTCTTGGTTGCTGAGTGCTTAATCGTTTAATACACATGAATTTTCGTTGCAGCAGATGTTTAATCCTCCGGGTGACTTTTCCATGATTTCTAAAACTTGAAATCAAAGTTGGCTAATGTTATGTTTGTGTGGCTGCGCTGGATTTTAAATTGTTGTTTCTAATGTTGCTTTTTGTACTCATTTATGGAAGTTTTGATTTTCCCTTCAGTTTTACCTATATACAACATCCCACAAGGGCATTTCACAGAATATATGCATTTCTTGGTATTCCATGTAGCAGAACGTTTCAAAACAAAGCATTGTCCTGTTGTGGGATGTGTCACCACATTTTCTTCAATTACGTTATTGCAATGTACGCAGTTATTACATTTCCTTGTGCCTTTCTCAGGATTAGTAGATTCCACGCTGGTGATCATTAAAATTTTCTTGATGTTATGAGACCTCTGGTATGCAAACATTGGTTTCTCCAGAGATTGTCTGTTTAGAACACGCAAAGCACTTATGTGGCTTCTTTGTGCTGCGATTATGTGGGATCTGTCTTGCCACAGAGCTGTGTGTGTTGTCTGGCGTGTCCATTGCCTCATGGCTCTAGAATACATACATATTTGGGTTCTGAGGAAGTTTGTGGTGTGGGATGACATGGAGGTCACATTAGTGATATTGTGTACATTGAATGTTTGTTTGATTTGTTTGTCTATTGTTGTTCATGGGTCCGCAGTTTGTGGTGTGCATGTGTCTTGGGTTCTCTTCTTTGTGCAGTTGGTTTTGAATGTGACGAGTTCCCCAGGAGTAAAAACAAAAAAGACTCTTTACCCTATTATAATATTATATATGATATTGATGAGCTGCATAAACACATGTTTCTGCTGGACTATAGAAATGTTCAAAGACCAACAACTCTATGAAGTAATTGACAAAAACATTGTGATTGCCCACTGCTTAATTAGGAAAACGTGACTTTCCTACCAGTAATGCTATTTCATGTTTGAGTACATCACCCATGGTGTTCTCCATACATTTCTGTGGAGTTTTCGTGGAATGCTTCACTTCCACCGGGACATAGTCAATGGCATTTTCGAATATCTTCCGACCAGAAGAAATCATCTGTGTGTCGTATTGGCGTCAACGAGCTCTAACCTATTGTTGTTCTGTAATTGTAGTTTTGTTCGTCCTCCTTTGATCATCTTCTCCGTTGATGGCTTTCGTGCCTCCTATATGAAGAAAGGCGGAAAAGTTATGCCAAACATTGAGAAGCTAAGTATGTATTAGTTGTAATTAGCATTATTTTTATTCTCGTTTGCACTTTCAGCATCTATCTAAACATCTTATTCCATGTGGCACTTCTAGAATAATGACTTATTGTAATTGCGGGTGGGTATTTGTCTTATTATTTTGTTTCTCTCTAAGACACTCATGGAAATTGTCTCCATAGCCAGTTTATGAGCAGTACTGGGTCTTGTGAGTCATTTTGCAACATATTGGGTTTAGAGGGACACATGTGTTAATGATGCAACCAAACTTAAATTAAGCACTAAATAGGAATACAAATTTGTTTTTGAAGTAGAGTTTGCTATCATAGTTATGTTTTGTAATACTGTTGTAAATGTCAGGCATTACTATTACCCAACTTGGCATTAGTAACAAAGCCAGGGATTGCATTTGTGATCTGCAGGTCCCAGCAGGTTTCACTAGGCCATTTTAAACAACAAGAGGAGATGCACTTGCCATAGACATTATCGTTTCATTTGAATCCACCTGTAGTAGAGCACTGGCACTTCCACTTATTAAAGGTTAGCCACAGGCCAGGGCTATATTTGTCCTTAACCTTACCAACTATATCTACAGTGTAGTACATAATTACTCATTACCGATGTTAACTAACCAACTTGTCGTCATGAAAGGCTTACCAACCTATATGAAAGTTATAACACCCTTGATACAGAATGAAATTATAATGGATCCTCTGTAGATGTGGTCCAGGCATTTGCCTTTGTTTTTTAGGTATGCATCTTGTGGCATCACTATTTGCGCCCAATAAAGTCTCCCGATCTAGGAATAAGACCTGACATTTAACCATTCAAGAAGCACATGTTATTGTTCTAATTTACTGAGTTGTACACAAATATCTTCAAGTACTTGACTACCCTCACTCCCAAACTCCACACTGACCTTGGACTGTTCCGCATTACCATCTGTGTTCCAATCTAGTGTGGAAAATAACATGAGACAAAGGCCCCGCCCATCCCCCTGGTCTCATCAAACACAGTCTTTTGCAGAGGTATTGGCTATTTATTACTTGGTATTTTAGTATTTAACTGAAGAAATAGTTAATTCAGAAGTTTGTTCCACTCCTTGTCCTGACCAATCGTATGTGATTCAAGTTCATCATTATTTTCTGTTATACAAATCTATCTTCAAGAATCAAGAGAGAAGCGGAACAGCTTGTTAATTTTTTTTAATTGTGAGCCCCGAGGTTAAATAGTTTTCAGTGGTCTTAGGGAATTGTAGAAAGTTGGGGAGCTCTAGGCTGTCCATGATCCAACATTCTTCCTTCAGAACATAGTGTATCCTACATGCAAACTATCATTACTTCCATCCTTCAGAGAATGTAGTACATACATGAATGCAATAGAACACCAGAGGGAGCGACAACAAGCGCAGCTGACTTGCTTTATATTTTTCATTGTGGATGTGAAAGGCAGTTGAATTTTCCAATTTCCACAGATTTTTGAGTGGGAGCCTGTTCTATCGTTCAAACTTGCAAACATCCATCAATTAGATCATGTGATAGCGAGGCACGTCAAATTTAAGTTTGGCATCTGCAGTGTTTGTTAGTATTCACCGGCACAGCATTGCTCTTGAGTGCTTGTGGAATATATCATCTCCACTTCTTTGCAGAATTTCCTTATATTCCTCTTTTGACAGCAGCTTTTGTCAGTAGTACCTACTTGCTTGGACTAGTGTTTTTATCGAAGATGATGTGCTGGGGCCACCAAAATTCTGCTCAATTCTCAAGCACTTGCAAGAGAGAAGGTCTTTTTGTGCATCACATCACTTCTGCATGAGCTAGCACAGAACTGATCATTATGAAGCAGTGTCACTGGTTATACAATTGCCATTTAAGCAACAACACATTATACAGTGGAGTCTCCTATGCATTTCCTTGTTACTGGCATCTGCTTCTTTAACGTTTAAGTGTTTTCTTATATTTGTTTTATATGCATTTTCTTTAAACTTCATGTGGGTTCTTTAAAGTCAAAGGTCATGTGATATCCATGGTTCCAAGGCATGTGATGTCATGTCTTCTACCTCTAGAGTTTTGATGGAATTATATCCATGGTTTCCAGATTGGATTTTGGAAACATAACATGCTCTGATATTACCCAATGGGCAGTTGCTCTCGATCAGGGACGGACCGTCTTCTTCAAATGCTGGAAAATCTTCCATTTTTACTTGTCTTTTATTTTGCTTTCTTGGGTTAGTTGGAACCTAGATGTAATCCATTAGAAGTGATACCTGGTTTTATTTGCTCATCTAACTGTTAAAGGGAAGTTAGTTTAAATTCCATCATAAACTAACATCTGTTTTGTATAGAGCATACTAATCACAATTACAAAGGTATTAAGCATTTCATAAAATAAGCACATAAAATCAGTTACTGCTATTTAGTTAAAACATGGTAAGAGTTCTTGTAATTATACATGAATATGTTTTTAAATGTATTTTGCTCTCTCACTTTTAGGATCTTGTGGAACACATTCACCTTATATGAGACCAGTGTACCCAACAAAGACATTCCCTAATTTGTATACCCTGGCAACAGTAAGGATTCTAAAATGACATATTCTTATATATTTTAAAAGCAATATGGAGGTACAGTGAGAATGATAGTCCTATATTTTGGGTCTGGGCACTATGTGTATTAGAGGAACAAATTGATTATTTGAATATTTTGCTGATTCATATTTTCTTTCTTTATAAAGGGGTTATATCCTGAGTCACATGGAATTGTTGGCAATTCAATGCATGACCCTGTGTTTGATGCCAACTTCAGCCTTAGAGGGAGAGAGAAATTGAATCAAAGATGGTGGGGAGGTCAACCAGTAAGTTTTGTTTGTACTGTAGAAAAAAGTCTGCAAATGAAATGCATCTGTGAACAATTTGCAAGTTACTTTGAATCTGGTTGGCCCTCTGTCTATTAATAGGACTCTAAGTAGACACTTGTGTATATTGTTCAGAATAAGAAAGTGTCCAGTACAACCAACATTGACAAATTAAAGCAAGGCTGTGTGTAGCATTCTATGAGATATGCGACGTTGTGCCGTTTATTTGTGGTAAAGGTTAAAGAAACTGCATATTGGAGAAGCCTGGGCCATATGACCTTCTCTGGAATCTCAACGTAGAATTCCCAATAAGCATGTGTTGAGATTCCAAAGGGGATGCCACATATTCCCTTCGGTTAACAACTTAAAGTATATTCCTATAAACAGAAATGACATAAAAAACACTAATCAACAGTATGTATAGTACTAAAAACACTAATCAACAGTATGTATAGTGCTATGACCCAAAGAGCTGATGCAGTGAAATAGCAAGAGTAAAAAAAGATTGCCATATAATCATCATCACGGTAGGAACTTTTTTTAATACATTTGATAATTTTTAGCTCCAAGAAAGTTGATACAATGAACAAATTAGAGGCTGTCATTTAACAAACTTATTTTAACAAATTGCATTGCATTGTCTTGGACCCAACTCCTTTAACATGTAAACATTGCAGTAACTTCACAACTTTACTCCTGATCCGCACATTACCATGTGATACTTTAACCACCTGTTTTCCCACTGTTACTACTCTCATGGGATCAGAAATCTTGGAAGATCCAGCTTTTACAAGTCTTACTTTTTTTTTAGCATGGACCCAATCACCTTCTTTTGTTGCAGCTAGTTTTCCTGATTGAGTTAACTCACCTTGCCGAGACTGATGCAGCTTCACATACCATTTACTTACCCTGAGCAGTCACAATCTGTTCCGCGCACAATATCCATCATCCACATCTGTTTTAAATTACCCACTACTTTCCTACCCCTCATCAATTCAAATGGCGATTTCTCTCCAGTATATCTGCAAAGTAACTCCCTTATAGATTGATAATAATCTTTTCCACTAGCCAAGGCTAAATGTGTGCTTTCTTTTAATACCCTTATCCACCTTTCCACAATTCTGTTACTCTAGGCATTGCATACAAAAGTGCAAATATGCTCAATGCCTTGGCCTGACAGAAACATTTTCATTTCCACTAGCGTTAATTGCACTCTATTACCAGTCACAACACTTTTTAGGAAACAGTCTTTCAAATTCATCTTTCACAAAATCTAGAACGTTTTTTGATGCGAGCTGACTCACAATTTTTACTTCTGGCCATTTCAAGAGTTGTTTGATCTAAATTATTCAAAATACCTGGCTCTTAGATAAGCACATTGGGTCAGCAATATTCAATGAGATTTTTTCTCAACCCTTCCTGCTCTGGACAATTGCAACTTAATATAATACACCGTCTGATTTGTCATTCTTAGCACACTCAATACAAGACCTCACCATGTCTTCAATATTTCTGTCTACACTAGGTCACCAATAGTCACATCCTTGTCATGCTGCTCTTGCCTGGATGCCCTTCATGGGCCATGCTCAATATAGTTTGCCTCAAACCTTCCATAACCACCAACTCATCACCTCACATTAGCACACCATCTTTTTAAGATAAAAAAAGTATTTTGTTGAGCCATTTTGTTCTCATATACTCTAAACCCATCTAGATCTCTGTGTTCTAATGCACACTTCTTCCATTCTGTCTCTGTGATGAATGAATGAATGAGGATTTATAGAGCGCATGGTTACCCGGGAGCATCCCAGCGCTAGCGGGCGTTAGAATGGTAAACACAGAAGGGGTTATGGAAATAGCCAAGTTTTCAACTGTTTACGGAAGCTAAGGTGGTTCGCTTCGCTTCGAAGATGGAGTGGGAGGGTATTCCACAACCTAGAGGCGTTGTATGAAAAAAGCCTACCTCCCTTTCTCGCTTTCTGGATTCTCAGAATTTTCGCCAAGTGAAGAGAGTTAGAACGAAGGTGTCTAGGAGCTTTATACGGATAGATGAGATCCCTGATAATGGGAGGTCCTTCCCCTTTCAAAGATTTGTGGGCCACACAAAGAGCCTTAAAGTGTATCCTCTCCTGGACAGGAAGCCAATGCAGAGAGCGCAATGCAGGTTGCGCCGAGCATCGCCGGCTAGTGCCGGTAAGCAGTCTTGCTGCAAAATTCTGGACAATCTGAAGTCGCCCAATCACTGCCTTGGGGGCCCCCAGATAGAGAGCATTGCCAAAATCAATCCTAGAAAGGATCAGGGCTTGAATCACTAGTTTTTTTGCTGAGTGAGGCAACACAGACAAAATTTTACGAATCATTTTACGAATCAAACTTGGATACTACCCTTTCTAAGTCTGAATCCTCAATTCTAACATTGTTTGGCTCATTGACCGGAAGACATGATACACAGTCTGCCAGCTCTTTGCTGGCTCTGGGTATATATTCCACATGAAAGTGTTACTCCTGTAATTTTTATCTGTTTACCCACTCCGGATGTTGCTTTCCTACATCTTTGTTGTGAACAGCTCTACGAATAAATAATGATGAATCCTTACTCTGAACCTTGTTCCATAAACATATTTCCTAAAGTACTCTGTACCCCACCAACAAGCTAATGTCTCTTTTTCTAATGTAGAGTAGCTCCGTTCTGCACCTCTCAATAGTCTGAATGCATAAGCTATAGTTGTCACTTTCCTATTCTGGTTTTGTAATGATACCTTACCTAAGGCTACATTGCTGGCATCTCAATCATTGAATAACACTTGGTGTCAAATAGTAATAATGCTGGAGCCCTAGCAGTAGTTCTTTTTATATTGTCAAATTCTGACATACATGCATCATTCCATATACATTTTTGATTATTTTTTCATTAACTCTCTCATGTATTTTGTTCTGTCAGAGAATAGGGAAATCAGTTTGGCATAGTACTCAGCTAAAACTCATGCTGATCTTTGTCCTTTGGTTCTGGAGCTTCTTTGGTGGCTTGAACACATCTGCGTTTTAGGGTAATACCATTTCCCCCTTGCTGTGTGGAAAATAATCTACAGATACCATTTCAAATTTGCATTTATCTTTCATTGATGTCAGTTTCTTATTTTCCAACATTGTTAACGCTTTAAAAAGAGTTTCAGTATGTTCTTTATTCGTTTTACCAATAACCGATATGTCATCTTCGAAGTATAATACCTTTTTGATGCCCTTAAACAATTTTATTCACAGTTCTTTGGAACATGATGGAGGGTGAAATTAGCCCAAATGGAATCCTTTTATAGCAAAAAGCTCCTTCTGGTGTAATGAACAGAGTGTAATGTCTGGAATCATGATGGAGTGCAATCTGGCGATATGCACTAGATAAATCCACAGTAGGAAATACAGTGGCACCATTAATCAATGTGAACATTTCTCCATTATTAGGTAACGGATGGCTATCCACCCATACATAGCCGTTCTAATCTCTTAAATCAAAACAAATTCTTAATTTTCCATTAGGTTCTATACAATCACAACCGGAGACAACCGCTCAGATGACTATTTCTTCTATTATGTCTTGTTTACACAACATGACTAGTTCTTAATCCAATGCCTTTCTTATAAATACAGGGACATTTCTAACTTTGTATATGTATGCCACAGCTCCATCTTTAAGAATAATTTTATAGGCAAAATTCTTTAACAGACCCAGCTTTGAAGCCAATACCTTTGTAAACAACTCTTCTCTTTCTAAAAAAATCTTGTTGACATTACCTTCAGTATTCAATCATCATATCCCAGCACATGATCATGGTGATTTGGATTAAGGGTTATAAGATCCCTCTGCTGTGGACATCCCAATAATCATGATCCTTCTTTGGCAACATATCTTTGTTTCAATAATATTTCCCTTGTACCGCAGTATTGTAGTAGTGTCCTAGGGCATATATTAGTTTGTTGCCATATTGTGGAAGAGATGATCCGCAGACATCATGTAGGATGGACGATTTATTGTTACTACAGGTACTCGGGGAAACGCCCCATCCACAGCGGCTGCATGAAATTAACTGACCCATACAATTCCAACTCACCCCAACATTCTAGTTTAGTACACTGCGTTCTAAGGTTAACATTCTGTCCTCAACCTACATAGGCAGGATACCACACACCTTCCTCCCATTAAACTTGACAACAATAGATAAGCATTGGAACATTTACGTTACAATCCATAACAAAACAAAAGCATGATATATACTAATAAAACCATGCAATAGATATGTCAACGAAGACAAAGAACACTCTACAAAGCATTAGGTAGAGATCAAAGCACTTAAAGTAAGAAATGAAATTTGTGTGTTTCCCAAAGAACAGTAGCTATCAACAAAGACTTTAAGAGAGCGCCAGTATGGTGACATACTTCAAACAAAATCTTTCAAGTGTTTGGGACGAAACGTTGCATGCCCATTTGTTCTTAAATCACAAGATGTATGCTTCTGTCTATACCTACTAGATATTTGGGCCCCTTTAGGACAACCGCTACCCTGCTCAAATTCCATATACGATTGTCACTTAATTTGACAGTGTTGTAAAATAATTAAATTACTTTCAAAGGCACAGAAAATTTGGAAGGGCTCCCTGTTGAGGAAGCTTCACCCTCACCATATCTCCTACCTTTACCTTAGTGGAAGAAACAGTGTGTCTCGCATCAAAGTGGAGTTTGTGCTTTTCCACCTTCTCATCTTGAACCACCTCTCACTCACTTGTGTTTGAGTTTTTGCCCACATCTTTACACTTCATCCACCTGGCACACATCATAGTGATAGGTTCTTGACACCTGAACAACTCAAACAGCATCTTGTTAGTGATGGTATGGGGAATGAGTTGATACAGGTTCTCCCTTTCAACAACCTCTGACCTCCAGTTCCTGTTCTGAAACTTTGCTATTTGTATAGACTCCTTCAAGACCCTGTTTAACCTCTCCACCATCCTGTTAGTCTTGGGATGATAGAGAGAACACTTTTTGTGTCTGATACCATGCTTAGACAAGAATGCTTCCATTTCCTTGGAAATCAGCTGTACGACATTATCTATCAAAATGCCATCAGGTTTACCTTCCCTATTGAAATTATCATCAAGGAATTCAATCCCTTTCCATGATTCTATGCCTTGAATAACGCAAATCTCCGGCCAACTTAAATAAATGTCAATCAAGACAAAAACATAATACTGCCCAGTCTTACAGGTCACCGGCCCCAATATATCCAGAGCCACTTCCTGCCAAGCTTTCACAGGTCTTTCTCTCACGATCAAAGGTTGATCCCTGGTCTTTCACACCTTGTCAGTAGAGACGCACTCCAAACAATCCCGTACAGCTCTCTGAACCTGCACGTCAATCCCAGGCCACCACCAATTCTTTCCTTAGTTTTGGATAGCCCCTGGTGCCCAAACTGGATGATCTTTTCCGCACTTGCTTTGGAGGCACTACATGCGTGCCCCTCCAGAGGTGACCATCCTTTATAGAAGGTTCATCACGTACATTTCAATACTTCGTAAACCCCTGTAACACCACGTCTCCGCCTCAACTCTTCCCAAACTTCTTCACTGATCACCCTTCAGTGACTTCACAAATACTAGCATCCTCTAAGTCCCACAAGTCTCCCTTTGGATTACCCTCATCCTCTGTTTGAGCAGAAACAAGCCGTGACAAACAGTCCGCTACCTAGTTCTCAGTCCCAGGAACATAGTCTACCCTAAAGTCATACTCCTGTAACACAACCACCTACTTACAAATGCGAGTGGAAGTGTCATCCAAACCCTTCTTAGAGAAGACCTCTTTTAGAGGTTTGTGATCAGACCTGACCACAGAGGTTCCCACCCCAGAGGAACTTCTTGAGCTTCCTGATAGCCCAGTATATCCAAAGAGCTACCTTCTCAAACACAGAGTAGTGATTTTCCGGGCCCACTAAAGCCCTGGAGAGAAACATTGTTTCCTCCCTTCCCTCATTGACTTGTTTCAAGACTGCACATAACCCTTTGGCACTGGCATCCGTAACCAGGATGGATTGCCTTCCGGTGTCAAAACTTTTGTAAAGAGGGTCCATTGCGAAGAGCATTCTTAACATTTTGAAATTCAGAGGTGCAGCGAATCACACCAAGCAAACTTGACACCCTTCAAGAGCGTTCTCAAGGTTTAGGTGCGACTATCAAACCCAGGCACAAACTCATTAAAATACTCAGCCATAACCACAAAGGTGACAAGGTCGTCGCTACAATTAGGAGTGGCAAGTTCCTCAGTGGTCTTTACCAGATGATTCTTGGATCTGACGCCATCCTTTGTAAGCTCATGCTCAAGCTACTCAATCTGTGAGAGATTAAACCTGCACGTATTCTCCCTCAAGTTAAGGCCCTTCTCTTTAAACTTACCTAACACCTGCTTGACCCTGTTGTCATGTTCCCTTTGAGTTGTGCCAAACACTAAGCTGTCCTCTTGCTAAATCTTCACCCCAGGAACAGCACCCAAGACATCTTCCATTGCCCTCTGAAACATGGAGGTAGTCGAGTTTAGCTCAAAGGGTAGCCTCATGAAATTGAACATGCCAAAGGAAGTAATAAGAGGTAAGATTCATGAGTCATCATCTAATTTATGTGAGGGTATACCGCTCTGAAGTCCAGGGTTGAAAAAAACAGCAGCACCATTGAGCGACGCAAGCATTTCTGCAATGTTAGGAAGCGGATACTTATCAGCAACAACTTTCTTATTTAGGCCCCTTAAATCCACACAGAGCCTTATCTCTCCAGAAACTTTGCGTGCGAGAACAACAGGTGCAAGCCATTCAGTTGCCTCTGTTGCAACTATGATGCCCTCACTCCACAACTTATTGAGCTCAGAAAACATCGCGCCACGCAGGGCTAGAGGCACACCCTGCCCCTTGCAGGACACTGGTACAGCCCCATCTTTGAGTACACTCTTATGAGTTTAGTCACTGAGACAACCTAAATGTATCACTAAAAACCTATCCAAACTCACTGCGCAAAGATGCATTCACAGCATCATTCTCTCTCTCTACAACATGAACCCTCACCTCAGATTTTGGCGTCTGCACCACTTTCTTTCAGAATATTGCTGGGTTCTCCACTTGGCTCAAGCAAAATTTCGAGATCACCTTGATTGACCAAACTTATGATGCTATCTCCTTTACATGACATGTAAACATTCCTCGCAGTTAAACGGCCTTTATACTCCAGCTCTCCCCAAAAATAACCTACGTTTTATTGGCTGACCACCATAAGCTAGAGGCTATATTGTCAGGGCTCAGCAACTGAACTTTCCCTTCAAGTTTCCCCAAATAAACATTTTTCAGGACCGGAGAGATCTTGGTACCAGAATAAAAAAACATGTGGATAGACTGACCATTGACTAACACATCATGAATGGGTCCTTTGTTTTTGTGATGATCAGTTTGCAGTACTACCTCACCACAGTGCAATTCGTCATATTCACAGTCCCAGTTGCTACTCTCATCAAACCCCCCCTCCTTCAGACTTTTTTTGTTTTAGATGATTTGCAGTACTTAGCCAAGTGACCTGTCTTGCCACAACTGTGACACTTTACCAAAAAGGCGGCTCAAGACTTATTTGCCAGGTGTTTGCTGCTTCCAAACCAAAAGCACTTCCTCTAAACACCTTCCTGTTGTCAACAGAGGAGGAATTGCCTGATTTTTCTGATGAATTGCCCAACATTTTGTGGAGGTTCTAGCTATAGCGTGCACCTTCTCAGGGCAAACTGCATCATTATCCTTCATCAGTACTTGCACATAGGCCAGAGAATGTTCGATACACTTGGCAACCAACAGTACCTCATCTAATTTTGAATTGTCCTTCTGCCTCAGGTCATCTTTTATCTCCTCTGTGTTACAACCTAAATTAAACTGATCACATATTCACTCCTCCAGTAAGCCTTCAAACTTGCAAGTAGCCCCCAACTTATGTAAGTCCATGACATAAAATGCAACTGACCACTTGCCCTTTACAATAGTGCCAAGACACCTTCGGGTAACCGTGCGCTTTAAAAGTTTCCTTAACATAACATAACATACGCCTGCTGAAATGATAGAGCTCCAAGATGGTACCTACTTTTGTTAGGTAGTGCTTATCCAACTTAGCTAAGCATAACTCAAATTCATTTAGGTTATCCGATTCAGTACCAGTTAAGTCAGGCAAATTTTAGAAGACCTCTTGGTCCTCAGGTCCCAAGCAGTGCAGCAACAAGGAAGTCTTCCTCTTGGCACTTCGTGAGACGCCACACACACACGTGCGCAATGCAGGAAGACCTTTTTCCTATTAGCCCACCTAGTAGGTGGTTCTTCAGGACTGGTCAAACTGAAAGGTGGAGGAGTAAAATTCTGCATTGTCTCGAGTAAAATAGCACTTGAATGCCAAAATGTAAACCTATGGCAAAATAACAGACACTGGTGTGCAACTATCACACCTGACACTAAAAATGGTGCACCTGCCAAGTGTGTGAATCACACCCGAAATCCCCCTAAAAGAAAATGCTCAACATCCCGGCATAAAAACTAAATATCTAAGTATCAAAGATTCAATCACGAGCACACCTTGTAAGCAGTAAACAAAAAGTCAACATGTAAAATGTTCAAAATGTTATGCTGAAATGGTATGCATATCCCTGCTGGTGCATCTGCATGTGAAAAATATGAGAAAGAGGATACTCGGCAATAGAAAAATGAAATCCAGAAATGAGATGCAGAGAGGTTTTCCAGAAAGGTGTGCATATCACCGCATGAAGACCTTTGCAAAAGGCAGCCATAAATAATCTGCATGTTTGGTGGCACGCAAAACGATATGCAGAAATGATATGCAAAAATGGTGTGCTTATCACCATGAGAAATAAATTGCTCCTGTAAGCAAAGTCCAAAAACAATATGCAAGGTGCGCATCTCGCCGCTTAAATAATTTGGTTAAGGGCAGCCTAGTATGCCTTGAGCATCCAGTAGTGTGTAGAACAAAACAGGTGTGCCAGCTGCCTGGACGACCTGGAAGGTCAGGCGCCTCTGCTTGATGTCACTCCCTGAGTGGCGGTTGCCTTGACAACGTGAACAAACCTGAGCGAGCCGCAGCAACAAAGAGAGCCAGACGCACGCAATGACGTGTCAGCGAGTCTCAGGACAGCTCCTACGTATGCGCCAGGCTCTGCAGGACGAACAAAGGCCAGAGACAGCAGCGCGAGCCAACCCTCCGATGAAAGAAGCACTCGAGATGGGTCACAAGAGTTGGCAAGCAACCACCGCCCCCAAAGTTTGCAGGGAGCCCAAATATATAAATAAAGACAGAACCTTATTGTTCAGGGACAAAGCACGTACATGTCCCGATTTGAGTGTGTTGAGACGTTTCCTATTAAACATGCAGTCACACCACTAAAGTTGACGAACAAACCAAAGTCGACAGAATTCACCAGCGTAGAAATCCAGAGCATTCTCAAAGGTTTGATTCTCTCCCAAAATCGTCACCAATGTGGAAAAGATGATCCTCAAACGTCATGTAGGATGGATGATTTATTGGTACAGCAAGTACACAGGAAACGTCCCATCCAAAATGACTGCATGAAATAACTGACCCATACAATTCAAACTCACTCCAATATTCTAATTAAGCACTCGGCGTTCTAAGATTAAAATTCTGCCCTCAACCTACTCAGGCAGGATACCACACATATTCTACCAACTTAATATCAGGTAGTGACAGAGTAATATTGGGAAATAAAGATAAAAGACCACCTGTATGCCAGATTCCCAAATCTGCCATAACTTTGAACTTTTGATCTTCATTGTCCATCACACAAAATGATGCATCCTTCTTCCTATCATTAACTTTATATATTTCTAAAATAAATTCTTCTGAAACCTCCCTATATCTTGCTTCACTTCCCTTAGATGACTAGCAGAACTCCCCTTAACGGAGCCTGCACTCTTCTTTATATCTGTGTTTGGTCTTACACATTCTTGCATAGTAACCTTTTACTTAATAATATCTATATATCTAACCAATCACTGGACAAGATTTATCACTGGATGTGTGTCCAGGTAAACCAGATATGAAATGCAATTTCTTAGAAGTCTTGACCCGTATATTGTTAGATAGTATATTGGACTCACTTCCACCCATGCTTTTACTGAGAACTTCTTGTTTAACAAATTTCCCAATTTCTGCCAAATTGTCGATCAACTGCTTCTTGCCAAGTTTCATTTCTTCAAATTGATATGCAAAATCAATAGCCTTCTCAAATGTTAAATCATTGACTAAGTAACTTTTCTTGAAGTTTTGAAATGTTAGTCTAATGTATCATTTGATCATCTATCATTTGGTCATGAAAAGTGCCATAATTACATTTGGCAGCTAAAACCCTCAATCCCTTCACAAAAGCATCAGTTGATCCATTAGGCAGTTCTACTTCATTTATTCTTTTCGTGTAATAATTATCTAGTAGCTTTATTACTGTATTGACAAAATCATCTTCTTCCTCTTCTTCCAAGACCAAAGATGGTGGATGTTTAAGTACTGTCCTCCCTTCTGGTCCTAAACAGTGTTTTAAAATAGCAAATTTCTGTTAATCAATGAAAATGTATCCACCAATTGCTTCCAAATAGGCTTAAAAGCCTTCCTTCTGCTGTGCCTATTCCATTGTTGGTTCTCCTGGGTTTTATGAGAACGATATTGGAGCTGTAATCCCTTTCAATTTAACTAAATATATTGACAATTAAGGCATGTATCTATTACTGTAATACACTTACACCATAAGTGTTACAATGTTGAATTATTCCTGTTATACCAGGTGGTTATTAGTGGCTGCTAGCAGTTACACCTGTCTTGTGGCAGACACAAAGATGTGCGGATCACCTGGGTGCCAATAGGTCAGCCTGCCAAAACAAACAGTTGAACTAAAGAATTATAAGTGGAACTGTTAACAATTTCATAATTTGTGTTCATTCAGTGGTGTAGGATCATTAATTAAAATCTGTAGAGTGCCCTCAAAGATGGCTGTTCCAGCTGTGCGTGTGAGTCGCACTCAAGTCGGTATCACGAGTGCTGTCTTAGCACGAGGCTTCTTGGGTAGTTACAACTCATGCCAGACTGGCTTGCGATCCCTTTAGTTTAGCACAACTTACTTTCTGATTTTATAACAGTGCACAGTACCGATCATTCTCCTCAGCTTGCCTCTGAGCTGCTGCTGTAACCCCCACTCCTAAATCCATCTACACATTGGGGGTTCTTCACTCCGTGGCATGAAGGAATTCTTGTTAACCAACAGTCAGGCATGGTTCCAGGCTTCCCCTCAATCAGCCTGCTCATCGCCAGTGTAGCATTCTTTTTACAAAGTGATATCAGACTTGGTGAGTGAGGTAAGCTTAGGAACGCCAAGTGCCATATATAGCACATAAACCACTTAATACCTTCAGTAATGAGTAGTAGGTAGAGTTGTGGCTGGACACGATATGTTTACAGTGTGAAGACTTGTTTGAAAGCTGTTCTGAGTCTACATATACTAAATCAGAATTGCCAATGAGCATTGTGTAACAAGTCGAGAGGTTTTTCAAGGGAGGATTTAACAGTTGTGTGAGAGAGAGAGAGAGAGAGAGAGAGAGAGAGATGTTGACAAATAATCTAACTACAGATTCATTGTTACATTTTCACCTGAGTAAACTCATACAATCCATTTTTAAAGAATGGAAAAACATTTTTGGCACAGTCAGTGCATTTTTAGAACCAATAAAAGAAACATGTTACTAGATTGGGAACAGTGTAGAAACTGATATGGAGTCAAGTGAAGCCTTCTCCCTGTACCCTTGGCTCAGTATAGAGAGATGTATTTTTTGGAGGACACACACACTTAAAGTTTTTAGAACTAGGTTGATGAACAGCCTTAGCCTTCTATATTTTAGAGTTTGGTGGATTAAGTACTATTAATGTCAACATGGAAACACTGTTTACCAAAGTCACCAGTATTTCTGGTGGATTTTTTTTTTTTATCATGAACACACTCTCCTTTGGAAGGTGATTGTTTCTCAATTATATTTCTGAATCCTTCTTTTGACGAGTGTGAGGTGAGATATGATGGTGCATGGATGGCATTCTATAATCTTCACACTATTTTCACAACCCAGTCACCTTTCCCCCCTTCTCTTTCTCATAATATTCTTCTTGTCAGAATCCTGAACAGTTTCCTTTATTTATGATTTATGTTCTAAGGAAGGAAGATACTGAGGAACCACAACCATCTCCTCTTCCCGTCTATAAGAGATATTTGGTCAATGGAACTAAAAGCCAGGATCCTCCATATTTTTGGTGTGATCAAATAATGTAAACACATCCCTTTTCTTGTGACCTGGTAAAAATATTGGCATAGACTTTGTGAGGTCACTAGAATTTGTGTAGAGATACCTGCACAGATCTCTGTTCGCTTGCAAGATATTTCGGACTTCTTTTAAGCCTGGAAAACAGATTTTTTTGTAATTGGTCTAAGACTGTGCTGAGCTCTGCTGATACTTTTATGCTTGTCAGCATGACTTACAGATTTAGTATATTGAACTCAAACTACTCAAAATTTCTGTCAGTCTCTAAGGTGGGTGTACATTCTGTCATTGCTTACTTGATTGCTGTGTACTGGAGAGTTTATCTTTCCTGGTTCCCCTAAAATTGTAATTTAGTTAAAGAAAGCCTTGTTTTACAGGGCAGAGATTGGTGACTCTGAATCCATCACAGAAAGTCGCTTACATACTTTGAACCACCATGTGTCAATCCTGAATGTTATGCACGGGGAAAGTGACTGGAGGTAGAACTATCAGATGAG
Organism: Calotriton arnoldi; assembly: GCA_963921515.1. Classification (NCBI taxonomy): domain Eukaryota; kingdom Metazoa; phylum Chordata; class Amphibia; order Caudata; family Salamandridae; genus Calotriton; species Calotriton arnoldi. The sequence goes on along the minus strand of CAWUFW010004274.1, from coordinate 142,437 downwards.
AATCTGAAAAGTAATGCAGAGTGGTAGAGAAAGAAAGACTAATCAAAGTTTGGCATTTGAGTTTCATCAACCTACCATTGTGGAAAAATATAAAAGTTGAATATTTGAGGTCTGAGTTGCACTGTGGCCATCATCATTAGTGAAGCTGACCCAGAAGATTGTAGAAAAGGTTCAAGTGATCAAATACCAATGCTACAAATAATTAGTATATGCTTAGTAGAGTTGTCATAAGAAGGTATGGTCTTCCTGTCCGTGGAACTAGCTTAGAACTTACAAAACACATACACTAGCTGCACCAGGAAGATGGAAATTGAGTAAACTCGTACAGCTGAATAAACCCTGCTATTATGTTCAAAGACAATACATTCAAAGTCCAATGTATGGAATGCCCATTTTAATGGAGCCATGAAGGGCTTATTGGAGGGAAATATTTTAGTTCTTGGTATACTTGAGCAGTGTGGCTAGTGGATGGGCGTCCAAGAGGGAAGCTTTAAGGGACATGACCCCAAATGCAGAACTGAAGCTCTTGTTGATATAACAAGATTTCAAAAATATCACCACCATTGGAAAAAGGAGTGAGGTCAAGTGCAACTAAGATGCTTTCAAAGTATATACTGCAATGCAGCGAGGTATAGTCCTGAAGCAGAGGGTCTTTTGAAAATAGAATTCCAAACTCCAGATAAGCAGCAAAATGGACGATCACCAGTGTCCTGGGCCAGCCTATGAGAATCTTCCATGGTGATAGGCATGGCTGTCAGGATAATCTGATGGGGTGTTTAGTAGGGGACTGAGTAGCACATAGGTTAAGAGATCATTCCATGCCTTGAGAAAAGAATAGGTGATCAGAAAGTGTTGAGATGAATTGCCTAATTCTTGGTGACACACAGGGTAGTATTAGTTTCAGCTGGCAGTTTGTGTTGCAGTGCTTCTTACTGTACCTGTGTAGAACTCTGCAGACTAAAAGCAGTGAAGGAGGCTATGTTTGTCTGGAGGCTTTTTTTTGGGAATGGGGAGGTTTTATGTTTCTTTTTGATATTTTCTCAGATCTTCATAGTTTTGCACTTGTAGATTGTGAAGAGTTATTTACAGTGTTGGTATAATACTGGGCTTGTGCTCTGTAGGTCTTTTGAACTACCAGTTTCTCAGGCAATATTGAACTATTCTTCAGTCAGATTTGACGCCTCTGAAATTCTACAGGCTTTGTGAGCTTTTTAAGCCAATTTGACAACACCATGATATGCTCTTAGCTGAGACTTCCAGCTTGTTTGATGAGACTCTGAAGTAGGGTTCCACTAGATGCATTCATATAGCCCACTTGTAAACCCACAGTACAGTTACAGTGCAAGTAGCAGCAGCACAGGCTTCGCTCCCACATAGAATAGGTACACTCCATTGGTGCAAGATTCCTTGTACTCCCAGGGCAAGTACATTGCATACAACTTCAGTGCAAGCTTTCCCCAAACCCATAACAGGCAAAATACTGACAGAATCAGGCACGTCTTCTCTCCCACAACCAGCAGCAATTCACACTTTCATCACATGCATAGAATAGTTATAAGAAGACCGCAGCAATGGGATGTTCCGTCAACGTAAACAGAATAGGTACAGCACATGTGGACCATTGCAGACATTCAGAAATGGTACAGTGAAACACAACATTACATGTTTCTGTTACACGCAGAGACACATGTGCAAACACACCAGGTACTGCACTGCATGGGCCGTAGCAGTGCAAACCACTTATGCACACAGGACTTCTACATAAAGGTAGCTTTAGTTTATCTCTTGAAGTCTTGCTCTCTCTCCTTCTATACGCCCTAAAAAGAAGGCTAACCGGTACAGGAAGCCCAGACTTCCCAAAAAGAGGGCCTGTACCATCCGTGACCGCCACAAAGAAGAGCCCAAGCAACGCTGAAGAGGGGGAGCCCTGAGAATTCACCTTCCCACGAGAGCCCCAGAGCGGCACCCAAGTAAGATGGCATCCCCGGTCTAGCAAGGGCTCCGGTTCCATCCTGCCTTGCCCGACCAGCCGCCCACCACAGAAACTCACGCCACAGAGTCTTAAATAGGACAGGCGTGGTGACCCATTAGAGTCCATTGCTTTTGGGTCTGAGCGGGTCCGCGCTTGCACCACTGCTCTGCCCACTGGTAGTAGGCAGGGTGCAGGGTGACGAAGCAACACATGAGGCCCTGCGGCAGCGCTGTGGGGGCGTATGAATTCTCTCCTTTGGGCATGAGACTCTACCCCCCCAAGCCCCACGATGAGGAGGAAAGCGGGCTGAGACAAGATGCTGGGGACCCGACAGAGCATGGATGTGAGGGACTCACAATGGCCCTGAGATCCCGACAGCGGACACAAACCCACCTGGGGCCAAATGAATGGTGAACTTGCCAGAGGCTGCTGCCCGCTAAGCCACAGTGAGTGTTTCCAGTGCAGCTGGGGGTTGGGATACTCATGTCAGCCTGAAACTCCCTTCTATGGCGTCCGTTACTGAGGGTGACATAGCTCTGCTGGGACATGTGGTGCATTGGGGGCAGCGCTGCTAGAGGAGAAGCCAGGGGCTGAGATAAGGGAGCTCCCTAGGCCTTCCTAAGACTGATAGCTGCTCAGGGCACCCAACACACCAGCTGTTTCCACTGGTGTCCTGCGGATGACCACTCAACATGCCACCACATCACAATGGAGGGCTCCCAAGCACACCCTAAGACAGGTAAAAACCAAGTGCAAAACGTGACTCTCCAACCCCGAGGCCATAGCAGACACCCTAGGAGCACTCATCAGCAGTACAGATGCACCAGCACCTGCAGGGCTCCCAGCACCCTGGGAGCGACAACACAGGCTTCCCCCTGCCCTCACAATAACCACAGGCCAAAACTCACCTCCCGGGATTGCCAACAGACCACACCACCTAGCGCCTGAACACCAGAGCCCCCTGGCCCACACTGCCATAGCAGACCTTGGCTGATGGGGAACAAATTTCGATAGCGGAGGGCCCCCCTACTGCACAGATGGCTACCTCAAAAGGAAAGAAAGACCACAACATGTGAGACATGCTAACTTGCTCCGATAACATCTCTGCTAAAGAGGCCCTCCTTCCCAACAAGCCTCAACCATGTGCCTCACCTGTCTCACGGCCTTCCTAAAGGCCATCCTTGACTCCCTGTAATGTTTTCCACAAGACTCTGATTGCGGAGATCCAGTCTGTGTTTTAGTTTTACCTGGATCTTTATTTTTATTCCAACGCTTTTTAGAAAACTCAGTTGTCTGCTTGACAGAATATGCATCAGATTTGCCTTTAAATTGTGGCTTATACGGTCTGGTTCCCAAACTATCACGACCTATAGATGTATAGGTTTCAGAAATTATCTTGGGTCGCTTGCGTACCTGATCTACAGCGGGAACTAAAGGGAGACGTTGGCCTATCGCCAAAGAAGCTGCTTCCTCTGTGATATTACTTAAAATAACTGAGAACACAGTGACAAAGTTGCCAGTGGGTTTCATCCCCAAGTCTAGGGCAGGGTGCCACTCCATGTTTAGCCTGAATCTGTTTAAGGACTTCAGGGAAAACTGCAATGAAAGGAGTACCAAGAGTAATTGTGTAGAGGGAAGCAAATACAGCCCCCCACGTACTGCACTCCTCAACTGGGGGAAACTATACCAAGTGGAAGACACATAGTGAGAATTCAAAATTTATCTTGGGTTCCCGTATTGGGAAACACTGCCTCAAGCGGATTTGTTTTTTGTACTATCCAAAACACGATCTCCTCATGTTTGGATGGGATTTTACCCATAATGGTATTGCTAGTAATTGTACTAATTGCAGGCACAGCTAACTGCACCTGTCCAGCTTGAAGAGCCCTTGCTGGGGCAGTAGTTAATGTACACATAATATACTGCATCAGACGTCGATCCAGCCTAACGAAATGGCTAAAGAGAGCAAGCGTTTCACACTGATTTAATGCATTTCTTTGCATATAGCCTTCTAAGGCCGGCCAGGTTGCCCCTTCATTACTGAGAGGGCCCATTCGTGCTTTTTGAAGTGTATATTGGAGGGTGCCTTGGAATCAATTATGATGTTCCTGGTAAGTTAAGGGTATTTCTAAATATTCAAAAGGTCTATGTGCAGCCGGTATGTGTGAAAATTCTGTGAATTGCCATCAACTGCAGGAAAATTAACCCAGGAATAAACTTCACATTTATAAGCTAAGGTAACATCTCCACCGCCATTGGCAAGCCCATATCCAGCCAAATTCTTAGTTAATGCTTGTCTACAATTAACAGCAATAATCACTGCTTGAGCCATATTTAAGGAATGGCATTCAAGATAAGAAAACACTGTAGGGGGGAATCCTTTTAAAAGATCAAGCTTGATCAACCTACAGACATATATAGGTGCTTCCTATAAATCTGAGGAGGATAAATCTTTATCACATTGGACGTCTCCGTAGAAAGGTGATAAAAGAGCCTTGAGCACACACAAAGCTACTCAGGAGACCCATTAAATAGGTGCCAAACCTAGAATGTCGGTGACGCCATGTTATACGGTTTCTACGAATCTAGTAGGACTGTGTATCAGGTCAACAAAACTTACACATCATTAGTAAATGTTGGTTCGGCTAGCTCACAGTACCACATCCAATCTTCTAACCTTCCAGAGTTATAGTTGTTGTCAGTAACATTGAACATGACCACTCCAGTTCCGAAGGAATTAGTGGAAACAGATCTAACCCTTTAGTTTGTCGCTTTTGCATGCCCAAGGTGACACAAAGAACAGATACGAGAATACATTTTCAAATATTTTTTGAAAAGCTCTACATCCTTGTAAATAAAACATGAGTTGCAATTATTAGACAGATGATTCACATCATTGTTATGAGAATTATTAGAATGGTGAAAAATACAAACAATTCAACCATGTGAGTTTTTCCTAATGTTACTCCTATCTATCACTAATAACTGTACACTAGCAAGAGCATAACGGTAGTTCCCTTCTGCCAGACCTGTTGGAATGATATAACCCTATACTTTAGTATAATCTGTTAGGAAGCCCGCCTCAGTACATCTGAGGCCTGCACACTTCTCTTGCACGGCTATCTTCCTTGTCAGAATGAAGGTCAGGGCCTGCAGAGCTCCATCTCGGTCACTGCTCACAACAGCTTCAGGATAACTACAGCGTGACGTGCCTCTCACCAAATTCAGCATGGACGCTATGTAAATAATAAAACACCAGCCTTCTCGTACTGTGCCAGAGGCGCAGAACAACATCTTTAGTTAGTCTGGAGAGAAAGAGTTGTCTCCATTGAGCAGAAGAATAAAACGAGGACATCACGTCATTATGTGTGACCCTGGAACTAATTTTGCAGACTACAGGGCAGCAATGTTTATCAGGAATAAATGCGTGTATGGCACTACCTCGTATTAGAGGAAAACATGAGAAAAAGATGCCAAGTTACACATGAGGTACAACTTGGGCTCCCTTGGAGACAGTGTGTCCACCCTGGAAGACAGTAAGATTGCACTGAAAGAAGACATCAGAATGCTCTGCCAACAAGTGTTGCGACATTAGGCGCGGCAAGCGGACCTCCAAGCCCAGGCCCACGCCCACGTGAAAGACTTAAAAAAACATATCGGGCTGAAACAACATATGCTTGAAGGGGTTGGGGGGGGGGGTGACTGGAGCTGAGGGCAAGGACATTGGGACCTACGTGCGTGCCTTGTTCCTACATATACTTGGGTGCGAGGAAGAGAGCCAACTACAACTCAACATGGTTTATTGAGACTGTCATCCTGGGGGCAACAACACGCCCTTCGGATATCCTTACATATGTACATGAGTTTCAGCTGAAGGAGGAAATTCTTAGGAAATCTAGAGACTTACAACCTCTCCAATTCCGCGGGCACAAGATCTCACTCTTTCAAGACCTCTTGACGCTCACACTACAGCGCCGCAGGGACTTCAAACCCATCACAGAGTTCCTACACAACAAGGAGATCACTTACGGTCACCCATTCCAGCTCATCTTTCGCTGAGAGGGTTAAGTGCATCAGCCCCTCACCCTTCCCGAGGGTCTCAGAATCCTGGGCTTGCAAACGGAGGATAATCAATGCTCACCCATGGAATCTGCGGGGGCGTTGCCCCTCCGGGCCTCATACTGGCACCATCCCTCTAAAGCATCTAATAGTCTATCAGAATTGAAGAGGTGATCACTGCCTTAGCCAGACTAAAGTCTTTAAAACCCCTGGGCCTGGATGACTTTTTACTGCTCTTCTATGCCTTGACCCCAATACTTGCAAGATTGTTTGACACCTTTGCAGGTACGGGGCACTCACCATCCTATGCTCAAGGCATCCCATCACAGTACTTCCCAAGCCTTGAAAACACAAATTGACATGCAGCCCTTACAGACCCTACTCCCTCCTCATTGTTGATGCAAAACTATTCGCCAGTGTCCTAGCGACCAGCCTCAATTCATATATGCCCGGCCTCATCGAGCCCAATCAAGCAAGCTTCATCCAGAATAGACAATGTGGGGACAGCACCAAATGCATACCACATATCATCAAAAAGGTCCATCACTCAAACATGGAGGCCCTTCTTTTAGCTATAGATGCAGAAAAAGTGTTTGACAGGGTTCACCGGTCTTATCTAACTGCTACTCTGAAACAGTTTGGATTTGTGGATACATTCTTCAACTAGATCCAGAGTATCTATACTCTCCCTGGGCCAGGGTGAGCGTGAATGGGGTTTCCTATGAACTATTCCCCCATACGAAGGGGAACATGGCAGGGGTGTCCTCTGTCACTGCTCCTGTTCATTCGCTACAGCCACTAGCACAAAGGATAGGGACAGAACCCAACATCACCAGGGGCCCCTTTAAAGACACAATGCACACCATTCGCCTCTATGCTGATTACGTGATTTTGGTGCTCACTAACCCTAAATCCTCAGTACCTGCCCTTGTGGCTGAACTACGCCACTTTAGAGCAATCTCAGAATTCAAAGTCAACCCCCAAAAATCCCAAATCCAAAATATCAGTGCCTCAACATAACAAAATGCAATTCTGCACCCAATATCCTACAGCGTGGACAATAATACATTTGGGACAAGCACAAAGCCCTACATGCAAAAACAGATTGCTTATAGACCAGGATTGAAGGGGGGGTCCTGGGGATCACTCCTATCATGCATTATTGCCAAGCTACTCCTGTTTATAGTTGAATGGGGTAGAGCTGCCTTGGAATAACACTGGTGTCTTATGGACTAGGCAGTAGCTGGAACACACATCTGGAAAGTCCTGTGGCTGCCCCGAAAGTGCAGGGCTAGGGGCCTGTATTCCTCCCCATCACTAAACCCACCCTAATGGTGTGGGGTATGGTCGTTGTTCAAAGAGACTTAACCACATTCCCCTCCCCAATGACCCCCATCTTCGCCAAACCGGATGTCACCCTGGGCCTGCAAACCGAACGCTTCTCCTGATGGCACAAGGGAGGCTGTAAGTGAGTAGGCTGTTTATACGACTGTAATGGGATCCTCCCCTTTAAAAGCATGAACTGGGACGCAATTTCACATGCACAGAATGGGAGAATATCTAACACAGAGCAAAACACACTGAGCACAACTCTTCTAGCACTGCCTTTAAAATTGCCTCCTACTGGTACCTGACACCAACCCAGGTCCAGAAATGGAGCCTGGATCGGAACCGTGAATGCTGGAGGGGCTGTGGGAATATGGACGCCCTATTGCACCTATGACAGGACTGCCCGAAGCTAGTACAGTACTGGGGGGAAAATACTGGACGACCTCGACACAGCCTTTGGCACTCTGATCCTGTGCTTCCCCGTGTACACACTGGTAGGCCTACCTAACCTCTTGACATAACCCCTGAAATCTATCTGTGTCCAACAGATGGCACTCTCCCTGTGTGCAGCTCATCTGGCTGTTCCCTCCTTCTGGGGTGCCGACAAGGTTCCAGACCACTTGACATGCCAAAATTTAATTATGGTTCATTCTGAGCTTGGAGAAACAAAACGCTCGCCGCCGAACTCAAGCTGGATACCTATTGCGAACTGTGTGTGGGCCTCCTTCCTAAATATCCTGTCAAAGTAATTCAATGGACTAACCTGCCCCAAGTATCTTAAACTGCTACACCTGATCCCTGATCCTCCAGGAGCCACTATGGCCACGGCCTAATACCCAGGGCAGGGAACGAGACACAGGCCTAAGGGGTACACAGGTGGAACCATGAGAGAAACATTGATGTGACCAATATTAATATATCAACAGCTCTAGAGTGTGTAAACAGCTCTAGAGTGTGGAAAAGTGAGGATGGGGCGGGTAGTTGGGGTTTTGCTTTTTGTTTTCTTGGGTTGTAGGCGATAGGTGTGTGCCATGAACGTGGCTCGTTTACCAATTCTAATAATAATAAAAATAATTGATTCATAAACACAAAAAACAAAGTTACAAAATCCCTTTTAAAGTGAAACACAATTGGCAGTGGGTCTGTTTGAAATCTGAAAAAGGCCTCCAATGGTAGTTTCTTCTTATACTGAATGTGGGCAGTTGATCTTTTATCAGGAGCTAAATCATGGGAAAGTGAACAATATAGGCGGCACTACTCCTGTTTTGTGCATGTTTTCCCATTTCACAATGACAAATGATGTTTACTTGCACACTTTTGTATGTTGTAGGAAAATGATCTGCACATGCTATTGATCGTTTTCCCTACAAATTACTTATGCTGCAAGAATGCAATACCAAGCTTTTCATATGTTGTTCACCATTCAGTTTCCTAACACATTGTCATTGTGACATGCTCACAGTCTTGTGCATTGTGGCATGATAAGTAACTCAAATGTGAAAAATATTGTTACTTCTTTCTCTACTGTTTTTGCACTACAATGCAGTCTGATTCCGCTCAAGGCACAAAAGTGCCACTGCCAAAATAAAAAAAAAAGTACTTTCCTCTTACGCCATGAATATAAATTAAAAAGCATGCACCTGTAGAAACAAAATAAAAACTTTCTCTCATTGCCAATTTCTTTTTGCAGAAGTGGTTGATTGGCCCTTTTAAATTTATATTGCTAGTAGATTGATCAAGTTACGTTTTTGGAAGAAGATGAATTGGAATCTCTGCCAGTGGCTGCAAGTGATGGAAGAATGCTCATCTACATCTCACTAACCAATGGATAGCGTATGTTTCCATTGAATGGAATTGCACTAAGTAGTAGTTATACCATTAAGTCCCTGACTACAAGTTGCATGGTACTAGGATAGTGGTAAACTTGCACATGATTTTACCATTATAGTGTGGCAATTTCTGATGGATACTTCTAACTTCCGATTCCTCACCGTCTGAATATTCCCTAGGCATCAGACTGAATCCAAAACTCAAAAGCAGTATTCTTGTGCACCATTAGGTGGTCTCATGCTGTTCAGTACTGATGCTGTTCCACTCCAGAAGTGATCAATACAATAGAGACCTGGCTATGAGAGAGTTTCTTCAATGTTACTCTTAGGAGCTGCTTCTAACGTGGGAATCCCTTTTTCTACCCACTCTCTGGCACCCTGTCCAATTTCCCGCAGACACAGAACTCTCAAATTAATATTTTTAAAAAAATGAAGAACCGCTGTCAATCAAGCCGCCCAACCGTGCATATCCCCCCCACAGCATGTGAGTGAATAACACCTCCTGAAAAATAAGTGAAAGAGTGGGAGGGCACCTCACGTATGCAACACCAGGGAGGCTACCAGCAGGTTCTCGCCAGTATGCCCACGTATATCATCATCGGTTGCCCACTCACGGAAACAAAGAAAATAGTGTCCAATAGAGAGACAAGAAGAGCAGAAAAAAAAAGAGTTAACTGTCCCAAAACATAAACCCCGTGATATGCAGAGAACAGTGTGTTCCATGCAATTAAAATCGAGTTAAGACTCACTGTTAGGTTGCCCTCTTTATTTGCAAATGTGAGCTTACTCGGGTTAAAAGCACTGCATGTTGCTAACCTTTTCCGAGAAGGCCAGCATGTTTCATTGCCAATTACGTATGTTGTGGCAAATTCGTCAGGGCGTGGGGTTCAATGACTCGCCTCTCTGGACAATACTTTGTGTGATGCGGATAGGCCGGTGTCGGCAGAGGGCTTTCATACCAGCCTGCACCAGACTTCGAAGCTGGGACGAGACGCTGCTCGGTGTAAACGCGGGTGCGGTGTAACGATAGACAACGGTAGTGCTTTCTAATCCAGGGTTAAGAGTGATGAACACACCCCTGTTGGTCTGGTGCAGGCTGGACTGATGTCTGGAGCCAGGGCAGGGGTGAAAGGGATTCTTGTGCACTTGTAAGGGTTCCTTTTGAAGTCACCCCTTGAACAAAGACATTTTTGAGTAAAAGTACAGGGGCTCTCACCCCATCTTTTAGAGACTGCATGGACATGTAACCAGACGGTGCTGACTCTACATGTTGCACATTGCAAGAGGACTGCTGTGCTGCCAGGAGGAACCGCCATTTGGACTATTTGCTTTGTTGTGCTGGCCTGTTGGGCTGCTGGAGAGACTGCCACTCTGCATTTGGACTTTTGTGCTGGCCTGCCTGTCTGCTCTTTGCTTTGTTCCTCCGTGTTCTCCAGGGACTAGTGGGCTGCCCCCTCCCTGTTCTTGCGGGGTCTAGAAGGATCCCAGTGTCAGCTGCTGTGTGTTGCAGCTACATCGGGGCACAAGACCCGCGTCCTGCAGACCAGCGTCTGCTGTGTTTTTCTCCAACTGCATCTGGCCACGAGCTGCACTCCCCGCAGCTCGAAATCACCTGCTTGATGTGCATAAGAGCGCCTCAGCACAGAGTAATGCCGGAAGTCATGACCGCCGCATTGCCGGGGTGACCCTACTCTGTAGCAGACAGCCTGTGCCACGTGATCTTGCTCCTAGGAGCCAACGTCACCGAAGTTTTCCTCCCATGTCGGAGCCAGCCGAAGGGACCAGGACGCTGCCAGTTCACCACCAGCTCAGTAAGCCTGTGCGCTATGGGGTGTGCACCTGAACTACATCAATTTCACTCCAGAACCAGGTACTGGGTTCTGAACAAGACCTAAGGAGTCTCTGTGGCCCCCGCACTCACTCTAACCCACTGCTGGAATTGCTTTCGCCGCCCGGTCACAGGCGATCGGGGGGGAAGGTTCACCACATGCTCTCATCATGGGGGGGCTGAGTTATAGAACGGCTGCAAGGGTTAGAGCCCCACAGAATGGTCAGAGTGGCAGTGGGAGATTTGTTTAAAGGCGAGTGGCCAGATTGGCCCTCGGAACCTGTTGTGAGTGAACCCATATTGCTGTATCACAGGGTAAAGGGGGCGCACAGGTACTCCCGTACCCTGAGTTTTTTTCGTCTTCTCAGTTCAATTGTGTTCAGTAAGGCTCCCAGAAATTACCATAACCGGGCTAATAGGAGCACAGGTGTAACTGCACCCTGTGGTTACCTGCTGTAAATCTGTGTTTTTTTTCCTACAACCTGAATTACCTAGGACTGAACCCCTGACCAATGCAAAACGAACACTTGATGGACAGAATGCTGAAACAATATCAAACATTCACCCCCAGTATAGAGATCTGGCCTATATCCATCATCTTTTTGTACACCATGCCATTCCAGTTTAGACCCAGCCATATGCATATCAGTCTTGACCCTGCTCCCCATGGGAACAGTCCAGCCCAAACTGTCAGGTCAAGTCCTCCCTAGACCAGAAACAAGCATCCTGGGACCGGTTTCAGGGTATCACCCGTCATCAGCCAGGCTACCTTGACTCCAGTGGCTTGGTAGGCACGGGACCCACGTCTGGGCATACCTTGCCCACTTAGTGCGACAAATGCAAAAGGAGCAATTGATGGCCAGAATGCTGAAACAATGACAAACATTCATCCCCAGTACAGAGATCTGGGCCTAAATCCATCACTTTGGCTAGCTTGACTCCAGTGGCATGTGGACCCAGCATTTCTAGTCTTAAGAGAAGGATGCATGTTGTCTACACATAAGAGCCTTCCCTTCAGTCTACAATTATCGCACTACTTATGGTGATACACTGTAATTCATGTGCTTTGCCTCTAAACCAAGTTACAGTACTTGCACTCGTGTGATGATTCATGCGTTTGTATTTCATAATCTGCTGCATTTCATGCCCTACGTATTCACTGAGGTTATGATGTATGTCGTGCTAATTCTTGCATTGTCAGGATAGCGAATACTATCTCAGAGTTTGCATAGTATGCGCAATATTTATGATTTATGTCGTTTTGGTCTGTTATGTACAATATACTATATTTTTATATAATCCTGTGTGGAGTCTGTTTTGTGGTGTATTCATTGTGTTCCTGCACAAATGCTTTACACATTGTCTATGACAATAAGCCTAGCAGCATACACATGCCAAGCTACCAGAGGGTGAGCACAGGTTATCTTTGGTGTGTAACTTACTTGCCCTGACTAGAATGGTGGGTTCTGCCTGGCTTAGGTGCACACCCTAGCCAACCAGAAACCCCATTTCTAACACTCAGCCTCCTTGCCTGGATCTCCTGACTCTAGGAACTACAGCAAGATCCAGATTACTTGAACGCAAGGATCAGCTGGGTGTGTAAGGCAACACCAAGGATCTTAGATAGAAGGGGCAGGAGTTGGAAAGACATTTGTGCACATAACACAGCACCTTGAATTGAATGTGACGCTCGACTGGGGGCTATTGCAGTTTAAGGAGCAGGCTGGCAGAGGAATCGAACTGGGCGGGGGGGGGGGTAAAGAAGTCTTGCCGCTGCATTCTGCACTATCTGGAGCCGCCTAAGAAGATACTGTTTCCGTAGTCAAGCCTTGAAATGACCAAGGCCTGGATGACTGTTCGCTGGGCCGAGGGCAGGATACATCCTAGTATTTTTTTTTAGCAATCTAAAGTTGCCTAAGCAGGTAGCAGCCACTTTGGTGATTTGGTGACTCTTGGAAAGATTTTCATCCAGCCAGACTCCTAGATTCTTTACTACTGGAACAGGTGTGGGTATGTACCCATTACCTCAGGCCACAGATGGGGGCCCCACAGGTGGGGGAGGTTGCCCAGCAGTAAGACCTCAATCTTTTCTCCGTTTAACTTCAAAGAGTTAGTGTTCACCCAGGAGCAGACTTGTATGAGGCAACTATTCAATGCCTCTGCGATATGATTCTCCTGTGATGATCAGGAGAAAACTATCTGAGTATTGTTGGCATAATAAAAGAGGTTGAGGCCACACTTTTCTACAATGTCCGCAAGTGGCCTTATGTACAAGTTAAAGAGAGTAGGGCTAAGAGTGGAGCCCTGAGGGACCCCAGACGGTAGAGGGGGTGGTTTTGAGCAATGCTGATGGGTGTGAACTTGGAGATCATGGTCTCCTAGGAAGGAACTCAGCCAGGCCAGAGCTGTATGTACTGCACCCCTATTTTTATTAACCTTTAGAGTATAGCGTTGTGGGTCAATGTGTTGAGTGCTGCACTGAGATCTAGCAGGATCAGTGCAGCGGTTCCACAGTTGTCTAGTTGTTACCTTAGATATTTCTTAGACATGGTGTTGGCAAAAGCATCCCCAAGATGTACTTGGGAAGTTTTTACTATTGTTGCCACACAGTATTTTCAAAATTAACATTTGCCGCTGTATAACATGTATTTATTTGTTGCCTATAATATCACCCCTTTCTCCCTCTCCTTGGAGAAGAGGTATTCCTGCTGTAAATCTAAACTTTTAACAGCAGATAATGTATTATTGTAAGTAATGCTTTGCAGCTGGTGGCCAAAGTAGAACACACAAGCTTCCAAGAAAATCTGACTGCCACTCGGCAGCACCAGGGAAAATCTAGCAATTTATTTCATGCTTCCATAGGATTCCATTGAGCACAAAAGTTCATCGTGTCAGTGCACCTGCTGCAAAAAAGCTAGCTATTCCCCTGGTTTGCCGCTATTTCATGTGATTTCTTAGTTGTTTCTACGCTTCCATCTTGCATGCTCATTTCAGTTTCTTACAGGTAATGCTTCCTTGCGAAATTCTAAACACGACACTATCTATAAATGATGAAACAAAAGATCATGTTTTTAATGTGCTTCGCTAATTTGAAGTGTATCAGGAATAAAAGGTCTGCTTAATTGCATTCGCTTGTTTACTTTTTGTTGCTTATGTTTTCTTTTCCATTTTCTTTGTTTTATGAGTGATAGTTTTCATTTTAAGTAATTGTCAACATGAGAATGATGAAAGTTTGACTCGACCCTGCTGGGAGTCCAATTTCTATTTTACGCTGTGTTTTTCAGCTTCTTTAACCTATCAAATATAAAACTGCTAACCACGAACAATAAATGTGAAACCACAGGAAACAGTTGTTCCTAAAAACGCATATTGTGTAATAAAAACATTGAATAAATGGAGCATGCTTAATGCTCCATAAGGAGTAAAAGCAAAAGGTGTTAATGTTTGTTTTGAAAATTATATCTATGCTACTGAATGTTTGCACTGAGTTGGCAATTAGGCCTAAGAACGCCCTTGCGTACTGAATAAGTCAAAATGAAATCATCAGAGAAGAACCTTGCGCTCCTTGGTATTTACAAAAGCTGAAAGCAAGTAACCCACTGTAACAAAGACCCCACTATACGCTACTCCCTCCACTTTACTCCACTCCGCCTTACTCCATTCCACTCTACGCCCGCCACTCTACGCCCTTCCACTGTATGCTGCTCCCCTTTACACCACTCTGACACTCTATGCCACTACACTCTACACCACTCTATGCCACGCCACTCAATGACACTTCATGTCACTCCACTCTACGACATTCCACACTACTTCACGCGACTCTCCTCTACACCACTAACTTTTAGCCATGCTGAAAAGCAGCTAAGCTGGTGTACAACATGGATGAAACACATTGACAAAGCCAATAGCTCTTGTATAGGCGAGACCTATTGGCTTTGCCAGTGCTTGTTTTGTGATGGCATGGAATGGAAACCAGGCTAGTACTAAGTGTCTGTTGATAATATGAACCTTCCCAAAGACAGAATAGGTAGAGCTTGTTTAGGAAGTGGGTTGGCTGCAATAAAAAGGGAAGGTGGAACTTATGACGTGTATTGAATGCGCTTGGCATAGCAATGTTACTTTTGCCTTCCTTGAAGCACTCTCTTCAATCTACCAAAATTTTGTTTTTTCCTGTTTAGATTTGGGTTACAGCTACCAAGCAAGGGGTGAAGGCGGGAACATTCTTCTGGCCGGTGTAAGTCAGTATTTTGTGCTGATATCTACTGTAGGTTGGATGTTCTCTTTATGAGCGTGATAGTAGCAGACTCTTGCCCAAGACATAATTTTGAACTGTCTTACCTGGTAATTTGAGAGTTTGATCAATTCTGTACCAATCATAACCTTAGGAGTTAGTTGTTGGATAATACAGTGTGTCTGTTTTCATTTCCGCCCTGTGAAGCTGGTCAGCTAGATCAAAGCACCAAAATGTACAAAAAGGAGCTATGATTCAGAGTACACTCGCTTCTGAAAAGAGCAAGAACTAGAGGGATTGTCAGTAGAATTGTGGACATAAATTCAAGCTTCCCCTAAGCATAGATTTCGAACCTATGACAATCACACTTTTGCAATCTAAGTTGAACATTTTACCCTTTTGTTTGCCTGTCTGCTTATGTATTTGTAGAATATAGTGATTTTTATCTAAAACTTCATATGAAAACGCGTGTCACTGACTCCCGACTACTCACCATACCATCCCACCCATCTCCCAACCACATGCAGTGTAACAGTGGCCTTCATAGTTAAAGTGTGTTCAGTAGATGTTAGTTCATTTGAAAAGATGCACGGCCAACTTTTGTTGCTTTAAACTGTGGTATTTCAAGGCTTTTTAGTACATGTGGGTGAAGCAAAAGAACAGGAAATCAGCCAATGCTCCTGATGGCCGTGTGATTGAGTTTTAGGATATCATTCCAGCTAAAAGTCTGGACTGTAGACAACTTACAGTTGTATGTATGAGTATTTTAGAAGGCCTGAATACATGGATTTTGTATAATAGTGTCAAGACATTATTGTTGGTTGTACCGATTTTGTTTTCTGGGGAATGAATGGTTGAAGGAAAAACTTGTACAAAAATTGATCCTGTGCCCAAAGCATAATTCAGCAGACCTAATGTATTCATCTTTCGAGGAGCCCTTACCACCAAAAGAGTAGCTGTTGTCTCTTCCGTATAACTTATACATCTCTCGAACGTCTCTCATTTGATGCGGTTTTTCTATTGTGACATGGAAAGATGTAAACCAGTGGCTTCACACCGTTTGCAGAGCTGATTCCTGCTTTAATTCGTAGTTGACATGTCATCCATCCTGTTATTTAATTTGATCTGGTCAGACGTGTATTAATGTTCTTTGATTCTCAAATCAAAGATCACATCAGTGCTCCTTCTACTTCACTTTGAACATTAATTGAATTCCTTTCTTAAAAAACTTAGGATATTTTTCATGACTCCTTGCGATTGAGGTTTACCACATTTGGTATAGAGGGGCACATGCCTTTTCCTCCCTTCTCTGGGGGGCCCCCTGCCTACGGTCACATATTCTACTTTTTTGCCCTTGTACTCTTATTTAATCTTTGTATGTTTGTGATAGCCACTGTACGCCAAGATAGTGATGTAGCAAGTACTAGCCCCACCCCAGTGTCACCCTGAGATTCTTGTTTTGTTGCACATTTCTATGATGCTCAAGTGTTATCTGTTTACAATACATTGTTTAACCACGTAATTTAAATTAGTTGTTTAAAAATGTGTGTTCCAGAATCCTTTTAAAGTGCTCCAATGTTGGCTACATTTTGCCATGTAAAGATTGAAGGTAAATAAATTGGCATCTACGTCGGTCTCTCAGCTTGCATCTAGCATTCTGGTTTACAACACAGGTCTAACATCCATTCCATTTCTCTATCTTCAATAGCAACAAGATTCTGTCCCATCATCTAGCTTAATGCTGGATTTTTATTGTTCAGTGCAACATTGGATTTGGTAGGTTTAAATCACCCTGACTGACAGGCGGATTCCTTTCACTCATGAACAGTGGTTGTTTCTGCCTTTTCCCCTTGTTTAACACAGAAGACAGTCCTATCAGTTACATTGCAATATGGAAGCTTTTGCTGAACACTATAATAAATGGATAGTTAAGATCACTTGGACATTATAGTGTTCGTGCATCTGTTGCCAGAAACACCTATTTACCTTGCCTCCACCCCAATGTTCTTTTTCTTTTTTTTTTGTACTTTTCCCATTTTGATGCTCTAGCTTGTGACAGAGATCATTTATTTCAATGTATATTACATTTATAATAAGAAAAATACTTTTACTTGAACATGGAATTGCCTCTGTACCAAAGATCACAATAAAATTGTCTGTAAAGAATTATAATCGAATTGATTGACTTATGTGCATAGGATGAAGGCGGTTGAAATTTGGGAGTACTTTTTGTTCACTATGGACCTGAGCAACAGCATTTAATTTTTAGAAAGCTTCAAGTTTGAGAATGTTCATGACAGTACAGTCCATCCTTTATTTATTTGGTATGTAGCAGGCCAATTTGTGAATTTTACCACTTACTATCAACGGTAATTTAGAGGTTTGCATTTACAAACGTGACCTGGCCCATACTTCTATTTCATGAAGCCATTTCTGCAACGCCACAAGGATCTTATGTCGTATTCAGATCCAGGAATCAGAGGGATCAACTTGAACTAAGCGGGCCCTATCCCTTTTTCAATAGTGTCTAGTCCCAGTGGTGATGTGGTTGTTAAGGACACTTTGAAAAGGCTTGTTTTCAGTTTTCCTGAAGGCAGACCGCTTTAGTTGAGACCTTAGATGTAGGAGCTGTCCATACCAGCGCTGTGCTGCTATTACCGGGATAATCCTCCATGCTACAGTAGTAGAATTTGATCTCTGTGATCAGGTTTCTATTGTTGGATCCCAGGGATCAACTTAGTGCATAGTTTGGGAAAAGTGTCTAGGTATTTAGGACCATGATCCTCCCAGCTTTCAAAATGGTAAGTTGTTAGAAATGTACTCTCTGGGGTACCCAGTGCCAGTGAATGACTTTGAGAAAGAGATAATGCACTCGGTTTCTGAAGGTTGTCTCAGAGTCTTGATGTCTGATTTTGAAGTTGCTGTAATTTCCTGATCTTTTATTTGGGTCTTCTGCATGGCTAATATTGCAGTAATCCAGTCTAATCAGTTTTGTGTGATTTAGCAACTCGAGAAGTGGGAGGACCCTTCTCAGCAGCCCAATAAATGGTGTTTGTAGCAACAATTGAGATTTGTTGGTCAAAGGATAGATTTCTCAAATCACACTCCAAGATTTCTAACTACTTTGTACAGTCTGCAAGTGGCTTCTGAAACCCGATCAAACAATTATCTGTCATGTACAATGTTGTCTGATCCTACAAAATCTTGCAGCTTGAGAATGCTAATAAGAAATATGACAGTGGTAGGCATATAGTTCGACCATCCCAATGTGTTTTTCTTAGCAGTGGGGAAAGTATTACTTGTGTAGGGCATTGGACATAAATACTTGGTGGAGACAACATTTATCATCTTTGTTGTATCCGGTCGACAGCACAGCCTCTACTTAGTAACTTGCTCAATCTTTCTTCTCACACTATATTTGCTATTCCAGATTTCTTTGAGTTCTTTTAATTATTTGACCACACTATGATTGTGTGAATATAAGAAAATGTAAACATCTGTTTAAGCCAATCTTATGGAAATGAGAGCAACATGATTGTGAACCTGATAGAAACACCGTAAGCCTGGGCGAGACGAGAGACGTTCATGCATGCTTCGAGGACAAAACACATAACTAGAGAGCCACAGGTATCAGTTGAGAGTGGTGATTTTTCACCCTGAGGGTGTCTCCTTGCGACCGCCCTTCGTTATTTTGAAAAACGATAGTCAAAGGAGTCACATTCCTTAAATAGTCCTTAGGAGCCCAGAAGTTGACTGGCTGAAATGCATCGACTACTTCTAAAAAACGAGTCCACACCAAAGGAAAAGAAATTTTGATACAAAGATCACCAGCCTAATCACATTACATGTGCAACATATGGACATTAGGCAGCTGAGTCATTTAATTTACTAGTGGACTACCTTTAAGACAGACCTAACATAGATTTTTTTTTTCTGGGCCGCCTATACACGATAAGATGATATATGAGGGCAGTGTGTTTTGTGTTGGTTATGTGTATTTGTTATAATAATTCAATTTGCTTCATAAAATGAATTTAAAAATTGTTCTACAGCTACATTATAGAAGTGTCTGGAATAATTGATCTAATAGTATATGTGTTAAAGAATAGACAAAGTCCAATAATAATTTAGATATTATCGTAGACACAAATCAATAGACATTCGTCCCTCAAAAGTCAATTTTTTGTTCATTTTTGTGAACTAATTCTGGGCTGTGTCTGTGATGTCCTGAATTTCTTTCAGCTTAAACATCATATAATGTTTGACCCCGATAGCTTTGCAAGCAGTGACATCATAACACTATTGGCCCTGCAAAATGTAACATAATGGAAGAGGATTAAAACATCATTCACACAGTAGCAAAGGATTCAAGTAATTAGTAAATCAAATGCTTACAATTTCAAATACACTGAAACTAATACCTTTAATGGTGCCGTACAACAGGAAGTACAAATAGGCCTTTTTGGCTGAGCCGCATGATGCAATTTAATACGGACTATGGTCTCCTTAACTCCCCAGTTTGTCTACCGGCCCATGTATCTTCCACATGGCCTAATGTTTCCTGTAGGTACTACGTCTGACCATGAACAGCACAGTTTCTCCTCCTTGGCTACTCGTATCTCCCCATTTGTCCCTCTATTGTTCTCCTCTGTTGACACCACGACTCACCATGCCTTATCTCTTTCCACAGCCTACTGTGTTCCCCTTTATCCTACCCTAGCCTCCTCTTTAGCTCTCCATGTTTCACTCGTGACTCTGTCGCTAGGTAGAATGAGCCCCAGGTTCCAGTTGGTTGAAAGGAAATGGGTTGGGGCACGGGATTGGCTGATATTAGTAATGAAGGTTGCATGGAAGAAAATTGAAGCCATTGTACTTTTTCTGTAATGATTATTTAAAAGAAGAGGTTGTGGCATATTAATAAACAGTGATTGGTAAGGGTCACACAAGTACCCACCCATTGAAACTATCAAACAATAGGTATGCTTCATTTTAGAAAACAGTAGTTTGCCTGATAAAGTAATCAGGTTTGCGTATCAGGTCTCAGACGAGGCAAGCAACGGCATATGGGTAGCAATTGCTACCCACCCTTACATGATGCTTCTGTGCGTAGCATTCTGGATCTTCTGCTTTTTCCCACTTTCTTGGTCTTATTTAGGCTACTTGGGTTCCCTACGACTAAAAGCCCCCCTCTGTTCAGGCTTCCCTCCCTGCCTCAATATATATTCATTGCCCTGGCCTGCTTCCAAGTTTTAGCTGTTTATTTGTGTTTCATGCTGAGCCATGACGGCATTTAACGCACACTGTGTCCAGAGGTCTTGGACAGATGGTCACTTTTAGTAATTTCAGGTTAAACACATTCTCGTAGCATTTCAGAGAGAGATTAATGAAGAAGCACATTTCTAAATAATTTGCGGATGCCATATAAGTCTGTTTCTATGTGCAGGCAGTTTTGTAGAAAAAGGAAATAAATCACACGGAGATACATTTATGCGCCAAGGGTCACACAGTTGTCAAAGTGTGGAATAAAAACCCAGGCATCTTTAATCCAAAGTCACCATTTTAGCCATCAGACTACTTCTCCTTTAAATACCTTTCAGCATTCGCTCTCAGTATTACAAAACGAAAAGCTATGTTAAACAGTGGATAGGTATTACATAGTGCTGCTTTAAACTTCTAAGCTAGCTCAGAAAGTTGAGCAGCTACTGTTGGTATCTCTGCGTGCAATCAAACAAGGGGTTACTGCTCCGCCATGATTATGGCAGCCTCTCAGTGGAGTCTGTATGTAATCACTGGGAGCATGCTCTCATTTGTGCAAGTGCCCTCACCCACCCCGAAGGTGGCATGCTTCATCCTTGGGCTTGCTCCTTGCTGAGCTGGCGCTGCAATGCCCTATGGGCCACGAGAGTCTCTTTGTCAGATCTTTTAATCACCAATGGGTGAATGGGGGTGTGTGTCCAGTCCGTGAGTGAGAAGATTGAGAAAAAATGTGTGCTAAAATCGACTTCTAGATCTAATAGGGTTCTGAGTCTACGTCGAGGGTAAAAACAAAGTGAGAGATTCTTCAACATAATGGCCCTAATATCTTATGTGGTATGAGATCTAGTTAGTGTTTCTGGATCTCAGTTCATGGTCGACATGTTTCATGCCTTTATAGTGTCAGGAGAAAGATCACATGGCATTTTGTCAGGACCGAAATATACCTAATCTTCTAAAGGGGAGCAGGACCTAAGAGAGTCTGGGTTTCCTCACCCAAATGGATATTATGAAGATCCACCTCTAGATAAATGTATCTATAGGCACTCATGTCATTGCATGTGTGCTTCGTTTTAAATCCGTGACCCTGCAGTACTATGGTAAGGTCCCCTCAGAGACCAAGGACGTGTCTCTCATCAATCAGGAATTTGTGCTGCGGAGACAAATGGTCTATTCACCTACTCCTGTACTCGCATCCGGTCACCACAATGACGTGAGTGCCTATAGATAAATTTAACTAGAAGTGGATCATCACGCTATCCATTTGGCTGAGGAAACCCAGACACACTCATAGGTCCCACTCTCCTTTAGAAGATTAGGTATATTTCGGTCCTGACAAAAATGCCACGTGATCATTCTCCTGACACTATAAAGGCGTGAAACATGTCGACCGTGAACTGAGATCCAGAAACACCTACTTGAGCTCATACCACATAAGATACCTTGACACTTAAGAGATTATGTCCAAGAATATCTCACTTTGTTTTTAACGTTGACGTAGACTCGGGACCCCATTAGGTCTATAAGTCAATTTTAGCACACTTTTTTTCGCAATCTTCCCACTCAATGACTGGAGATACATTCACATCCCCAGTCACCCACTGGCGTTTAAAAGATCTCAGACTAAGAGCCTCTTGTGAGGCCCATAGGCCATTGGAGCGCCAACCCGACAACGAGCAAGCCCAATGATGAAGCATGACATCTTCGGGGTGGGTGAGGGCACTTGCTCAAATGAGCGCATGCTCCCAGTGAATACATACAGACTCCACTGAGAGGCTGCCATAGTCAAAGCGGAACAGTATACCCCTTGTTTTATGGTTCACGAATAGAGGAGACTGTATACTGGACCGAATTCCTCCTCGTCCTTCCTCATGTAGATGGTATCTCTGCGTGACTAGAAGCTCAGGGCTTTGATTCCCTGAAAGACAGGCTCGGTCCTTAATCATTGAATTCCAATAAATTGAGTGATAGTAACACTGGTTATGTACAGCACTATGAAATGAAAAAACTGCAGTGACAAGCACTATATAATCAGTTATTGGATCTAATTTAAAGTGAGCCTTTGATCTCTAAGGCCAATCAATATGTTTTCATTTATGTAAGATCTAAGCAGTGGTTAGTAATATAATGTTCCCCCATATGTTCTCTTGTCTTTGGAAACTGGTTTTGACCACTGTTGCTCAGACACCACACATGCTGCATAGTTTGGGCCTTACAGTCCCTGTCTTGCTTGTGGGTTTGACTTAGAGGAACAAGAAAAGCAGAGTCCAAAAATCTACCTCCTTGCTCCACTTACATGGTAGTGGGGACATTCGGGGTCTTAGTCGATGCCATTTGGCGGGAGGTGGGAAGAAGGATTCACCAGTGGTTTCTTGGAAAGTAAACACTAGTGCATTGAAGTGATATTGGAGAAACTCCTCAGGCGCTGTCGGGAATAATTGGTCTTGTTTTGGCTAGAGACTTTTGGGATGATTTTACAGGCATTATTGGACAATTTGATGGCTTGGGAAAATATTAGGGACGTTTTTAAAGCATGAAACCAGCCCCTGGAGGCAACAAACGCTGTTTGGCTAACATCTGAGGATAGAGAGGGATGCAGACACTTTTACAAGGAGAACTCAGGACAATAAATGTGTACAAATGAACATGAAATGGTGTCATAGTAGAATGAGGTGGGTCCTCAATATATGATGAATGTATACAATATTGTAGCTCTGACTTTACATCAAGAGGCACTATAGGACTATCTTGTCGCTTCATAACTGTGAAACGCTGTTATTTTGCAAAAGTCACTGAGGGCTCAAACTCTGAAGCCCTTTGGAGCGCCAGGTGACCTGCCCTAGCTGTATATTTCGGAACGGAAAAGGTTTCATTCGTATGCAACAAGGACAGCCTTTGTAGCTCCGAGTTCAGCTTTGTAGCATGTAGAAAATGACCTATTCATTCATGTTTGATGCTCTTCCTTGTACTTCAGGGTCATCCCTCAAGAGCGACGAGTACTCGCGATGCTGAAGTGGCTGCACTTGCCAGAAAATGAAAGGTAACTTTTATTTTCTGTATGCATGCATGCATTAAATTATGAGGAAAAATGGCTGGAGAATGAATGGAAAGTCCTGCAGATGTTCATATGCCTAATGAGCTCAGCCTCCTTTTGATACAATGTCCTGTCTGTTCTTCATCTGATGTGTACCTGGCAGCCGCTCCCTTGAATGTTCCTTTGGGAAGGTTAAAACAACTCTCCATTACCCCGCAGGGAAACATTCTCGAAAATGACTAATACCATCAGAGGTGTGCTGCCTGTGTATGTGAAAGAACCCTGTACGCTACTGTGTAGCACTAACAGCCCTGCACTAACATTCAGGCCAATGTATGACTCTGTTGTCGCTGGAGGTGTCATCAGTAGAGGCGAGGGAAGGTGCCCTTCTCCTACTGCTGGATCCCATCCAGTGGGCAGAATACCAAACACTCAGCCTGTATGGACTAGGCAAGGTGCGCACCCCTCTACGTCTGCAGATGCATGCACCAAAGCTTGGGCCTTCGTGATCCATTAGTTATATGCACTAGTGGATTCCAGTCATGCTGTTGCTTCCAGGGAGGTTAAATCAATGCTAGGGGCCTTGAGACCCTTGATTCTTGTCTGTTATCTCATGCTTTTCTGAGCAGTCCAGTGACATCACTGATTGTATAGTCTAAGCAGATTTTAATTTAAACTGTGCGTGTGTGTGTGTACTTTTTAAAATTGATTTATTGTTTGTAATTTTACAGTGTTAACATGACCTGAGAGAGAGTTTTGCCATAAAATATAGTTATGAGTGTGCATGATAGAACTAGAGAATATATATACAAGGATGAAGTCTAAATGGATGCACCAAATGACTATATTAAATAGAAAATTTGAGAAAGACAATACAATATGAAGTGTTGTAGAAGAAGAGTCTTGAAGAGAAAGAAGACCAAATATTGATAAAATTATGAATCGATTCAAGTGAGTGGGATATTATCAGAGGAGAAAAAGTAAGAAGAACGAGTATATTCAGGAAAGAGGATGAAGAAGAAGCAAGAAGAGTGTATAGTTTATAACAAAAATGACTGTGGAGCATGGTAGAATAGAAACAAAAAGCAAATGCGGAGAGCAGAGGGACCACAATCAGTTGGAACAATTGAGCATTGTTGGAAGATATGAATTTTAAGATCCTTCTTGAACTTCACTTAAGAAGAAGTGAGTTCAGAGAACATGGATAAGAGAGTTCCAAAGACGGGTAACAGTTGATATCAGGATGCTTCTCTTAGATGCCTTCACAGCTCAAAGCCGTAGGATGGAGAGTCTGGGATGAGACCATGAAGTGTCAGTGATGCACAGTGTCTTGAACTGTATTCTCTCTTTAATGGGGACATGATGGGGACCAATGATTCATACCAAAATGATGTAAACTGCATGGTTCTGTACCTTTTGGAGTCTGAAGCATTCTTTTACGGATGGCAGAGCTAAATGGTGCTCCAGTATTTGAGCAAGTTGATTTTGATTGTTACTTCCAGCGCAGTTCTGTGAAAACGTTCTCACATAGGCAGTACCCGGTGTAGATGTACTAGGTAGAGGAATACATTCTTAGCAGTTAACTGAACATGTGGAGTTATGGAATGGTCCCTGTTAAACACTAGGCCCAGGGTATGTGCATTCTGGCTTGGTATAGCGGATGACTTTAGGGAGTCAGGCCTGCATAAAGAGGGGTGGGTATCTAAAAAATCTTTGCACAATATCCTTGTTGTCATCAAGCCACATGTTTGGATGGGTGTGGGTGTCAGTGGTAAATCTAGTAACTGTTAAGGTTTGCAGACATAATAGAAATATTGTATCTTTATACAGACAGCTGTGGAATTTTGTTTTTGAAATCTTTTGTAAGCTTTAAGACCCTAAAGGAACCTGGACTTCCATTGTTCAAGCACCCCTTGTATCAGTCTTTCCTCAGGCCGTCTTGCACAACATTCAGCACTGTTACAGTTATCTGTATGGTTTAGAAATAGCATAACTTTAACCTAATCATGAGTGCCGCCCATGGCTGTTGCACAATTTCTTTCCCTTGAACATGTCCCAATACATTTATCCAGTTTGCCCCACATGGGGAATTCCTAATCTCACCTCCTCCTGATGTAACCCTTCACTTACAAATTGTTGATTCATCTTGCTGAATCTTACCCCTTTGGCTGATTATAGTACTCAGTACTTTTGCCTAAGTAGCGAGAGTTGGAACTGTCCCTAATGAGGTGTATTTTCGTTTTACCTGGTTGGCTAACCTGTTTTTTTTTTTTCCATTCACTCCTTTGAGAATGCAGAAGGTTCTGACAGATGACTTGTACAGCTTTTGGTTTATTGTTATAGATGGACCTTGCTAGTATGCTCAACTGAACATATCCCCAGAGTGCCCAGCACTCATAGATTCAAGTTGTAAATTGCATTAAAACCTTCCTGCCTCACTGATCCACCTCCTGTCACTGGGCTGCTGTCCAGACAACTGTACATAGTTTTCTAAATATTTGCACCAGTTGTACTTGGGAATACACCGTCTGACAAGTCTAGAAAATAGCTATTAATCTTGCCTCTCAGATGTATGTCGAACAGTGAAAAACAGGTTTTCAGAGGAGTATACACTGGTACAGATTTGACACTGATGGTCAATGAGAAAAGGTTGTATGAAAAGCATCACAACCTGTACATCTGATCTTAAATGTGCGTCAACGTTTGCATGAAAATGACGTAACTCTTTATTTCCTTTCACTCAGATAGTTGCTTCCCTTCCTGTTTAAGAGTTCCCTATTTACTTATCCACTGGAACACTTCAGTTGTATGTTGTGTCCTGTATCCTTTAACATCTACCTCAGCCCCTGGGTGCTTGTTGGCAGAACATTAGGAGCACCTTTCTTAACTGCACACAACACACAAGATATGATGGTGTTAAAACTACGCAACTTCATGTTCTGAAACCTACTCCTAAACTCACTCCAAGAAGTTGTGCATGAACAGTATATTTTAGTTAAATCATGATGATTTAATCAGAAGTACGTCTAGTTCCTCAACATTAGACATGCCACCGACCAACATCCTTACGAGACACCTCTACTCAACCACCCAGCTAACTTAAGTGAATATTAGTTTTGAAGGCTCTGACATCGCAACCACTCTGGAAAACTCTAATGCCTAGAATTGTGGTTGTACTGAAGCACCAACAAACTCGGCATTCAAAATAGGAATACTCTGTACTTTAAAGTGGTATTTAATTTTTGAGAATATGTGAAACCTGTGCATACTTTTTCTTATGGACACTTTGCAACAATAAAGTCAGTGAGCGGCTCACATGTATGCTCATGAATGGTTAGAATCCTCCAAATAGGGATTGGAGTTGTTGACCTCTGGGGGAAAGAAACACAGGAGCCCAGACTCTCAGCTAAAGGAAGGTGGTGTTGTGGCGCAATGGATCGGTTTAGAACACTTCTTTGAAAAAGGATATGTTTTCATTCTGATTGACACCCACGGTGGGCAGTACTGTGAGATCAGGGTTTACCAGAGTTGTACTTCGAGCACTTTAATGGTTTGCCTTCATTTTGATTTCTGTTGTAGTTTCAATTGGCTGATTGATCTGGAGGTGATAGGTTTCAGGTTCTTTGTTTCACATAATGAAGTACAAGCTACTGGAGATATGTTAGGCCCAAACCCTGGTTTGCTTTAAACATGAATATTACCATGAGCTGAGTTTCCAGCTCTAGTAGTAGCCAGTGTCATTGTGGTGCCTCCCTATACAACGTTTCTGTAGTCTAAGAAGGACCGGACCGTTGCTCTTGTTAGCTTCACCCAGTGACTAGATTGCATGAAGGGGAGGACCTTTCCAAGCATATTGATCAGCAAGTTAGTATTTCTAACCACTGCATTTATTTAGCATGAGTGTTGTTCCCATGATCTGGGTCCAGTGTTATAGAATCACAGTATTGTTCGTGTCAGCCGTCAACACTATTTCTGTTATTTATCCATTTACACGTGGGAAGTTTTCCATTTACTAAAACTTAATGAACCTGAGGCAGCTGGTGTAGTGGTTGGTGACCTATAGCACAGACTTCTATATATTTGAGTGTCATTGGTATCTATTTGGAAATTAAGTTAATGGTGTGGGATCAGATACTCCTGTAGTTTTATGAAAATGTTATCCAGCGGCAGGGCTAGTGAAGAGCTTTTAGGAACCTCAGGTAGCACTCCATATTACAGACATAGAGGAGACAATCTAAGCGTTAGACTCCAAATCCATTTCAAAGCCCTGCCTCTTGACTGCACCCACCTTTGGATACGGCATCAGAGTATCTTGTGGTCTACTTTATTGCAAACTGCACATTGGGTAGCATACTGCACATTGGGTAGCAATCTTCAAGTGATTGAAGGAGGTTGTTTCGGTGACCTGGACTGTACACTGACAAATATGTATTGGGTGGTGTGCTTCAATGTATTCCTGAAGTTGACTTGTGATCTCGCCCTTGAAGGTCTGTCCTAGACTATACAGGGTGCCAATAGAGGACGTTTAGGGCTGGTTTAATGTGGTCATATTTTGCTTTTGCAGTTAAAGCCCAGAATGGAGCAAAAAATACCAAAAGTGGTTTATTGGAAAACAAATTTCAGTGCACTTGAGGCAAATAATAAAGAACAAAAAAGGTCCAGTGGTGGATGATTGAGATCCATTTCTATACAGTATCAAGGTTAGAAATGTGACATAGAAGAACAAAAGCCTGCAGAATTAATTTTGAATTGAAATTTGGTTCATCTGCATTCATCAAGTCTTTCTACCACACTTAACTTTGATTTCCAGCAAAACTGTGCTTTGCCACACGTTCAGAATACCAAATGGATGTCTTTTGCTGTGGCTGATTTGAAAACTTTGCAGGAAATTCACATCCTATAAAAAAATCTTCTGTTGCAGGCCTTATGTTTATGCCTTCTACTCTGAAGACACAGACGCTGCAGGTCATCGTCATGGTCCTTTCAACCCAGAGGTAAGAGGACTTCTTCACTACATGAAAACATTAACTTTGGACTTAACCAAAATCATAGGTTACAAATTCTGCTTGGATGGTATGGCAAAGCAGAAGATGCTTATTTAGCCAAAGGAAATATATCTTTTTTCTTTTACATGGCTTTAATGGTGAAGTGCATGGCAGACTGACTTGGAGTAAAAAGTTCTGATTGTGTTTGTGGTCACTGTCTCCCTGGTAAGGTTCTCTTACACTAGGAAACTGCTGCTTATGAAAAAGAACTCGATATGAAATTTTGTAACTATTTTTAAATTGCAAAACTATAACTAGTTTCTATGTTTAGGGTTTATTAAAATTACTTGTATTAACTTTCATGTTCATGTGGCGTGGAAGGTGATATTTAAAGGGCAAGTTTTTGCAACCTTGTTTGAAGACCACTAACAGCTCTACTTTGCTCCCTGTAAATTATGACCATGATACAGAAGTTTTTTTTTTGTTTTCTTGATATCTGCATAAAAATTCACATGTACATAAACCCTATCCATGTAGACTATATCCATTATCAGGACTTAGGTCTTTCATACCACGCAGTTAGCAATGTTGGAATTTCTTGTGGCTTCATAAAAGTGCAATAACTTAAGTAAAGCAGGCATACATGTAGGGTAAATTTCTATAAATGGTGTACTTGCAACATCTGGAAATCGATTTTTAATAGATAGACTTCCCTGGCCATAGACCTTCTCCTGCTCATTAAATTGAGTCCTACTCTCCTGTAGCAGAAGCTTACATTATGAGGATGCACTAGGCCTAGAGTAACTACCAGTGGTTGAAATTAATTCATGCACTCCATCCATCACTTTTCTTTATATAGTTCAGAGCAAAGCCCTTACTGGTAACCAAGCTATACTTGGCTGATGAGCCTTAACTGGGACTAAACTGGTCATGGGTTGCTGGAGTTCCAGTTCAGGGAGGACCTGGCCTGGCAGTTCGGGCTGGACTATTCCCATTGGAGCAGGGTCAGTACTGATTTTCATATGGCTGGCTCTGTATTGAGGTGGCATGGTGTGTAAAATAATGATGGACTAGGATGGGGCCTCAAGTTATTACCAGTGGTTGAGAATAATTCAAGAATTCCATACATCACATTTTTTTTACACATAACATAGATACACCAGCAGGTGCATAGTGTCCTTCTCTCCATGACCTACTATGCATAAACTGTCAGACTAGGAAGTCCGACATCTCGTGAAGGGTGCATGTACATGGGTAGCATGTACTTTTGGAGCCAGCCAATGACACTGTAGATGTGTGATCTGAGATCAAGTGACACTAAAAGAAAAAAAAAACTCACTGGAACCAAAAGACTGGCAAGACACTCCACAGCCTAACAATAAACATAGAATAAGTAGAACATATCAGGCCTCTGCCAGAATGTTATATTCCAGTCCTCTGCAACTGAGGAAAATTGCACTGTTCAAATCTAAAATCTAGGCTCGATTACATCCCTCAGTGTACCAACCAGTGGGAAGGTGAAATCAAAAGCAGGCTTAGGAAAATTTATACATGTAACCAAAGCCAAGAAAAATACCTATTGCCACTTAGTTGTAGTTAGTAAAGTATTACTGCTAATGCCTCGTTATACATCTTAAGATCTTGATTAGCTATTACACTCTAATAGCATCAAAGCTCGTCCTGACCAAATCCTTTTGGAAGTTTTTCACAGTGGATGCTTGTCATAGAAGTGCAGATATTTGTTGTTCACACAAAATGTGGAACACACTTTCCCTCCTAAAACCCTGGCTCTAGCTGATGCTTTTCATAAGAAATTACTAAAACAGCATTTCTTTATTAAATAAAGCCAAAGGCAGGGTAAAGGCCATTAATCCAGCACCTAGTGTTGTGTAAACCATGACTTTGGCATTGTTCTACAAGGTTTGCTTTTGCCACCCACGAGTAACCCAGGAGAACTTAGTTCAATGCACCAGCTCTGAATGTGATAGACCGGTTATTGTAGCTCCGCAGAACCCTACCAAATACATTGTTGAAGTAGTTATTGCTTTTGGGTTACTAACAATATCTGCAATGGGATCAGGGGCACTGTGGTACTAGAAACAAACCTATTTTGTTATTCACAATATCACACAGACACTGTACTAAGAAGAAAAGACACTTTTAACTAAAAACATTCATCACCGCGGGGCAAACCTGTTTCTAAGTACATCTAAAATAACAATACAGGATATCATTTAAACATCAAGAAGGCACGTTGTGAACAACAAGAATAAAATAAACATTTCTAACCTGGTTAAAATGTCATCTAAAACATAATCAATCAATCAGGATTTATAAAGCATGGCTAATCAGCCAATAGGGTATCCAGGTGCTTACAGGTCCCAGAGGCTTATTCGAACAGCCAGGTCTTGAGGGCCATTTGGAATTACAAAAGTAAGGTGATGGTCTGGAGGTGCGTGGGGAGGCTGTTCCAGGTCTTTGTTGCGATGTGAGAGAAGGAGCGTCCTCCACTTCTGCTTCAGTAGATGCAGGAAGTATGGGCAAGTGAAAGGGAGGCTGAGCGTAGTCCTCTCGACGGTTGGTGGAAGTTCAAGTGGTGGTTAATTTATGCAGGTCCTTGGTTGTGTAGAGCCGTGTGTGCGTCGGTCAGCAGCTTGAATTGACATCTCTTCTGTATGGGGAGCCGTTGGCGTTGTCTGAGGTGGGGTGTGATGTGGGTTTGTCTAAAAGGTTGAGGATGAATTTGGCTGCGGCGTTCTGTATGGGCTGAAGTTTCTGTAGGAGGTGTGCAGTGATTCTTACGTAGAGGGCGTTGCGGTTGTCCAGTCGGCTGGTGATGAAGGTCTGTGTTGCGGTGCGTCTCATATGTAGGGTTAATCCACTTGAAGATCTTATGTAGCATGCACAGAGTGAGGAAGCAGGTGGAGGAGACTGCGTTGATCTGTGATTTCATGGTGAGCTTGTTGTCAATGATGATTCCAAGGTTTCTGCCGTGGTCGGAGGGAGTGGGTGTGGGTCCTAGGTCTTATGGCCAGCAGGAGTGTTGTTGCTGTTGCCAAAGTTCAGTACTTTTGTCTTGTCTATGTACAGCTGCAGGCACTTGTTCATCCAGGCAGCGACATTTGTCATGCATCTGTGGAAGTTGGTTCTGGTGGTGGTGGGGTCGGTGAGTGAGAGGATGAGTCAGGCGTCATTTGCGTAGGAAATTATGTTGAGACCGTAGGATCTGACGATGTTGGCCGGTGGGGTCATATAGGCGTTGAAGAGCATGGGGCTGAGGGATGAACCCTGGGGAACATCGCAGGTGATCTCCTTGGGTTCAGAGGTGAAAGGTGGGAGGTGAATTCTCTGGGTTCTTCCGGTGAGGAAGGAGGTATCCATCTGAGTGCATCCCCATGGATGCCGATGTGGTGCAGTCTAGCGATCAGCATGTGGTGGGATACAGTGTCGAAGGCTGCTAAGAGGTCGAGGAGGATCAAAGCTGCTAGTTTTCCTCAACGAGGGAGGTAAAGATGTCATCGGTGGATGCGATCAGGGCAGTTTCGGTGCTGTGAGCTGCGGAAGCCAGATTGGGAGGCGTCGAATAGCTGGTTCTGATCCAGGAGTGTGATGAGTTGATTGTTAATGATCTTTTCCAGTACCTTCGCTGGGAATGGGAGCAGGGAGATTGGCCGGTATTTTTTGAGTTCGCAGGGGGTCGGTGGAGGGTTTTTTGAGCAGTGGTCTGACTTCCGTGTGTTTCCAGGTGTCAGGAAATGTTGCGGTGGTGATTGAGGTGTTGAGTAGGGTGGTGAGTTCCTGGCCAATCCTTTTGTTTCCGAGGTTGAAGATGTGGTGCGGTCATGGGTCATGGGTCTGTGGGAGCTTCCGAATGGTTGAGGGAGGTCTTGAAGGCTGCCCTGTCGGAGGTGTCCTGGCTGGCATGCCATCTCCTCTCCAACTGTTTGCTGTCCCATTTCGCTGTTCTGAGTCCTTGGGTGTACCAGCTGGCCATTTTGGAGGATTTTCTCTGGATGCTGCTCTTGATTGGGATGATGCTGTCTGCACAACTGATGATCCAGGCGTTAAAGTTTTTCACTCCCTGTTCGAAGTTAAGTTGGTGGTGGAAGCAGAGTTGGAGGTGTTGAGGGCATTCGCTCAGCTGGTCTCTGAGATTTTGTTCCACCGCCGGGGTGGAGGGATGTGTTGGTCATCTTAGGGTGGCGGTGCGGGGGCTGGAGATGCTGAAGTGGACGATGGAGTGATTGGTTCATGTGAGTTCTGGGACATGGCTGTATTTGACGCAGTTGCTGGAGGCGAAAATTGGGTTCAGTGTGTGTCCAGAGGTGTGTGTAGGGTCGTGGACAATCTGGGTCAATCCGAGGCTGCTCATACTCTCAGAGTTGTGCAGTGTTTTTTTCGTTGGGGTCGTCTATGTGGAAGTTTAGGTCATCGAGGAAGATGTAGTCCTCGGGGTCTAAGGTTAGGGATGCAATGAAGTCTGCATTGGTGTTGCAGAAGCATGAGTGCAGGCCTAGGGGGTCGTTATGAGAGGTGCCTCTGATGGTTGTCTTGTCGTCAGTGTGGAGCTTGAAGTTGAGATGTTCCATGGGGGTGGTGGTGGTGTCGGTGGTGGTGGTACACTGTATTGGCTTGCCTTAAGTATTGCGGCCTGCATTAAGTAGGTCCTGGGGTTGGCGGGGCTTCTGTTGGCTGGAAGAACGGTGATTGGGAAAACCTGGTCAGGAAAACCCGGGCAGCTGCGGTGGCACTGGATCAGTCTGGAACAAGCAGGAACTGGAGGCCACAGGCAAGTGGCAAGCCTGGTGTTAAAGTGCCTATTGATGTGGTCGCGCTACGGCCTGCATTGAGTAGCTCCTGGGGTGGGCAGGGCTTCTGTTGGCGGGAAGAACAGTGAGTAGGAAAACCCGGTCGGGAAAACACCAGCGAGAAAACCCAGCCAGCTGTGGTGTCACTGGATCGGTCTGGAACTTGAGGCCATAGGCAAGTGGCAAGCTAGGCGTCCAGGTGCCTACACCTAACACCCACTTCTGTGTGCTAAGAGCATAGAAAGTAGATCTACTTGCAGTCTAGAGCTTCTTAGGGAGAGGGGATGCACTACATACCTTGTTGACAGCAAGAGTTTTCGTTATCAGCGGAGTCGTGAAGGCAGTTATTCCTGCGATAGGCAAACACGCGCTGTGATCTTCCAGGGGGACTCTGCTTTCTCAGCATCAGGCAAGATGCAGCATCTTTGAAGTGCGCTGACAGTAGGTGAGACCGAATCCTGTGCGATAATCTGGTAAAAGACTTCTCCTGACAAGTAGTAGCCCATATGTACTAAATCCTATCGAAGATTGCAATTTCTTACATAATTTTAGGAATGTCTGACATAGATTATGTGCCTCAAAGTGTACGTCCCAGACATTTTCTTATGAACATATAAGGTGTAAGGACGTCAATTCAGACTTCACTATTTTGTTTATATGTCTGTATATGCCCTTATTTGACCATGGCATGGTGATAAGTAGACATTTGTCCCAGACTGATGTCTAATCAGGTGTTCTATCTATGTCAATAGCCAAATGATTTGACACTTTCACGGTTCCTAGAAGAAGAAAAAAAATATATCTATCTATCCTACTGATGGTAGCCAGTAGGTAGTTTTAGTTAGGACCTGATTTCTATTAAAAAGCTATGTCTGAAAGAAACATGTTAGTTATAGATTCCTTACCTTAGAATTACCCCCAGGCGTCAGACTGGATCCGGAAAGTTTTTTCGTCAGCAGTACCTCTGCGCGTCAGAAGGTGGCGTCGGTCGGCTCCGCGTCCGTCGTCGGCGTCGTGGTCACCTGGATGACGTTGCGGCAGCTACTTAGATGCCGCCCTCGCGCGCTGACGTCAGTTCTTTCTTTTTCCGCGCCAGCCAGCGCAGATCCGGGAAGAGCGGTACCTCAGTCATTTTTTGACTAACTTTTTCTCCACTTTTGTCGACTTCTTTCTTCGAGTCTCCGACTCCGAAAAGGTGCACAAGAGATGCCCGGCTTCAAGGCATGCGGTTCCTGTAACCGACTGATGTCGGTGACGGATCCGCACCACTTGTCTTTTTTGCCTGGAGCATGACCATGACCCCAAGTCGTGCTCCGACTGCCGGCGAAGGCTTTGCGGGAGCGGTCCCTAAAGCTGCTTGCACATCGGCAGTCGGCTCCGCGCTGTTCGAGGTCCCGGTCGGGAGGGAGGTCGAGGGACCGGTCGCAGAGCCACCACCATTCCAGTTCGAAATCATCGAAGTCTTCGCACTCGGGGTCGGGTAAGTCGAAGCACAAGAAGAAGTCGAAGAAGCATCGTTGTTCTTCGACTTCTCCTCGTTGGTCGGCCGATCTGACGAGGCACGCGGGTGGTGCCCCTCCCGCGGCTCCGCGCGCAGAGCCCGATGAGTCGACTCAGTTTCCCTCCCTTTCCGGGACCCGGAGCGACTCCCGCCCAGCTTCGTACGTTCTACGAGGCGATGCATGACATCTTTGGGTGAACCGACCCCGCCGGCGCGCCTTCGGGCCCCGCGGACTCGGTTGGGGGGCCTAGGTCTTAGCTGCCGGCGGCTCTGGCCCCGGCGCCGCAGGCCCCCCTTGGATCCAGGCCTGGATCCGGATCGGCGCCGGTTGACCTCGTTACGCCTCCACCGGCACCGCTTCCGACGGCACCACTACTGCGTCCAACGCCGGTTGGCCCCCCGGCCAGCGGCGACCCCGGCCTCCATCCTGACGTGGACACGGAGCCGGACCGGCGTCATCCGATGCCGGATCCGGCACGGGTGGGGTTTTCATGCCCCTGTTTACTCCTGGGGTCCCTTTTCAACCACAGTGGCACCCAGAGGATGATGAGGAGGACTGGGAGGGATCAGGTGACCCTTTAACTGACCAGTTGGAAAGTGAACAGGACTGGAGAGAGGAACTGGGGGATGCCAGTGGTTTGGACACCTCCCCTGACCTTGGCATGTTGTCTCCTCCTACCGTGGCTACGGAGGAGGGAGCATCATACACAGTGGTGTTGCGTAGGGCAGCCGAGGCTCTCAACCTCGAGCTTCCTGTGGTGGCGGTCAGGACTAACCTCCTGACGGAGGTGCTTCAGCCGGCTGCGAGCTCTTCGGAGCCCTTGCTGCCGTTCAATGAGGCCCTCCCTGACGTCCTTTTGGGCACCTGGTCCAGGCCCAACAAGGGGGCTCCCGTGGACAGGATGATTGCCCGGCTCCGGGCGACCCCACTTTCCTCTACCAACACCCCACCCCGGAGAGCTTGGTTGTCCAAGCCTCCACTTCCAAGAGCGCATTCCCTACCGCTCCCCCGGAAAGGGAATCCAAGAAGCTGGACCACCTTGAGAAGAAGATTTTCTCTTCCGCCAGCTTAGGACTGCGGTCGGTAAACACCGCATGTCTCTTGGGCCATTATTCCCACTCCGTGTGGGATACGGTGGCGAACGTGCTGCCTCAGTGTCCGGAGGAGGCCCGGGCAGTGCTCTCCCAGGCTGTGGCTGCCGGGAGAGATGCAGCAAAGTTTGCCATACGTTGTGGGCTGGACACCGCCGACTCTCTGGGCAGGACCATTTCAAAGTCGGTAGCGCTTCGTCGCTACGCCTGGATGAGGTCGACTGGCTTTTCAGGGGATGTCCAGAACACCTTGATGGACATGCCCTTTGATGGCCGTCGCCTTTTTGGCGACAAAGCAGACAACACTCTAGAGCGTTTCAAGGACTCACGAGCTACGGCCAAGTCCTTGGGCCTCTCCACCCGCCGTGCACAGTCTGCTTTTCGCCCCTTTCATGGCTACGGAAGGGGTGCCCCGCTGCGTCCCGCCCAGAGCCACAGGTCACAGCAAGTTACCCAACCTTCGCGTGGCCGGGGACGGGAACAACCGTCGTTGTTCCGGGGGCCAGCGGGAGGGTCAGTCCACCAACCCCCCCCCCTCTGGAGCAGCCTCCAAACCTTCCTAGTTCGACCTTTCAGGCCCATCAAACGCCAGTGGGCGGCAGGATTCGCCATCACCTCCCCCACTGGCGCACCATCACGTCAGACAAGTGGGTTTTGCAGATAGTCCGAAGGGGCTACTCCCTCCCCTTCGAGACTCCCCCTCAAGCCATGCCACCAAGATACCACCGCATGTCGGAGGATCATCTGGCCCTTCTCCAGCAGGAAGTCACTGCTCTCTTGGCCAAGGGAGCCATCGAGCGCGTTCGTGTCCCAGAAGTAGGTCGTGGTTGTTACTCCCACTACTTTCTGGTCCCCAAGAAGGACAAGGGCCTGCGTCCTATCTTGGATCTCAGGGAAGTCAACCGCTTCCTCCGGAAGGAGAAGTTCAAGATGTTGACACTTTCTCAGGTCTTGCCTGGCCTCGACCCGCAAGACTGGATGGTAGCGTTGGACTTGTAGGACGCTTATTTTCACATCCCCGTCCTACCGGCGTTACCTACGGTTCACGGTAGGCCATGAGCATTTTCAATTTACCTTGCTCCCCTTTGGCCTTACCAGCGCCCCTCTGGTGTTCACCAAAGTGATGGCAGTGGTCGCAGCTCATCTGCGCAGATCAGGGGTTTCCTTCTTCCCCTATCTCGACGACTGGCTGTTGAAGGCGGGGTCGCCCCAGGCAGTCGTCTCCCACCTCCAGACTACGGCCGACCTCCTGCATTCGCTGGGGTTTTCCATCAATGTGCCGAAGTCACACCTGATTCCCTCTCAGAAGCTCCTCTTCATCGGAGCGGTTCTGGACACAACGCGGTTTCGGGTCTATCCTCCCGAGCAGCGAGTCCGGGATATTCAGGCTATGATTCCGATCTTTCAGCCTCTAACCTGGGTTTCGGTCAGAGTGACTCTGAGGCTGCTGGGCCTCATGGCCTCCTGCATCCTGCTGGTCGATCATGCCAGGTGGCATATCCGGGCTCTGCAGTGGGACCTGAAGTTCCAGTGGGCGCAGCATATGGGGAATCTGTCCGATTGCGTCCAGATCTCAGAGGGCACTGCACGTCAGCTGCAGTGGTGGCTCTGGAACCAGGATTGGGTCAATGGCAGATCCCTCTCCCTTCCCCAACCAGACCACACTGTGGTGACGGACGCGTCCCTTCTGGGATGGGGTGGCCACATGGGAGAGGCGGAGATCAGAGGCCTCTGGACTCCGGCGGAGTCCAGGCTCCACATCAACCTTCTGGAGCTCTGGGCGATTCGTCTTGAACTCAAGGCATTCCTTCCCTCTGTCCGGGGAAGAGTAGTGCAGGTGTTCACGGACAACACCACCGCCATGTGGTACTGCAACAAACAGGGCGGGGTGGGGTCGGCGACCCTCTGTCAAAAGGCCCTCCGCCTCTGGACATGGCTGGAACATCAGGGCATATCCCTGGTGGTTCAACACCTGGCAGGTTCCCTGAACGCCAGGGCAGACTAACTCAGCCGCAGGTGCATGATGGATCACGAATGGCGTCTCCACTCAGAGGTGGTGCAAGGTCTCTTTCAACAATGGGGAGAGCCTTGGTTAGATCTATTCGCCACCGAAGAGAACGCGCAATGTCAGCAATTCTGCAATTTCCAAGGCGGCACTCGCTAGGCGACGCCTTTCGTCGCAAGTGGCGTTGCGGTCTGTTGTACGCCTTTCCGCCTATACCACTTTTGCCCAGAGTGCTGAAGAAGATCAAGCGTGACCGGGCCCAAGTCATTCTTGAGGCTCCGGATTGGGCACGAAGAGTCTGGTATCCCGAGCTGCTCAACATGGCCATGTATCCTCCGACCAGACTGCCTCTTCGGGAGGATCTTCTGTCGCAGCAGCAGGGGACGGTCCTCCACCCGAACCTGTCCAGTCTCCACCTCCTTGCGTGGAGATTGAGCGGCGGCAGTTGACTTCTTTCGACCTGCTTCCCGAAGTCTGTGACGTAATCTTGGCAGCCAGGCGTCCCTCCACTAAGACGGTATACGCCTGCCGGTGGAACAAATTTGTGGCATGGTGCACAGCAAAGGCTGTGGATCCCCTTTCTGCCCCTCTTTCTGAAGTACTCTTGTTCCTTCTCTCTTTAGCCCAGCAGGGCTCTGCTCTGGGCACTGTCAAGGGCTACCTGTCAGCCATCTCTGCTTTCCTTCAGCTGCCAGATTAGCCTTCTCTTTTCAAGTCCCCGGTAGTTAACCGTTTCTTAAAAGGCTTAACACATCTTTTTCCTCCCATTCCCTTCGTTATGCCTCAGTGGGACTTGAACCTTGTACTAACTTATCTAATGTGCGCTCCCTTTGAGCCGCTTCATAGCTGTCCCTTACGGCTCTTAACTCTTAAGACTGCTTTCCTGGTAGCCATCACTTCTGCTAGAAGGGTGAGTGAGCTCCAGGCCCTTTCTTCAAAACCTCCTTTCCTGTCTGTTCATCCGGATAAGGTGGTTCTCCGAACCCGTCCATCCTCCCTTCCTAAGGTGGTCACTGCCTTCCACATTGGGCAGACCATTACCTTGCCCACCTTCTTTCTGCCTCCGCATCCTTCAAAGGAGGAAGAGAGGCTCCACTGTCTGGACCCAAAACGTGTGCTCTCCTTCTATCTGGATCGCACGAAACAGTTCCGGGTGGATGAACAACTTTTTGTTGGCTACGTGGGCGCAAAGAAGGGTCGGGCCGTACACAAATGCACCATTTATCGATGGGTCATGTTGTGTATTAAAGCTTGTTACTCTCTTGCTAAAAAAGAGCCTCCGGTAGGGCTACGCGCTCACTCCACCAGGGCAACAGCAGCCACTACTGCCTTGGGGAGAGGAGTTCCTCTAAATGACATCTGTCAGGCAGCTACGTGGGCATCACTGCACACGTTTACGAAACACTACTGTCTGGACAGCCAAGTCCGGAGAGACAGCTTCTTTGGCCGTTCTGTTCTCCAGGACTTTCTGGTGTGATATTGGTTCGCAGACCCACCACCGGGGATGGTATTGCTGGGGTATCTATTCTAAGGTAAGGAACCTATAACTAACGTGTTTCTTTCACATGAACAAGTTACTTACCTTCGGTAACGATATATCTGTAAGAAACATTAGTTAGTTATAGATTCCTTACCCCCCCACCCATCCTCCCCGTTCTGCGAACTGATTTCTAGGGTTAAGGACATCCTTTCAGGGCCCTAGTTTTGTTCACCAATGGTCAGTGTCTTGCATGGCTCTGCGTTTCTGGTGCGGAAAGTCATCCCGGCGACCACGACACCGACGACTGACGCAGAGCCGACCGACGCCACCTTCCGACACGCAGAGGTACTGCTGACGAAAAAACTTTCCGGATCCAGTCTGACGCCTGGGGGTAATTCTAAGGTAAGGAGTCTATAACTAACTAATGTTTCTTACAGATATATCGTTACCGAAGGTAAGTAACTTGTTCTTTTGACTTGCTTATATCTTTGGTGCCCGTTGATGAATCTTCACGAAATTTTCCCAACTAATCTACCGCTCAGTTGAGCTGCTGTCTGGAAAGTTTCGGGGTGGTCCGTGAAGCAGCGACTGAGAAAAAGGGGGGTCCCAGAACGCATTTTCCCCATGTTAATTTCTATAGACTCTTTAGCCACGCCTACAGCCCGAACTGCTGGACAAAATTACACCAAATTTGGCAGAAAGCTAGCTTTTATTCCGCAGGTCGTGCTTTTGTGATTTGGTGTAAATCCGTTCAGTAGTTTTTGAGATATTAAGCAAGAAACACTTTTTTATATATAGGGACGCATCTCCTCCGGGGATCCACCCATGGAGAATCCACGAACCTCTGCGTGAAAGCAAGGTCCTGATTGGCAGCCGCACCTACACAGAAAAGTTGCGGCTGCCGTTTTGTTTGTCTCATAGGCTGGGGGCTGGAAAAAGAAGAGTGCAAAAACAGATAAGGGGTCAGGATACATGTATCATGACCCCATAGGACACATAGAGTAAACCCTTAGGGACCACTTTTGGGCAAAACGTTGTCCACTTTTTTTTTTAATGTCCGTTCCGAGGGTTCGTGGATTCTCCGTGGGGCTCACTGCCGCCCCTTGTGTAAAATCGCGGAGGATCTGCAAATCCTGATAAAAATGGGGAAAAAAACACTGCATCAAACCACATGATGCGCACGGCTGAAGGCTGTATGCAGCTTAGGTGCATGCGGTCGGGTTGGCTGCAGGCCCTGCGGCCAAACCCCTGCCATGCACAGCCAAACGATGTGCATGGTGCTTTTTATAGTAACGTGTGTGCTAAAAAAAACATACACATTCACAGAAAAAACGGTTTCAGGTACATTACAGTTAGGTTCTGAATTCAGTTGCACAAAACCATAGAAATTCAGCTGTTATAGTTATATTTATAGTTGGGCTTATCTGAAGAAACTATCACTCATGCCATTAAGTAACTTAAGGCAGCGAGTGATCGTTGCTTAACATAAGTCTAACTGCTGAAATTCTGTGGTTTTGTGCAACTATCTAAGTATAACATCCCTGTAACCTTTGTTTTTTTTCAGTGAACATATATATATATATATATATCTCACCAAAACGAGAAGTCTAGCCGCACCAACAGAGCTCTTGTATTCAGTTTCTTTTATTTACGGCACAACGAAAATAACGCGTTTCGACCTACATCGGTCTTGGTCACATCTGAATATACACACAGTCTGTCTAAAAGTATTTCTTAAATAAGAATGCATGTTGGTGTTTAACCATACCAGTGATGATATAGAATAGGCCAGATTTAGAAAAGTGCGGCAAAAAATAGTCCTATTTGAAAACACCCTTCTAGTTCATGGTATTAAAAAGGTTCACATATTGGTGGTGTTCCACACCAGAGGACAGTTTGACATCTTCCAGTTCTCAGACAGCATATGTGTGATTGTTGTAGAGTCCTGGTAATGCATGCTTAAAGTAGAGAGCCTGCACAGTAGATGGACCAGCAATTGGTTGCTCGTCTGGGGCACTTGGTGGTAATGGTGTCTCCTCTTTGGGAGGCTCGAAGAACAACAGTGAATCAATCCATCCATCAAAAGCTTCGCCAAAGTGCCACTGGTGATATTGCTCTGTCATAGATTGAATCCTGTAGCAGGGACAGATGCATTGTTCAGCATTGTCTTTGATGCTCATGTAGTGGTTGAACGATTTATTCCATAGCAAGATAGACCACTGGGGGAGTATTCCAGCTGTAATTCCAAGATGAGTTCATTTGGACAATGTATGCACCAGAATACAGGTTTTACTTGTGTATCATCCATTTTGTGAAATGATAGCATCCAGTGTTTGCTGAGTGCAGATAGCCAAGCATGTCCCATATAACGTGCTAGAGTCTCTCTATATCCTTGTTCAGCTGGGTACATGTACTCCATGCTGTTGATTTCCTTGTCAGGACATGAAAAAGATGATGATACCACAGCCGATTAGCAGTATGATTATTGGGAATCCTCCTGAAAGGCTGGAGAACAAAGAGTGTAAAAATGACGGAATCAATCCACATACTGCTGTAAATCCAGTCACAAGACCAGATCCAATGTTCTTAAAAAAGATGCACAACACCAGTTGTCAAAGACAAATTGAATATCGTTTGTACGATGTCCACAAAGTGTATCGGGTATTGCGTGTGTAACATCCTCTGAATTTCTAAAGCAGTTCTGGCTGTCTGCAGATTATATGTTTCAGCCTCTGAAGTCAAAGGGACTTCTATTTGTAATAAAACGGCCCCACGCTTGTTAAGATCGCCAAAACGCACAGAATTCATATCTATATTAGGCCAAGGGACGTTTCTAGTTATATTTCGAAGTGGCGGATACAAGGCCCTTCCACAACACTGTATTGTTTCAGAAACCTTTATTGGGTATGGCTGGCGAGGTTCCAACCCACAGCAAGTAACATTTGTTTGGAATAAATGAGAATAAGTAACAACAAAAAGACCTAATCTGCTCGGGCCAACAAATCCTATTAACTTCATGAGTGGGAGTGGAAGTTTATTTTCTTCCTCGACAGCAACCCTTCATATTTTATAGGTATTGTCCCAACTCATACTCGCCCTGTATTTTATTATAAAAAGGAAGAACCAACCCATGAGTCAACAGTCACTGTGTTCGAACAAAATACCCTACATTTTAACAGGTATATATAACACACAAATGTGCACCAGTGTGGAAAAAATTGTGAAAACATGAGGTAGCACCTCACGTGCGCACCACCAGAGGAGCTTACTGGTTAATTATCACCAGTTATGCCCACGTTTCTCATCATTGGTCGCTACCTCGTAAACAAAAATAAATGTAATTGGTGTCCAGAAAACCAGTGAAAACGGTGAACATGTGTATACAATAACACAAATCAACCCCGTGTGATTAAAATTGAGATAAGCCACCCAGTCACCAGGGAGCCACTTTTATTCTCAACTCGAGGGCTTATTCAAAATAAAAACATACTGCATGTTTGCAGACGATGTAATGCTGGGCCGACATGTTTCATTGCCTGTAAAGTGTAGTGGCAATTTCTTCAGGGCACGAGGACTTTGTCCACCTTTTCTGGACCCTTATTGTGAACACGCAGTGACTGTTTAAACAAAAGGAAGGTTCATTAAAAGCACATCCAGCCAGTGCAGACTTCATCTTACTGCATTCATCCTATGTATCAGCACACCCACAAATGCATATTTACCCGGTAGCAGCCAAGGCCTCTAATACCAGCTAACCACCTCGTCACACAGGGACTATATACTGTTAATAGCCCTGTTTCATAAAAGAGGACACTTATGTTGTCCGTGTTCTGCAAAGACAAACAAACATTAGCATCTTTGTATAGAGCAATTTTTCTGTAAAATAATTTTTATGAAATTGATTGTAACCCTTTGTCATCGATATGCGAACCCAGATCCTGTTAGATATTGCGACGATGACTGTCCAGCATTCTAATTTGCTCATGCTAGAATATTATTCTTGTCATCTGGCAAAAAAATGTCAAAAAACAGCAACCACAGTAGCCTCAATCACACATCCCACTGTGTTGCTGAAAGCGGATTCAAACCCACCAATTCATTGAAACACGAAAGAAACATGCGACACCCCAATTACGGTGGTCTTTCGTGTTCTGAGCAGGAACGAGATCATGCTTGTTGTCTGTCAGACGCTGTTTGTACTCTGAGAGGCACACATTGTAGAATGGGTTCCGAGCCTTGGTTACCGTTTTCATTGGATTACTTGCAAGAATTGTGACGGCAATGGGACAATGTGTAAATGAATTGGTGGGTTTGAATCCGCTTTCAGCAACACAGTGGGATGTGTGATTGAGGCTACTGTGGTTGCTGTTTATTGACATTTTTTTGCCAGAGGACAAGAATAATATTCTAGCATGAGCAAATTAGTATGCTGGACAGTCATCGTCGCAATATCTA
Source organism: Calotriton arnoldi (assembly GCA_963921515.1). NCBI lineage: Eukaryota > Metazoa > Chordata > Amphibia > Caudata > Salamandridae > Calotriton > Calotriton arnoldi. The sequence continues at coordinate 98,573 of CAWUFW010004274.1, read as the reverse complement.
ACAGGATCTGGGTTCGCATATCGATGACAAAGGGTTACAATCCGTTTCATAAAAATTATTTTACAGAAAAATTTCTCTATACGAAGATGCTAATGTTTGTTTGTCTTTGCAGAACACGGACAACATAAGTGTCCTCTTTATGAAACAGGGCTATTAACAGTATATAGTTCCTGTGTGACGAGGTGGTTAGCTGGTACGAGAGGCCTTGGCTGCTACCGGGTAAATATGCATTTGTGGGTGTGCTGATACATAGGATGAATGCAGTAAGATGAAGTCTGCACTGGCTGGATGTAGCTTTAATGAACCTTCCTTTGTTTAAACAGTCACTGCGTGTTCACAATAAGGGTCCAGAAAAGGTGGACAAAGTCCTCGTGCCCTGAAGAAATTGCCACTACAATTTACAGGCAATGAAACATGTCGGCCCAGCATTACATGGTCTGCAAACATGCAGTATGTTTTTATTTTGAATAAGCCCTCGAGTTGAGAATAAAAGTGGCTCCCTGGTGACTGGGTGGCTTATCTCAATTTTAATCACACAGGGTTTATTTGTGTTATTGTATACACATGTTCACTGTTTTCACTGGTTTTCTGGACACCAATTACATTTATTTTTGTTTACGAGGTAGCGACCAATGATGAGAAACGTGGGCATAACTGGTGATAATTAACCAGTAAGCTCCTCTGGTGGTGCGCACGTGAGGTGCTACCTCGTGTTTTCACAATTTTTTCCACATTGGTGCACATTTGTGTGTTATATATACCTGTTAAAGTGTAGGGTATTTTGTTCGAACACAGTGACTGTTGGCTCATGGGTTGGTTCTTCCTTTTTATAATAAAATACAGGGCGAGTATGAGTTGTGACAATACCTATAAAATATGAAGGGTTGCTGTCGAGGAAGAAAATAAACTACCACTCCCACTCATGAAGTTAATAGGATTTGTTGGCCCGAGCAGATTAGGTCTTTTTATTGTTACTTATGATTTTGAGTGGAGGGCGACCTGATCTGAGTTTTCCCTCTATAGCTCCCTTTTGTGTAGAAGATTTGGAATAAATGAGAACCATAATTTAAGAGGTCATGACGTATGGGAATGGATGCAGTGGGGGAAACAGATAAAACACAACTGAACCCTGGCATCAAAGTACTGCACATGCCATGCAATAATGTAGTATCACACAGAAGGGAGTTTCCCAAGGAATTCCTGCAATTTGCTGTACTAATATACACATGGTCATCTTCGTTTTCATTTAAACACATATAGGCAAAAGGAAACTTCCATGAATGTAACAATAGCAAATTGTGCATAGTTTCATGCCAGCCAATGGGTTTGCTGGCAGTAATGGAAATTAAACGTTGTAATGGGTAAGGAAATACTACTGTGTATTAGCCAGGTAACCGGTGGAGTATCACTAACCTTAAATGGTGCATCTTCCATTTGTTCTATGCTCAACAATGTGTATGTGGATTCTCTCTTTGCCATTGTTTTCTGGGTAAGTGTCAAATTGTACGGTTCAAATATGGCTGTTTCATTGAGAAGTTGCCAAGGCACAAAACCTGATCTGAGTGTTTGTAATGCCTAATTTAATGATATAATTGTTCTTAATCGAGCCTGCCCATGTTGTAATAAACCCAAGTCTCCTTTTATGAGGTCTAAGACTGAGGACTGAATATGATTTAATGAGTATGCTCTTTTGGAAAGCATGTGCATTCCATTGTCAATAACTTTAAAAACTGCTTGAAAGTTATTTTAATCTATTTGCCTAATTCTTTCTGCAGCTTCTTTTTCTGAATGTTTGTACAGTTTATCATAAATTATATATATTCCTGTAGCCAAAAATCTCTTATTTCTTTTAGGATGTGGTCCCAGAAGAAAGTCAGACAAATCCATGTTTTATAGTTGAAAGACTGGAATGTTCCATCATGGGTTGGCATAGCTTACCTACACTATATGTGGTAACTACTACAGGCGTCTGTGTGTTATAACATGGGTCAGGGCGATTAGCTTCAGGTCCAGCAGTGTTGGAAAGAAAACGAGGCATACAGGTGTCCGGATCATATGGCTAAACCCTCAGTAGAGAACCGAGTTGAACTATAGGTTTCATTTTGTATTATATCTTTTATATTTGAGTCTGACATATATTCATTTGGAATGGCCAATTACTGAATAGGCTTACATTTGAATTTTGGTGTAGAAGGTTTTCATTGTTCCAAATCCCAGACAGGTTTTCTGTTGGATAGTTTTGTTCAGGAAAATCATTTCTTTTGGTATTATACAAGCTTTGCTTTCAGATACACATATCCCTTAATAGCCAGATTTCGACTAAACCAGTAGAGTAAATCAGTTTGTTGGTAGTGATTAAATTCTTTAGAAGCTGTTGTGGCTTCTGTAAGAAATAGAAAGCTGAAGGTTGTAATCTGTCAGCCCTCTGAAAATAAGGGTATTTCTTCAATAAATTAGGATGACTATCGGGAGGCGAAGCCTCACAGTGTTCCCATTATGTGTAATTGCAAATTTATTTAGGATAACTAGTCCTATGTATGTAATAATGTGCATAGTGATAACAATACATGTCTTTGTAATTCGCTGAATTCAAATAAGAATCTTCATTATTCAAAGCAGCATATGCCTTTATATCAAACATAATTTTTTTAACTGTCTCAGTGTACCAGTCATCTGAAGTAGAACCAGGTATTACAGTATCATTCATTGAAATCTTTATTGAAAATTGTAATTGCAATGTCTCAGTAGGTCCGATAATCTGGTATGGAACTTTCTCCCATGCTATACCCTGAGGCACAGGATAAGCTGTGATGTTCGCAGCGTAGAGACCTGTTTGATCTCTGTGGGATGAAGAATGCAGTTGTCGTTCGTGAGCCACAGGTGATACAGTTGTTTTTACAAGGAAGAAATGTCCATTAGGTAGAAGTGGAACGATGAGTATCGTTGTCAGCCACATGAGGAAAAGAAAAGTTCCCAAAATGATCCAGGCATAGGACTACATTGGGATCAGGTACTTGTCACAAAAACCATTGATAAGTGCGAAGCAGACTCTAATGGTGAGTGACAGTAGATTGTTTTGAAAAGTCCTCTGTAAAATATCCAGAGTCGTTCTCAATATTGTTGGTCTCTTGAAAGGGCACCAGTTCAAATGATGTGACATCTGGTGGTATTTCATAATAAGTCATGTAGTTGCATTGAACAGTAGCAACACTAGTGATGTTAAGATCAGGTGCATTTGTAGAACTCCATGGTCTGCTTAGAGTGCATCAGTCAAATATCCCTGGCTGAGAACTCGAGCTAGTAATGTTCCTGCTTTATTTAAGGGGTATTGTATTGAGAGTTGGAAGAGGTTGACAGGCACTACTCTGCATCCTTCTTGGTGTCTGTGAGGGTCTGCTGTAGAGGACTGGCTACATAGTGCTTTTTTATGTGGTCAATGGAAACCTGTCTGTTTTTCTTTGGGCCAGGCAAAGTAGGCAGAATGTGTTGCCTTTTACTTCAAGAACAGTGACTGGTGGTCTGTAGGATAGCTCAAAAGCTTGCTTGTTGTGGATTATTTCACAAGCTTTAAGAACCCACCCATCAGTAGCAGTGATAACATTCTCTTCACAGGTGGTGGCGTCATACTTTGCAAAACATTCAAACGTTGATCCAAGTCAAATTTATTTTCATCCGCCACCTTCCCAGGATTATCTAAGCCAGGCACATACATAGGAACTCCGAAGAGAACCTCATATGGAGTGCGTCCTCCCAATACTCGTCTAGGCAAGTTATTCAGTGCAGATTATGGTGCCAAATTAGACCTGAATTTAGTACCCTAGAGGTTAAGGCTTGTTTAATCATGTTAGCACGTTCAACAACGCCATTCGATTCAGCTCTAAATGGGTTGCTGAATTGCAGACAAACCTGAAAGGCAAATAAATGCAGGGCCATTATCTGAATGAAACGAATGAACTGCCCCAATCGCTATGAAACACTGCAAATCTTTTACTACTGCTTAAGCACTTACATTTCTCTGTGGCCAAACCCATAGGAATCGAGAACATGAACCAGTTGCCACCAATATGCACTTATTTCAGTTGGCTGAATGAAGTGGACCGATTTGATCCAAATAAACCACCCGGAAGGGGATGTTAGAGATTGTGAGAGGAGTTGGTGAGGGTCGCCTAACAGTGGATGCTTTAATCTGTCGACAAATGTCACACTGCCTAACGTAAAAAGCAGTCTGTTTATTTAAGCCAGGCCACCGGTAGTATTGCTGCAGCATTGCTACGGCTGCATGAGCTGATGCCAATCACTCATGGGCTTCTATGATTGAATCTAATCTGGACAGATTATTTGGTATTATCCTGTTCCCCACTCTTGATAGTGTGACTACAAGAATCTTATCTGAATTAAGGGTGTAGGACTATTTTGTAGGGAAGCCTGCAGGGGGTTTCCCACCTTGCTTGGTTGCATTTATAGCTGTTAAGCTATCTGTGTTGATCTTTGTTTCAGATCTGGTTTACGTTGACATCAGGCTCGTGTCCTGCTTAACTTTTTCTATTGTATTCCTCCTTTCTTCAGTACTCGGATCGACTCCCCCTTTCTGTTCGTTTACCATCAGTATCCTGAAAAGAACGTGAAGATCGGCTATCAGAATAGTGATAGCATTCAGGGGTTTAATTTTTTTTCCAGTCTCTTAAGTTGTAACCACACCTACCAGATTCCTGAGAAGCAAGTGATCCAGTCCGCCTTTTCTCTTTATCCTTCTTCTCTTCTGTTGTAGATTTCTCTTTAACGGAAGCCTCAATGTCATTTTTAGGGTTCAAATGTGGTTTAACTGGTCTTGTACCCAAGGTATCATACCCTTCAGAGGTATAAACTTCTGCAATTACTTTTGGTAGTTCCCGTTCATGATCTTGAACTAGAACTGCTTCCAGTCTCTGAAGTATAGTCAGAACCAAAGCTTCTCCCTTAATGTTGCATAAGGTCATAGCAAAAATCGTAAAAAAGTTCCCCTTTTTCTTCATTCCTAAATCCAGAGATGGTGCAGCTCTGTGCTCATTCTTTAGCCGTGTTTTAGAATGTTAGAGAGAACTTTCAGTGAAGGTGTGCCATGTGTGCATGCAAATATGCATCCCCAGGTGTTCTATTCCTCTGCAGGTGTCAGCATCTTAAGAGGAAGAGTATTCTATGTTCATCTTGGAGTGTAGTGTAAGGATACACTGCCTTTAACTGATTTGTATTGCGAGTAATCCAGAAAGTCATTTTGTCATGCATTTTGGGCACTTTTCCCATGAGAGCATTTATGATCTGTGGACTAATGGTTTGTACATGTGCAGGAGTGGCTGGTTTTTCTGTGGGAGCAGGTCTGGAGCTCACAGTATGTTGCACAAACGATACAAGTCTCTTGTATAAGGTGCCTATGTAGTTTAAAACCCCAACCACCTCAGCGAGTGTTAGGTTGCCTGGTTGAGAAATAAGTGTGTATCCAGCCAAGACCGGCCACATAGCCCCTTCATTGCTCAGAAGCCCCAAAGAGACATTTTTGTGCATGTCTGGCAATTGACCAGCAAATCAGTTCTGGTGTTCCTAGTAAATCAAAAGGATTTCCAAATCTTGGGAAGCCCTTAAGTGCGCTGGCCGATCTATTGTTGTATAGGCACGAAACTGCCCTGAGGCCGCAAAGATAGGCTCAAACTCCACCCATGTGTAAAATGTCTCAAAGCCATACACCGCATGTGCAGCTATTCCAAAAGTAACTGCCCCCCTTCATCAGGGACACCTTGACCTTTGAGATGCTGAGTGACGGCTTCCCTGTAATTGGCCCCTATCACAATTTGTGCCACCAAGGGAAAGGATTCAATTGAAATTGGAATAAAAGAATTAGAAATCCCACAAAATATAGTATAACCTATTAAAAGTCTAGCTTCAAAAACCCATGGAAATCGGATCTTCCTTATTCCCAGTAGGAGTAGCCGTAATTACTACGGACGTCTCCGTAATTACATAATAATGGTTCATGTGTGTGTTATAAGTGAAAGAACTAGTCCAGGCATAACTAAGATTCAAGCCCCACGTTGGGCACCAACTATTGTGTAAACTACAACTTTGACGTTGTTCTACATGGTTTGCTTTCCCACCCATGGGTAACACAGGAGAACTCAGTTCAGTGCACCAGTGCTGAATATGAAAGACTGGTTATTGTAGCCCTGCAGACCCTACATAATACATTGTTGAAGTAGAGTTATTGCTTTTGGGTTACTAACAATCCCTGCAATGGGTCAGGGGCACCGTGGTAACAGAGACAAACCTATTTCATTATTCACAATATCACACACACACTGCACTATGAAGAATAGACCCTTTAAACCGAAAGCCTTTATTACAACAGTGCAAATCTGTTTCTCAGCTCATCTAAAATAGCCATACAGTAAATTAAAACTGCAAGAAGGCACGTTGTGAACGAGAATAAAATGAAAATTTCCAGTATGGTTAAAATGTCATCTAAAACCCAACACCCTTACACCTACTTCTATGTGCTACGCTAAGAGTGCATGGAAAGTAGAGCAACTTGCGGTCTAGAATGTCTTAGGGAGGAGAGACACACTGCATACCTTGGTGACATCAGCGGAGGTGTGTAGGCAATGTTCCCTGCGAAGGGCAAACAAACGCTGCCATAGCAGGCTTCCTCCAGGAGTTGGCTTTATCAGCATCAGGTGAGGTGTAGCATGTTTGGTGAACTCTGGAGTAGGTGAGACCATCTCTGGCAGAATCATGTGCGATAATCTGGTTAAAGGACTCCTGATAAGTGGTTAAGTATATACAAAACCTTAGCGGAGATTTTAATTTCTGACATAAATTTAGGAATGTCTGACACGGATTTGTGTGCATCAAGGTGTACGTTCCAGACGTTTCCTTATGAACATATAAGGTGAAAAGGCATCAATTCAGATGACACTATTTTGGCTATGTGTCTGTATTTGCTCTTATTTGACCTTGACTTGGTGATAAGTAGACACTTGTCCCAGACTGATGTCGGATCAGATGTCATATCTGTCATTAGCTGAATGATTTAACACTTTCATGGTTCCAAGAAAGATAAGGTCAGACGACATCTGTGTGAAAAGCAGACATGACAGTGATTCTGCATGAATCCGGAAAAGATGGTGATTTACAGTACCTAAGATGGAGTCATACCTTAGGACTTTACATCACTAGAAGCAAATAATGTGACCAAATGTTCAGTATGTATATATATTCACTCTTTACGCTTACTTCTCCCTCATATGCATCTTTTATTTGAATCTGCTTGTAAGAAGCAGGGGGAGACCCAAATGTATCCAAATCAAGAATCATACGCTGTAGAATATAGAGCTAAACTTATAATGCTACTCCGAAACTACATGGAGCTATCAAGATCAGGCTGCGGACAGTTTACAGCAGTGTTGTATGCTCAGGACTCAGGCAGCATTAGCAAAAATAAGAAAGAGACTTGTATCAGTATAAATGATAAATGCCTCCATGTAAAATAACAGCCATTGCAGTAAGTGTCCTTTTGTACCGGTAAACCAGAAATAGCCTGTACCTGGCATTAATTATCCCTCAAATACAAGCTACAAATATATTTTACAAATACAGTTATGTCTGAAACACCAGCTTGCCAGGTCAGCTCTTCGCTTTCTTGAAAAAAGCAGAATATGTCCCCAAATACCAGATTTTACTTGTTTTTAAAATATGCTTGGTCCACAAACATCAGTGTGCAATTTTCATTGAGCAATCATGCATACTACTGCCACATATGCACAGGTACTATCTACCTATTATCATTCACCTAATAGAAGAAATTCCTAAAAATGAAAAATACCAAAACAGTGAACCAGTCTCCTTTTGCCAGTACCGAAACGCTAGAACCAGTTTACATATTATCCAAGACTGAACTTTTAGAATCACTTAAACACATTGGTTTAGCATGAAACTTAATGTCTAACCCGTTTCTTTTCTCCCTCCCTCCCTTCCATTTCCATTTATGTATGTAATGTTTCAAGTTTATATGAAGGCCTCTGTTGCCCTTGCAACTAAGCTTGTGCTATACAAATAACTTAAATAATTGAATGCTAGGGTTTTTCATAATTTTGCTTAGATTTGTTTCCACCATTGTGCCAGGGATAATCACAATTATGTCATGTGCGGCAGAAGAGGTAAAGGATCTGCACCATTGTACCAGGGCCACCATTAGACCGTGGATTACCAGAGTGTTATCAAGAAAGACCCACAGAATTTGAAATATGAGCCTCTATAATGCCAGCAAGTCAATCTGAATGCCCAAAGTATGGCATGAAAGGGCCCATATTACGCCTGTAACAGTCAGAATGGCGTTATCAGTGCCTACAAGGTGCCTGTCGCTCTTACCTTTCCCTTCAGGACTGGATGGGAGAGTAATATCTGTTATCAGTATTTAACTTAAGAACTCCAGTTCTTTAGTGTTTTTATATGATAACCATCATTATCATTCTAGTAAAACATCAACTGCCAAAGCTGAATACTTGTGCATGCAAGGGGATCCTGCAGGAACCTCTGGTGGCACATTTCTTCCCTGAGCAGAGCCTCACACACACACACCTACTGGTTATGCAAGATTGGGACAAAATAGAAGGCACCCACCCATGCACAGCTTGTGTGTGTCTGGATACTGTTCTGATGCCCTTCTCTTGCCAGTTTTGGCAGTTCTAGAGCAGCTGACCCTGCTTCCCATCCCTTACGCTTCACCTCATCAAAGTCTGGTGCAGCACATCCAAAATACCCACATTGAAGGGCCACGCCTAGTTTTTTTCCTGGAAGGAAATGTGGTGCATTATATGGTGTGGTTGTGCGACCTCACTGTGTAATACACTTAACAATACCTTCAGGTCCAGTAGGTTTCATCTGTAAAACCCTTAGCTCAGCCCTGGGTAGCTGTGGCACTGAGCAGCAAGTCTTACACAGAGGAACAACTATTAAGCATTTAAGCAGCACAACAATAATTGAAGAAGAAAATGACACAACACTCAAGAAATCCGACACCAATTTTTAAAAATCTGTTGTAATTTTATAAGAATTTAGATGCTAGAACGTTAAAGATCCACCAGAGGGTTCTGGAGATATAGATTTTACAAGGAATAATAAATCAGTGCAATTTCACTCAACCGCGAACAGTCCTTGGCAAAGTCAATGAATTGGACACAGAAAATATTTCAAGGAAAACTTAGATAAGTGTCACTGCGGTCGGTTAGAAGTACTTTGGGCAACCAACTTTGGAAGGGAGCTGGTCAGGGGACCAACTGTCATACGGTTTCTACGACTGAAGTAGGACTCTGTATCTGTCAGAATATTGGGACTGAGTCCACAGATATAAGAATATGTTGGCCTAATTCAATATGTTGATACAAAAGGGGATGATGGACGGAACGTTTGAGCCAATCAAACACTCACCCCCAGTCAACTGATCTGGGTTTAATCCATCATCATTCTTTAGCTCACTCCACCACCCCAGTTCAGACATGGCCATATGCAAATCAGTCTGACCCTGTGCCTCATGGGAACAGTCCAGCACGAACTGCCAAGCCATGTCTTCCCTGGACCGGAAACAAGCATCCTAGGACCGGTTTCTGGCATTCCAGCCGTCATCAGCCAGGCTTGCTTGAATCCAGTGGCAAAGTGAGCAAGGGACCCACGTCTGGGCATACCGGTCCTAGGATGCTTGTTTCCGGTCCAGGGAAGACATGGCTTGGCAGTTCGGGCTGGACTGTTCCCATGAGGCACAGGGTCAGACTGATTTGCATATGGCCATGTCTGAACTGGGGTGGTGGAGTGAGCTAAAGAATGATGATGGATTAAACCCAGATCAGTTGACTGGGGGTGAGTGTTTGATTGGCTCAAACGTTCCGTCCATCATCCCCTTTGTATCAGCTTTGTTCGCCCTAAGTTGGCGGGGGTATGCCCAGACGTGGGTCCCTTGCTCACTTTGCCACTGGATTCAAGCAAGCCTGGCTGATGACGGCTGGAATGCCAGAAACCGGTCCTAGGATGCTTGTTTCTGGTCCAGGGAAGACATGGCTTGGCAGTTCGGGCTGGACTGTTCCCATGAGGCACAGGGTCAGACTGATTTGCATATGGCCATGTCTGAACTGGGGTGGTGGAGTGAGCTAAAGAATGATGATGGATTAAACCCAGATCAGTTGACTGGGGGTAAGTGTTTGATTGGCTCAAACGTTCCGTCCATCATCCCCTTTTGTATCGCTTTGTTCGCCCTAAGTTGGCGGGGGTATGCCCAGACGTGGGTCCCTTGCTCACTTTGCCACTGGATTCAAGCAAGCCTGGCTGATGACGGCTGGAATGCCAGAAACCGGTCCTAGGATGCTTGTTTCCGGTCCAGGGAAGACATGGCTTGGCAGTTCGGGCTGGACTGTTCCCATGAGGCACAGGGTCAGACTGATTTGCATATGGCCATGTCTGAACTGGGGTGGTGGAGTGAGCTAAAGAATGATGATGGATTAAACCCAGATCAGTTGACTGGGGGTGAGTGTTTGATTGGCTCAAACGTTCCGTCCATCATCCCCTTTTGTATCGCTTTGTTCGCCCTAAGTTGGCGGGGTATGCCCAGACGTGGGTCCCTTGCTCACTTTGCCACTGGATTCAAGCAAGCCTGGCTGATGACGGCTGGAATGCCAGAAACCTGTCCTAGGATGCTTGTTTCCGGTCCAGGAAGACATGGCTTGGCAGTTCGGGCTGGACTGTTCCCATGAGGCACAGGGTCAGACTGATTTGCATATGGCCATGTCTGAACTGGGGTGGTGGAGTGAGCTAAAGAATGATGATGGATTAAACCCAGATCAGTTGACTGGGGGTGAGTGTTTGATTGGCTCAAGCGTTCCGTCCATCATCCCCTTTTGTATCGCTTTGTTCGCCCTAAGTTGGCGGGGGTATGCCCAGACGTGGGTCCCTTGCTCACTTTGCCACTGGATTCAAGCAAGCCTGGCTGATGACGGCTGGAATGCCAGAAACCGGTCCTAGGATGCTTGTTTCCGGTCCAGGGAAGACATGGCTTGGCAGTTCGGGCTGGACTGTTCCCATGAGGCACAGGGTCAGACTGATTTGCATATGGCCATGTCTGAACTGGGGTGGTGGAGTGAGCTAAAGAATGATGATGGATTAAACCCAGATCAGTTGACTGGGGGTGAGGGTTTGATTGGCTCAAGCGTTCCGTCCATCATCCCCTTTTGTATCGCTTTGTTCGCCCTAAGTTGGCGGGGGTATGCCCAGACGTGGGTCCCTTGCTCACTTTGCCACTGGATTCAAGCAAGCCTGGCTGATGACGGCTGGAATGCCAGAAACCGGTCCTAGGATGCTTGTTTCCGGTCCAGGGAAGACATGGCTTGGCAGTTCGGGCTGGACTGTTCCCATGAGGCACAGGGTCAGACTGATTTGCATATGGCCATGTCTGAACTGGGGTGGTGGAGTGAGCTAAAGAATGATGATGGATTAAACCCAGATCAGTTGACTGGGGGTGAGTGTTTGATTGGCTCAAGCGTTCCGTCCATCATCCCCTTTTGTATCGCTTTGTTCGCCCTAAGTTGGCGGGGGTATGCCCAGACGTGGGTCCCTTGCTCACTTTGCCACTGGATTCAAGCAAGCCTGGCTGATGACGGCTGGAATGCCAGAAACCGGTCCTAGGATGCTTGTTTCCGGTCCAGGGAAGACATGGCTTGGCAGTTCGGGCTGGACTGTTCCCATGAGGCACAGGGTCAGACTGATTTGCATATGGCCATGTCTGAACTGGGGTGGTGGAGTGAGCTAAAGAATGATGATGGATTAAACCCAGATCAGTTGACTGGGGGTGAGTGTTTGATTGGCTCAAACGTTCCGTCCATCATCCCCTTTTGTATCGCTTAATTCAATATGTTGGCCTAATTCCTAGCTAGCTCACTGTGCACTATTTGAACCCCTAACCCTCCAGGGTACCAGATGGTATCTGCAACCTCAGGACATGACCACTCTAATTCCCCAAGGAAATTGTGGAAACAGATCTACCCTTTCGTTTTACTCAGGCATGCCCAAGGGAGACACAAGAAAGTTACAAATTGGCATTTCAAACATTTATTGAAACAATTGTATTCTTGTGTAAAAAGCATGAGCTGCAATTATTAGTAGGATGAAACAAAGCATTGTAGCCAGCATTACAAAAATAGTTCAGAAGATAAACAGTTCAACCATTATGATCTCACAATGGGATTATGAACTTATTTATCATCCTACTGAATATTACCTACACTATCAATTGCATAGTGGGAGTATCCTCTGCCAGATCTCTTGGGACAACCCAACCCCCATACCTGTGTATGATGTATCAGGAAGCCAAGCTGATGTAGAGCAGGCTACTGTCTTTTGAAGGTTAGAGTCAGCAGGGCTGCATCCCAGTCACAGACCCCAGTGTTCCAGGATAATCTTCAGAAGTGCTCCTCTGCCGAATTTGGCTCAGAGCGGGTTTATATAATAAAATCACTGTTCCAATCGCACTGTATCAGAGGTGCAACACTGATGTGATTGTTTGTCTTGCGATTCAGAGCTGCCTCCAACCGAACAACCAAATGCAAGGGCATCGCTTTCAATATTCCTTAGCCTTGGACGGAGCGTACAAACCCCATGATAAAATGCTTACTAAGAAATGTGCTGCAAGCATGGTAATTTCTACGTATGCTATTGTGTAAGTCAAAGGCATGTAAAAGTGACCGTTTAGAAAAAAAGATGTCAAGTTGACGCGTGTAACTAAAATGGAGACTTGTCCGCATGCCCGGTTGAACCTTAGAATGACCACTTCTTGACCGGAGAAAGACTCTTCGTTCAAACTAAAACTTAAAAGCTAGTCTAAACAACTTCAAACTTAATATACGAGGATAATGATTATAAAATTAATATAAAATACACTTTAATAACAAAAGCAAATGAAAGCCATAATGTATTAAGAAGGGCAACTAAAAGCACACAATTATTAAAACGAATAAAAATCAATTTAAAATTAAAAACAAGGTGCCGAATTAAACTTTAGGAGGCTCCCGAAACGTTTTCCATGTTCAGATAGTTGATAGGATCCAGAAAGGAACCCACAACCACAGAGGATGTTTCCACAGTGGCCTGGACTGCAAGTTCCAAAGAACATAGATGGTCGTATCCAGCAAAATCAACAGCTGCTGATGGTGTGCCAGCTGGCAGTGTAACCGAAGAGATGGAGCAAGAATCCAGGAGCCAAAGCATTCAGGGATTACTCATAATAAGCATCCTGTAGCAATGGTAGTCTCATAGGACAACACTGAAGATGACCCCTTAGCGGACGCACCTGCTGATCCATATCCATAGATTGAACCAGTTGCATTGTAGGACATAGATACATTGCACACTTGAAAGTGCACAATAGACAACAGAACACGGTCTGTACGCAGTTTAACCATATAGATTGAAAGGACAAAGACAGTTGTCATTTAGCTCCTGAAGTAAAGACATTCTAAAATACTGCATCATGCGTTCACGACACAGCAGGACGTGTGGTAGTTCCGTCACCATTTGGCGCTGAGGTGGAAAATTGATTGAGGAGCAACAAAAATAGGGCCAAAATTCCAACAATCAGAAATAACACTAGCAGTATGCCTCCAAATACACTGGAAACCAAACAGTGTATAAAGGACGGAATCGTTCTGAATACAGCCTGGAATGTGCTGACAAAGTCAGACCCAGTTGCTTTATTAAAGTGTACCACTCCCATGGTATTAGAAGCATTAAATATGCAGTCCACAAGTTCACCAAAGTGCAGTGGCAGATTTGTGCTCTGTAGTTATTGTATTTCAAAGTAAGACCTTGCAACTCGGAGATCAATCATCTCTCTAGCAGATGTTAATGCGACGTGCTTTTGAAAATATAAGATTTTCAGTCGACTTAACATATCAATATTAATGTTAAAAATAGCAATTGAAGGCCATGAGGTAACTTCTCTGACTGTGTGTGCAGGTGGGAATAGCACATTATTACAACAGGTCACGACCCTGGAAAACATCACCACATGTGGTACTCCCAGTTTCATCCCACAACAACCTTGGTCGTTCAGAATCAAGTAACTTCCATATGAAAGCAATCTGAATACTGGCCGGATTAAGGCAGTAGGGACACCCTTAACATAATACGCCAAACTGGCCATGGACGCATTGCACGCACCAGGAAGTGTTACCTCTTTACAGACTAATGAATGGCTAAACGGAGTTTCACATTCGTTTCTGCTGAGAAACACTTCAGTTTCTCCATTCTACACCTATAATCTAAAGGCAAAACCCATGTTTCATGAACAAATCTCTCTCCTAATGCTTCATATCTGCCTACTTAAAAGTGTTTCAAACAAGATGTAAAATGAAACGTTGAAATTGGTAGTGAGGTAAATCAGTGATTCAACCAAACCGCTGATGGTGTCTCGGCTATTGTGAAGGGCAATTTTCCAAATGTTCTATACTTAACATTTTGTAAGTAGTCTTTTTTTCTTGCCATTATTTTTGTGTGACTGTAAATTATAAAGCAAAGATAAGTCAGTCATGTTAAAGTATTTCCATGGCACACGATTTGATTTTCCAATCTGCAGTGTCCAACTCAATTGCATTATCAATGTCAGCTGACTTTACGATGCAGGAGGAGAGACATGTAATTCTATATTATATCGAATGCAGATGATACAATATTATTTAGAAAATAAATGAGTTGACAATGTGGTCATTCCATTATCTACGACAGCTAAAGCCATTTCCAAATTAGCCCTGTCACTTTCTATCAAAATGTCAGCAGCTTCCTGCTGGCAAACTTTCCAAATTTCATTGTATATGGCGTATAGAAAACATTTAGGACTTGGTGATCTAGGACTGAACAAGAAATCTTGTAAATTCACGTCATCATAAAGGAGAGAAGTGTTCCTTAACTGCAGGTAAAGTCAAATGTTGTAACCATTGCTGGCATAACTTCCCTACACTGTAGGTAGTAACCACTCCTGAGTGTTGTGTCTGCAAATATTGGGGCTCTGGTCTGCTTGCTTTAAATCGCTTTGTGGTGTTTAAAAAACATGCATGACAACCATTAGTGTCAATTGGCCACACTAACCACCCATTTGAACCTGAAAGTGAAGAATTATATGTACCATTCTGTATCATATTGTTGAGCTGTTCTTCCATGTAATTTGCAAACTGTTGCCAAGTGTCAAAATGTGCAAAAGAGGGAATGTTAGGTGTGTTCTTGTCTTTAATTTTAGACAAAACCAGGCAGGTGGTTTGCTGTACTGTCTTAAGGAAAATCACTTGTCTAGGTATTAGACAAGCTCTAAACAAAGCCTCATTGCCCTGAACTCGCCAATTTCGTGTTCCCCAAACTGATTTTAACTCCATGTTGTCTTTCCAATATTCATAGCCTTGTATGAACAGCTGGGAAATGAATGAGTCTGAATAGATTTATTTTGTTTGTGTCCGCATATTATCTTCGCGGGGGAATGGGTAAGTTCAAAATAATAAAAAACTGGGTCTTAAGCGTTGATGCCAACTTTTGTAGGTATGTTTTTGAACTACCCACTGGTGGTGTCGGGCAATGTTCCCATTGTGTGTTATTGAAAACTGCTCGTGGAGTACTAGCTCAGTGTAAATAATGGTGTGCGTAATGATAACAAAACATTTCACCATGATTAACAGAATTAATATATAAATCCTCAGTTTCAAATACTGTATAAGATTCTAGTTCAGAAAGCATGCTTTTCACAGTGGTGACATCCCAATCATCAGAAACACTACCAGGAGTGATCACACCATCCATGGAATTTTTAAATACATAAGGAATTTGCACTGTTTCTATAGGGCCAAAAATATCAGTTGGTACCTTATCCCAAACAATTCCATCTGGGACAGGAAATGCAGAAGTGTTCACAAGGGACAGTTTTCTTCGGACTTTGTGAAGAAGAATGAGGCTTCGGTACCTCAGCTACCAGTTCAAAAGCAGAGCGTTCTGGGAGATAATGTCCATTTGAGATCAAAAAGAATACTGTGACAAATCAAATCCAAATGAACAAGAAAAGGACTGAAATGGAGGTCCTTATGTAGGACCATGGTGGAATCGGGTATGTCATCAATGTTGGCAAAGTGTGCAAAAACGGGGGCCTCACGGGGTAAAGTGGAATTGTTTAGTACCTTCGAAGGTGGTTGATAATAAACAACTTTGTTTGGAATTGCAGTCGAAGACTGTGAATTCACATATGGTGTATTTACTGTGTTAGCAATGGTAACAGGAAGTAGTAGAACTTCAGTATCCGACATCCCCCACTAGGGAGTAGCAATTTCTGTATTTAATGCTTGTATGTTAGTTAGGTGAGACAGATAACTACCCAGGAGCCCTTGTGGCCTCTGTGTAGGACTGGCCACATGGTGTGGTTTGATATGGTTGAGGGACACAAATCGTGTTTCTACCACCAGAAAGCAGTGGCAAAATCGAAGTTTTTATACCTGTAGTGCTAAGGACTGGCACAGGTCCTTTGTATAATGGGCCAAGCTCCTCCTTTTCGGTAATCTTCTCTCGAACTAGATCCCCAATTTTAGGAATCCAGACAGGAGTTGCTGGTTGCTCCTTCACTTCTTCAGTGGCAGAACGTTTAGAAGTTTAATTTGAGCGCTCATCTTGGAAGTCTTGTAGTCCCTGTAAGACAGTTAAACGTTCATTGATGTCAAAAGGCAGAACTACTTCCACTGTGCAGAGATTATCAAGGTCTGAAAAGTGTATCTTGATGCCAAACAGGACTTCGTAGGGGGTCTGGCTGCCTAAAGATTTTCTAGTCAGATTATTTAAAGCTCTCTTGACTCCATACAAGTAATGGACCCAAGTACGACTTGAACCAAATACTCTAGCTGTTAAAGACTGCTTTAAGTCATGGTTTTTCCTTTCTACAATCGAATTTTCCTCAGTATAATAGGGGGAGAAATAATGCACAGCCAGGGTTCCCACGGTATCACGGTAAGCCCTACATGCAAATGCTGCTCCCTGGTTGGAGTGGAAGGCAGCTACTGCATTTGTCCCAATAAAGACTTGCAGATCTGTTATAACAGTTCGACCGTAAGCCGATTTCTGTGCCTCACCCATAGAAATGTAGAACATGAATCCACTGCCAATAGAATAAATTTAAATGAACCTTCTGCAGGCCTCGAAAAATCCACTCGCCCCCTCGCAATTGCGAGTGAAATTTTAGCAGGTCGAGCTATTTTTAGCACTTAGTCGACCCTGCTGGCGAGTAAACTTAAGCTGTAAGAAACAGGTGTTCTTTTTGTTCAGAAAGTGAATGAGCAATTAAAATGCCTTTAAATCTTGTTTTATCTTGACACATTTGCCAACTGCTCAAGGACAGAGGTCAAATGTCAGTTTGTCTTTTTACTAATTGTTGCTCGTGTGTTCCTGGAAAATGGTGTTTACTTTTCTTTCTCTTTTTACAGTTAATGCTTTTTGTCAAGTGAACTATTTGACAATAATTGTGAAACAAAATGCATTAAAATGCCCGTTTTTTCTCTAAAACATTTGAACAGCTTGTAAATAAATAGTACAAGTAGATCAGAAATTATGAAAACTTTTTTTTGTAATTCAGAAGTGTGATGCAAACAAAGATTTAAATTGGAGTAACACAAATCAGGACACTTTACTTGGTGATGTCAAATGACAAATATTTGCAGAAACTTTATTTCCAAGCATTTTACACTATATAGTTTTAAAACCATATGTCAGTGACAAATTCTGTGGCCATTTCAATGTAAAATCTGCTGATTGCAAATAACAGTGGGCTGATACTTTATGCTTTTGTAATGTATTTATTAAAAGTGATAGTTTTTAAACATGATATGAGAGACATTCCTGGTCAAGCCCTGATGACAATGCATTTAATGAATTAAGAGGCAAGTCTGCAGTCAAGTGTATCTTATATGTGGCTAGATTTGCATTCTATATGGAGCTAATGTTTAGTCTATTAAATCAAACAAAAGCGTTTTCTGTACAGCAGACGTGCTGAATGTGCGGATTTGAAGGTGCTCCCATATGTGATAAAGAAGAAAATGGCATCTCAGTGAATTAAAATACTTGCCCAGGATCACGTAATTTGAAACCAGTTTATGGGTCAAGAGCATTATAATTAGGTCAGGTAGATTATTTAAGTCACTAGACCTGTAGGTCTAGTAACATTTTTTGGATGTTTCGATCCCTCATCTGAATTTAGAGGTCCGCAGTGGTCAAGAGAGAGACATGTCAATGATTTGTTTGAGACTAAGTGAGGTGTCTATGGTGGGCGAGCTATGGTGGAACGTTTTAATTTGCTGACAAACGTCACAGCTAAGGACATGTTGTTTTGTCTGTTTGTAGAGGAGACCATACCACCAATAGCGTATCTATAATAAGGAAACCGTAGCCGCTCCACCAGCATGGGCAGATGCTAACTCGTCATGAGCAGCTATGATTAATTCTAGCTTGCAGTCTTGATTATGTTTTACTCGATCCCCTACTCGGGAATACGTGCTAAAGGTATGTTTTGGGCACTCAGAAGATAGGAGTATTTTGCTGGACATTTTTTAGGTAAAGGTGTGCCAGTGCATGAAGCATTGACAGCAATGTGGCAGACATTCTTTAAGATGTGCCACCTTTCTCCAAAGCAATTTATGCTTAATAGCATTCCCTTTTGAATTACTGAATCCATTCAAGCGCCAATAATGTAAGTGCTCATTAAAAGAATGGACACAGTAATACGAATCACACACTATGAGTGTGGGGAATTCAAGATCGCTATTTTCTAGTGCCAGAGCTAGAGCTTTGAGTTCAGTAGCTGTTTAGGAGGTGGCCCTCTGTATCCAACTAGGATGTGAGGCTTTCGCGTTAGGAATGCTGACCTTTGTGATAGCCTCTAAGGCTGGAATGGGAGTAACCACAATTATGCATTTACCCTGAGCCAACGATCTTTTATTTATAACAGCTGTCTGAACTGCAGTCAGTATTTTTTCTGTATGTGCAAAACGCATTTCAGCTTTTGAATATAAATGCGAATTATATGCAATTGGTACAGTATCACCTTTGTTGAAAGTGACACATGTGTAGACACTGGCTCCTGCAATTACGGGTCACCAATTTTGTTGTGTTGATACATGTATGTTAGTGTCGGGATGTAAGCATATCTGTTTGCAGTGTTCTCAGAATCTGTGCATGTTCTGGTGCCCAATGTGTGCTTGAAAAATCTGGACGGAATAATTCCTAAAATGGTTTCACACATTGTGCATATATTCAGGTATGTGTGTTCTACTAAAATTGAAAAAGCCTAAAAGTGGTTGTAGCTTTTATATTGTGTTGTTTAGTTGCAGGAGTGCACATTTCTCTAGGAAATGTGGTGCTAGGCTTTTGCCTTCATTTGACAACTCGTATCCCAAAAATAGGACGCTAAGATAGGCAATTTTTGTTTTTTGGAAGTTAAGTTTGTAGTCATGTTCAGCAAATCCCAAAACTATGCGATCTACTCTTGCTAGATGTATGTTTAATTCATCATCCATACGGTATATGTCATTGACATAGGACAATGCTTCTGAATCAGTTTCATGTAAAATTGATGTTACTCGGGCAGAGAACAGACCAGGCTGTTCTTATACCCCTGAGGTAGTCTACAGAATTGTGGTGGCTCCCTAATGTGGTGAATGTGTTTATATCCCTGAGTTCAGGTACTACGTTTTGGCAGAAAAGCCATTTGAAATGTCCAAAGTGATTTCGTATCTTTTGCACACTATGTTGTTCATTAATGCTGCACTGTGTGAATTTTGTACATGTATGACTGTTTAAATGTCTGTAGTTTAAGACTAGGCGGTTTAAATGACTTGGTTTCGCAACCAGAAACAAAGGCTCAATTATGCCTTGATATTCTAGATGTGGTAGAATTTCTTGCTAACCGGGCATTTAGCTTCATGCTTAATTGGGTATTGTGGTTGCACTTGCAGGCTGGACCTTATAGGCATAACATAAGGTGAATCGTGATCCCAGCCTACATGGTTTTCTATATAATGCCGGGGCTTGTGCAAGGTTCCACTCCATGGCATATGCTTGTTTGACAACGTCAGGAACAAGGACGGAGAAAGACGGTATTATTATATCTTCCCCTTGTGGGACTTTCTGAACAAACTCAGGTGGCTAGTCCACTTCAGCCAAAACAATGTCATAGGTAATTGTTAAATTTCCTTCAAAAATTACTTTAATGATACGCAGTACATCCCCCTCAATTTGGATGTCCAAATCATACAGTCTGTCAGGAGAACTAACCTACTGAGGTGTTTCAACATGAATAAATTCATTAGTTGCTCTCGCAACCGGAAACTCTTAAAGATTCTGGCGAACTATCGTGACCTCTGCCACGCAGTCTAGCAGTGTCCATGCCCGTTCCTTGTTCTGAAGTAGTGTCCTCAATATGTGTGGCATATTTAACAGAAATACCTGTCACTTTCTTCTTTTTCAATGGGGATGTTTGTTGAGGAAGTTTCTCTTCCTTATTAGATTTCGCCTGTACAGCGCGCATGCGCGGTCAGCTGAAGCTTTTGTAAATAATAAAAGCTTTAAAACTGGCTTAAAGCCTGCTTTATGCTTACTGTTACTTACAACGCTCCCACGTTGCTCATCTTCTTGCTTCTGATTGGTCAGAGCCGCCTGCTGCTTCCACTTTCTCTTCACTGGTTACTGTCGTCCGGAGGTACATGGAGCTTGGACCAAGTACAGTTCCGGTCTCTGCAGCCAGTATCCCTCCACTGGCCGTAGCTTTACAGGTACTTTTTTTTCTTTTGTAATCAGGCAATCCTTAAGAATGACTTTGTAGGCTCTTTCTATCCCTCTTAAATCCTGCAACCTCCCCTCCCATTTTTGTTTGTTGATGCGGAGCAGTCGTTGAAGGATGTCTGGTGCAGCTGAATGATTTGCACTGCCGATGTTTATCACTGCATTTTAGTTTATTTTTAAATACTCTGGGACTCAGTTTTGCAATTTGGTGAATCAATGTCACTTAAAAATGTACTTCATCAGTGAACATGCTTAGTGTTTTTAATTTTGGCAACCTCATTTTGTTTAACGCTGCAAACGGAATTTAATGGGTAAATGTTTCTTTGTGGTGTTGAGAGAAACATTCAGTTTAATTGCAAGTAACATTGACCATTTGGCGTGCCAGGCACCACAAATTGAATTAACATTTGTCGCTCAAAAAAGTTACTTTCTGATTTACAGGTTCCTATGATCAACCTCCGATGGATAAGACTCTGGCACTACAAATTACACACTGATTTTAAAAGTAGACACCTAACCCCATTGAGCCTGCACAGTTTTCCTAAATTAAGACAAATTACTCTAAGAAGTTTCCTTCCCAGATTGGTTTCTCTTTACCCCCTATCTCTCCTTTTAGCTGTATGGTGGTGTCCAAAGATTTTTAAATCATTTCTTCTGCGATGTGCATGCCGTGATTTCAGCCGTCAAACGATAAGCAGCCTAATTACAGAGGCTAGGTTACCAGAGTCGATTTTTGAAGATGTGAGCGAACCAAGGCTGAGTCAAAAATAGACTAGTTTTGAATTCGAACACCTGGCTGCAGGATACTGAACAAAAGCATGGTTTTATTGCTGTTTTGTAAAAGCCCTACAGAGGTGATGGGTTAATTTCTGAAAGGGGATAATGTCAAGCCAGAAGATGGTTGTGGGAGGAAACTGGCTATGTTCTTGGTACAATATTGAATGCTTGATTCATGGATACTCTACCATCTGTCTGATCCATGGAGATTTGCAGCCTCCCATTGCCAAGTACCTTTTCCAAAAAGAGACTGTTTGCTAAGATGCACATAGCGGCTTGAAGCAGCCTTATTCTTGGTGAACTTATCTTTTGTTTCCCAGTACGTTGAATAGTAGCAGTGAATAACTGGATTCAGATTCTGGTACTTGCACTCCGGGCTCTCTGCAATACCCAGCAATAACGACAAATTGCACAATAACATTGTGAGTGTATATGGTTGTTACCCTAAATTATGTATGATTAGGAGGGATCGCTTTTTTTGATAGGCACAGTGTTGGTGATGGTAGTGTACTTAAATGAGGGGTATCAGATTTGATTGAAAATGACAATCTGTCACCGTTGCCTAAATTGGCCATGTTAGTGTCTAAATAAATAACATGTTAATTTGTGACCTCACAATAGTCTGCAGAAAACTTCTTGATTGAAACACAAATGTTAAGTCTCTGCTTTGTATAAGGTAAACCACACTCTCCAAACCCTCTTTCACAGTCCAGATTCAAGATCCGGAAGTATTTACTTAAATTAATCTGCATGGGAAGGGGTCTGGGCACTGGAGGGACTGCTTCGTAACATGACCCACCATCTTAAAGTCAGAAAAAACACAATCCATAACATATAAAAATATAAAGCACAAAGCATCCTGGCTCCAAATTGCTCTAACGTCACCCGGAGTAATTGATCAGCAAAAACATTTCTGTGGGTAGGTCGAATTTACTTGGGAATTTCTAGGAACTCTGAATCAAGGGAATTAAAGCTCTGAAACTAGCCATGGAACGTTTCAGATTTTAGATTTTGAGTGCCAGTACTCCTGTAACTAAAACTAAACCCAACCCTTTTTCCATAGATATATTGAAAGCCTGTGATTCATTGTTTTATTAGCATATCTCTTCCCGTCCCACCCTTCTCCTTTAGGTGGCATGTTTATGCCAGACTTGAATTGACCTTTCAGGTCCTGCCTTAACCCGTACCCTTTTAGATTAGGGAAATAGCCCTGCTCCACCTAGTTTGCACATATGTGTTTGTGGTTTTTCTTTGTGCTCAAACCCTATGGGTACTAAAGCGATGACCAACAGGGAAGGAGATGCATGCTTACTAGGCAGTGGGAGTGGATGCTGTGTGATGCACATTCAACTAATGCTGTGATTGTTTTGCACACACCTTTTCAAAGTTGAGTATTCGGCTTGCAATGTACCGCTTAATGTAGCAAAGTTGCCTGTTTCAACGGTCTGTCTATATTGATGGACAAGGGATTTGAAGAAGGTTTTTGTCAGAATCGCACACCTTGGCACCAAATTGTGGGATCAAAGCTCTGATTCTTTGTTGAAACAGGGGACCTGTTTTGTCAGTTCTTTGAAGAAAGGCAGGCGCTGTTTACGAGGATGGCATGAGATTATTTGTCATTAGCTGTACGTTTCTGAATACCTTTTATCGAGTTATCACCTTCTTTGGGAAGCTATGAGGGTACTCTGGTGTAGCCGGCCACTGCTCAAGGCATAAGGTCTTGAATTAAACCATTACCTTCCTTTGTTAACCACTCATTATGCTACTGGATCCACTTGCCTGTCAGTCAAGGCACTTTGCAGAGACTGATTGTAATTATAAACTCTTGTGTTCCTGGTGCAGGCCAAAATTAGGTGGCTCTAGGGACGATCTCGTGATTGAGCAGTGAAAAATTACATTTTATTTGGTGCTTGACTCCAATATAAAACTCATTAACTCATATCTTTTTGGTGCAGCAAAATTGGCATTAGAGGACTAAAACAATCTAAACTCTTCCTATGCTCACAGTAATTATGAGACCATCACATCCCACCCAACCTCCACTCCCTGAGATACAAACTGACTGAAATGAACAGGTGCAAATCTGTGGCTTGATATGACACCATTGGGCATAGAGACTACAAGCCCAACATTGATTTGGTTTGGTCCATCTGAGTTCCTTTTCATGGTTACCTCTTAATTTCTTAATATTGACCGTCATTGTACTGCAGAATGAGACGTGCAGAATCTCTAATATGCGCTTCTTTGGCATGGGTGACTCCTGAGTAAAGATTATAACGCAGAGCTGTCTGGTTTGCTTAAGACGTCTTGGGGAGATTCAGAAAGATGACCTAGGAATACATTCTGCCCATTGCTTACCATGGGCCTTGTGGTTTGTAACTCACATTTTCTGGCTTTCAATTTGCTGGCTTTATTTGGCATAGGCTGTCCAGCTCGAGTTCATCCCTCCCATTGCCCAAACCTTGTTTACTGTATTCTTCCACGAACTCGATTTGTAAACAAGCCTTTAAATCTTGTTCTTATCTTGTCACATTTGCTGTGTATTCAAAGATGGAGCTCAAATGTCAGGCTGTGTCTTCCAGGGAGCTTGGTGTATATTTTTCTTTCTATGACTTCAAAGTGAGAGGGTTTATGTGACAATCATGCTGGCTATTGGGGGTCTGCTTGAGAAAGGCTGTACGATGTTATTTTTTTTTCAAGTACAAAACAACATTTAAATGTCCGTAAATTAACTGTGCTGGTGATCAAATCAATACATTGGTGATTACATTTCCACACATTGTCTATGTGGTGCATACTTTTATCAGTAAAACTGTATGTGGTTGCAAATGTAATGGTCATTTCAATTGAACATGTGTTGTCTGTAATGGCAGTACGCTACTATACCATGCATACTCCACATTACCCCACTCCACTCTACTCTGCACCACTCCACACCACTGCACTCTACTCTGCACCACTCCACGCTACTCCATTCTGCGTCACTGCACTCTTATCTTTAGCACTCCATGCCTCTCTACTCTACACCACTCCACTCTACGCCAATGCACTGTACTCCTACTACTTTACTTCCACTGCACTCTTCACCACTGCACTCTACACCACTCCATGCCACTCCACTCTAGGCCAAACCTACTCTGCAACACTGCACTCTATGCCACTGCACTCTACACTGTACCCCTCCAGTGTACGCCAATGCACTCTATGCCAATCCCCTCAACGCTACTGTGATCTACTCTGCAGCACTGCACTCTACTCTGAAACAATCTACTCTGCACCACTGCACTCAGTGCCACTGAACTTCTGTGCCACTCCACTTTTTGCCACTGCACTCTATGCCAATGCTCTCTACACCACTTTACTCAAAACCAATGCACTCTATGCCAATCTACTCTGCATCACTCCACTCCACTATACTCTATGCAATTGTACTCTGTCATTGCACTCTACGCCACCCTATTCTACTCTGCATCACTGTACTCTACACCACTGCTCTCTATGCCGCTCTACCCTGCGCCATTGCACTCTACACCAATGCACTCCACGCCACTCTACTATACGCCACTTCACTCTGACAATACACTCTGCAACACTGCAATCTGCCACTCTACACCACTCTACTCTGCATCGCTCGACTCTACGCCACTGCACTCTACGCCAATCCACTCTGCACCACTCTAATCTACTCTGCACCACTACACTCTATGACACTGTATTGTATACCACTGCCCTTTACACCACTTTACTCTACTCTGAAACAATCTACTCTATGCCACTGCAGTCTACGCCACTCTATGCAACTCTGCATCACTCCACTTTACGCCATTCCACACTATACCATTCTGTACCACTACACTGTACACCAATGCTTACTACACCACTTTACTCAAAACCAGTACACTCTATGCCACTGCACTCTATGCTAATCTACTCTGCACCACTGCACTGTACGCCACTAGACTCTACGCCACTCTACTCTACACCATTGCACTCTGTCACTTTACTCTGCACCACTCTACGACACTGCACTATACACCAATACACTCTATGACACTGCTCTGCAGTACTGCATGCTCTGCCACTGCACTCTGCCACTTTACTCTGCGCCACTTTACTCTACTCTCTGCAACACTGCCCTCTATTCAACGTCTATACCACTCCACTCTACCTGCACCATTCCACTCTATGCCACATCACTCTACTCTACACCACTGAACTCTGTTCCACAGCACTCCACACTACTCTACGCCACTCCACTCTACGCTGAGCCACAGTACGCCACTGCACTTTACGCTATGCCATTCTACTCTAAACCACTGCACTCTATGCCAATTCACTCTACACCACTTTATTCAAACCCAGTACACCCTATGCCACTGCTCCTACGCCAACTGCGTTGCACCACTACGCCACTATAGTCCACAACATTCTACTCTATGCCACTGCACTCTACGCCACTGCATGCTAAGAGACTCTAAACTGCACCACTGCACTGTACGCCAGTATACTGTATGCCACACCATTGCAATCTGTCACTTTACTCTGCACTCTACACCAGTGCACTCCACGGCAACACACTCTGACACTGTACTCTACCTCTTCACTCTACGCCTCTCTACTCTGCACCACTCTACTCTATGCCAGTACACTCTACCCCACTCTACTATGCACCACTGCACACTATACCACTCCTGTCTAGGGTTCTTCACACTGCACCAATCCACTCTGCAACACTTCACTCTACTCCGATGCACTTTACGCCACTACTCTGTCGCTTCATTCTTCCCTGCACCACTCCACTCTGGCCTGCACCACTCCACTTTACTCTGAAACAATATACTCTAAGCCTCTGCACTCTATGCCACTGCACTTTATGCCACTCTACTCCACTCCACAACACTGCACTCTAAGCCAGTGCACTCTACTCCACTACTCTATACTACTGCACTCTGCCCTGCACCACTCCACTCTACACCAGTTCACTCATTCTACTCTAATCCACTCTATCCACTGTATGACACTGTAATCAACGCTATGCCAATCTACTTTACACTAATGTGCTCTACACCACTACTCTAAGCCATTGCATTCTACCCTGCACCACTATACTCCACCCTGCACCACTGTACTTTACACCACTTCCCTCTAGGCCACTCTACTCCACTCTACGACACTACTGTTCACTTTATGATGCTTTACTCCATTAAACTCTGCTCCACTAACAACCTACTCCACCGTGTGCCACTCCACTCTATTGCACTCTACTCCACTCTGCCGTTCTATGACACTACTGCACACTCACGTAGTACGCAACCCCTTCTAAGCTACTCCATGCTACTTTACTCCACTCTATTCTATGACACACTACTCCACTCTACTCTATGCCATTCCCCTCTATGACACTGTACTCCGCCACTCTATTCTACAACACTCTACGCAACACCCTCTATACCACACCACTCCACTCTGCACTACGACACTCTATGCCACTCCACTCTATGATACTCTCCTCAACTCTGTCACTGTACTCCACTATACACCACTCCGCTCTATGGCCTTCCACTCTGACACTCTATTCCCTCCATGACACTCCACGCCACTCAACTCTACTGTCCGCCACTCCAAGACACTCCACTCTACTCCTCTTTACAACACTCCACCCCACTCTCCTTTACCCCACTAACTTTTAGTCATGCTGAACAGCAGCCACTTTGGTGTACAAAATTGCTAAAACATATTGCCAAAGCCAATAGCTCTTACAGGCGAGACCTATTGGCTTTGCCAATGCTTGTTTATGATGTCAGACGAGTGTCGAGTCCTTTCTCAGTTTCACATACTCTTCTTGTCTGCACTCTGATCATCCTCCTCTCCCCAAGCGTTTGTCGCATGAGCCCTGAAAGGAACGAGAAAGAAGGGTATCAGTATACTGATACCTATAAGACTGTTTAATTGATTCACGGTTACGCAAATTATAACGCTTTACAGTGGACTCTGGTTGCGGAGATCCACCCTGTGTTTTGTTTTTTTTCGTGTTTTTTTTTTTTTTTTTTTTTTTGAAGACTCGGTGCCTGTTTGGTCTTATCCGTTTTGGAGTTACCCTTAAGTTGTTGCTTATTTGGTCTGGCTCCCAAATTATCTTAGGTTTCAGCAAGAATTTTAGGTAGTTTGCGCTCCGGGTCTGCAACGGGAGCTTGCATGAGGCATTGGCGTACTGCCAATGGTGCTGCTTCCCATTTTATGTTACTGAGGCAACTGCAGCGTAATTGCCAATTAGTTTCATCCCCAAATCCAGGGCCGGGGCAACCCTAAATTGATTTTACATCTGTGTTATCACATCAGGTAAAGCAGCAACAGGTGGTGTACCACGTGTATGGTATATTTTGAGCAATAACTGTGCCCCAGGTGGCACGTTTATACACTGGGGGAACCATCCCTAGTGGTAGGCAGATTGTGAGAATTCTGTTTCTCTTGGGGTCCCATATAGGGAAACACTGCTTCAAGCTGGTTTGTTTTTTGTGCAATCCAGAACACAAATTCATCCTGTCTGGTGGGAACTTTATCCGTAATTGCATTGATGGTTATTGGACTAATTACAGGCACGGCTAGATGTGGCTGCACAGCTTGAACAGCCCTCATTGGGGTTGCTGTTATTGCTCGCATAACGAACGGTGTTAAACGTCTGTACAGTCTAACTATACCTGTGTAAAGAGCACAGAGATCTGCAGCATTTATTTGTGCTAATGTTGAATATTGTTTATAGCCAGCTAAGACTGACCAAGTTGCACCTTCATTGCTGAGGGAACCCAGTCTTACATTGTTTAGTGCATGTGGTAAGGCTCCTTGGAACCAATTTGTATCTTCCAGAAATGTTAATGGTATTTCTAAATCTTCATAGGCTGTGTATTGTCCTGGTATTACAGCTGCAGTATGTGTGTGAAATGTTTGTGTATTGGCATCTACTGCAGGAAAATGGACCCATGAATAGAATACCTCTGTTTTGTCCGCTTACTGGGCCTCAACCACAAAGGTTACATCTCCCCTTATAAGAGGGAGCCCTTGTTGTTGTAACATTGTTACAGCTTGTCTGCAATTAATAGGAATAACTGCTACTTGCTCCATATTTAATGAATAGAATACAAAAAGTGAAAACTATAGTGGGGTGATCCCTTTAAAGAGTTCAAGCTTGAACAACCTACAAACAAAAAAAGGTGTTTCCTATTCAGATGAGGGGGATTAATCCCTAGCACACTGACATCTCCCTATAAAGTGAATAGATGCCTTGGGCACATGTAAAAACTACTCAGTAGACCCATTAAATAAGTACCTGACCCAGAACGGTTCCTATGAATGACGTAGGACTATATCCGGACAACATAACCGTAAGAATATGGGAACTAAGTCCACACATCATCGGAGTATGTTTGTCTAATTCCTAGCTGGCTCACAGTGCGCCATCTGAATTTCTAACCTTCCAGGGTACCAGATGGTATCTGCAACCTCAGAACATGACCACTGTAATTCCCCAAGGAAATCATGTAAACAGATCTACCCTTTCATTGTTACTAAGGCATGTGCATGGGAGACACAAGAATGACACAAATTGGCTTTTCAAACATTTATTGAAACAATTGTATTCTTGTGTAAAAAGCATGTGCTTCAATGATTAGTAGGATAAAACAAAGCATTGTAACCAGCATTACAAGAATGATGAAGATAAACAGTTCAACCATTATGACATTACAGTGTAATTGGAAATACATTTTCTCCTACCTAATACTACCTAAACTATCGATAGCATAGTGGGAGTAACCTCTGCCAGATCTCTTGGGACAACTCAACCACCATACCTGTGTATGATATATCAGTAAGCCAATCTGGTATAGAGCAGGCTACCATATTTTGCAGGATAAAAGGTTCGCGTCAGCAGGGCTGCATCTCAGTCACAGGCACAGCATTCCAGGAATCCGCAGAAGTGCCACTCTGAGGAATTTGGAAACTACACCTCCCCGCAACCTCTGCCAGTGAGAGGAGAGCCCAGACCGGTTCCACCCAACTCTCGCATTGCACAACACTTCCTGACTCTCCAGCCTGGAAGCTACACCTCCAAGCAGCCTCCGCCACTGAGACGAGAGCCCAGACTGGTTCTTCCTGTTTTTTTTGTTTTTTTTTTGTGATTCCCGTCCCCTGGCCTTATAGCGGGGTGCTGACTCCCCCATTGTGGGACACTTCCTGACCCTCCAGCCTGGAAACTACACCTCCCAGCAGTCTCTGCTACTGAGAGAAGAGCCCGGACCAGTTCCTCACTTTTTCTTTATTCCCACCCCCCAGACGTATAGTCGGATGCTGACTGCATCGCCAGATGCGCGCAGGCGGCACATGGGCCAAGGGAGGGTCCGTCCGCGACCGCCAGAGCCCAGAGGAGGATAGGATTGGCCACCCCTCTTCGCTTGACCCCAACTTAAGGTACTGTGCCCACCCCTGTCCCTGCACTGCCTGCTGTCCCTGCGCTGACCCCCCTCTGCCCCTGTGCTGCCTGCTGTCCCTGCGCTGCCGCTCCCCCTGCCCTGCCAGCTGTCCCTGTGCCACTGTTTCCCCTGCACTGCCTGCTGTCCCTATTCCGGTGCTGCCACTCCCCCTGCGCTGCCTGCTGTCCCTGTCTCTGTGCTGCCACTCCCCCTGCACCGCCGTTCCCCCTGCAATGCCTGCTGTCTCTGTCCCTTCCAGTCCCCCTGCCTCTGCACTGCTGCTCCCCATGTGCCACTGCTTCCCCTGCGCTTCCAGCTGTCCCTGTCTCGCGCTGCCCATTCCAGGTCCTTTCCCGGCACCCAGGACCACCCATCAGGACCACTAATGGAGGCCACCACACCGCCACGCACACAGCAGACGCATGCAGCGGGCGCATTTCCAATGCAACGCCGGTTACAAAACGCCCAGCACCAGGACCCCTGGCCCTCCTGCCACCTGATGGTACACCACCAAGGAACTCCTGTTCCCTGGACACTGAAACAACAGCTGCGTCTCCTCCTCCCCCCAATCCACCAAAGGACCCTTCACCTGCCAGCACTGCCACTTCTCCTGTGAGACAACCTACAAAAGAGCTTGCAACCGCTCCATTGTATACTGCTCAATGCCTGCTCAGTCTGCAAACACGCCATGGAAATCTGGGACACTATCACCACCCTCTCCACGGCTATTGCCTTCATCACCAAAATGTGGCTCAACTTTGCCTCGAACCCCGACATCACTACCTCCACATCCAAAGGCTTCAAGATGATACACCTAGACCACGCCAGCAAACAAGGTAGAGACATCGCCATCATCTTCAAGGAAAACCATCAGATGCACCATCACCAATGATGACCCCATGCCTCTCATGGAACACCTCAACTTCCTACTTCAAACTGATGTGAAGACCACGATAAGAGGCACCCTCACCTACAGACGTCCAGGACCCCAAGCAACATTTTGCAATGCCATCCCCAACCTCATAGCCTCCCTAGCAATTGACTCTCACCACTACGTCCTACAACATCGGCCTCACCCAACTGGTCACTGAACCCATGCACAATGCCAGACACACACTAAATCCCATTTTCACCTCCAGCGACAAAATCTAATTCAGCCACATCACAGACCTCACCTGAACTGACCACACGCACGTAAACATCATCATCACCGATGCCCAGCACGACCTCACCAGGCATCAGATCTCCTCCCACCACAGCTGGAACAAAGTCACTGAAACTAAGTTGTCACAGGCCCTCACCACCTTGAAACACGAGGCCTCAACAGATCTGGACCAGGCTGTCCAGAACTTCGCCGCCTGGATCACCGACCACACCGACAGTTGCCCCACTGAAACCTACAAATTCTAGCAAGACCTCCAAATATGCCAGCTGGCACACCCCAGAACTCAGGATCACCAAGCGCAACTGTCACCAACTGGAGAAACGATGGCGCACCACTCAGAACCCCACCGACAGAGCAGCTCACAAAACAGCCCTCAGCAACGATCTCCGGCACATCAGGAAAGTCAAGAAAGCAGCCATCACCACCTGCATCAAATCCGCAGCCAACAACACAAAAGAACTCTTCAAAATAGTCAAAGAATTCTTCAACCTGAGAGCCATGAAGAACACCATCACCCCTCCCCACCCTCCACCCCACCAAGAACCCTCTCAGGCTACTTCCACAGCAAGATCACCAACATCTACAACAATTTAAACCTCCAACCTGCCACCCTCCACACCAATGACCTCAACCAACCGGCGAACATCAGCCAAACCATTACCACCTGGTCTCCGCTCACTGTCCTGACCACCTCAGCCATCATGTCTTCCATTCACCCCAGGGTGCCCACCGACCCCTGCTCCCACCACCTCAGGGAAGACATGGCTTGGCAGTTCGGGCTGGACTGTTCCCATGAGGCACAGGGTCAGACTGATTTGCATATGGCCTTGTCTGAACTGGGGTGGTGGAGTGAGCTAAAGGATGATGATGGATTAAACCCAGATCAGTTGACTGGGGGTGAGTGTTTGATTTGCTCTAACGCTCCGTCCATCATCCCCTTTGGTATCGCTTTGTTCGCCCTAAGTTGGCAGGGTATGCCCAGACGTGGGTCCCTTGCTCACTTTGCCACTGGATTCAAGATAGCCTGGCTGATGAGGGTTTTGAACCCGAAGCCGGTCCCAGGATGCTTGTTTCCGGTCCAGGGAAGACATGGCTTGGCAGTTCGGGCTGGACTGTTCCCATGAGGCACAGGGTCAGACTGATTTGCATATGGCCATGTCTGAACTGGGGTGGTGGAGTGAGCTAAAGAATGATGATGGATTAAACCCAGATCAGTTGACTGGGGGTGAGTGTTTGATTTGCTCTAACGCTCCGTCCATCATCCCCTTTGGTACCCACCACCTCTACAACCTTGGAACAAACCCAATCAGCACGCAACTCACCAGTATCCTCAAAACCTCCATCTCCACAGCGAACGTCCCGCAGAGATGGAAACACTCATACGTCAGAACACTCCTTAAAAAAAGCCTCTGCCGACCCCATTGATCTCAAAATTATCACCCAATCTCCCTGCTCCGCTACCCAGACAAAGTACTCTAGAAAACCATCAACCAGCAGCTCACCGAATTCCTGGAACAAAACTACCTACTGGACACCTCACTATAAGGATTCCATGCCAACCACAGCACTGAGACCTTGCTGATTGCTGCCACAGATGACATCAGAACACTCCTAGATCTTGGAGAAACTGTAGCCTGATCCTCCTCGACCTCTCCACAGCGTTTGACACCGTCTCCCACAACACACTCATCAACAGACTCTACAACATAGGCTTACAGCAAGATGCCCTCAAGTGGATCGCCTTCTTCCTAACAGGATGCACACAGAGCATCCAACTGCCTCCCTTCATCTCCACACCCAAAGACATCATATGTGCCTGTGGGAGTGCGGGCCGGATAAACAGACGAGGAGGCCGTAGATAGTGAGATACTCGAAGTGTTTTATTTGAAGTTTCAGTATTTAGGGGGGTTGGGCTTCTTGGTGAGCTTTTGTTGATCTCTCCGGCTTCTTCTCCTGGTTGTTCTGCCTCTTCTCCTGGGGCGCCCTCTTCCGACTCGTCTTTCTTGGTGCTGCGGGGCTTCCCACGGAGGCTCATAAGAGAGAAGATAAGGGCCGTCAGTCAATGTACCAATCAGGAGCCCTATGGCTTATATAACCGCCACTGCACCAGGGGGTGTTGTGTGAAGATCTATCTTTAGGTAAGTGGTAACCGGAGGGTGTACAGGGTAATGGGGCACGTGATGAGGAAAAGAGTGAGGTACAGGGAATCGGTGCCGGTATTTAACGATGGGAAAAATAGGGGTTGAAAATCATAAAGGAAACCCTGAGTCCCAGATCCCGTCCCTCTCTACGCCCTTAATCGTACACCTCCCGCCTCCCGATACCCTCTTCCCCCGGCTCTTGTTTACTCACCGGCTCCGCCGCAACTCTCCAGAGTTGCGGCCGCTCTCCAGCCTCCTCCGGTGGGGACCACCACTCCTCGGACCACGTCTCGTCCTCCTCTTCGAATCCTCCGCTTTCCTTCTTCGTTCCGTGTTCCACTGATCCGACGTCCTCTTCTCCGCTTCCCGACTCCTTTCTCTCTCCGGCTGGCTCGCGCCATCTTGGGTGTGTTCCGGGGCTTTTGACTTCCTGGACGGCAATGCTTCCGGGGTCGATCCCGCCTCCTTCCGGAATCCCTGCGCCAACGTCACTTTCCTGTAAGGGCAGAGCATAGGGAGGGGAGTTACCCTAGCGCAGGACGGCGTGTTGACGATCCGAGGCCGTGAGGGGGCCTCCGCAAGATCCTCCATCCCGCATGCCGAGCGGGTTACTCCGGGTACGTTTCTAGTCCGACCCGGCACCCTCTCACATCCCCTTTCCCTTGCTGTCCTTCCAGTAGGAGGGCTTTCGTAAGGATAACGGGACAGGAAGTCAACATTTGTCTGTTCGGTACCCTTCCGATGTTTGGTGTGGAATCTGTAGGGTTGTAGTGACAGAAACCAACGCAACACCCTCTCGTTGTTCCCTTTGTTGCGTGCCAACCATTCTAAGGGGGCATGGTCTGTATATAGTGTGAATTCTCTTCCCTCCAAGTAATATTTCAATGAGTCAATGGCCCATTTAATGGCCAGGGCTTCTTTCTCGATGACTGCGTAGTTTCGTTCCCTTGGATACAACTTCCTACTTATAAACAGTATAGGTTTTTCTTCCCCCTGGAGGGTTCTCTGAGATAGGACTGCCCCCAACCCCTGATCTGAGGCGTCCGTTTGTAGGATGAAGGGTAAGGTGTAATCCGGGCTAGCTAAAACTGTTTCTGAGGTCAGTGAGGCTTTCAGGGTTTCGAAGGCTCGCGTCATGGTGGGACTGGGTTTAGCCAAGCTAGCCTCTGTCCTTACTGATTTCTGTAACAGGTCAGTGAGAGGGGCCGCGATCTGGGAGAAACGGGGTATAAATCTCCTATAGTACCCGAGTAATCCTAAAAAGGCCCGGAGGTCCCTTGCGGTACGGGGAAAGGGTATGTGTGCGATGGCAGCCAGTTTGTTGTTTTGGGGCCGAATGACTCCCTCCCCCAACAAGTAACCTAGATACCTGACAGTCTGAGCAGCCAGATGGCTTTTGGCGGGGTTGACTTTAAGACCCTGACCACCTAAAGCCTGTATCACTCTATAAAGATGAATTAGGTGTTGTTCCCAGGTCTCACTGTAAATGACGATGTCGTCTATATAAGCCCCGGCGTACCTTTCATGGGGTTGTAGGATGCGATTCATGGCTCTCTGAAAGGTAGCCGGTGCTCCGTGTAACCCGAAAGGAAGTACTACGAATTGGAACAACCCGTCCGGAGTAGAAAACGCTGTTTTCTCTTTATCTTGGGTTCTAAGAGGGATTTGCCAGTACCCTTTACACAAGTCAAGGGTACTGATATATTTGGCCTTTCCTATCCGCTCTATCATTTCATCTACTCGTGGTAGGGGATAGGTATCGAACTCTGAAACTTTATTTACCTCCCTGAAATCAATGCAGAAGCGTACTGAGCCGTCTGGCTTCGGCACGAGAACAATGGGGAATTCCACTCACTCACCGAGGGTTCTGTTATACCCATCTGCAGCATCTGCTCTATCTCATCTTTGATAATCTTCCTACGAGCCTCGGGTATCCGATAAGGACGTAACCGTACCTT
The DNA here is from genome assembly GCA_963921515.1 of Calotriton arnoldi. Lineage (NCBI taxonomy): Eukaryota > Metazoa > Chordata > Amphibia > Caudata > Salamandridae > Calotriton > Calotriton arnoldi. Next base: position 63,211 of record CAWUFW010004274.1, on the reverse strand, counting down.
TTTACCCGGAACCGTTTTTATGGAGTGTTCTACTACGGTGGTTCTCCCGGGTGTCAAGGAAAATATGTCCTGCAAGGGTATCAAGGTGTTTGCTAGTTCGGATTTTAGCCTAGGGGTTAGCTCGGTGTCAATACATTGATCGTATAAAGGGGTGGACCTCCCTATGTTCCCTACCAAGGACGGGAGGGGCCCTTCCCACCGCTTCAGGAGATTCACGTGGTATATTTGAGTCGTTCCTCTGTTCTTATCGAGCTCTAGTCTGTATGTAACGGGTGTCACTTTTTCTAGAACGATATAGGGTCCTTGCCACTGTCCCAACAATTTATGATCGGAGGAGGCCATCATAAGCAAAACAGCATCTCCTACTGAAAAGGACCGGCTCCTCGTCTTTTTGTCGTATTGCACTCTTTGGGCTCCCTGTGCTTTCTCCATATTGTTCCTGACTATGGTCCGTATTTGTTCTAGATGGGTTCTGAGCTGCTCGGCATATACTACTAGCGGTTTGGTATTGTCGGGTTCTGCCTCCCATGATTCGCGTACCATATCTAATAAGGAACGGGGTTGGTGCCCATAAAGTAACTCAAACGGGGAGTAGCCTGTACTTTTCTGTTGCTTACACCTGATTGCGTATAGAGCCAAGGGCAGCATCTCCTCCCACCGTTTCGATTCTAGAGCCAGGAGTTTTTTAAGGTGGTTTTGAGGGTGGCATTATAACGTTCAACAAGACCATCAGTCTGGGGATGATACGCCGCCGTTCGTATCTGTTTTATCCCCAACTGGGCGCACACCTGTCTCATTAATTTAGATACGAACGGGGTTCCCTGGTCTGTCAGGATTTCCTTCGGGAATCCCACCCTAGAAAACACCAATATCATGGCCCTGGCTATACTTGTGGCGTCAGGATGTTTTAGGGCAATGGCCTCCGGATATCTGGTGGCATAGTCCACTAGGACCAGCACATACCGACATCCGCTACGGGAGGGCAATAAGGGCCCTATGATATCCATTCCAATCCTACAAAAAGGTTCGTCTATTATGGGGAGAGGCTGCAGCGGCGCTTTTGGGGGCCTATATCTACTATTCTTTTGGCATATAGGACATTCACGGCAATAGGTTTTTACTTGTTTGTATATACCCGGCCAGTAAAACTTTTCTAATATTAGTTGCTCTGTCTTTTCCTCCCCAAAGTGACCTCCCAATAAATGACTATGGGCCATGTAAAGGACCTTCTCCCTGAACGGAGTGGGGACTAACAATTGAGGGGTGTCTGTGGACCTGGCTTTCCTATATAAAAGGCCGTTCTTAATAAAGAAATAGGGACATACATGGAGAGGGTCTTCTGAGCTCGCGGCTCTGTCCCATGCTTCATATAGGACAGGGTCCTCTCTCTGGGCGGCATGAAAGTTTCTGTCCTTTTCCCACGGATTCTCTTCCACCTGTATTGGAAAGATCGAGACGGGTGGTCTTTTTTCTTTCCGTTTTTGGTTTTTCGTCTTCTTCACCTTGGAGGGTGGCCATTCGGGGTTCTCATCCTGGGAAAACGGAGCAACCGACCACCATTCCTGTTCGCCCGGGGTCGATTTCGTGAGTAATCCCGGTAACTGTGAATAATCATTTCCAAGTATGATCTGCTCCGGTAGACGGGGTATGAGACCAACCTTTAACTCGGTTCCAGGATCAGTAGCATGTTGTATGTGAACATGTGTAGTGGGGTAGGCTTTCGTATCCCCATGTACACATTGTATATTGACGGTTCCGTCCACCACCCCAAGACGATGACCTAGATCCTGAGGGCGTATAACGCTTTGTCGACATCCTGTATCAGCTAAAGCGGTCATGGGCTGTCCGTTCACTGTAACGCCACATCTGTACGGGGCTGGCGATTTGTTCTGGGAGAGACAGCAATAATTCCGGGCCATACCAATCTCCATGGGTTCCTCTCTTTGTGGACAGAACCGAGCTATGTGACCCAACCCTCCACAGTTAAAGCATTGAGGTCCCGAAATAGGGGCTCTGAGCACAGGAGGTCCCGCGGTCCTAAAAGGTGGGGGACCTGGGACGACGGTAACAGGGTCTGGTTTTCGTGACAGTGGGGGCCGAAGAGGGCGAGGGGTCCCGCTTGTCCCGGTTCTCCAGGGGTGTTCCTCTCTTCCCTTCTGTACATCTTGTGCTCGACTGTAGGCGCTGGCTATTTCCACAGCTGTTTCCAGGGTTAGGTGGGCATGCTGTCTGACCCATCTTTGTATGGGTGGGTGGAGGGAAGTTAAGTACTGTTCCATATATACCTTGGCCATAATGTCTTCCTTGGTGGCCGTGGCTGGTTTCAACCATCGGTCGGCCATGTCCTTTACCCGATAGAAAAGAGCCCTGGGGGTTTCCTGCGATCCCTCTTTGAGCTGTCTAAGACGTAGCCGGTATGTCTCATCGTCGACGCCTAGCCGTTCCATGATACACTGTTTTATTTCGGTGTAGGGTGTCACACCCAGAATGTTAGCGGCTTGGTAGGATGCTTGCAGCTCCCCCGACAGTAGTGGGCCTAGATATTGTCCCCACTTATCAGCCGGCCAAGCCGCAGCCAATGCCATTCGCTCAAAGTTATTAAAAAAATATTCTGGATCTTCTCCGCTGACATATTTTTGAAGAATCACTGAGGGGAGGGTACTCGGACCCCTCTGTTGGCCAAGGGCGTCGGCTATTTTCCCCATTGCCGTGTCGTGTGACTGACCCTGATTGTTGATTGCTTGTTGCATTTTACCCCGGTCTTCCTCCACCACCGTGAGGAACTTCTCCATCGCCTTTCCCAGGCTCTCTTGGTTTTCCACCATCTTGTTAAGTACGGTCTCCATGTCTCCGGCGGATCCCACTTCTGACACCACCTGTGGGAGTGCGGGCCGGATAAACAGACGAGGAGGCCGTAGATAGTGAGATACTCGAAGTGTTTTATTTGAAGTTTCAGTATTTAGGGGGGTTGGGCTTCTTGGTGAGCTTTTGTTGATCTCTCCGGCTTCTTCTCCTGGTTGTTCTGCCTCTTCTCCTGGGGCGCCCTCTTCCGACTCGTCTTTCTTGGTGCTGCGGGGCTTCCCACGGAGGCTCATAAGAGAGAAGATAAGGGCCGTCAGTCAATGTACCAATCAGGAGCCCTATGGCTTATATAACCGCCACCGCACCAGGGGGTGTTGTGTGAAGATCTATCTTTAGGTAAGTGGTAACCGGAGGGTGTACAGGGTAATGGGGCACGTGATGAGGAAAAGAGTGAGGTACAGGGAATCGGTGCCGGTATTTAACGATGGGAAAAATAGGGGTTGAAAATCATAAAGGAAACCCTGAGTCCCAGATCCCGTCCCTCTCTACGCCCTTAATCGTACACCTCCCGCCTCCCGATACCCTCTTCCCCCGGCTCTTGTTTACTCACCGGCTCCGCCGCAACTCTCCAGAGTTGCGGCCGCTCTCCAGCCTCCTCCGGTGGGGACCACCACTCCTCGGACCACGTCTCGTCCTCCTCTTCGAATCCTCCGCTTTCCTTCTTCGTTCCGTGTTCCACTGATCCGACGTCCTCTTCTCCGCTTCCCGACTCCTTTCTCTCTCCGGCTGGCTCGCGCCATCTTGGGTGTGTTCCGGGGCTTTTGACTTCCTGGACGGCAATGCTTCCGGGGTCGATCCCGCCTCCTTCCGGAATCCCTGCGCCAACGTCACTTTCCTGTAAGGGCAGAGCATAGGGAGGGGAGTTACCCTAGCGCAGGACGGCGTGTTGACGATCCGAGGCCGTGAGGGGGCCTCCGCAAGATCCTCCATCCCGCATGCCGAGCGGGTTACTCCGGGTACGTTTCTAGTCCGACCCGGCACCCTCTCACAGTGCCATACTACAAGAATCATCATTCAGCCCATCCTGTTAAACATCTTCCATGACCCCCTTCACAGATGTCGTCAGATCCTACTGACTCAACATAATCTCCTACACAGATGACACCCAACTGATCCTGTCGCTCTCCGAGGAACCCTCAAACGACAAAACCAACTTCTGCAACGCTATGACCAGTGTAACCAACTGCCTCCAACTCCACTCCGACAAAACTTAAGTACTGATCTTTGGGAAGAACACCTCCGCATGGGACCACAGCTGATGGCCTGCAGAACTCTGACCTACACCAACCGACCATGCACCCAACCTCTGCATCATCCTCGACAGCCAACTGACCATGAAACGACATGTCAACGCAGTAGCTGCCTCTTGCTTCCACACACTTCGCATGCTCCACAGAATCTTCAGATGGATCCCAACCAACACCAGACAGACCATCCCTCAGTCCCTCGTCAATATCCGCCTCGACTACGGCAACGCCCTCTGCACTGGCATCTCCACCCAGCTCCTCAGAAGACTCCAGACCATAAAGAACACTGCATCCAGACTCATCCTGGACCTCTCCAAACGAACCAATATCGCCCCCCACCTGAGAGACCTCCACTGGCTCCCATCCAGAAGAGATGCCAGTTCAAGATCCTCACACACGCTTACAAAACCCTCCATAACCTAGGACCTGCCTACATCAACCATCGACTGAACTTCCACCAACCCGCTAGACACCTGCACTCCTCTTCACTCGCCCTCGCACACACACCCTGCATCCGTTGCAGCCACAGGGGCAGCTGCTCCTTCTGCGTCGCTGCCAAGACCTAGAATGACCTTCCTGTCCAGGTCCATACAGCCTCCCCGCTGGAATATTTCAAAAAGAGACTCAAGACCTGGCTCTTTGATGGAGACACAGCGCCCAGATACCCCTAGGGGTAACAGTGTTGCGTTTTATAAATGCTGTTTGATTGATTGATTGATTGATTGGCTCAGAGCTGCTTTATATAATAAAAGCACTGTTCAAATTGCACAGTGTCAAACGTACAGCAATGGTGTGATTGTTTGTTTTGCGACTCAGAGCTGTCTCCAACCGGAAAACCAAATGCAGGGGCATCGCTTTCAGTGTTACTTAGACTTGAACAGAGTGCACGAATAACATGATAAAATTCTTACTAAGAAATGTGCTGCAAGCAGAATAATTTCTAAGTATGTGAACGAGTAAGTGCAAGGCATGTTAAAGTCGCAGTTTAGAAAAAGATGTGAAGTTTAAACGTGTAACTAAAATAGACTTGTGCACGGGCCGTGTTGAACCTTACAACACAGCAAGGTCCTCAAGAACAGTTACCTTCCCAGGAGAAGCAGTCCTTCAGCAGTTCCAGCTACTTTATCCACGTTGCAATTCCTATGGAGTGGTCCTGATGCAAGGGATGAAGGATGCTGAAGATGATCTGAGGATGCTTTGGGTTTGAACTGTTTGATGGGGTCTTCCTGCAGGGATTACTTGGTCCACAAAGATGGTGAGGGGGGTCATGGTTGCAGGTTCGATGTCCCATGAAGTCCTCTCCGGTCTGGCCGAAGTCCAGTCGCCACTGGATTACTAGTTGCGGTTCCAGGCCAATCCTTCCTGAGTCGATAACTCTCCTTCTGAGGGGTCCCAGCAGCTCTCCGACAGCACTCCCTGGCTCAGCGAACTCGGTTGCAACTCTGTGCATCGGGTCTTGGTCCTCGGTGCCGCGCGGCGGTAGCGGCTTGAAGACTTAAGGCTACCATTTTGCCCCAGCAGGCTTCTTCAGCTGTTATGTTCAGGTGCTGTGAACAGGAGGCCAGTCAGTTGGCCCTTGCATTTCTCTTGGCTTGACTGGGCTCTGGAGACGGCTTCTCCTTTAGCAGGACATGGCAGGCACAGTCCCTCTCTTTGCTAGCCACCAGGTCCTCGTCGGTACAGCCTCTCATTGGTGGTCCCTCTGTGCAGCAGGGCAGCCCTTTTTTGGTCCTTCTTCTGAGTCAGTTGAGATCTGAGTTCTGGGTGCCAGGGTTGCCCTATTTATCTGCAGAAAATGCCCTCATGATAGGATGCTGTTGGTAGCCAATGGGCTACCAGATTCACTCCCTCCTGATGGCCACTTCCTGGGAAGTGTCGATCAATCATTCAGGATTTATAGAGTGCAGCTACTCACTCGTGAGGGTATCTAGGCCCTGAGAGGCAAGGGAAGTATGGCATCTGGCTATCACAGAATGCACCATTCTGCCCACTCTCAAGATGGTGAGACACCTCTCCTGATGTATAAACCTCACTAGCCCATCCCCACGGTGTGGCTACCTCAGGGCTACACTCCCCGGGGGAGACAGGTTCGGTAACTGGTTTCTCCTCTCTGCTCCCCCTTGCCAGCCTGTCTACCTTAACAATAGGGCAGCTCTCCCCCCAGTGGCCCACATATGCTCTTCTAAGGTGGCATTATCTTTGAAGCCTGCATTCTGGGGCTAATAACGAAGTGGCTTCCTGCAGGAGGGCAGTGATACCTCCTTGGCCTGCAACTCCTCATTGTTCTCTTTCCTGAGAGCCATTGGCACATCTCTCCAGGAGGACAGAAAGTTCTCGTGGAGCAGGCTACATGTGTGCCCGGGAAAGCACAGGAGTTTTAAAGGTACAAAGTGAAAGCACACTGCAACAAGTTACATTAATTTCGACTTGAGATACAAGTTGGGCTTAATGTAACTAATTGTTTGATACCTTGGAGTGTCCACTTTGTTTGTACTGTTCAGGAGTTAGCACAGCTGAGGGGACAGCGTCTAACCCTGTGCTTGCCAAGTAGGGCTAGCAGTGTACAACTGCTCTGAGTCTGCAGTGGTGGTCTGAGGTTCTTGTTTTACTTGGGGGGGGGGGGGGAGCCTCTAGGGTGGCACAATCAGTGTTGCAAGTCCTGGTGTACCCCTCTAACTTACTTGCCCTGGGTACCATTTACTAGGGACGTACAGGTAAGATAGTCCTCTTCAATTGGTTATAGCCAATTCAACATACACCTTAGGGTTAGGGCACTGGCACTGAGGTCTGGTTAGCAGGCCTTAAGGCATTTCAGTGCTGCTACACCAGTACCTAATAGTCGAAATGGGGGTGAAAATTAGGGGTAAACCTGCAAAAAGCCCATTTCCTTAAGATTCCATTTTCAAAGTTTAGTATGGGTTTGTATTAATGATAGTGTCAAGCTCCTCTTATTCCCTGTTTTGGATACTGTAGAGTTCAGTGAAGGAGTGAGAATGAATAGTTGAATACTTTTGTTTTTAAACAGATTTTTTATGCTTTTAGATAACATGCAGTGCTGTACGAGTTATGATCACAGTGCAATCAGCTGTTCTACAACTGCAGTGCATATATAAATCAAGTCAGATATAGATAGTTTTGTCCAAACATATAGAGATATACAGTGTATTGGATGGTGATCAACTCGACTCATGCACATTGAACAGACTTAACAACCCCTTCCCCCATTCCCTCCCTCCCCGGTCTCCCGCCTCAATACAATTACAGTAACATGTTGCTAAGTATCCCACCCGTTCGGCGGTGAGCTGCATCTAACAGTAACACTATGATATCTGTCAAACAGGTCTGTTGTCCTCATTCACAGCAACATTCATGTTCCATCAAGGTCTTGATCAGGAAGTTGGGAACTGTCTGGGGAATCTGTTGGGTGCTTTCAAGCATTCCACTAAAGTATCCCAGGTCCTAGCTTTGTGTATGGTGCAGCGGCACCTCCTTCGTATCCCGCCCATAGAATGAGGGTCTCTTTCCATTTGCACACCTGGGGGCTCAAGAAAGTCTTCCATTTCATCATAATCTCCCGTTTTGCTAGTACTAATGCTTTATCCACAAATGTAGTTGTCACCTTATACTTGGCAGGTCGAGGGAACCCACCCAGTAGGCATACCAGTGAAGTGCCGGGCAGTGTTCTGTCTGTAGTCTCGTTAGTGCAGGTTATCGATCACTTCTAATAATCTTACAAAACAGGGCAGCTCCACACCATATGGAGCACTTTGGCTTCTTGTTCCCCCACATCTGGACCATCCCACAGTCTGTGCTCCATATGTACTCATGATTTTCCCTGGCGTAAGGTATGCCTTGTGCAGGAAGTAATAATTAACTTAATTCTAGCATTGCGGGGAACTGTGTAAGTGTGGGTGAGGATCGTGGTCCAGTCTGTAATTGGAAGTGCTATGTCTTCCTCCCACTTCTGGCGCAGTTTTTGCAGGGACGTAATGGTGTCTACCCTGAGTGCCCGGTACAGGGGCATGCTTGCCCGTGTTCTACCCGTCATGATACAGAATGCGTAGCTACACTGATGAGCCGGGGGGTTCTGTTGTCCCTGTATTTCAGTGGTCCTGCACAACCATTACAACTGCGTGATGCTGTAAGAATTGTCCAGGGGGTAGCTCAAATGTCTCCGATAGGTCCTCAATAGTCGCTGACTCTATAAAGGTCGCCCAGTCAGGTTGTGCCAGATGTTGCTCATTCTAGTACTCCTCATATTACCCCTCTTCTGTTTATAGCCATCAAGGCTTGCAGTGGCATGTCCGGAGAGTATGGTGGGAGGGTTCGGGTGCTCTGTGGCATCATTGCCAACAATGTCGGATAGTCTGTAATTCTCTGGAACCCCCTATAACAGGTCGTCTGGGCATCAGGAGAATCTAGAGCAGTGGACTGAGGCCAAGGGTACCTACATGGGCCTCCCTCTCAGGGCTCAGACGTGAGTGCAGCCATTGGTTGAACCATTGAATTTGGGCTGCTAGGTAATCTAATTTGAAATCTGATGCTGCTAGCCCCATCTGTCTTGAGTCTGCGCAGTTTGGACATTGTCACTCTGCGTCTTCCCGCACCCCAGGTAAGTTCCACTAGTAGGGAGTTTATTTCTGTAAAGAGTTTACAAGGGATCACTACTGGTAGTGTGGCAAAGTAATAAAGTAGGAGTGGGAACATCCACATCTTTGCAACTGCGAGTTGGCCTGCCACGGATTGGGGGAGAGTTTTCCAAAACCCCACACTAGCCGCTCCGATATTACCCACCAGGACGTCTCCGAGGTTGTGATATATCCTAACTCCTAGATATTTCATACAGGATCCCTCCCACGTGAGTCCATATAGGTCCCGTGGTTCCGGCATGTGCCGACATAGGGGAAACACATGCGATTTCTGCCAGTTTATGTGAAGTGCAGAGAAATTACCAAACTGCTACCAACAGGGATATTGCCCAAGGTAGCTCCCTCTCTGCGTTGGCAAGTGATGGGAGCATATCGTCCGCATATGGTGCAATTCTGTGGGAAATGCCCTGATGGTTCAGCCCCTGATATGATGTCCCAGTTCATGCTCTGTTGGCCAGGGGTTCGGCAGTGACAAATGACAGCGGAGAGAGGGGGCAGCCCTGACAGGTACCCCTCCCAACCATGTAGGAGTTGGAAATTACCCTGCCAGTTCACATCCACGCAGAGGGCTCTGTGTAGAGGAGCTTAGTCCATTGGGTGAATCTCACCCCCAATCCCATCCTCTCCATCACCTGGTATAGATAGTCCCATCGTAGGCTTTTGAATGCCTTTTCTATATCGACAAACTATCACTGCCTCATTCTTCTCTGGGCATGCAGTATCCATGATGGGGAACAATCTATGAGTATTCAGCACAGTGTTCCGCCCTGGGATGAATCTGTTTTGGTCAGGGTGTATGAGTGTGGGCATATAGGGAGGAGCCGGAAAGCCAATATAAGACTCAGAATTTTATAGTCCATATTGAGTATTCAGAGCGGACGATATGCTCAAACATCTTGGGGCAGGGGGGGTCACCATGGTTTCAACAAAGGGATGACTAATGCCTCCCCTGTGGTAGTGGACAGTCAACAGTCTCGAGCTATGGCGAATAGCTTTATCAGTTTGGGAGCTAGTTCTTCTGCATACATGGTGTAAAATTCCACTGGGAAGCCGTCGGTCCCAGGCACTTTTCCCCAGGCCATGGCTTTAATAGCAGATCGCACCTCCTGTAGGGTAATGGGGCCTACCAGGTCCTCTGCGTCCTCCGCGCCAAGGCTCGTTAACTCTGCAGGTCCCAAAAAATCTGGCAGGGTCTCCTGTGGAAACTCAAGAGGGGGGGCGGGGGGGCATCGATATAGGTCATTCTGACTATAAAGGCTCGCCCCTGTGGCCGATTCTACCTCCAATATTAAGGAGTCTGTGGAGGTGGGGTCAGCTAGCCAGGCCAGCAGCGCTACTGCTTTGTCTTGCTCAGCATGGACCTTACTCATATACTTCCGATGATCGAAGCACCTGACCATTTCTGAGCACACTGCCTGTGTCTCCTTCGCTTCAAGGAGTTGTTGCTGTAGCCCTGGGCTACCGGGGCGAGTTTTTTCAAAATCTCTCAAGGTATGTTTGTGGATCTCTACCTCCCATATTAGGGTTCATCGAACCCCTACCAAGGGCCTCTCAGTAGTGTCTTAAAAGCGGCCCACTCAGTCAGAGGGGACGCTGTCGAGTGCACGTTATATACGAAGTAATCCCTAATGGCCTCCCCTATGAATTGATGAAATATTGGGTTGTCTAGAGCCTCCACGCACAGGCGCCAGCCACTCTGGTATACCAGGGCGTTCTCGGTGCTAGTCCAGTGCAAGTAGGGCCATATTGTGGTGAGATACCACGCGACAGAGATATTCTGTGTGCCTCACTGTTCTGTGCACCTCCGGGAACAAAAGAAGGCTTCTAATCGTATGTGGAGGTTGTGCGTGCCCAAAAAATGAGTAGTTTCTAAGGCCTAGGTGCAGCCTCCTCCAAGAGCCTATTAGCTCCCATCTCTGCTGCCAGTCTCAGAATGTACACGCTAGCCATATCACAGGGGAGTCCCCTAAGGGCAGGTGCAACAGTCAAAGGCAGGGTCAGTCGCACTATTATAATTTCCACCAATGGTGATGGGTTGTGTCAGGTGCAGGGCTAGGATTTGGGACAATTCATTAATAAATTCTCCTTGATCTGTGTTAGGGGCATAGAGCGAAAGAATGTTCAGGTCCTGGCTTGCTAGTCTGCCCTTTATCAGGGCATATCTCCCATTAGGATCAATGCGTTCACTTGTTTTTTGAAACTGGACCCCAGGATGAATCCAGATCAATACCCCCATGCAAATGCAGAATATGTTGTGGCATAGATTTGTCTCCTCCAGTGCTTGTGTAGTACATCTCTGTCCCAGCCATTCAGATGGGTTTCTCGCAGGAGGGCAATATGGGCTCCCCGCCTCTTTAAATACGAATGAACTTTGTATTGCTTCATCATGCTGTTCAGACCCCTAACATTCAAACTAATAAAGGTAAAGGTCAGGGGGGATACCCATTCTGAGGACTCGATGTTGTGTCTCAGGGCCATCTCCTTCAAGAGGAGATCAAAGAGAGTCAGTGGTTCTAGCCCACCTTGCAGGGAGCCGATTGAAGCAGGTGTGAATGGTGTGTAACATTGTCCCTGGAAACCAGACATCAACTACCCAACTCCCCAACCCCAGGACAAGAAGCAAACTTACCCCCATCCAAACCAGCAGACAACAGGTCAACATTCACGTAATAGTCATATGCTCACCTTGTAAATGGAGGGGGTGCATTCAATCAGGCGCATCCCAGCTTTGCTTCACGCCACTCAGGAAATATCAAGGGTTATAACAATCAACCAATCTCGCCACTTCCAGCAATGTTCAGAATTATTACTGCTTAGGGTAAATCATGTGCCCTTCTGATCCCAGTACATGGTTAGTACTTTCCCCCATGTCACACTTTGTTTGTGTTTCCAAGGGTAACCTTTGGGAGGGATTTATCAGAGTTACGAGAGGAGATCGAACCATGATCAGATGCAGAGTCCTCCAGGCCATTTGCTCCCAGTTCTGATGGGGAAGCGGATTCTGTCCTGCTGAGAGCCGCCACCACTTCCACTGCTCTTTGGTGCTCTCGCAGGGCCTGGTATTGGGATAGAATCCCCCTTGTGCCAGTTTTCTTCCTCTTCCTCCGGGGCTGCCGGATGTTTCAGCGTTTGTCTGAGCAAGGGCTGCCCTCCAGTCAGGGGAGCTGCTCGATCCAGAGCTGGAGCGGCTTAGTGAAAAAATGCACTAGTTTTCGTGGCTGACTCTGAGCTGAGCAGGGAACAGCATGGCATATGTTTTGCCCAGTTTCCCAAGTTGTTTTTTGGCCTTGGTGAAGGAAGCCCTCTGCTCTTGAACTGCTTTAGTAAAGTCAGGAAAGATCATGACCTTTCTATTCCCCACAGTTATTTCTCCTTTAATCCAAGCTTGTGTTAAATATGGTCCCCGTCTTTGTAGTGCAATACTTTGGCAACGACAGGGCGAGGTCCTGCTCCAGGCAGTGGGGGATGAGAGGGAACACGGTGGGTTCCTTCAAGCTCATAGAAAGGGGAGAGGCCCTCCGGTGCAACCTCAGTGCAAAGCCATGTTTCCAGAAAGGCAGTCATGTTAGCGCTCAGTCCCTCAATACGCTCAGGCAAGCCAATGATCCGAAGGTTATTCCTTCTTGCTCTGTTTTCATCGTCTTCTGCCCATAGTTCAAGCACCTTCATTCTGCCTTCCATTCCTGCCAGCCGATCTCTCGCCGATGTCATCTCAGGGTTCAGATCGTCTAGGGTTCACTCTGTGGTGGTGACTCTCTCTGCTAGTTGTCTGTGCAGCCCCAAATCCATGCCCATAGTGCCAATTTTTAACTCCAGCACCTCATGGGAGGGAGCAATTGCTTGTTAAAGGGTATCCAGGGTAGCACCGCTGGGTCCCTCCGAGGGCCCCTCATTCGTGGCTATGGCCCCTGATACAGTAGAAGAATTGTCTTTGGCTCGGCCTGGATCGCCAACTTCCTTTTTAGGCCTCGCCTGAGCCAGCACATGCGCTGCTCTGGCGAGAGTTTTAGTAAGCGGGTCTTGGAAGTGCAAACAGTGGCTTTTGCTGGCGACCAGCTTGCGTTCACGCGCGATCAGGCGCCATATGGCTTCCCTCGCCATCTGGATGCTCACGATTACTTTCACTTTCACGGCCGCGCGGCCAATGCTTGTCCTCAGTGCCGGCTGGTTACAGAAAACTACTCGCATCACCATGTCTGGGAAAATGGGGAACTGGGGATATATTGTGACAAAGAGTTTTTTTCACTTCACTTTCATTGTCTCAGTGGCACGTCGTTTACTGTAAACCAACCGATTAAACCTACACTTCAATGGTTACTCACTCAAACACGCACACGAACTACATATACATACCCTCATACACGAACCAACCTACACCAGACACGCACATTTAGCCACTCACGCACACAATGACGTAGTGACTGTCACTTAGACACAGTAGATCCGCACGGAGACACGCACACACACAGTGACACATGCACGGACACTGCCTTACCTACTAGGTACTCAAATCAACCCTCCTCCACCCCCTCCCCCCCGAAACAAGAACAATTCACACCGTGAAGCGGCACTGCTGTCGTGCCTTTCTGCTCTTTGTCAAGGCATTACAAGATGAGCCCGAGAAGCTGATCGGGTGCATTCCATCTGAAGGCGATTACAGTGCCTGTTACAGCCTGCTTCCTCCGAATAAGAGCATCTTGCAGTACCCAGCTCTGGATCTGGGATGAAGAGGAAGGAAGGTGGAGCAAAATATAACCAGCCCAGCCAGTGATACTCGTATCCGGTGTCCTTGCTGCATCGGGTGCAAGGGAAGACCGTTCACTGACAGAGCGCTGTGGAGCTCTGTCCCTCATCCCGCCTCCCCTGCTGCTGATACTGCGAGGCCTGAATGATGCACGGCAAACTAGGCTTTCAGTGTAATGGTTTCTGAGAAACTGCAGCTTTCATGGTGAGTGGGCATCGTACAGTGTGACTAGAATGTTATCACCGCTTACGTTTTGGCTCTGAAACATATGCCCTTATATTTCTTCTACTTCAAGCAGACACCGGTAGCTTCATGGCATGTTCTATTAAGCTGAGAAAGGAATAGAATCACATTTCAAATGGAGAACGTATTGCAAGAACCTACTGACATTACTGTCTTAAGAAATAGAATACGGAACGCTCCGCTTTCCCTTTAAAATCTTGTTTCCACTCTAGCGGGGGTTTTCATATTGTATTTCAAGCCGGCGGAAATGGTATTGTGGGCTCATAAAAACATTGAAAACGTGTCTGGGAGATTTAAAAATACTATCTGGGACAATATGTGAGTGGAATATAAAAGACCTACCTCCAGTAAATCGGACTAAAAAAACACACTACAGACCGATGAGGGTTGTGCTCTAAAATCATTCAGAAAATCAAAGCTGCCTGATTCGCTCTTTAAGATTCAATCAAACACATGTATAGTACAGTCGTAAACGGGGTAGTTGCTGTGGAAGGCAGAATAGTAAAATGATTACGTTTTCGGTGCTGAACTCGGGTTTAGTTTAGCCAACTAGGGAAAAACACACGGTAATCGCTCTAAAATCCCCATTGTGGGAGTTCAGTTAATTTGCAGATGTTCGTTAAGTATGATGGGGAAAAAGCTGAGGTATGAGTCGTACAGCAGTTGACACACTTTGCCACACCCATCGTGATGGAATGTGATTTATTAATCCTCTTTTATTCTACCTTTACTGCGTTGTTACAGCTGTGGCTCAAAACTCTGTGTTATTGGTTAGTGAAAGTTAATTACCTACGATTGTCCACTAGACCGCTGGCTGGAGTCTGTTCATTTAAACAGCACATCTCTCACAATTTACTACCTTTCTAATTGTCATCAAAAACTTCAGGCCGGCGTGCCATGACTTTCCCTATAGTGGTAAATGCCACTGTCTAAAGCTAACCAGCGATTTTAGTTAGAACTTGTGATTGCTGAATTTAGCAGAAACTTTTCAGATGTGCAAAACATGGGCTTAAGTGTAAACATTCACCCTCTAAATTAAATTTACACTACCAAATGTGAGGTTACTCACTATTTTTTTTTTAGTATAGTTTGATTTCACAAAATTTAGAATACAAGGCTGTTTGTGGACAGATTCCAAACCGACATATAGGCAGCTTTTTATCATCCCAGCTTCCCTTAATAAAGCAGTGTTCATAGTCCTCTTGTACATCGGCATCTTACTGACTAGTTTCTTGGTTAATCGTATTCTGAGAAACCTCAGTGAAAAATGTTTTAAAAATATGTACATGTTGATTAAATCGTGTAATACTCATATCTCGTGTCCTGCTTTTCAGGTGACCGTTATCTCTTGCAATGTAAGGCTGCTCTAAAGTGTGATGCTCATGCAATATGAATTGCAGTTTTGTCACTAGACGCTCATGACCGCTATTCTTTTATCGCCTGCTGAGCCTTCATCTTTCATACCTCTTTCAGTGGTCTGCTGAGCTTTCTTATTTGACTTATTCATGAAATGGTTTTACCTGGTTGTCCGTAGCGGCACAGCACCCAGGATAATATGCTGCATGGCTAAACACTAATAAGGTCCTAAAGGCGAGACCTATTGGCTATGCCAATGCTTGTTCTTTGAGTATTTGCCCATCTCGACGTGGCCCATAGGCATGGGTCTGAGGCAGAGTTAGTGTCCCCCTAGGCAGTCCCAGTGCTTTCAGCAATGGGTGATGTCAGTCAAGGTTAAGATCTGAGTATGAGTTCCTTAGAGAAGAAAGAAGCAGAGGCCTGGTCGGTATATCAAGATAACCCAAGATTGGAGACGGGGTGTCTCCCACTTTGGGAATTAGGGCCCTCACACACCCGGCTGGGTGTCATGCTTCATCATAGGGCATGCTCCTCATCAGGCCGGCTCTGCAATGCCTGATGGGCACCCTATGAGGGGCTCTTTGTCGGAGATCTTTTATTCCCAAAGCTGTAAGGTGGGGCCTCGTGGTGTAGATGTGTGTAGAAGGTGTGAGGGAGCTGTGAAGGGGATTCCAAGATGAGACGCAGTGATACTCAAAATGAATTTTAATCAGTCCGCTGGTCCCAATTAAAAATGTAGGGTGGCTCACCACTGAGGTAATGTTCAACACTGGCTACAGTATACAGGTCAACATGTTTCTTGCCTAGGATGTCAGAATGATCAAGCGGCAATTCTTCAGGACCAAACGTTAGAAAATGACTATCTACACAGTGGTTGGTTTCCTTATTAGTATTCAATGTAAACCAAACACACAAGCAACCTAACATTGAGTTACCTTGTAGTAAAACCGACCTAAAACAAAAATATAATGGTATACATCATTAGAAACAGCCTCTGGAGAGACAGCATGCAATAAAAGTCTTAGTAAAAAGCAAATGTGACGGCGCAGTGTAAAGGAAGAAATATGTGCCAGGCAGGTGGCACATCTAAGGAGTAAAGTGGGCGAGGTGGCTTATCAACGATCACGATATGTACAGCAATTTCAACTCACCCATCTTTGGTGGTTCACCAGCTGCATCGAATCACTGGTGGAGGGTACGTTAAGATTTTTAACGTCCTGGTTCGACACAAAGCTGTCAGTCAAGCCCTTACCCAGAAAATGCTTAGGTGCTCTGGCAGCCTCGCAGGTAAATTTAAAAGTGGGGTGGGTCAATGAATGCTCATCAGCTCCTTCCGTGGAGTATGTCACCTAATGTGCCCAGGTGGGCAAAAGCCAGCATAAGGGGGGGGTGGAGGGGTTCCTCTATTTGTCACAGGGTCACAGGTCTGGTGGTGTGCAGGTAAGTCCATGTCCTGGCCAGGGAGTTAATCAGGTGACCAGCTATGATTGTTAGGGTCCAGATGCCTCGCTCAGCCGTCCGCCGCCAAAGTCCGTAGTATGGAGCAAGTCCCTGGGCACAGATCCAGATCTCACCCCAAGAGGCCCTAAAGGGTGCAGCGCATGCGGATGGGCAAGGGTGCTGCCTGCAGTTCCAGTGGGCAGAGTGGGACAGGAGGTAGGGAAGCGCCCTGTGTCTGTGTTTGGCCCTCCGCTCACTGTTCTGGCGTCTGCCAGTTGTGGTAAAGGGGAGAAGGCCAGGATCTGTCCCCTTGCAAGAGCATGCCAGGATACCAGCTTTGTCCCCACAAGGACCTGTATGTCATCAGGGGTCTCTAACCCCACAAGTTCTTAATGGGGGAGTGGTCGTAGGCTCCTCCCGCAGACAGCCGCGTCAGCCAGCAGCTCCCTCAGCCTCACAGACCACAGCGCCTAACAGCCCCATGAATGGACCTGGTGCAGGCCTGGTCACCCCGGGGTCTCGTGCCGTCTCACTGGTGGGTAGACCAGGTCTCAGGGGGCAGCGTGTGTGAGGCAGCTGCTCCGGTAGGGCACAGTTTCATCCACGTGGCTCATCTCCTCCCAAGCCAAGTCACAGGATTGCGCGAGGCAGACTCTTCAGGCCTCACATCTGAACCCAGGGAAGTTGGCAATGCAAAGCCAGGGGAGGGAAAGCAGGCAGCTCCGATCAATCGTGGTGATGCTGGGGTAGTATAGTGTCAGCAGCCGCCCCAGGTGTGAATCAGTGTGCTGCTCGCCGCTCTCACCTGCAGTCCTGGTCGCCCCAGGTTCTCGCGGCTCATTCGACGCCTTACCTCCTGGCTGCGCTGGGAGGGTCAAAGGACCCCCAAGTGTGCTCCCGATGCCAGATAGTCTCCACTGATGGTGGGAGCTGCAGGGCCAGCCGTTAGCGGTTAGGAGCAGTTGCGTCTGCCGTACATCGCCATCTTAGTATGTGGCCTCATGGTGCACCAGAGTAGCTCTCTCCCCGCCGCCTCAACTGGGCACCGAGCCACACAGTACGGGCCTCAGCAGTCCAGGGAAGGCCAGGCATCACCCTCACCTTGTCTTTTTTCGGTCGAGATCGGCTGTGATTATGCCGGATGAGCCTGGATGGCAGAGCTTGGCCGGGAGCTCTGTAAGTTCACGTCCTACCGCATTAGTGTCAAGCCACGCCCCCCTCCCTGAATGGATAAATACTTGTAATTATATAGAACTCACTCCTGTTTTGCTTTTCCTCCTACCGTCCCTTCTTCTACCATAGAATCACGGGTGCTTAGCTGCACTGGAATAATAATACAGAAAAATACTCTATTCTGAAAATTAAGCCCTGAATTTCCACAGGAATGAAGCACTGAAGACATAAAGAGAACAGTTGAAGGTTACTTAACAACTACTAACATAAATGGTGGAGGCACTCCTTACCATCAGAAGAAAAGAAGGGATCAGTTAGGATTTTGCATAATAAGATGAGAACAGAGCTGAAGATGCAGACTCGACAGATGCTTCAATCGGGGAAAAATATGTTGCATAGTGGAATTCCTAATGCATCCTGAGATCTCACACTATAATCTACTTTCTGTGTACAGGTCTTCTTGTATTGACCTCTTGTACGTATTATGGAAGAGCAAAAAAACCAAGGAAACATTAATGGACCCGTTGTATTATTCTGTTTCTTTTTGTCACTTATTTCCTGGTATTTGCAAATTATATAATGTATCCTATGTTGAGCCCCTTTCAATCTTCATTCTTTCCCTCCTCCCCAATTGTGATGTGCACATGCTTTGTCATATATCTGTTGACTGGTCCCATGCCATCAAGGTGACTTTATACCAGCCATAAAGTATTAAGCATGCTAGGTTATATTAGCGGAACTACAAGTTCCATCATGCTTAATTTAACATTTTTCTGCACAACTCCAAGACTAAGAATAGTATTAATGTGCGTTGCATTATAACTAAAAGATATATATTACACAGAACATTGCGCCGTGGAAAGGAAGGGATAAGGTTTCAATAACAAAGATAAACGATTATTGTTATGTGTATTTGTAAAGTGCACTATCACCCGCGAGGGAATGGTGTGTGTTGAGTTGCAACAGTAGCAGGGTCCAGTTGCTGTATATGGAGGTGATTTTTTTACAGAAGAATTCCGAGAGCTTGTTGCAAAGGTCTTGTGTGGGGGTGATGTTGCTGGGGGCATGGTAAAATCTTTGAGGATGGCGAAGCTTTCCTTGCTTCCGTTACTGATGGCATCTGTTTGATCTGCATGAGCTGTGCGCTTGGGGTTCTGTATCTGCTGGTGGTAGAGTTTTGGGGCTGACTGGAAGATATCTTTATCAGTGGTGGCTTGACTTGTTTTCCATTTGCGCTCCAGTTAATTGCAATGCTGATTCTTCAGCCTGAGTTCCTCTGTGTAATCTGTGGCTGGACTCTTGCCTTTGGGTTGCGCTTGAGGGGAGCCAAAGTGTCAGCACATGCTATGATCCAGCTATTGACATTTTTAATGGTTTTCTGCAAGTAGCTGGTGTGCTTGGACCGATGCGCATAGAGCACAGGAGCCCACTCCTCTTCTGAGATGCTCTTTCAGCTCCGGCGGGCTCCTCCTGTGCTAGATACATGTGATGGTGCAGGATTGGTATTCTGAAACTGACGAGGGCGTGATCTGTCCCGGTCATAATTGCTGGCTTGTAGAGTGTGACGTTGCTGATTGAAGGTGTCCTACCTTTGGTAGGTTGGTTAATTGAAAAGCCATGTCTTCAGCTTCTTCCGGAATTCAAGAAAAGAAGAGTAGGCACTGTTGTGGAGAGGGTCATTTTGCACTTACGGAGCAATATAAAAGGACGCATATCCTCCTGATATGATTCTGTGTATGCCTGATATGTAGTGAGTAGGAGTCCTGCAGATCGGAGGTGTCTGGATAGTTGCTTGGAAGGATATGTGTCTGTTCAGGTGTGTGGGGCCTGAGTTGTGAAGTGCCTTTAATTTGTGTGTTAGGAGTTTGAATTGAGCACGTTTGTGTATTGGAAGTCAGTGTAGTTCCCTGATGGATGGTCTAATGCAAGTTCTGTGTGGGAGGGTGAGGATGAGTCTATCTGTCGAGTTCTGGGTGGTCTGTACTCTTCTAGTGATCTGCTTGATGATCCCGGTGTAGATGGTGTTTCCATAGTGCAACTTGCTGGTGACTAGGGCATAAATGACCGTTTTTCTTGTGTTGCTTGGGAGCCATCTAAAGATTTTCCTCCGCATCCTTAGGGAGTTGAAGCTGGATGCAGTGATGGCGTTGACTTGTGCAGTCATGTCCAATTTGCTGTCGATGATTATTTCGAGGTTCCTGGCCTGGATTCTGAGTGTGTGTTCGAGTTTGGCCAGCCACCAGTTGGATCACTACTTCTGTGTTGTCCGTGTTGAGCTTGGGA
The DNA here is from genome assembly GCA_963921515.1 of Calotriton arnoldi. Taxonomy (NCBI): domain Eukaryota; kingdom Metazoa; phylum Chordata; class Amphibia; order Caudata; family Salamandridae; genus Calotriton; species Calotriton arnoldi. The sequence continues at coordinate 43,214 of CAWUFW010004274.1, read as the reverse complement.
CAGTTGGATTTCATCCAGCTAACGACCTCGGTCATGCAGGCGTTGAACTTGTTTCTTGTGTTGGGGGTCTTTTCTGAGAGGGAGAGTATGAGTTGTGTCTTCTGCGTAGAAGATGTTGATGTCCTCTGCGCAGATGACATTGGCCATAGGGATCATGTATGGGTTTAAGAGGGTGGGTCTGAGTGATGAACCTTAAGGAACTCGGCAGATGAGTTTCTGGTCTTCCGAGGAGTAAGATGCCAGGCTGATAGCTTGTGTTCTATCTGCTAAGAAGGAGCAGATCCAGCGGAGCACAGGTTTTTGGATGCCAATCTCATGCAGGCTCCTGATGAGGATAGGGTGCGAGACCATTTCAAATGCTGCAGAGAGGTGCAGGAGAATAAGGGCCACTGTGTCTCCTCCATCAAGGATCATGCAGTTGCCGTCTGTGGCATTAATGAGTGCTGTTTCTGTACTGTGGTTGTGCCTGAATCCAGGTGGTCAGTGAGGCGTCGGTTGATTAGTTTCTCTAAGACTTTGCTGGCTATGGTAGGAGGAAGATGACCCTGTAGTTAGAAAGCGTGGCTAGGTAAGCGGATGATTTCTTAAGCAGCGATATGACGGTGGCTGAGTTGATGGAGGCATTGAGGATGGGTGTTAGCGCTTCACTGATTGGTAGGAGTCCTTTGGTGAAGGCGTGGTGGGGGCAAGGGTCAGATGGAGCCCCAAGTGGATGATCTTAATGGTAGCAGCGATTTTGACAGTGGTGACAGCAGGCCACAAGGGCAGGGTTCAGTCATTGGTCATGATTGGAAGTTGAGTTGCAACAGTAGCAGGGTCCAGTTGCTGTATATGGAGGTGATTTTTTTACAGAAGAATTCCGAGAGCTTGTTGCAAAGGTCTTGTGTGGGGGTGATGTTGCTGGGGGCATGGTAAAATCTTTGAGGATGGCGAAGCTTTCCTTGCTTCTGTTACTGATGGCATCTGTTTGATCTGCATGAGCTGTGCGCTTGGGGTTCTGTATCTGCTGGTGGTAGAGTTTTGGGGCTGACTGGAAGATATCTTTATCAGTGGTGGCTTGACTTGTTTTCCATTTGCGCTCCAGTTAATTGCAATGCTGATTCTTCAGCCTGAGTTCCTCTGTGTAATCTGTGGCTGGACTCTTGCCTTTGGGTTGCGCTTGAGGGGAGCCAAAGTGTCAGCACATGCTATGATCCAGCTATTGACATTTTTAATGGTTTTCTGCAAGTAGCTGGCGTGCTTGGACCGATGCGCATAGAGCACAGGAGCCCACTCCTCTTCTGAGATGCTCTTTCAGCTCCGGCGGGCTCCTCCTGTGCTAGATACATGTGATGGTGCAGGATTGGTATTCTGAAACTGACGAGGGCGTGATCTGTCCCGGTCATAATTGCTGGCTTGTAGAGTGTGACGTTGCTGATTGAAGGTGTCCGGTGGTATGGGTGGGTTCATTTAGTAACTGTCTAGATGAGGCCAAGGTTTGCATGGTTTTCAAGACAAGAAGTAGAGTTTGGGTCAGTACAGTCTTCTAGGTGAAAGTTAAGGTCTCAGAGGAGGATGAAGGTGCTGACTTCGATGATGAGGGGTGCCACCAAGTCTGTGATCTCGCTGGCAAAAGTGGTGCGGTGTACAGGTGGCCTGTATACGAGGGTTCCCCCCAGCGAGAAGTTGGCTGTGACGTGTATCTTGAACGTCAGGTGTTCCATGTAGTTCCTGGGGGTGTCCGTGTAGGTGGTGCAGCTGATGGTATCTTTGACTGATGGCGACTCCACCTCCAGGCTCGTGCTGATGTTCTTGCCTGACAATCTTGTAGCCAGCGGGGATGGCTGTAGCGATATCTGGTACCGAGGTTGGGTTTGCTTTGCTTCTGTGAGAGAGAGCAGGCCTAGAGCATGGTCTTGCAGTAGGTCATATACCTCTGTGGCATGTTTGGTGAGTGAGCGGCTGTTGAGGAGCATGCATGCAAGTTTGGTGTGTTTGGTTTGTTTGAGAATGAGCGAGTGCGGTACTGGGTGCTATTGTGTGCGAGTGGTGCTTGTTGGGTATAGGAGAGAGCATGAGAACTTGCAGGAGACTCATGTGAACGCTCCTTCCGTGTTCTGTGGTGTGGTATGGCAGCAGTGCAGTGGGTGGCAGCCATAGTTAAGAGCATCGAAGAGCACAGCAGGGTATCAGTGGATGGGGGGGAACTGGGGTTCCTGACGATGGCCATGGTCTAAGCGTGGACGGGTGCAGACGGGCTTGCCTTTGGATTGCTCCAGCGCGATTGCTGAGCGTCCGCAATGTAGCTGTCATTAAGTAGGTCCTGGGAGGAGAGAGGAACGCAGGGTACGGTGGCCGGAAAACCAGTGATGTCACTTCTTGTACAGGTGGATGATGGAATAAATTATTCAAATATAACTTAGAAAATATGAGCTTTTGAATGTCATTTGAAAATTTGATTTTGAATTAAGGTAGTTCTCAATCTTGGTATTTCGAAGTCCTTCTCAACTGAAAATTGGGAGTAGACTAGTCAAATATGCAGACTTTTTCAGATGTTGAGTTTATAGACTAGCCAGACTGTTTCAAATTTGTCTGACTTCAGTTGACAGACAATTGATATGGTAAAACATTTTTGCTAAAGATAACAGTCTAGCTTTGGAGTTTATGACCTTGAGTGTGGTTGAGCAAGGCTTTATATGCCCAGACAATTTGTTTTTGCCAAAGTCCTTGCAGGAGATAATCAATACATGAACTGCCATTCTTAAGTGGGTAGGGTACAGCAAATGGTTAATTTTCTTGCTGGAATGAAGGGGAAAATTGGTGGATTTCACCATTGTGGATATGTAGAAAATGGTCCTAGAGAAGAATTCAAAGTAAAGTTTAAGAATTTAACTGTGGTACAGAGATGGAGAGAAGTATTTTATTCTGAGTTCATCAAGGGGTTCTGCTGTAAATGTGTACTCATGTTCATGGTAATCAAATCATGTCAGGTTTTATAGGTCCTGAGCATCAAAAGGTTGTCAGCCATCCAACCTTGGAGTTTGATGAGGCCACTACAGAAAGGGAGCATGTCATTTATGAGGGAAGTTTTAAGAGTTTTGTATTCTTTTTCCTGACATATGTAAATGCTTCTCCCATTCTAGGAGATTGGTTGCCATTTAGAACATATCTGAATGTTGTCGAGAAATGATTAACTTGTTGTTCAAGTGGTCTGGTAGCTGTGAAATTAGGCTCACTAGAACTCTCATGCAAAACTCTTTTCAATTATTGAATTTCCTGCTTTTTCTGTTCCATTTATCTGCAGATGAGCACTCATTTGAAGGAGGTTGATAGAATTGTAGGTCAATTAATGGATGGCCTGAAACAGCTAAAGCTGCACCGATGCGTTAATGTGATCTTTGTTGGTGACCATGGTAAGATATTTATGATCTTTCTACCAGACCTCGCCATACTGCTAGTTAAAGTCATAAAGTTGATTTCGAAATAGTCTTCAGTTATGCATGTCAGTATATTAACAATTATCAATTAGGAGTGTAATGTTCAGAGAATTACAATATTAGACTGCCATTATTAAGTCCTACAAAGTCACACAGTAATGGATGCTTTTATTGACCTTTCAATTGTTTTGTTGGTATTTGGGTGTACCAGGTGCAACAGTCTTATTTTCATTTATATTGTGTTCATCTTAAAACATATATCCCAATGCAGCATTATTAGTATGCTCTTTTAAAAATGTCGGTAAGAAGCTAGAATGATAATTGGGCCAAATGTATTCACTAAAAATGTAGTAGGGATTCAGAAAAACAGCTGTGCAAATACCTCCACTGCCTTAGCCCAACAGCAATAACATATTACCTGCTTCTCCTCATCTGGTATCCTCGTACTTTTCCCTTTTTCTTCTCCTGTGTTTTCTGTTGCTCATCCTCTTCCTTTAACTTGGTCTCTTCCTTTCTTCCCCTACTCTTCCACCTCATGGTTCTTCTATTACTCCTCCACTTCCATCTGCATCGTCCACGTCCACCTCTTCCTCTTTGTGGTTCATGTAATTTTTCAAGTATCTTAGGAAAAATTGCTCAACTTCGCTGTGAGTGGTGTATCTCTTTATCTATAGCGATACTTTAGCAGCACTCCCTCTTTACCGATCAGTTGTCTCAAGGGAGAATCCAGGCATCCCTTTAAAAAAACAGTTGATTGACATTAATTTGTTAGATTTCTGCTTTGATCCTTTTCATCTTGTTGCCCTCTTCCTTCTTTAAGATATAGTTTTTGTGATTGTATACAATTACAATGTTGCAAAACACTGCTTGTTATGTTCTGTCCACATTAATCCTATTGTTTCATATTTTTGTTGTATGACTATTCACACATCATAACCAACATTTTTGCCTTATCGTAACCAAAATCTTTGCCCTTTTCATCTGAATATATGAGATTGCTATTCTCTCATTTGCCATGTAATTCTTGTTAGCTAGACCTAGTGGGACCCTCCTTTAAAGGGATTGGCCTATGGTTCCTGCAAATTTATAGAGTTGCTAAGCAAGTTCAAGTACCTCTGACAGGCTTGTGCCATTGTAGCATTAATGTGAGGGACAGACCCTGGGGAAATGCAGTATTATTTTTGTTGTGCCCTAATAGTGCAAATATTAATATAGTTGCAAAACTATTTCCAGATGTTCTTGAGAAATGAGATTTGTTTGTTGAAAGAAGGTAATCAAGAATTTGCATGAGTATTAAAGACATAGATTTGTTTCAGATTTTTATGAATGGCTCTGTAACACTAAACTATGTATTGAAAGTTAAGTTTTTTTTTTTTTTTAAATGAATAAAATAAATTTCTTTTCTTGAATACATTGTGATATGTAACAGAGTAACATGAATACTAACTGGTAAACTGCATTAGCTATGGATGATGCATCTACCGTAGGGTTCACACCTACAGTTTTTTTTGTAGACTTTTATATAGCGCGAACTAGACCCGGAGGTATCAGAGCGCTTTGCATGAGCACCAGATGCGTTACAGACGGACACATTCATTTTTGTTAGGCACGGGGAGATTAAATGATTTGCCCAGAATCACAGAATGTTGAGCGTCCCTGCCGAAACTCTAACTCTGTTCCCCAGCTCTGAGGTCGACCAGCCTAGCCGTTAGACCACATTCTCTCCCAAAGTTCATGCAGGCTATCGGCATTAATGCAGTGGGATGGTGGACCATGATGCAAGTAGTAAAGTTTTGACGCGTTCGATGCGAGTACACTGGAGCTAGGTACATAATTGTTGGTCAAGAGCTGCTGAGTGTAATCAATCATAGGAATATAGAGTAGTGGTATACATTGACTGAAAACATAAGTATTGAGATACTTCCATAATTGTTGTAACGATGAGGAGAGACTAAGATTTAGCAGGCTCTTGTTCCAAAGACTGGATACGTAGAGATACGTGTTATTGCCTCTTTTGCAAGCTCTCCTGATTTGCAGTCTTGCTAGTTCTGGGGAAATTGTCTGCAAAGCAGTCTGGTTTGTGTGTTGATGGCTTGAAGTTGGTACCATAGTGTTTTTTAATCAGATGCAGAATTGAAGTTATCTACATTTTTATATTTCTTTCGAAGTCTAATCAGACTACTGTATGGAGGATGACTTTCAGTATGACCAGTGGTGAGTCCAAAGAAGGACGGTTCTACCATCAATATGAGAAAGGACAATAATGTATTTAGTGGAGAGGCTTTTTGAGGATATCATGTATGGTTTGACCTTCTTAAGGAGTGTCAGTTTAAGCAAGACTTCTTGCACCGATGGCTTGAAGTAGAGATTATTTTTGTATGGAATCTGAGCAAAGTAAGGTGGCACAATTTGAGTGTGTGTGAAGTTGTCCAAAACCTTTTCACTGAGAGAGGCCTGAGTCTAAGATTTACATGTGCTACTGTTGTATAGGACACTATCAGTTTTGGTAAATAGTAATTACAGACAGATAGCAAATAACTTTGTAATCCATTTGTATTGTCTTCAAGCAGACACCATTTTGCCATTCACCATTGACTGACAACATCCCGAGGTAGAGCTGCATTTTGTTGGAATATTGGTAATGAAAATATTTCAGTTGGTGCTCAGGACTCTTATAGGTTCCGTAAAAACAACAAAATCATTATTAGAGACAATGGACCTTTAAGGGTCTCTTTGGGGGAAAAAAAATATTTTTATTTAGAGATAATTCATCAATCTTTAGTACAATAATATTAAAAAGAGAAAATACATTAGTACCACAACCGGCATATCCACATGATTTGAGCAAATATTAAAACCAGATACAGTAAAAACAACGAGATTTGTAAAGTGCTATATTTCACCGCAACGATCATACAATCTGATTTAACAACATTATAAAAATATAACCATTCCAGCAGCGTAACAACCCCTGACTACATTTTAACTCGAATTCTCCCTTAAAGCCTTGAAGTTCCTATAGGAGCCCGCTCTTAAAGCGTACTTTCTTTCGTACTCCTTAATTCTGCCTACTTTACTAAGTAGCTGTGAAAAAGTTGGAATATCCTCCGACCTCCACACACAACTACGAATAAGGAACTCTTAAGGAATTCATGTGCACAAATTATATACTTCCAAGGAATGAAGTGAATAAACTCAGCACTCCAGGAGATGTCCATGAAAGGGTATATGACTGAGAGGAAGGTCTCGTGGGCTCATGTGGCTTTGTTCTACTATTTCTTCATAACATGTCTGCGGCACTAACTCTACTTTGTGTCATGGAAGGTCATCATAAAGTAACCCTATCTTTTCTGTTCCTATTTTGCAGTGTGGGTGTTTCCATGATATGGTTTTAGCTGCATGTGATCTGGGTAGTCTTGCAGTTGAAGTCCACAGCCCTTCCTAAGATCTTTGCATGAAGAAGACAAAAATAGTTCTGTTGTGTAGCTTATTAACCTTGCTTTTCTCACATTTTAAGTGAACATTTTCAAATCCAAATAAACATAATTCATATGTCATATGTCTGATGGGTGAGATTGTATCTATTCTCACATCCATTTCATGTGGTAGAAACATTGTAGCATAAGACAATGAAGGAAATTCCATCTTTCTGTTTTACCAAAAGGGCAATTTGTTTTTCACATTATGACCAATATAGGAGCTATTTCAGTATTTCAAAATGGATGCCTTACAGTTTTATCATGTTCTTTTTTTTTTTATCATCATGTTCTGACTTCTAGGAAACTTCTTTCTTTGGAATATCATTGACATTTGATCAGTCTCGTCCTCACATCTCATAACCAAAAACATCCACACCTAAATTCCAAGGTTAGGTGTTGCTTGTTGGAACAATGCTTAGAATTAGTTAGTCAATGAGTGAGTTTGGAACAATACACCCCCAGTAAGCTCAGATATTCAACCAACCAAAATGGCAAAGTATCTCTTTGTGAATCCACAGGACTGTGTTGCCTCATGCAGGCTCCTGAAACAGAGGTGAAGACTAGCAAACATGCAGTTCACAGCTTATGGCATTCATACGTGCAACCTGTGGCAAGGCCCTGGATGAACAGGGTGCATCCCTTTCAGCCATTGTAAAGTTGTCAGTGTTGCTGCTAATCCTTTTCTGCATTACAAGGATGTGGGGCAGTCCAGCCAAGCCAAGCCAATGCAAAGGTGAGACAGAAGGAACATCTGTCCCACAAGGTACAGGAGTACTCCCTTACAATGTTAGCTTTAAAAAATGTTATCTCTAAATGCCGAAGTTATTGCCTTTGTGTGCAAGAACATTTTTGTGACTGTTGCAGTACACAGATAATTAGCCCCTTACTGCAGCATTTGCCATGGTAGCCATTTGAAAGAAAAAAAATAAGTATTTGTATTACTTTGTTAAGCTCTTTATTTTTGTTGAGTGCGGATTTGAGGATTATAAGCTGTGCACAATAGGAAATATTTCCTAAATTGTTAATGCTGCTTCCCATGTGGCTACCCCCTACTGGTAACAGAGACAGAACCTAAATAATTGATAGTTTATAGGAGTATAATTCACCAAGAGAAGTTTGGTATTAAACAAATCTTAAGCATGTAAACATGAATATTAACCAATAAAGTGGGTAGAATGCATAGCTTGATTGGAAGTAGTTTCGACTACAATATGGTATAAATGTCCATGCAATACTCACTCCACAAATAGTCTGATAGAGGTATACTGCCCTTTTGTAAGTTTGGGCTATTAATTAGGCCACTCCAAGATGAGCCAGGAAATACAACAATTGTAGCAGAAAGCACACAGTACATCAAACATAAACAATAGTAGGCTAAATTGCAATTTATTTAACATTTCTTTCACTAGAAAGAACATTTTACAAAAATATCATTTATTTTCTATTAACATACAAGAAGCAAGTATTTTCAATGGTGTGTTAATAGGAAGCAAAGGAATAAACCGATCTGACAGTAGGTATCCCCGGGGACTTCTGTGGGTGTAGTGGTTTCATAAAGAGTAATTAAAAGCTGGTCTGTAAAAGAACATAAAGAATGAGAAGGTTCTTAATTGGAAATACAGTGATGGTAACAAAGTACAACTTAAGATTCCATGGTTTTATATATTGCTCTATATCTCACTATGATCTAATCCTCACCGACTCCTAGCAGTAGAAAAATCCCACTTCATGTCACAAATAACACTCGCACTGTCATCATTTGTTAAACCAAACTAATACTCTGCAGTAAGTCTAAAGTTAAAAAGTAATGAAAAAAGCCTTTGGTACAGCCACCCACATAATTTTGTAGGCGCTTGAACCTACAAAATGATGCGCTTTTTTTTTTTTTTTAGTTACTGATACGCGTCGGATCGGTAACAAAAAAGAATATAAAATGCACAAACGTTTTTTTTTTTGTGTTTTTTTTTAAGTGAGGCGGGGGAACAGATGCAGCGGAGGGGACGAAAGCAACACAGGAGTGGTGGGGGCAATAAACGCTCAAGGAGCATGAGACGGGTGGGGCATTCGGACCTGAAAGCAACACTGGGAAGGTCGAGAGGGATGGGGAAGCAACACTGGGAAGGTCTGTCATGCGGGCGAGACAGGTATGCAGCACTGAGGGCCCAGGTGAGAGAAAGCAGTGTGGAGCACATGGGTGAGCGCAACAGTAAAGGGCAGGCAAAAGAAAGAAATGCAGGTGGATGAAATCCACAAGGGAGTCAGCTGGAAAACACATGCACTCTCATGGAGTGTTCAACACAAAAGAAACAAGTAGTGTATGAAAAGCAAGGACTGGAACCAGAGGTGGCAGCTAATCAAAGAGATTGTAAAGAGGCAATGCTTCCTGGGGGGTGGGATCAAAGCTAGCGTGCAAATAACAACCAGGCAAACATGTGACAAGGAAAGCCATCCAATGGTGAGCAATGAGCAGGATCCAAGCTCCTCTGTTGTTGGTAAGCCACAGTATGCCTCCAAACACGCCAGACAGAGCATATGCTGTCTAGTAGGCTCAACCTAAAAAAGAAAGAGTGGATCTGGTTATTCAGTAACATGTGGAAACCCTCTTTTTCCACAGGGTAATATAGAACTTCTCATGCAGTACACATGTTCTTTATGCAAGAGAAATTTGTATTGTGCTAATTTAGTGCACATCATTTCCTTTGAATCCTGGAGTGGTGATGGACACACGGAGTGCTCTGTATTTCGGAGACTGGTTATTACACACAGAACATTGATGTCTAATATGAATTTTTTCGCTCACAGGTATGGAAGATTTTTCTTGCGAGAGAACTGAGTACTTAAGCTCCTACTTAACCAATATTGATGATATTATTTTGGTGCCTGGAACCTTAGGCCGAATCCGCTCCAGATTTAGTAATAATCCCAGATGTAAGTTTGTTTTTTATTTTACTTAATCACTGGTTATTGGTTTGTTTACAGTCCTACTTTAAAGTTTCAACAATATTTTGATTTTAATGTAATATTAGTGAAGCTGTATGATGGTTCGTTTGTCTTGTGGCTGAATCCTAAAGCCAGAGAAACGTGACTTACAGAAATGAAATTCATTTAGTGTTCCTTATAACATTGATTGATGCGTCAATTTGTCTGCATAAGTAAATGTCTATAATTTGTAAGTTTTAATCTATTGATTGACATGTTATCTTTTGCATGCTTGCTGTGAGACCAAGGTTTTTATTGGTAGAATCCTGATTGTTTGTTCCTTCAAAGGTTCTTGTGCATGTTGAGAGGCCCCTGTGAGCATGTCTTATTAAAAATCTTTAGAGAGAGTAAGCGGAATGCTACAGTGTGGTAGGTGTAAATTCTTTACAGATGATTTATCAACTGGTAGAATGGTTCCTATGTACAAAAAATTAGCAATATAATTGGATTTTCTGTCGGTAAGGTGATCAAAAATATGTCAGTCACTACTGTGAATTGTGTTATGATTTGTGACGAGTTTAATTATTTTGTACATGACTTCTGTGATTTGTTGAAGTAAACCTGTTGGAGTATTTCACACCTTCTCTCACTTTGATCTTTCTTAGATGACCCAAAAGTAATAGTTGCAAATCTCACAGTAAGTACAAATGCTAATAATGAATCAAAGCTATTATACATTGTAAAAACACGGTTTATAAGATGTTTAATATAAGTTCAATGGATCTCCTCACCTTCACTGAAAACGCAAGTACACAGCAATTTTTAACAACTGTTATGGTGGTTTAAAGTGGTCCAAAACTGAAATTGTGTTTTTAAAGCTCCTTTTGCAAAGACCAATGTGTAAAACTCTTTTAATTTTAGAAATTGTTGCCAAGGGTGATAGCATGGAACAATGTACATCTTTTCTTGAGATTTGTGCTGCATCCAGCCTTGCAACATAGTGTCAAGCAAACCTGACATTTTGTGTACAACTCCTCCATCTTACCACTGCTTGATGCTTATTATATTTCCAGAGAATATTTCAATAAGAGCTGTAAACCTATCTATCAAAAGTTCTGGCAGACACCTGTGTAAAATATTGGCAAATAACAATCTGTTCGTCTGAGCTGGTGTGCCAATAATCACTGGGACTATTATCTCAGGATTTCCACCCACCAGGTCTGTCCAGTTTCCTACTCACTATCAACAAACGGAGCTATGCAAGGTTCCAGCTTTACAGGTGCATTGACAAAGCCATGGCACTGTGTCTGTGTCATCCTAAATCCAAACCCACCAGTTAGATACACAGTCTACACATCCTAACAATTTTTTTTTTTAAATTTTATTTGCAAGGTTTTATATAGCGCTGGCTAGACCCGTAGGTATCAGAGCGCTTTACATTAGGATGAGCGAGTTACATAGTTACATCAGTTGAATCAAAGAATCACATTAGGATCAGCGAGTTACAGGTAACATAGTTGCATCAGTTAAATAAAAGAATCACAGAGGGAGGAGGAGGGCGAGGGAAGGAAACAAACTGGGGACAAGGAAAACAATGTCAGATGACCGGCTGGGTAGGTGACGGCCAAGGGGGTGAACCAGAGCCAGACTCCTCTATAGCTGCATAGGACAGCTCCACCGGGCATCAGCCAAGGTTGCTCGGGCTCCGCGGTAGGAACAAACAGTATTGGTATCCGCCCAGGGGCATCGTCATAGATCTAGAGAGCTAGACCCGGAGGTATCAGAGCGCTTTACGTAAGGTTCCACAAAGTTAGAAAATTACATAAGTTACAAGTTACTAGAAAACCATTTCAGGAACGTAGAAGACGAGACAAGTGGAGCTTAGGAGGGAAAGGGTGTAGGGTAAAGGTGTAGGAGGGAAATAGGATGGAGAGACGAAGGAGAGTCTGCCCCAAAGTCCGGCTGGGTAGGTGACGGCCGAGGGGGAAGTCCACAGCCCATCTCCTCTATAGCTATCAGGTAGCTCCACCGGTCATCCAATGTGCATGTTCAATACTAAACTTATAAATAGCACCTTGTTTGTGGCATAACCATGTGTGCCCTTGTTCTTTTTCAGTGTAAGAAGCCAGATCAGCACTTTAAACCTTACCTGAAACACCACCTTCCCAAACGTTTGCACTACGCTTTCAACAGGCGAATTGAGGATGTCCATTTGCTAGTGGATAGAAGATGGCATGTGGGAAGGTGAAATCAAACACTAGAAGTTCATATTTTTAGAACTGTACACCTGGAGATGTTTGGTGAATGTACTTTCTCCATGTAGTGAGAACAAGTGGGATCCGTTTTACAATTTCACATTGGGGAACATGAGAACATGTTGTCTTTAGTAAATAATTAAATAGTGGTAAATACATTGAGAATTAACTATGTGGGAATTAAAAATGCTATTGTTGGATATGGTGTGTAATAATGATAATATTTACTGTTTTAGCAATTTGCCTTACAATTTTAAACACCGACAATACATTTACAATATACCATTAAAATTAAATTTTAAAAATTACTCCATAACATGCACAGACTCGTGTTAACCACTCAATAACGTACTAACATTTGTGCTAAATATGCGAGCTCTGGAGTTTGTCACGTATTCATAACAATCTTCTTTTAGACATAACAACTCAACTTGTGGCTGAACCCATCCCCTTCTCATTTCATTCGAAATAAAACAGGATCAAATACAGCAACTAATATTCGAAGTCCATTGTGCCTCCTGACACTATCTTGATCATCAAACTCAAAACATCGGCGATACTAAGACGCTTCCAATGCACTAATGACTCAAAGTGCAAATATTTATACAAATAAAAATCACAAAATTTGCAACATATCCAAGGCGATTTTCATTAAAAACATTACCCGCTGTGGACATTCAGTTTACAATCTCAATGCTATGATAATTATTATAGGTAACCAGTAAGTCTCTAATTAGTGGCTGCTACCCATAAATAAGAAGCTATGAAATAAAAATTACTTCATCTGTCCTGTAGCTAAAAGCTGATGCTATTTTAGCTGTACTTATCCCATAAGACCTAAGTAAGGGCAGAAGCCAAGTTCTGCAAGGTCTTGCAAACTACTTGCAAAAGAGCTAAAGGTGCATTAAGTTATCTTTCCCTCTAAACATACAGTCACAGACTTCACCTCAGTTTTGTAAGCCCTGTACAACTTACAAGATATTCTCCAGTATGAAAATCTCCATTCAGAACTTGATATAGCGTACGTTTCTGTTCAGGATGGAGCTGGTCCAAATAAAATGTATACCCTGAACTCCGCAAAGTGCAAAATAAACTCTGCCGCGCTACGCGACCCTCCCTGAGCAGCAGAGTGCGTTAGATAAATGCCGTTCGCTGTGATTTTCAGTGCCAGGTGCTTGTCCGCACTGTGCAATCATCGCGAACGGCAGCATGCACAGCGCAAGCGGGCGCTGCTTCCTTTATGCCGCTCGAGTAGATATGTACTCGAGCGGCAGCTTTCTCAACGCGAACGGACGGTTTCTCAACATGAGCGGTCGCGAGCATAAGCGACCACTCGCATACGCGACCACTTGCAATGAGAAATCTGACTTCCCGTGTTGAGAAATCTCGCCGGGAGATTGATTTTCCACGCTCGCGCTCGCCAACTTGATGTTGACGATCGCAAATGAAGAAAAATCTCGCCGGGAGGTGGATTTTCCGCGCTTGCCAACTTGGCGTTGACGAACGCGAGCGAGGAAAAAGACTCAGCTCCACATGGCGAAGCGGAGTTTTTCGGAACTCTACGAGCTCCGCGTAACGCGGAGTGTGGAAAACTCTGCATACTCCACGAGCGGAGCTGAGTTCACCGCCCAGACTTTGTGCCGACTCCCCCGGGACACTGTAGTTTGCTATGGCTTGGCAGGAGCAAAGATATTTACACAACCAGTCACACACCCATACATTCACCGAGACACCTAATCAGTTAGTCATCCACTGATTCACCAATACACCTTTGTGTTATATATATTTAACACTCATAAACTTTTTAAAACACTCAGTCACTGAATTATGTCATCAGTAATGTCATTTGATATGTCACTGACCATGTCATGAGTGATGTAATATGTGAGGTCTTAAGCAGTGCATTGCGGGGACCCGAGTTATAGTTAGCACACTAACTACAACTACTGAATTTCTCTGGTTTTGTATGAGTGAAATGTCAGCCTAACTATAATGTCCCTGTAACCTTTGGTTTTTTCAGTGGCCTCACATATTGCATCACTCATGACATGTTCTATGACATCATTTATGATATCTCAAATGACATTATTGACATCACTGATGACATCATACAAACAAGTGTGTTAGTTTGTTTTATAGTTTCCATAGCAGTGGGTAGCTACCATATTACTTTTCTACCTAATTTTGTACAGTCTGTGTCCAGCTAACGCATGTGCTTCTAATGGATCATAGGTGAGTCGAGGTATTGAACATATTATAAATCTTTGTATAGAAGAGTAACTCTGAGTGCAGATGACAGTTAACGACTTGCGTTCAGTATATTCCACACAAGTTTTTTGGTTCTGCAGAAAAAGTTTCCAACAGGGTAAAGATTCTGCGTAGTAGATACTAAGTATTGTAAGCAGCTTTGAGTTATTAGACAGAATCGCCTCAACATTACAATTTCTGCATAACATAGAAGCCTGTGTGCACCCGGTACTAACCTACATACATGTGCTTCTTTTACTCCAGAAGATGTGCTAACTATAAAGTTTTGACCACAGTATGAAGGCTGCAGGTATTATGATTTTTAGCACCTTCAGACCTTGGCTATTTTAAGCTAAAAAAAAATTTGACCGAGTGTTGCATAGAGTGTACACTATTTTTAGGAGATACTTTTTAATACTCTGTATATTTCTCAAGAGAGTTTCACTGCCTGCAAACAATGTGGTACAAAGTAAATTCACTCCATAGAGTAAACACTGTTTAAAGTACCACTGTTTATACTCCTATCAACTTCATTTCTCAATGTAGGTTCAGTGACTGTGAAGGGTTTGATACAGATAAAAGCTGTCCGTCGTATGACATTTATTTTGGAACAGACGTTAAGTATCTTGAGGAATTTAGCTTTCTCTGAACAGTTGTATACATATTAAACACCGTGTGCAATGAGGTTTTCCCATATATCTGTTGTTGATTGTTAATGTGAACTAGGCTACCTGTGAAGTGTATGGTTTTGGGTCAGTGTTGCACTTAACACATGTTTGCTACACCTAAGGGAGTTGTATCTGTTATAGCATTAATGACTCTTTACATAATTCTGAGCTATTTTGTACTTACTTTCAGCCTCTAATGCCATACTGGTTTACAGAGTGATGTGTACAAAAGAAGCTTGGATGATGTCATCAGTGATGTCATCAATGATGTCATCCATCATGTTATAAATGTCATAGGACATCTTTAACCCTAAAAACCCTTTACCTCTACTCACCCCTGAACCGTAAAAACCCCATACTGTCCTTTATTGCTACCAGACCCTGGACTCTAAAAACCCCTTACCCCACTTAACCGGCCCGTCCGCCTTAATACACCATCCCATAACTCTTGAACCCTCTTTCCTTCAAGTGACATAAAAATGTCATTTAAAGAAATTGCTTCTGTTGTAAAGTCTTGTGCTATAAAATGCTTAAAGAGGACCCTGGTATTTACCTGCATTCTAAAGACTCGCATTGTAACATCCATCTTGGTAACTGCTTTGTAAACATTAAATACCTTACTGGAGAGGTTTCACTCCCTATAGTTTTCCTTGGGGGCAAGGAATACTGATATTCGACTGAGTCCATTGTGGAAAATGGTAGACATTTTGATGACTGATGCACTTCTAAGGAGTATAATTACTGTGCATCAGACATAGATTTGGACATGTAGTATTTGAGTGTACATGTATAACTTGAACAATCTTGTGCAAGTTCAAAAATGAATACAAGTAGTGGTTAATTGTTATTAAAAATGTCTCCTTGTTATTATTTTAATTTAATACAGAAAACCAGTGGATAAAAAGCCGGCTGGAAAATGCTATTTCCATGGTGATCACGGATATGACAATAAGATCACCAGCATGCAGGTACCATTACAACATAGACAAAATACAAAGATAATTGTCAACAAATGGGATCTTTGCTGTCTAATCTGCTTTCTTCTCTATTTTTTTAAAGACTGTATTTGTAGGGTATGGCCCTACTTTTAAGTTCAAGACCAAAGTGCCTCCATTTGAAAATATTGAACTCTACAATGTAATGTGTGGTAAGCTGTAAGATTCTTTTCCTGATTTAAAGCCTTTTGCTTAAACTCACAATTGATTGTTGGTAGACAAAATTAGTGTATGTTGGCAATTAAGTATTTTCCTCTTGCATAATAAAACAGTTCCAAATTTGCTAATGTTTTCAGTTGAATTAATTAAGACTGCTGTAAACCAGTGTTACATTTATTGTGAATAGTGGAAAATGTAGTTTGGTGTTTATTTGGCAGGGGTTTCTTATAGTTAAAAGGACACTAGCCGTGAAAGACACAAATGCAACATATTAATCATGTGCATGGGTTTTCTTACATGTATCAAGTCATTCCCAAGATCTGATGTGTTTTTTTGATCAGTGTAAAATGAAGTGTGTTCAATCTTCTAGAATATTACTGTGGATTTCTCTGCCTACTTTCATTTGATAACATTGAGATTGTCTGATATGTTATAATCAGGGACTGCACTGTTAAGGGTAGAGAGGGAAATGGGAAAACGTTAAGCCTTTTGGCCACCGTCTGCTTGCAGATGTTTTTTTTGCAGTACCACCTTCACATCAATCACAAAGTACAAGCATTCCAAGCCTCAATATCTAAGAATCTACATGAATCGCACAAGCCTTTAAACTCTCTATATTGCTCCAGTCCTTTAGTACATTTGTATAGTTCCAACAGTTGTGTCTTGCAGAGTACACCTTCAATTGTTGATCTAAACGGAGTATCTGAAGTTGAATATAGTCTGATGTTTTTATGTAAAGCAATTGGATTGCTTGTGAATATCCTCAAATTTGACCTCTGGTGCTGAAAACATTTTTCATTATTACAAAAATATAAAAGCACAAAATGATTTTGATGTTTGACTTTCAAATGGTCATCATCATAGAACCTCACAATTATATTTAACTGTAATATAGTTAAGATTGAAAGCTACATTTGTTTAGTACACTCTAAGGCGATGTGGCTTGAGGTGAAGTAATGCTTTATGGAGTACTAAGCGTAGAACTACATTGACGTGCAGATGTGATTGTGTTGCACTGGAGCTAATGCATGTGGCCACTTGCATCAAGCTAGATTGATTTGGATTAATGCAATTTCAATTCACTTACAAATGTGATATGATCAGCTGATGGGCTTGTTCATGTCAATGCCAATAGATGTTATAAAATGTGTTTCAAAGTCTGTTTGAGATTTCTGAGGGATTAGAAGCCACAGTGTTTACTTCAACTTTTAAAAGTTTTGCCTTTCATTTTAAGAACATACGAATTACTACCATGCTATAGTTTGTTTTAATATGAAAGCGCTGTTTCTATACAGTACCTAAGATATAACTGAATTTGCATTAAAATATATTGTGCAACTGCACTTCAAGTGTTATGCAGTGTAAGTGCATCATGAGAGAACCATGCCCAAATGTGACTTCTTTAATCATGGGAGATGCAAGGTTACCAAGGCGCCCATTAATGTTGTGTATGTTGTGCCCATAATTGCACCATTGGGTGAAATTGAATCTGTCAACTTCATAATATCCTCCACATTTGCATGATTGAGTGGTGGCAGTTGGCTGCATTTGAACTTGCTCCTTAGGTTCTGGACATCAACCTTGCTACCAGGCATCCCTCTGCAAACTGTGTCTGTGCCGGTTGCAGGGACAGGTTTGTGGCCTAGTGTGACACACTCAATACAAATCTGTTAATGTCTTGTTTGTTTATTCCTGACCCAGCAAGACTTGCAGTGGGTACCATTAAAGGTTACTTGTTGGCCCTTCTTTGCCTTTTTGTGCTTGCTGGATCAGCCATCATTGTTTAGATCACCTGGGATGAGGCTTTTAAAAGATTTGACGCATATCCCCCTCCACCTTTTGTTTTTTCCTGGTCATGGTGACTTGTGCCCGCTGCATGAGTAAACTCCAAGCTCTCTTGGTGCAGTTACCTTACACCATTTGTGACTCCTTTTCACATTAGGTAATCCATCGGTCTTCCAACATTCTCTGCTCTGCCTCATCCACCCAAAATAGGAAGAGAGACTCCACAGGCCGGACCCCAAGAGAGCCTTGAGGTTTTACTTCAATCGCCTCAAAGACCATCGGGTGGACAATCAGCTTTTTGTGGGTTCTCTGGTGCAAAGAAAGGCAAGGCAGTGCATAAGAGGACAGTGTCATATCCTCTGCATTAAGGTCTGCTATGCATTAGCCAAGAAACAGCCTCCGGAAGGACTGTAGACCCATTCCACCTGGCCAAAGCTGCTATCACTGCATTGGTGCACTGTGTGCATATTCTGGATATCTGTCAGGCCATGATGTGGTCATCAGTGCATGCGTTCACGAAGCATAACTGCCTTGACAGCCTTGTCTGACGAGAAGGGCATTTTGCTTGTTTAATCGTGCAGGACTTAAGAATCTGGGCCAACCCATGCATCCACCACCTTGGGGGTGCTGCTATAGTATTTACTGTAAAGGTGAGAAATCTGTAGTTAGAAGTATCCATCAGAAGAAATTGTTACTAACTTTCGATAACACTTTTTCTTGTGGACAGTCTATCTAATCAGATTCCACACTGCCATCCTGCCTCACCGTTCTGTAGAATGGTCTCCTTTCCAATCTAAAAAGGTCCCAATCAGGAATCTGCACACTGCTATCACTGATTATTGTTGGGCTCTGCATCTGCCCTCAGACGCAGAGTTAACAAAGAAACTGATGTCAGCGCGTAGAGTTGGCACTCATAGGCAGCTCAGTTTGTCACTCACATTGTGGAACAAAGTCGGCACAGAGCCACATGGCGCCACCTACTAACACACAGGAGCAAATCTGTTTTAAATCTTACAGATCTGGCACTTGGAGATAGTCTAAAGGTGAGGAATCTGTGATTAGATAGAGTATCCACCAGAAAGAAAATTACAGAATGTAAGTAACTTGTTTATGTTTGCTTATAATGACTGTCATTTAATAAAGCCATTAAGACAGCCTAGACCCTGCAATGAGCTTTCAATTATCCTAGATG
Organism: Calotriton arnoldi; assembly: GCA_963921515.1. Classification (NCBI taxonomy): domain Eukaryota; kingdom Metazoa; phylum Chordata; class Amphibia; order Caudata; family Salamandridae; genus Calotriton; species Calotriton arnoldi. The sequence goes on along the minus strand of CAWUFW010004274.1, from coordinate 24,099 downwards.
GATTATTAGCCACAATTTTCATTAGAAACTTAAATCACAATTTAATAATGTGATAGACTTTGCACAAAGAGGATCCTTATTTGTGTTAACAATGCTATCACCGCTCCTTTTTACATGGTAATATGAACCCTATCCTCCTTGCATTCTCAATTAATAGAGTTTGGATAATTTTGGTGTTCATCTGTATCTTAAAACTAATTATTTCTGAACGCATTTACCCCTGACGCATTCTGATATTGTAACGCCATAAACATATCCATTATTACATCTTGCTAATCCGAGCCATCAATACGTAAGTCATTGTGTTGACAAATTCAGAATTATCAGCTGTGAAAGATTGTTTCTTTGAACTGTTTCTTTAATTGGCAAACTGCAGTATAAAGTTAAAAATACAAGCTTATCTGAGAAATCTTGTAACCTCCCCGAATTGGTAAATCCATAATGAGATTGACAATTCAAAAGAATTGGCTTCTCTGTATTTCTCTCCTGCCACTGCCAGCCCAAGAAGCTTGCATAACTCATATGCTTCTAAGTAATATTTTTTATCTATACTTTTTATGATTTATAATTTATCTGGACTACACAACATCTGAGCCTCCAGTTAGGCTCTTAGATAGTCCAACTTATAGTCGATTACATCAAAGGCAAAAAATAGAAGTATATTTTAAGTGATATAATCACTTGTGATTTTATGTATTTGTAGAGCGCATAGTCACTTGAAATAATTTTTGTGCTAGAACAATAAAAAAAAATACCCACAAACCCTAGACAAGGAGGGGAGAAAGTCTTAAGTACTTAACTGCCTCTTCTTGTTGCTTTTGATCAATCAAAACCAGACATTTTACTAAACCTCCTTGATAGGCTTTAGTAGTTCCCAAATACACTATTAAAACATGTGGGTTGCACTTTCTGCAGTAATTTATGAAAAATCTTATTTAATAATGTGTGATCGCATCAGAAGGACCAGAATAATCTATCCATCTAAAGATCTTTCCTGAGATCAAAGATCATACAAATCAGATTGCCAGTGTAATCATAGTGTTGTAAGATAGGACATGCCTGACCTCTGCCCCTGTGTTTTCTAATAACTGAGATATTAAAAGATCTATTCACAGTGAAATATCCTTTTAAATAATTAACTTCAAAATGTGTACCTGTCACCGTTGACCACATTTTATGAATACATCAAGGCACAGAGGCATTGTCTCGCATGCTGTCATTTGGGTTTCCCTTCTGTTATACCTGCAAGAAGGGAACTCTCTTCTGTGTCTAGTGGTAATAAAACATAATTCAAATCTCCTCCTATATCAGAGTTTAGGAATCTAGTAAGGAAGATAAAGATGTTGGCAATTTGTAAGGAAAGATGGAACTCAATAGGGCCATAGTAATTAGGCACTTGGACAGGAATGTCACCATTAATTGACAACAGAGCAGTAGTCCATCTTTTCCAGCAAGTTTCTTCTTTTACCTACTTTATTCCTACCCTGTTATGAAAAAGTATACCTCTATGTGCAATCCACACAATGAGTTTCACGTGCATTCGTCCGTCCTGGCTGCTTCTATGTCTGATATCTGTTTATTGTAAAAGGAGGTTTCTTGTCTTGAATACACTTCAACTTTCTGCTGCTCTAAATGAGCCATGAACCTATAGCAGTAGCAAATATTTTTAAAGCCATTAACATTTAGAGACTTGAAACTTAAGTTTCATCCAAGAATTAATAATAACTTCATTTTAGAGAGCATTTATTAATGCATTTCTGTTGTTTATAAGCACTGTAAATAATGTGTTTCTAGCACCCAGTATAATAGTACTCAAGTTTACCATCCTCAGAAAGATACAAGGCAGAATTGGCCTTGGTCGGATTGCAACTCATGACCTGCCGACCGCCATATACCTAAGTGGTGAGCGAGCGGTCTCTGAGGTATCGTCCTGGCTAAGTAACATGCCATTGATTTGACTGAACTGCTCCTAAAAGATAGGCATGTCGATTATATCCTCCCTCCGGCTTCCACCAGGTGCCTAAGTGATAGGTACATTATTGATCACTTAACAGAAATTATGAATGATCTGACTCGACTTCTCATAACAGGTATGTAGTAATGCTAGATCGTGGATGAGAGTCCTTTCCTGCTACTGAGAGTTTCCTCAAACCTGGGCTATTTCATATGGGATGCAGCAGGGCCTGCCTCTCAGCCCTGTAACTGCATCATGTCTCTGGTCATATCTGGCAAATTGGTCTCCTTCAGAGTACATTCACTGTCCAGTGCTCTGGTCACACCTATCTCTTCCTGATAGCATGGGAAGGTTGCTACTCCATGATGATGCCTTGTTGCAATGCTCATTCCCCACGAGGCCCAGCTATAGAACTCTTCTTTGGCACAGCAGGATCCACAGAGAGCACACTGAGGCAACCCAGCTGCTGGGTTCGCCTCTTATAAAGCTGCAGCCTTCTTGCAAGCTTCATGGCCAGGGAGCCATTTTATCTGGTAACCCAGCTTTTGCTGTTGGGGAGGAGAATGTGCCAGTCTTTGCCAACAATTTCTACTCACAAGAGGGCCAACTGAGAGCAGTGAATGATTAAAAAACTGTGTTGGCGTTTGATTGGGGGATTTGGGAAGATGCATCTTCTCAGCCTCAAGCTAAATTGAAATCATTCCCTTTCTGATGATTTTGCACTAAGCCATGCTGCAAGTCTTTCTGATGTGTTAATTCAATTACATTTAAATAAATGTGTTTTCTAGAACTTTAGAGCAATCACTGATGCAAAATGAACAGTACCTTCAGCTGCATCACGCCCTTGTCTGCTCACCTCCAACTTAGAGCCAACACTCTAAAGACCTAGGGGCCGGGATTGGGGAAAACTGATAAATTTGCCATTACCCAGCCCCACAGATGATTTCTTTGACATTTTTTCGTGATTATGAGCTGGGCTAAAGTGAAATTGCATTTGCATTTGACCACTTGCTGTCACCTTCAAAGATTAGGTTGATCAAGTAAACTGTCACAGAGCTGTTGCTTTTTCTCTTTATTGTCAGATGTTCTCGGGTTAAAGCCAGCTCCGAACAATGGAACCCATGGGAGCTTAAATCACCTGCTGAGGGTCACTGCACATAAGCCGACAATGCCAGAGGAGGTGTCCAGGCCCCTTGCTACTGTACTGGCCACCCCAACACTAAACGAAGAGCTGGGGTGCTCGTGTGACGACAAGGTAGAGCCATAGTAATGAAGTTTGGTTTACGTAAACTGTTGTTGGTTGGAGATATTTTTTGTAAGATCACTGTCTTTTAACAAATTGACACCACTGCTTCATTTCTAAAGGGAAATGTCTTTTTGCCACTAAAAGCAAGAGTATAATTGTCTCTCAATTATAAATTATTCCACTTGTTGTGTATGAGGTCTATTTTGTCCTTTTCTAAATCTTCAAATTAAATACAGGTCTTTAAAACCCTAGCTTCAACAAGAGTAATGCAGAGTCCAGGATTAAATTGTGAGAGTTTGTGCTGTGTGGTGCACAATTGCATAAATTACCTACCCTAAACTCTGTGCCAACCATCTGTGCCACAGGTTCCACAAACCTACCCATTCTGCTGTCCTTTTCATGTTGATGTAATGCAGTGTGCCATTACTGAATATACAATCTATGGTTCAGAGCATTTTGAACAAGATTAAGAGTTGGCAACTAGGAGAAGTTGACAAGTTGCTCATGTTTGCTTCATCCCAACGTAGACTTTCGCCTTCTCTTCACAACCGAATTCTAGGACCAGCACAAAAAGTAAGAGTACCTGTGATCAATTCATGCAATTTACTAGGCTACTAACTTTTTTTTTGTTTGTTTTTGCAAAGAATAAAGCTGAAGAACTCAATAAGCGTCTGTCCCTAAAAGGAACAGAAGGTAAGAAAACTATCCTCGTAATGTTTTCCACACATGTATAACCATGTAAAATCAATGTGACTTGTAAAATTATCACCAGCTTCAATGCCACTGTTGTGAAATGCAAAGTTCATGTTTTGGTTCAGGTGATAAAAATATGAAAATAGCTCATGTTTTGTTCCTTAAGGTGTCAAACCATATTGTGGGTATTTTTGCTCTGCAAAGAGATAAACACACATATGTAAAATAGTGCCTTAGTACCAGACATTTCTTCCTATTTGTCTGGAGCAGTATTGTCCATATAGATGACCTAATAATTCGTAAGACCCGACATATCTGATTACAATGTGCTAACCTAGCTACAAAGTGACAGAATGGCTCCAAAATGGCCCTTGGGTACTGGTAAGAAATAGAGTACAAGAAAGGGCATTAGAGACAAGGAAAGAGGGATTTATCTTGTTTAAAATGTTATTGTACAGTTGTGTGGAGGATCTGTATTAACTGTGCCTTTCAGAGTCTCAAAGCGAATTAGTATTTTTAATGAGCAGTGAGAGCTTTTCAACAAGAAACACTATACATAGCAACAGGACGGCAGTATAGGGGTCAATATCTGCTTGGGTGTGTAACATATAGAAAAGGTATAAATTTGGTGGAAGTCAAGAGAAAACAATAGCAGAACACATACGTTTATCATGTATATTTACTGCCCAAAAGTAAATGCAGCTCTGGATAGCAAGGTGCAATGCTAGCATTTTGATGGTGGCTGCATGAAAGTTTACCTGATTTGTCCACAAAATGTAAATGAAGCTCAACCACCAAAGTCAACCTTTGCCTGGTTTCACGTTTTTCAAGCTGAGACTTTTTGGCTGCCAAAATTATAAGTCTTTTTTGTTTTATACGTATTTTTTATGAGTGAGATTTGTAATCATAACTCCAAGTCTAGATCTTGGAAATTAAGAGTAGAACAGTTGTTGAGGTCAACAATAGAGGTGCAGAGGTTTTGCAGATGGAATGGTGACACGCAAAAACAGAGGTTGGATATTTGACGCACTTATGTTAATATAACCCCTAAGTCTAAGCAACAGCCAGCGGGTGTCCCGGTGTTGACTAGTTTATTTGTTCCTGGTGTTAAGTCTTCAGCTCTAGTAATGTTAGGTAAAAGTGCCCTAGTCACAAATGGTGACAATAAACAGTACATCTAGATGATGCTAGACCATTGTTCAAAATTGATGGTAGCTTATCAAGCCCCAGCATTGAGACACTATTGTACATTGATAAAAGGCCAGTGCCCTTTGGTGATGCTCTAATGTAGAACAATAGTTCACCAAGGACTCCTACAGTGATGAGGATTCAAAGATCTGCTGCAGTTAAATAACTATGAACACTTAACTCTTATATTTAACCCAAGCATTCATTGGCCTAGCCACTGTGTATGCAAAACCGCAATTTAATTGCAGATAATCATTCGTAAGAATGATCATAAAATCACAAAAATGCACAAGAAAAGGGTGCTCAGTGTCCGCAGTGATCATGCCAAAAAACAGAAGCTGTGGATATTGCTACACGTGTGTAGAGTTGTAATAAAAAAAGCAACTATAGTCTAAACAGTAAAGCTGCATTGCATCAAATGCAGCACTTCACAGCAAAGAAAAAAAATGAGCCTCAAAGACCAAGTCTGATTAAAGCGGCTGAAATGTCATCTGCAAAATAACAAAAATGTATTAAGGTCTCATTAGGGCAGGGCAATGGGAAACTTGCAAATATTTAGAAAGAAAAGAGTTCCAAGACATTCATATGGTGGGTTGCTAATTGATACCCAATAGTAACCTTCTTTACTGGTATTTGACAAGGGCATCCCCAGGACAAGGAAAATGTCATAAATCTTGAACTGCAAAATAAGTTTACATTCATCAGCATGGTGTGAATAAATTGGTGGACACCCAAGTGTGAAAATTGGAACAAGAACTCCTATAATGGTGTGACTGGACAGCCAATTGTGTGCCTATCCTACTGGAAGAGCATTAGTTATCACTCTTAATAAATAAGCATAAGTTCATTTAGACTATGAACAGATTTAGCCAGCATTCAGTAAATATTAGGATCCTAATTTACTTACCCAACTGTGTCGGGAGACAGTGTTGTGTCATTTCTGCATCACAGCTTTAGGCACAAGGAAGAAGGTTCAGTTGAGTGTGCAGCAACTGTCTGGATCATCCCTGTCCATGTGTGTTGGAATCAAAAACAGAAGCATCAAAAATGCCTTCTGTATGAGCGTGGCTTGACACGCAAAAAGGAAGAGATACATTCCGGCTAAAAAAGCGTCATAAAGGAAGCTAAATTAATTAACTGACTGATTGGAAAATGTAAAGGTGAAATGCAAATTATGGGGGCATGTAATGTCATCAATAGACAAAAAATATTGATACATGTCTAATACAGCCTAATAACAGCTTTGGCGGAAGTAAGGTGATGAATTGGCATAGAGAGATCTTTTTGTATATTTGAAGTATATGCAGCCTAACTGCCACATTTAGTTGTTCCCTTAGATGCTACTTGGGAGACACCCACATAGTTATGATAGCAAAGCTTCATGACCTTTAAATGTTGATGTAGCGATTGTATATATATGTTAAATAACAACACGAATAAACACAATCTCTTTTAATCTTTACCACTGATTGGTGCTTCATGGGAGCATGTGTCTCCGAGGCAAGCTTTGGTTCCTCTACTCAGGAAGAAGGCAATCATTTTACTCACTAGCTTTATACACTGCAGTTCTTACTCGATCATACTCAAGAAGATAAAATAAATATGGGTGCTGGCGTCTCCTTGGTCGACTATAAGTAGGACAACTAATGCTGCATTTCTTCTCTGAGTCAGAAATTAGCTCACAGGTCTGATAAGATCCTATTAGAGACCCAGAATTCTGGAGCTGCAGGGTTGTAATCTTCCCCAGTAGTTTTAATAATATTATATTTAATCTGGTGATAAATTGTACATTTGGTGCGGTCAACCAATGCTTTTTCTTTCAGCATATGTTTGATTAACCTTAATTTAAACAAATTGGAACGAGAAGCCATGCAGAATAAGCCATTTAGAATATGGAGAGATCATTCAATTTAGGTGATCATTCGTATGCACACAAATCAGTCAGGGTATGTGTTTGTTACTTTTCTGAAGGATGTATCCTGGTAGTTTGGGATTAAATGGTCCTATTGGTGCAGGTCAAAGTCTAGATTGTATTATGTTGGTCCCTCTCTGTAGTGGCACAGTGAACAAAATAAAGATGGTTGGAATGTGGCCCTAACTAATTTGCGGGAGGTGATTAATCCAAGCATTCCAGTCATCACTTTTTATGTCTAGACTACAGATGGCTTTTTTGCTTTTTATTGTGCACAATAGCTATAGTTAGAGTGGGGTTTGGGGCAGCCATTGTTTACCACAGGTTAGCTTTGTCATTCTCATGTGCTTCTTTTTCAATAACTTTCCTTCCTCTTCTTGTGCACATCCTTTCCCTGCAGCGTAGCTTCTTAACCATCCTTGGAATAGATGACTTGTATACTTACACTGTTCACATTTAGGGAACTACTTTTTATTTTAGCAATCCATGGGAGAGCATGTTTTCTTGCTCTTTCTCTCGTGTTCTGTTTTCCCCTTCAGATCCCTGCACTCCAGGCTCTGTGTGGCTCATCCCATCACCTCTAGTTTGTCTGTTACTTTCCTCACTACTTTGTCTGGCTTTTTTGATGTTTCAACCCCTAATCCTAGCACCCAAGCTCTTCTGTTCCTTTCACTCTCCTTTCCTGTTGCTCTGCAGCCCCTGCTCTGGCGTTGTTCTCTCCTCACCTGCTTCTTCCTTGCTCCCTCAAGTCTCCCCATTAGTTTTTTTTCTTTCTTATTTTGTTTTTGGAGAGCTCAGTAGCAGTAATGTGCTACTAGGCCTCTCCATTCTTAAAAAGCACTTTCACACACATTTTATTAATTTGTTTTCATTTCCAAAATGGCGGCTGTGTCATGCCATACGAGCGTACATTTGTGGTGGTCTTTGTGTGCCTATACCTCATCAAACTGGGCAGCTAGAAGCACACATTTTTTTTTCTTTTTTGCCGATGCTGTTCAGCATGGGTAAGCATGCATTTTCTTCTCTTTGATGTAGAACATAATTTGGCAAAAAGCATTGGCAAAGTCAAAAGGTCTGCATTAGCAAACCCAAAAGGTGAGTGCAGTTGGCTTTACCACTGCTCGTTCGTTTTTCTCATGGTTAGGAAGCACTACTTGCAATGGATGTCTTAGTATTTTTCTTAAATTGAGGGTGTTGATGTCTTACAATTTGTGTGGTATCAATAGGCAACAGTGCTACTCGGTTGTCCAGAGGAGGCAAGTGAAGAGTTTATTTCCTTAACATAACCTCTCTATCAATAGCTTTCATATTTACGGGACACACTTCTGTCATTCCTTCCCAGTCTCTCACCCATGCACTGTCTGGTTAATTTACTAGCTTTTCTGCAGCTCTTTCTGACAACTCCTCTGCTCTAGTTCACTCATTCAGTGCAGCCTAGTGGCATCCACTACTTGCATTTTTCTCTTCAGTTCTTGAGATGTGCTTTCCTTTGTGAATGTCCCCTTCCCTTTCTTTCACTATAGTCCCTGGAGTGACTAACTCACCCACTTTGGATGAGCCTTGCTCTGCTTAGTCTCACATTCTTCAGTGTCCAGTTATTTAACACTTTGTTCCTCATGGTAAAAATGATTCTTAGCTTAGTGCATGGCAAGGGAGGACTGTTGTTCATCTCAAATAGGAGCAGGGAATGCTTCTTGTGGATGATTGTGATTCAGGTGAAGATGAGCAGACGGCAATACCTGTGGCGTCTTTGGGCATCATTCTTGCAAGTAGGCTGAAAACTAGAGCCAACTACAAGCATTGTTGTTGTAGTGGAGCCTAGTTAAAGAAATAAACGTTCAGATCATTGGACCAAGTTTCTGTGTCTCACAAAAAAAAATTGTGACAGGAAAGGTAAGGAAACTTCGACATGCCGGATCCCAGAAGGGCCAACGTTCCAAATGGCGCCCTACAAGTGTCCAATCCATGGCCTCGAGACGGAAGAATCACTCTCAGTTGCCCAAGGATATCTACACATCAAGCTATACTGGATCAAGAAACAGTTAAGTTTTCTTTCATTCCTCTTACCTGCTTCTGCTTACTAGCAAGAACAACTTGCCTCAGGAGGGAGTCTTAGCTAATACACCATAGTTACGCCATTGAGCTCCAGACAACCTTTTGAGGCTCATAAATAATCACACTGAGCTATTCTGTTTTATAGACTACAGTTTCAGGGAATTTATGAATGCACAGTATATGAAATGGCATACATGTGCAACTGGATTCCAATAATGCCTCACTGCTTACGCAATAATCTTATGAGTACTGAGCAAGCATAGTGCTGGCAGCACAATATATCTGAGGATGTGCTAAATCAGATCTGTTGGAAGAAAAAAATTAAATTAACATTCAAAGCAAGAATAACTAGGGAGAACAGACACTGCTCCTTAGCACTGATTTCAGTATGAATTGGATTGAGTGAAACCCCCACATCATGTGTCTAAGCTTCAAATTAAAACCACTGGCTTCCTTTATCACGACTATTGCGCTTTTTGTTGGCTTGACACTGCTTGCCTGCACATTATATCAGCCTCATTGCTTGCTAGACTTGCTTGGTGGCAGTCATGGCATCCTGCCAAGTGGCTAGTTTGATTTAGCAGCAAGGTATGGTTTCGAGAAACTTTTTTGTGACATGGACACACCAATGGATTGATGTGATCATGACACACCAATGGAAAATTTCATACAAGCATACATTCTTCTGTAGTGTCTGTGCAAAGAGATAATACTGTAAGACATCTATGAATATATAATTTATCTAAGAAACCTGTGTGGTTCTAGCTACTTTTAATTGAGTCTGAATTGGATATATCAGCACATCACATAGACCCTGCTTTGTACTTTCCTGCTTCGCCCGCATGTCTAATGCTCAAGCTTCATCATTTGTCAACACATTAGAATTTGACCATCATCTGTACCACACAAGGGACTGGCCACCATCCCCCACAAACATAGATTTTATGTTTTCACATGTGGTTTATGAATAGTTTATGTAGTCTGGTTTTTAATTTTTCGACACCCAGCACCACACCAATCAGAAAGCAAAGACGAGACAGCTTTGACTAAGCTAATTGGACCTGACATGAGCAAGTTGACATTTCTGCCTGACCTGGGCTTCTTTTAGCAGGGCTTACTTCTGCAAACATTCTCAGGCTTTGCCTCACCACTCATAAAAACAAGTAGGAGCATTTGAGTACCAGAGAAAAGCTGGTGAGAGCATTAAAAATGCACAGTCCAAGTAAAAACGAAAACCTCCTACCATGTTGCATCATATCATTGCAAAAATCTGATAGCATAACTTTTGTTTCCATTGCACTAGTATCATTTCGCTACATAGAAGTATCAGTTTAATATTTTGCTGGAATGCAGCAGTGCTGTTTGCATCTTACTGTCATCCTACTAAGACCAAGGGACAGGAGGGTTTCTTAGAGCAACTGGCTGAACTGTTCTAACTTGCCTCAGTCCTATCAATGTCTGAATCATTTTTAAGCAAACCTCTTGCAAATCAACTTCAAAAGTAAATATCCATTTGGAACATTGTCTGCAGTTTACACCTCTGGTGTTCTGGATTTCTGTTTATTTGCAGTGTGCCAGGAAAATGATCTGATACATTGTTGGGTTTTGGTTGTATGGTCACTAATAGATTGTCCTATGTGTTTCATTATTACTTTGTTTGAACAGGTGCTATTGTGTTTTTTATAATGACAATTTCAGAAAGGATAATAAAAAATATAACAAAATATATTAAAGATATTAACTGTGGTGAGAGTGCATCAGTCGTGCCACTGTTGGATCGCCAAGGGATGAAACTATTCCACATCACGTGAAAATGTGTGTTGTGTTTGTATAACCCAGTCCTAGTTACAGAGCACTCTGAATTGTAGAGGGCTCCTGTAATGGGTCAGTACTGCGCAGAGGGAGATTAGAGTACGAGGTCCTATTGAAAAGCTGTACAGCTGAGAAGGTAAAACAATAAGACAGTACAGCCCAATAGGGGAGAAAGGCGAGAGGTCACAGGAAGGCACTGAAGTGTGGGAGGTTCGGGAGGGAGGATTGGGGGCAGCTGGGGACGACGAGGCGGTGCTGGTGGGGTATCCAGGTCATGGAATGATGATACAGACTACCAGTGGTTGGGTTCTTCAGACAGACTGCGACAGGTACAGCTACATAGTGATGAGGTATTACTTGAACACCTAGTCTCTTCATTGCAGCACTACCTATTCTTGTGACTTAACTGCAACAATAAATCTTAATATTCAGCAAAGGCAGGTTTTAGAGGAAGTGCATCAATTAAACCATAGCAAGTTGAAGTTCCTCATGTAAAGAGACTGATATATAGTTTAAGATAGTAGGTAACCTAGACAGATCATAGTATCATATAATGTACTAAAGGATATTGGGTAAGAGGATAACATGCATGCACCTGACAAAAATGTGTCCACTAAAAAGGCTTACATTTTAATGTGTGCTTGAGTGCTGGCCTACAAAGTTCTCTCGAAATAAATTTATGTTCTGTATCAATCTGTTTGTCTGATACTAGTTGAATCACATATGTGTTTCATTGGTAGAAATGTTTTGCTTTTCTTCATTTTTCAAGATTCATTGTGGAATTGAGTTTTCACGCTGTGCGCTGCTTTAAATGTCTGTTCATTTAAAGCACTGATATCATTGCCGCCTAAAGAGAATCATGGTTGTAATGCATTAACACTTCAGAATAACTTCGACTAGAGGAGTTCTATACTCAATGGTTAAGTATTATGAATAGATTTTGTTTATTTCTTTTGTATGAAACAACCCACACTCTTATTTACATTTTGTTTAAACAATACAGATAATACAGATAAAGCAAAAGCCTTCAGGATTCACAAAGTGCAGTAAACTCTTCAGTGTTGGCCAGTTAGGATCAGTGTATGTGTTTCAACAGTGTCAGGGGGGCAATTAAAATGTCTATCCTTTAAGCTTTGGTAACAATGTTCAACTTCTAAAATGAAACACCAAGTTTTTGTGTGATAGAAGCTCATTGTGTTGTGATACGGGCCCTTTTGGGATTTGAGCATTGTGTAACAAATAAAAAAAGAACTTGTTAGTATAAAAATCACCCACTGAGGAAATCCACTTCATTTGTAACAATATTAATGGGTACCTTCTCCACAGTATATTATTCACATTATAGAAATAATAGATTTAAACTGCAGATATCAATCATAACCTATTTTGGAAGGCTAATAAGCCTTCTCCAGTAGTTAACAAATTAGAATTTGACTTTCATCTGTACCACACAAGAGACTGGCCACAATCCCCAACAAACATAGATTTAATGTTTTCACATGTGGTTTATGAATAGTTTATGTAGTCTAGTTTTTCATTTTTAGACACCCAGTATCACACCAATCAGAAAGCAAAAATGAGACAGCTTCGACTGAGCTACTTGCACCTAACATGAGCAAGTTGACATTTCTTCCTGACCTAGGCTTCATTTAACCGGGCTTACTTCTGCAAATGTTCTCAGATTGTGCCCCACCAATCTGTACAACAAGAAGGAGCATTTAAGTACCAGAGAAGAGCTGGTGAGGGCAGTAAAAATACCCAGTGGCTTTGAAGTCCAGGTAAAAATGAAAAACCCCTCCCACGTTGCATCATATCATATTGCAAAAATCTGATAACTTCATTTTTGTTTCCATTGCACTTGTATCATTTTGCTACATAGAAGAATCAGTTCAGTATGTTGCTGAAATGCAGCAGTGCTCTTTGAATCTTACTATCAACCTACTAAGAGCAAGGTAGAGGAGGGTGTCTTAGAGCAACTGAGTAAACATTTGTCAGTTGCTCACAGAAAAATTTATACTCATTCCATACTTTTATTCATTCTCCTTTTTGAGATCCCTCAAAACCACGTATCCCACACCTGTTTGCATTCCTACGACATGTTTGTTCCTTCTTCAATTGGCGAGGCAATGCCATTTAAGTCAATGTAACTTTCATCCTGTTAACCATACAGCCAAAATGGGATTTTATAGGGCCACTATCTTTGTTTCACAATTCACATTTTTCTAACTCTACTCTCTTAGACATTTCTCCAATAGCAATGATATTAATGATGCTTCCTGATCTCTCCATTTTCTGAACAAAAGTTTCTTGCCCTCTTTTGTTTGAGCTTTGGTGGTGAGGGTTCGATATTACCGTCTGTAAAATTACATTCCAATACACTTACTCTGACCAGTAAAAGGCATTCTAAATCTGCAGCATCCCTATCACACTCAAGGCAAATATATGTTCATTCTTAATAGGAGTGATGCCATTTTAATACAGTTTTTAAATTAACTGAAGGAATTAAAGTTTCCCCCACTTTAGGTCGAAAAAGGTGTTCTTGCTTGTAATCCATATCTACCGATATGGATGTAGGAGACACCTAGCCAAGTCTTCCTCCAAGCTCAGCCTCATGGTACTTAACATCTTAGACATTTTTCCTGTATTAGCATACATTAAAGACTGCAATAAAGATCTTTTTGATTTTTGACAGGCAAGCTCACACTTCTCAACTCAGATCTATGTACATTATCCATCACACTCAAATCTTGTCTTGTCACATTTACATGCATTTAAAGACAGAGGTTGAATTTGTGACTCCTGGGGAGATTGTTTTTACTTTTCTTTCCCTGACTACAAAGTGAGAGGATTTATTTGGCAATCCTGCTGGGTTGCGAAAAGACTAGCTTTTTCTAGCGCACAACATGATGTAGGTGTCTGTAAAAGAACTGTGCTGATATTTCAGAATTAGGAAAGCGCAAATGAAGCACATCTGAAGTGTTGGCGAAACAAATATTTTAATACGATCAAAACAAAACAATACTCTAGGTGATGACATTTCCACACATTGTTTGTGCGCTCTATAGTTTTATCCATGCGTCTGTTTAAATGTAGTGGTTATTTCAATTAAAAATGGATTGCCTGAAATGGCAGTGCGCTACCACACCATGCATGCTCCACACTACATACCTCCACTCTACACCACTCCACAAAACTCTACTCCACTCTACACCACTTGACTGTGTGCCACTCTACTTTACTCTGCGCCACTACTCCACTCAACTTCACTCTGTGCCACTACTCCACTCACCTCCACGACACTCCACGCCCCTCCACTCTCTGACCCTCCACTTTACGACCCTCCACTCTACGACACTCCAAATCACTGTACTCTACAGCATGCCCCTCGACTCTATGCCTCTCAACTCCGTGCTTCTCGACTCCATGCTTCTCGTCTCTATGCTCCTTGACTCTCCTCCACTCAACTCTGTGCCCCTCCACTCTACGCCTCTCCACTCCACACCCCTCCACTTCTCTCTGACGCTCCAATCCATTCTACGCCCATTCACTCGATGCCACTACCCTCTACATCACTCCACTGTATGCTCCTCTACGCCACTCTATTCCCTTCCACTGTATGACACTCTACTCTGCTCTACAAAGCTCAATGAAAGTCCTTCTTTGCCACTCCACACCACTTTGACACACTACAATACTCTAATCTGCCACTCATGTATATGCCACTCCACTCTGTGCCACTCCATGACACTCCACTCTGACATTCCACAACACGCCACTCTACACCACTTCACTCTACTGCACTCTACGACACTCCACTACACACCACTCTCCTCTATGCCACTAACTTTTAGCCATGCTGAACAGCAGCTACGCTGGTGTAGAACATGGCTAAAACACATTGTAAAAGCCAATAGCTCTTGCATAGGCAAGACCTATTGGCTTTGCGAATGCTTGTTTTAAGAATATTGACCTTCAGTAATAGTGAGAATTTAGATCTCAACCAGAGCTAACCTAGTTCGGAATGTAAATTTAAGTGCTTCTCGTAGTTAAACTCAAATTTTAATCCCAACACATTTAAAGTGTGTTGTATATATAAATGCATGAAATAAAAAGCTAGGTTTGCATATACATATCAGTCTAAAAAAATCATTTTTTTATTACTGATTCTGAACCCAGAATATTTGGGAAATCTATGAATAACATCCACAGGTGGTACCAGCTGATAATTCACTTCTGATAGAAATAAAGCCAGTCATCTGCATAAAGAAATTCTCTTCTTTCTTATTTCATATTCATTCAGCCATCCCCAACCTATATGAACGAAAGTATACCATGTTGTTGGACCTGTCAGCCTTAGGGTGGTCTTCCCCCAAACCTTTTTCCTCACCTCCTCCATTTTTTTCTGACTTTATTTTTGTTGACCTTAGGACTCTGTGCACTTTACCACTGCTAACCAGTGCTAAAGTGCTTGTGCTCACCCCCCTAAAACATGGTTAAATTGTCTTATACCTAATTGGCATATTTAATTTACTTATAAGTCCCTTGTAGCGTGGCATACAATATACTCGGGGCCTGTAAATTAAATGCTACCAATGGGCCTGCTGCACCTATTGTGCCACCTACTTAAGTACCACTGTAAAATATGTCCCATGCCTGCCATTGCTGCCTGCACGCATTTTTAAACTGCCATGTCGACTTGGCATTAAAACTCCCTTGCCAAGCCTTAAACTCCCCTTTTATTACATATAAGTCACCACTGAGGTAGGCCCTAGCTAGCCTATAGGGCAGGGTGCTGAGTAATTAAACGTTTGGGCATGTACTTTTTAAGTTTTACATGTCCAGGTAGTGAAAAACTCCCAAATTCGTTTTTCACTACTGTGAGGCTGGAGTTACCTTACCACATTTTAGAAGTGTAATTTACAAATGGGACCAGGTAACCATTTCATGGTTGGTGTCTCTGGAATTTGAAATCTAAAGTCCTAACTTATCGGGGGCTTGGCCTGGACAGCCAAGATGGCAGACATGCTCTAGTGAGCCCCTTTCCATCACCGCAGAGAGACCGTTTGCCCGGGTGCTGGTTTGCCTGTTGGGGTCGGAGCAAGGCCTGACAGGCTCCATGACAGAAGTAGAATAAGGCCAAAAGGCTTCAGGTGCCAAAACACACCCAGCGGAGTGACCTGAGCCGGGGCCTCCGAGAGCTGCTAAACTCAAGATGGTGGGTTGGGAGTAATACTCCTCTCCCGACTTGCCCAAGCAGCATTGGCCACACCACACCGGTATCCGTGCACGACCCCAGACAGTGCCCGGCCCGAGAATGCAGCGGAACCCGGAAGAGACAAGCTGCAGTGACTAGGGAGGTAAGAAATTCCCCAGCCGCACAACGGACCACAGGCCACCCACCTGGGGAGGCAGATTGGATCACGGGTTCGATCGCAGTGGCACCAAGAGAGCCGTGCCACTGTCAGAGCCAGGGCCCATGTATGGCCTTTCTCCTGTCACTGGGCATACCGAACATGGTCAGGCCCCTCCCCCCCTCCCCAGACAAAATCAATCAATAGGCCTCCGGGTCTGCAGGACAAAGAAGATACACTCAAGCTCGGTGGAGGAGGGCCTAATAGCATACAGCAGAGACCAGCCCCGGGGATCGACAAGCAGATGTGCAAGGTGGTTGGCAGCCTCGGAGTGCAGGCGACCAGGTAAGGGGGCGAGTGGAGGAGGTGGGGGCCCGTTGGAATCTACTTTGCCCTGCCTCGATCTACCCGTCCCTCCACCCCCACCCAATTCTGCTGAGGGAGGCCTGGGAGCGGGATGCCCCTGGGCAGCAGACCTGGCACAGAACTCTTCGGAACTATGTGGCGTATGTGATGGAGACTCGGAGGGCAATCAGAAGCGGAAGCCTCCACAGAATCTGAAGGGCAGGGTTCACCTGGAGGCCAATGGGCCAGCATCCCAGCCGCAATCCTCCAAAGCGCGGGCTCGAACTTGTGCTGAGCCTCCAATGTTGACTGGGAGAATTTGTATTGCATGCCTGCACCACTGTGTCCTTCGACACCATTACCAATTAAGGTTCCTTGTGGGAAGGCTGATGGGTGTTCAGTCCAACCCATCTAAGTACAACCCCCCCCCCCTTCAGTTAGTTCTATGTTTCAGTTGGGGATGGGGACAAATGCTTCTACAGGGTGGGAAGTAAAGGGTGGGGGGGGTGTTGGGGTGATTGGGGTTTGTTTTTCTATTGCAAATTTCTATCTTGTTTTATCTAATTAGTTGCTCGCTGACACTAGGCGCATCACACGGTCCTGCCTCACATACACGTCTGATGCTTCAGCACTACCGGGCTGGGTCCCTGTGGGTCCTCTCTAAAGGGGAGAGGCAGACAACTTACGCAGAGATACATTTTGTCACTTCACCACTACCACCATGGAGACACACTCGGTCATAACCTGGAATTTCAACGATCTGCTAGACCAAATTAAGAGGGGCCATACTCCAGTTTGCACAACGACATAATCCTAAGGTCCTGTTGCTCCAGGAAACCAAACTGCAGAGACACATTTGCCACATCCTGGCCTACAGGGGCTACGATAGTGTACCATGCGGGATACACACGTGGATCCTGCAAAGTGGCCATCCTCTTACACAGGGCACTACCTCTGGCAGTAACTAGGGTCACATGGGCCGGTCAGGGCCGGTATGTGATCCTCGAGGAATCTTCAGAAGGTACTCTCTACAGCTTAATAAGTGTGTATGTCCCACCAGCCACACACTAATCCGCCCTGAGGGCCCTTAGAAACCTGATGGCTGCCTTGCCTCCTGTGGTGACTATTGTGGGGGGAGACTTCATTGATGATATGGGACAGTTGGACTGGTATAGAGTTCGGCCGCCTCTCCTACCCGCCGAGGCAAGGGAAAGGCATGGCAGAATGGTTGAAAGGGCTGGGACTCAGCGATTCCTGGTGCTTTTGGAATGCTGGGAAACAGGAATACACCCATGCATCAGCAGCACGTGTCCCTGTCTCGCATAGACTGGCCTCTGATCTCCTGCATTTTATTTTATTTGTATTTCTTTTTTTATTTATTAGGCGCACAATCATCCCAGAGGGGATCTCTCGGTGACGAGGCCGTCACTTGTAGGTCACAGTTCCATATGGTGATTAAAGATCAAACAACCATGTTTTCAGGAGTTTCTTGAAGAGGATTAGGTCTGAGCAAGAACGAAGAGGTAAGGGTAGCCGATTCCAGTATTTGGGAGCCAAGAAAGAAAAGGAGTGGCCGCCATATTTGGCTGTAGGGATACGTTTGGGGCATAGCAGTAAAAGCTAGCTGGATCTGAGCCGGCTTACCAGGATATAAGGCTGCAGTTTGTTTTTAAGATAACCTGGTCCCTTCCCGTGTAGTGATTTAAAGACCAAACACATAGGTTTGAAGAGTGCACGCTTTTTTATGGGAAGCCAATGGAGGGAGCATAAAACGCGTTCAGATGGAGATCGCGTAGGAAGATTACAGACGAGGCAGGCTGCCATGTTCTGAACCACCTGAAGTCTGGAGAAAAGGCCTTCATTAATTCCGACCATAAGGGAATTTCCATAGTCCATGTGGCTCACTATCAACGCCTGGACCAGGGTTTTCCTAGCATGCAGAGAAGCCCAATGAAAGGCCTTCCTAAGCATGCGCATCAGACCAAACAGGTTCCAGAGATGGATTTAACATGTTCATTCATAGAGAGATTACCGTCCAGAAAGACACCAACATTTTTAACCAATTTTCTAGGTGTTGGAGGCGATCCAAGTTCGGATGGCCACCAGTCAGCGAACCAAATTGAATGAGCCTTCCCAAAAAGTAGGGCCATCGTCTTACTGGAGTTGAGCTGAAGAAAGTTAGCAGTCATCCATGATGCAATTTTTAACATAGTGTTTGAATTTAACTTTGGTAAGTTCCGGGTTGGAGTCCGTGGTGATGACCAATTGAGATTGTGTCAAAACCACATGATCTGATAAGCCTGGCAAGGGGAGCCACATTTATGTTAAAGAGGGTAGGGCTCAGAATCGATCCCTGTGGCACCCCTTTATCCAGGACAATGGATTTAGAATGATAAGGATCAATATGTACTCTGAGTTCGTTCAGATAAAACTAAATTCCATCCATTTCAGAACTTTTTTGCTGATACCAACCTCCTCCAATCTTTGAATTAAAATTGGGTGGGAGATGGTATCAAAAGCAGCTGATAGATCAAGGAGAATCCGCACAGCTGAATTCCCCTGATCTAAAGTGAGTCTAATTGTGTTGGTCACCTCCATTAATGCTGACTTTGTGCTATGAGAGGCACGGAAGCCTGATTGGGAGGGATCCAACAAAGAGTTGGATTCCAAAAAAGACACCAATGGGTGGTTTAATAGTGACTCTGAAACTTTGGCGATGAGAGGAAGCAGTGATATAGGCCTATAGTTTTGCATATCTATAGGATCCGCCATAGGTTTTTTAAGAATGGGTCTGATCCGTGCAGTTTTCCATTTTGATGGAAGAGTTGCCAACTTAAGCGAGAGATTGCATAGATCTTGCAGTTTTCCATTTTGATGGAAGAGTTGCCAACTTAAACAAGAGATTGCATAGATCTGTAATGGGGGCAAGAAGTATTGGAGCCAGAGTGGTAATGACATGGGGAGGGGCGGGATCCAGATTTAATCCTGATTAGTCGATCCAAAACTTGATCAGGGGTGGCAGAATTAAAGAGCTCCAGGGTGGAGGACTGGGTGTTAACACAGACTTCAGAGGAGGCTAGTTTTATCAGTGCTGCATACTGCTGGGTCACAAAGACTCCCCCGTGGGAGATCGGCTCATGCTCCGGTCCTGACTCACTTTAGTACCCAGCGCACAGGAGATCGCCCAGTGTGGCGTCTTAATGCATGGCTCTTAGTCGATGATCATTTTGCAGAATACCTGACTGATGAGTTAAAAGCCTAGTTAGACTTGAGGCACGGTGGAATCGGTTGGGGTGCTGTGGGGGGCATGCAAGGCCTCAATGAGGGCTATCGCCCACTGTTACCCTAGGGGGATGGACTATGAAAAACAGAGCTGCATTACCCTGGAGGCTTCGATATTGGCGTGGGGGGGGGGTCCAAGCAAGTTGACAGCTCCGATGTTACGTCGGCACTCGATAGAACAACACTGCACCAGTTATGCATGGAGGAAGCCCGAAAGTGCTGGATGGAGTAGGGAGACAAATTGAAAGACTCTCTGCAATAGCCCTGAATTTGGGATTGTACCAATTTTGTCTGAACAGCCTAATCATTGCATCTCTCCCTATGTGTGTGTCTCCATGGTGCATTCTAGCCATTTGTGAGAGTAAACAGTCTGGCATGACTGGTCTGCCATCTGCACTGATCCACACTTCATCTTATCCTCTTTGGGAGCAACCCACTTTGATCCACAAATTTTTCTCACTTTCATCAACCTCATCTTGCAATTTCTTCACCTCATTCCAAGTTTCAGGTGGCATATACAGCATAAGTTGGCAGCTGATTCCCATTCTTTCCACCCTCTTATTGACTGACGTTCTGGTTTTGGCACAGTGTTGAGCCACCAGGTCTGCATATCTGTTGCCGACTACCACCCAGTCATCTCCTGACTGGTGTGCGGCACATTTCACCACAGCCAATTCTTTTGGTGATTGTATTGCTTCTAGCAATTCCCTTACAAATTGTCCATTTTTAATGGGGGATCCTGAAGAAGTCATGAAATCCCTCTGCATCCACAGTTGGCCAAAATCATGCACAACCCCGTAACCATATTGACTATCAGTAAATATAGTTACTCTCTGATTCCTCCCAATTTTGCAAGCTTTTATCAAAGCAATCAATTCAGCTACTTGTGCAGATTTTACTCCTGGTAAATAGGATGCTTCGACTATTCCAGTTAATTCACATACCGCATAGGCAGCAGATAGTTTACCATCTTCATGTCTTTGACATGAACCATCGACAAATAGCTCCCTGTCTGGCTTTTTAAGAGGCTGTTCCTCTGTCTGGGCGTGGTTTTGTACATAATTCTGTAATTTGTACACAATCATGTTCATCTTCTTCGTCATCTTTATTTGTTTCATGATATGGGTCCGGCAATAAAGTTGCTGGATTTATTATTGTACACCTTACCATGGTCACATTTTCAGCACCCATTATTATCCTCTCATATTTAGTCAGCCGACTAGGAGTAAGATGCTGAGTTCGGGTTCTTGTCAATAGAATCACAACTGCATGTGGAACATACACTTTTACAGGATGTCCCATCACAATTGACTCGCTTTGTTCAATCAATCAATCAATCAATCATGTCACTTATAAAGCGCACTACATACCCGCGAGGGTCTCAAGGCGCTGGGGGAAGAGGGGGGTGGTGCTGCTACTGATCGAAGAGCCAGGTCTTGAGGAGTCTTCTGAAGGCCAGTAGGTCTTGGGTCTGTCGGAGGTTGGTGGGGAGGGTGTTCCAGGTCTTGGCGGCGAGGTGGGAGAAGGATCTGCCGCCGGCGGGAGTTTTCCGGATGCGGGGGATTGTGGCGAGTGCGAGGCTGGTCGAGCGGAGCTGGCGGGTGGGGGTGTAGAAGCTGAGTCGTCTGTTGAGGTAGGCTGGTCCGGAGTTGTGGAGTGCTTTGTGTGCGTGGGTGAGGAGCTTGAAGGTTATCCTCTTGTTGACAGGGAGCCAGTGCAGGTCTCTCAGGTGGGGTGTGATGTGGCTGCGTCGGGGGATGTCGAGGATAAGACGTGCAGAGGCGTTCTGGATGCGTTGCAGCCGTCTCAGGAGCTTAGCCGTCGTTCCTGCGTAGAGGGCGTTTCCGTAGTCCAGCCTGCTGGTGACGAGGGCCTGGGTGACTGTTTTCTTGTTTCGGTGGGGATCCACTTGAAGATCCTGCGGAGCATTCGGAGGATGTTGAAGCAGGATGAGGAAACGGCGTTGACCTGCTTAGTCATGGAGAGGGTGGGGTCGAGGATGACCCCTAGGTTGCGTACGTGGTCGGTGGGTGGCGGGGCTGTTCCCAGTGATGTTGGCCACCAGGAGTCGTCCCAGGCTGAAGGGTTGGAACCAAGGATGAGGACCTCCGTCTTGTCCGAGTTCAGCTTCAGGCGGCTGGTCCTCATCCATTCGGCGACGGCCTTCATTCCTTCGTGGAGGTGGGCTTTGGCGGTGTGAGGGTCTTTGGTGAGGGAGAGGATCAGCTGGGTGTCGTCGGCATAGGAGATGATGTTGAGGTTGTGCTGTCGGGCGACGTGGGCGAGGGGTGCCATGTAGATGTTGAACAGCGTTGGGCTGAGGGAGGAGCCTTGGGGTACGCCGCAGATGATCTTGGTGGCCTTGGATCGGAAGGGGCGAGGCGGACGCTTTGTGTTCTGCCGGAAAGGAAGGATGTGGTCCAGTCCAGGGCCTTCTCTTGGATCCCGGCGTCGTGAAGGCGTGTTCGTAGTGTGTGGTGGCAGACCGTGTCGAAGGCGGCTGATAGGTCCAGGAGGATGAGGGCTGCTGTTTCTCCGTTGTCTAGCAGGGTCCTGATGTCATTGGTGGCGGCGATGAGGGCGGTTTCGGTGCTGTGGTTGCTGCGGAAGCCGGACTGGGAAGGGTCCAGGATGTTGTTCTCCTCGAGGTAGCGGGTCAGTTGTTTGTTGACGATTTTCTCGGTGACCTTCGCGGGGAACGGGAGCAGAGAGATGGGTCGGAAGTTCTTGAGGTCCTTGGGGTCTGCCTTGGGTTTCTTGAGTAAGGCGGTGATCTCGGCGTGCTTCCAGCTTTCCGGGAAGGTTGCTGTCTCGAAGGAGAAGTTGATTATTTTCCGGAGATGGGGCGCGATGGCTGTACTGGCTTTGTTGAAGATGTGGTGAGGGCACGGGTCTAGCGGTGAACCGGAGTGGATGGTGTTCATGATCTCGCTGGTGTCCTCGTCGTTGATGTTCGTCCAGGAGAGCAGGCGGTTGGTGGTTGTGGGGGCAGTGGTCTCGGTGGTTGCCGGGGCGGTCGTGGTGTTGAAGCTGTCGTGGATGTCGGCGATTTTGCGGTGGAAGGAGGTGGCCAGTGAGTCGCACAGGTCTTGCGACGGCTGGATGTCGTTGGTGTTGGAGCTGGGGTTGGAGAGTTCCTTCACGATGTTGAAGAGCTCTTTGCTGTTGTGTGCATTGTTGTCTAGGTGGTCTTTGAGTGAGGCCCTTTTGGCGGATCTGATGAGGTGATGGTGATTGCGGGTGGCGCTCTTGTGGGCGGCGTAGCTGTCCGCTGTCCGTTCGTGGAGCCAGATCTTCTCCAGTTTTCGGCATGTTCGTTTGGAGGCCTGGAGGTCTTCGGTGAACCAGGTGGCTTTCTTGCTGGTGTGGCTGTTGGGCGGATTCTTGAGCGGGGCGAGGGTGTTGGCGCAGTCGTCGATCCACTGTCTGAGGATGCGGGCGGCG
Organism: Calotriton arnoldi; assembly: GCA_963921515.1. Classification (NCBI taxonomy): domain Eukaryota; kingdom Metazoa; phylum Chordata; class Amphibia; order Caudata; family Salamandridae; genus Calotriton; species Calotriton arnoldi. Next base: position 817 of record CAWUFW010004274.1, on the reverse strand, counting down.
GTGTCGGGGTCGGAGGGTTCGGCGGGTGGGCTCAGGGCGAGTGTTGTGGTTAGCTGGTCTTCCGTGACTCTGCTCCAGCAGCGGCGAGGCATTTGTTCGGTGCGGTGGTGCGTGGTGGGCTTCCTGTAGGTGAAGTGGATGCAGTGGTGGTCAGTCCAGTGGGGTTCGGAGGTGTGGTTGAAGGAGACGTGTGGGCTTGCGGAAAAGATGGAGTCTAGCGTGTGGCCGGCGGCGTGGGTGTGAACACGGAGTGCTCTGCTTTCCCAGTGCCGGTATAAGTCACCCAGTACTCGTGGTACTCACAGCCAGCCCAGCCACCCTAACCTGTAGAACATGCCATGGCAGATAAGAGAAGCTCGTACGTGACAGGGTGGTGGCCCTTAAAAGAGCCGTTGTGGTGGTTGTTCGGGTCGGTCTGTCTCCTTAGGCCCTCTCGCCTCGGATACGACGGGCCAGCTGGATGTCCTTGGGCATGATGGTCACCCTCTTGCTCAAACAAGTTGCTGCCACTGCTTTTAAGCATCCTGGCAACGCGGCTGCTACTGGGTCCAATGTAGCAGAAAAGTACGCTATAGGACGTCTGTCTAGTCCATGTCTCTGAGTTAGGACAGAAAGTCACAATTTTCTCTCTCTTGACAGAATAATGCGAATTCTCTTTTATAATCAGGCATGCCTAAGGCAGGTGCTGAACAACGTGCGTTTCTCAATTTTACAAAAGCTTCTACACTTTCATCCTCCCACTCAACAGGGTCCTTTGCTTTCTTTTTCGTCATGTTAATTAAGGGCTTAGCTAACATGGAAAAATTTGGTATCCATT